>CM068371.1:265065226-265746892 GCA_034769895.1 Magicicada septendecula
GAGACTTCAACTCCAAGCATCCCTCTTGGAACAGCCGTGTCACGAACCCGCGTGGCCGCTCGCTCTACAGCTACGTTCAGCGTCATCTGCAGGTCTCAGTTATTGGTCCTGACTCACCGACCCACGTGCCCACTAGGGGCCTTCCGGATGTCCTTGACATTGTCATTGTCAAGGACCTGGCCATTCCTATCACTGTCAGTGCTGTATCGGACCTCTCGTCCGACCACGACCCGGTACTTATCACTGTTCGTCCCCTGTTGGACACACCTCTCCAACCCCCCTCTCGTCGACGGAGAGTCAACTGGCGCTCCTATCATGACGAACTCCAACGAACAGTGCCATCTGACCCCCCGGCCCCCATCGCCTCTACGGCTGATGCGGACCGTATGGCCGACTATCTTCAAGAAGTCGTTACGTCCGCTATGGACACACACACCTATCTTGTCCCAGAGACAAATCGCCGGTCTCAATTACCTGAAGAGGTGCTCCTCGCCATCCAAACTCGGCGCCAACTCCGCCGGAGATGGCAACAAACCCGGGATCCTGCTATCAAACGCAGGTTCAACGCCCAATCTGACCTTGTCAAGCAGCTTCTGCTTGATGCCACTGCACATCGTTGGGACTCGTACCTCGAGTCTCTTGAAGTCCGGCCCGAGTCTGTCTGGCAGGCTGCGAGTCGACTTAATGGCGACAAAAGGACCCGCCATCCCCTCAGATCACCGGACGGCATTGTTTACTCCGCGGCCGGCAAAGCTGAAGTCTTTGCCGCAACCATGGAGGAGCAATTCACCGTCCACGGAGGCGTCTGCGACCCCGTCCACTCGGCCGAGGTCGCAGACTTCCTATCTGGATATTTTTCCCGCCCTCCAGCTGACATCCCTGACCCGTTCGACCGGGCCGATGTTGTCTCGGCTATTGGTCGACTTCGCCCTAAGAGGGCGCCCGGCGATGATCGTATCGGAGCGGCGGCGCTACAACACGCTCCCCCTAGCCTCATCAACTTGGTCCACGAGCTGTTCAATGGATGTCTCCGGCTTCATTACTTCCCCAGCCTGTGGAAGCGTGCGAAAATCATCATGATCCCCAAGCCTCGCAAGCTGCGTATTGACCCCTCAAACCATCGACCCATCTCACTGTTGCCAGTCATATCGAAGGTACTCGAGCGCCTCCTGCACGGTCGGTACGCGCCTCTGCTGGATGGTTTTATTCGGCAGGAGCAGTTCGGCTTTCGCAGGGAGCACTCGACGACCCTTCAACTCGTCCGGGTTGTTACCCATTTGACGGACGCCTACAACAAGCATCTGTCCTCCGTCGCTGTATTGCTCGACGTGAGTAAGGCCTTCGATCGAGTCTGGCACGAAGGCCTTCTCTACAAACTGGCCCCCTCCCCCCTCCCTGCCTCATTCGTTCATTTTCTCCGATCGTACTTGTGTGATCGTATCTTTAGGGTATGCGTCGAAGGGTCGTACTCATCCGTCCGACCAGTCGCCGCAGGCGTATTTTAGGGATCTGTCCTTGGCCCCGTTCTGTACCTCGTGTACACGAACGACCTGCCTGTTCAGCCTGGAGTCACTCTCTCGCTCTATGCGGATGACGCTATGTACCACGCCAGCTCAGCGAGTCTTGATTTCGCAGCTGGCCTGGTGCAACGTCAGCTCGCCGTACTTCCGGACTGGCTAAGGAAGTGGAGGATGGCGGTCAATGCGGAGAAATCCGAGGCGATCGCCTTTTCTCGTAAATTAACTTCCCGCTGCCAGTCCCTCTCCCTTGAAGGGAGCCCAATCGAGTGGAAACGGACTGTAAAGTACTTGGGCGTCACTCTTGACCGACGCCTAAGCTTTGCACCTCATGTCTCTCTGAGTCTCCAGCGCGCCAGAGGCGTCAGAGCCAAACTATTTCCCTTTCTCTCTCATCGGGGTTCAGTGCCTGTGCGCACTAAACTCACCATCTACTTGCTCTTTCTTAGGGCAATCCTGACTTACGCAGCCCCCGCCTTTTGGGTACTACTCAGCCCATCCGTTGTCGCCCGTTTGGAAGCTTTCCAATCCCGAACCCTCCGCTACATCTCCAACTCTCCCTGGTTTGTCAGAAATGATGCCAACAGGCGAGGGTTGAAGGTTCCTTCACTTACCGAATTCGTTCGGTCCCTAGCCCTCAAACTATTCTCCCGAGCCTATGTCTCGACCCATCCTCACATCCGTCGACTAAGCACAGATGTCGGCCCACCACCTAGACGTCACAAACGCCCCCGAGCGTTGCTCGACGACCCCCCATAAGCACTTACAGAACATCTGCCCAATCCCCCCCGACCTTGAGTATTTTCACGCTCCTCCTCCTTCCTTCTTTCTCTTGTCCGTGCTGGCGCTCGGCGACAGACTAGAGGGGGGTCTGCGCTCGCCCTAGGTGTGCCTAGTGCCACCTCTGGTGGACGCTGCCTCCTCCTACGCTCTCTCCCGTGCGCCGACATTGCCGCCTGGCAGCCCTCGGCGACTTTTCCTGAGCGGCTAGGGGCGCCCTACCCGTTGTGGGAGGGTCATTCCTGCTTCTCACGCGAAAGGTCTTCGAGGTCTCCCCCATTCTGCCGTCACGGGTCTCTTCGAGGTCCCAGGGTCCAAGTAAAATCGTAACATCCTGTCCCTCCAAAATAAAATTGATGGAGGTCCCATTCCTTTGAAAGCGCGAGATCGCTAGTCAAGGTAACAGCAAGGCAACATGCAGTCATCGGGTATCACCCGGACACTGCGAAGAGTCTACCTAGAGCATTTGCCCGGGTAGGCTGTGTCCAATTTTGCTCTGCAATATTTCGTGTAAATTAGCGGAAATATTCAGTTTTCATCATTTTTATCACCATCATCACATTCAGCATCATCTACTCTACAAGATTCTTCAGCAGTTCAGTGCAAATCAGTTTTTATTTATCTTGTGCGGGAGTTTTTGTATCCGTGTGCTGTGCGGTCTGTGTAGTGTTCAATTGTGCCTGTGGATAGTTTTCAGTGTCTGGTGATCCCTCAATCCTAGACCTGCGTAGACGTTCATTTCGGCTTGTCCGAAATGGCGTCGAATACGCCACCGAATCCTCTGCCGGCGCCGCTTGTTTCCTTAATGGAAACATGCTCAACCGGCTTCCGTACCACTCCACTTCCTCACGACAGTGAAAGTGATAGTGAAAGTGATCATAGTGCGGTAGATATGTGCAGTGTTGGGTCGGGGGACGGACAGTTCTCGCTTGTGGAGGGCAAATCTGCCAAACGCAAGCGAAAACTGGCCCAAACTCCGCCGCCCGCCTCAGCTGCAGATCTGCCATCTAATCATGGTAACAGCGGGACTCAGCGCGTGCAACGTGAGTATCCAGCTACTACCAAATCTGTGTCTTCCCCACGAATTCCTCCTATTGTAATTCCTGACAATAGGAATTATTCTGAACTTTTACGTTCCTTATCCCGAGCTCTCCCTTCGGTCAAGGTCGAGGCGAGGTGCCAAGGCGCCTCGCTAAAGCTGGCGACCGCTACCATCCCGGACTTCCGCTCTGTTCAGTCATTCCTGACAGAGCGTAAGATTTCTTTTCATACATTTGCCCTCCCGTCAGAGCGAGAAATCAAGGTCGTTCTGTCGGGAATTCCATCCTTTACCGAACCTGATGCCATCAGGCAGGAACTTGTTGCGCTCGGCTTTGCGCCGACCGCGGTAAGCGTCCTGCATGTTGGCAAAGGTGATGACCGCCGACCTGTCAACAGCTTTCTTTGTAAATTACTGAAAGTAGGCCCCTTCGAGGAGATTTACACTCTCCAGAATCTTGCACCTACGGATGCAAGTCAGAACATTTGACCCGCGGCCCGGCCCCTCGCAGTGTTTCAACTGCCAGAGGTTCGGCCACAGCAGTCTTTTTTGTCATCAGCCCCCGCGTTGCGTGCGTTGTGCTGAACCTCATCGTGGCTGTGATAAGCCTACGACGGGGTACACAGCTAAATGCTGCAATTGCAAAGGAGCCCATCCGGCTAATTACCGAGGCTGCCCTAACTTTATCGCCGCCATGAAACCGCAGCGACCTCCTGTGCGCCCTGGCGCGCAGGCAGGCCGTGTAGCTGGTCCTGGCCCTAACCGGCGAGCGGCTTTCCCGCCTCTCACCGGTTCATCTGCCCAGGTCCCGGCAGCAACTCCGGTTGCTTCCGGTGCCGCTGTCTCGCCTGCAGTCGTCGCTTCGGCGCCGCCTGCAGCGGCCTCAATCCCGGCGCCTACCGGAGCGCCCGCACCTTCCTACGCGGCCATGGCCGCTAAATCAGCCCCGCCTCCAGCCCGATCGGGCAAATCAAAGCGCTCTCGTCGTCGCCGGAACTCCGCCGGCCATCCATCAGGACTGCTCGCGACACTACCACTGTGCTTGCCCTGGTGTTCCAATCGTTAGCTGCCCTCTTTCCTCTACTTCCCCTAAATGGCTAATAGCCTGAGGATCGTTGCGTGGAACGCCTTCGGGCTACTCCCCAGGCGATCTGAACTGATGACTTTCGTAACGGAGTATGATGTTGATATCATACTTCTTTCCGAGACTCATCTGGCTCATTACCACTCGTTTTCCCTTCCTGCCTATGCCTGTTATCGTCAGGATCGTCCCCTACGGCCTCGCTGTCCCCCCTCGGGGGGCACAGCTGTTTTAGTCCACAGGCGGATATCCCACAGGCTTTTGCCTCCTCTAGATACATCTATTATTGAAGGCTGCGCGGTGGCGGTGGACGCCGGCGGATCGGAGCTGCGCGTTGTTTCTGCGTACCTCCGGCCTGGCCGGCGAACTCCGCCACCGCCCGAGGAGTGGGACGCCCTCCTCGACCACCCCCTCTCAACCATTGTAGCCGGCGACTTAAACGCCAAACACCCTTCATGGAACAGCCGCGTTGTCAACGCCTATGGAAATTCTCTGTTCCGGTTCGTCTCTGGCGACCCGGCACTTAATGTCATCGGCCCTGAAGACCCTACCTACTTCCCCTTTCACGGCCATCGGCCGGACGTTCTTGACATAGTAGTTGTCAAGAACGTTGCCCGCAACATCGAGGTCTCGTCTGTGTCGGACCTTTCGTCCGATCACAATCCCCTTGTTATAACTGTTCGAGAGCTGTCGGCGTCACCCCGACTTCCCGCTCAGATTGTTAGGAGAGTCAACTGGCGATCCTATCATGATGAGCTCTCTCGAAGGTTACCATCTCTCCCGGCGGACCCAATCGTCACTCGTGACGATCTGGATCTCCGCGCCACAAATCTTCAGGAATTGGTCCAAGGTGTCATGGATCGACACACCTACGCACTCGAGGTGAATCATCGCAAATCGGCCTTACCTGCGGAAGTACTCCACGCCATCTGGCTACGGCGCCAGCTCCGCCGCAGATGGCAAAGAACCCGTGACCCAGTCGTTAAGCGACGATTTCAACAACAGTCCCTTTACGTTCAGCAGCTACTGCGGGACGTAAACTCTGATCGATGGGACTCATACCTTGAGTCTCTTGAAGTCGACCACGCCTCCGTCTGGAGAGCGGTGAGTAGACTGACCCGCGAGAAGAGAACTCGCAACCCACTGGAAACCCCGAACGGGGTTGTGTCTTCATCAGAAGGCAAGGCTGAGGTCTTCGCCGACTGCATGGAGTCGCAATTTACCGTTCATGAGGCGTTTCGGACCCTGCCCACTCGGCAGAAGTCCGGGACTTCCTATCTGGTTATTTTTCTCGCCCTCCCGCTGGCCCAGACCTCCCGTTCGACAGAGACGAACTCGTTTCGTCTGTCTGTCGACTAAACCGCCGTCGCGCCCCCGGTCCTGACCGGATCGGGGCCGCTGCATTACAATATCTCCCGGCCTCAGGCGTTGACCTCGTTCTCGAGCTGTTCAACTCTTGTCTCCGGCTACAGTACTTTCCCCGCCTGTGGAAAAATGCCAACATCGTCATGGTTCCTAAACCCCGCAAGCCGCGCATGCTTCCTGAAAGCTATCGGCCAATATCTCTCTTGCCAGTTATCTCGAAGGTGTTCGAGCGGCTCCTGCTGGCCCGCATCTCGCCGTTGTTGGATAATTTTATCCGCAACGAACAGTTCGGGTTTCGCAGAGAGCACTCGACCACGCTTCAACTAGTCCGCGTGGTAACGCAACTCTCTGACGCCACCAACAGGCGAGCGGCTACGGCCGCCGCACTGCTGGACGTGAGCAAGGCCTTCGACAAAGTCTGGCACGAAGGTCTTCTCTTCAAACTCGCTAACTCCCCCTTACCATCGTCCATAGTGTTTTTCCTCCGGTCGTATCTCAGCGACCGAACCTTCAGGGTGAGCGTCGACGGAACCTGCTCTGCAGTTCGTCCTGTCGCCGCCGGCGTACCTCAGGGATCTGTCCTCGGCCCCGTTCTGTACCTCGTGTACACGAACGACCTGCCTGTATTGCCCGGAGTCACGTTGTCTTTGTTCGCTGACGATGCAATGTATCATTACAGCTCTGTGTCCCCGCGTTTTGCGAGTACACAGTTGCAGCGTCAGTTGGACCAGCTTCCGGACTGGCTACGGAAATGGCGGGTGACGATCAATACGGAGAAATCCGAGGCGATCTGTTTCACTCGTAAGTCCATCTCCCGATGCCAGCCCCTCTCCCTGGAAGGGAGGCCTATCGCCTACAAAGAGTCGGTGAAGTATCTAGGCGTTCGGCTAGATCGTCGCCTTTGCTTCAACGCCCACGTGACGGACACCCTTGCCAAGGCTCGCGGCGTCCGAGCCAAATTTTACCCATACCTCGCGTGCCGCAGCCCCCTGGCGCTGCGCACGAAAGTTACCCTCTATCTGTTGTTTATCCGGTCTGTGTTGACCTATGCGGCACCTGTATGGTGGTCACTTGCCTCCGCCACCAACAGGCGTAGGCTGGAAAGTTTCCAATCCAGTACCCTCCGTTCCTTGTCGGGATCTCCTTGGTTTGTTAGAAACAGTGTAATTCGAGGAGGTCTACGAGTTCCTGCTCTCTCAGCCTTTGTCTGGTCATTAGCTGCGACTCTCTTTGCCGCAGCTGAGACCTCTTCCTTCCCTTACCTCAGAACCATCAGCACCACGCAACCACCTCCCCCAGTCCGGGTCAAACGCCCTCGGGCGATTCTCGATGACCCGCCATAAGTTTAAGTAACCTGCTTAAACCTCAATTTGAATATTCACCATCTGCCCATGCCCCAGAATTTACCTGCTAAGTTGTTTCCTTCCTCCCTTCCTAGTATGCCGACCGCGCTGAATGCTGCTGCTACGCGCAACACTGGCACGGAGGCTCTCTGCCTCGCGGGGAGCGACCGACGCCTCACGGCGTCTGCACGCGGGACTGGGAACGGGTGACATCTGTCATCTGAACCCGTTCTTGCGGCAGTGCCCACTGATTGCAAAAATTTTAAAATAAATAAAAATTAAAATCTTTCTCCCCCGCCTTCTCAGTTAACTGGTTGGCGGTTGTCCATTCCTGATATTAGGCACCAGTCGAAGAACCAGACCTATGTATATCCACAGGCAGCCATTGAGCTTGACTCAGATGCTGCAGCCATGCACCGGGTGCAAAGACGCCCCGCTACTACAATGCTACATGCTACATGCTACCCGGACACTGCGACCACCGGAGCACGACTAGCTGCTGCTCCGTACACCACTGGACACTGGGCCACTGGACTTCTCGATAGAGGGCTTCGGCTAGCGGCCAAAGTCCCCTATCGGTTTTCTTCTCGTCTCCTGAGAAGAGGACTCGGTGTCCGCTCCTTGGATGACACCGCAAGGCGACTTGCACGTAAATTTTACGTCCGAGCTGCGAGGACCCAGACAAACCCACTCATAGCTGGCCTTGGCAAGTACCGAACACGTCCAGGTGATTCTTGGAAACGGCCTCGACAAATACTGTACTAGTCGACCTAGTACGAGCATGTCGTTGTAGCGACCAATAAAAATTAATTAATCATATTCCGTCTGGACAGGACCACTAGGCAGGAGCCCCTACCGGAGGCTCGGTACTAGGATACCATTGGGTCGTCTCACGACGCACAACCCAACAGCTCTGAACACTTGCCGCACGCGCCCGGCCCGGCATGGAGGCGCTTTGTAGCGCCGGTCGTTCCCCGCGAGGCAGGGAACCGCCGTGTCTGTGGCATCGGTAACAGCGCCAAGCAGTCCGTAAACCAACATACTTGGGGAAGGTATCTGACTGTATAGGAAGGTAACAAGGAGATAGAATTGCTCGGGAACCTAAGTTACAGCATACAGAATTACGGGGGGTCGTCTAAGATCGCCCGAGGGCGTTTGACATGTATAGCGGGAGGTGGTTCAGACGTGCTGATAGAACTGAGATAAGAAAAGGACGAGGTCGCTGCAGAAGCAAAGAGATTTTCGGCAAGCGACCGGACAAAATCAGCAAGGGTAGGAACTCGATGTCCTCCACGAATGACATCATTTCTCACAAACCATGGAGACCCCGACAAGGATCGGAGGGTACGGGCCTGGAAAGCTTCCAGCCTACACTTGTTAGTGGTCGACACAAGCGACCACCATGCGGGAGCAGCATAGGTCAATACTGACCGGAGAAACAAGAGATAGATCGTAACTTTAGTGCGCAAAGCCAGGCGGTTGCGGCACGAGAGCATGGGAAATATTTTGGCTCGGACGCCTCGAGCTTTGTTGAGGGTAGTCAGGTGGCCGTTGAAGCTAAGGCGCTGGACTAGCCGAACGCCCAAATACTTCACCGTCCATTGCATTGCATTATGGATGCGGGGTGTCTTTGCACCCGTGGCTTGATTGCAGCATCTGGATCGTGTCCAATGGCTGCCAGAAGTAAACATAGTGCTGGTACAATGTCGACTGGTTACCTAAAACTGGAAAAGGAAACCGCCAACCAGTTAACTGAGAAGGCGGGGGAGTATAACTTTTATTTGTTGAATGCACTGCCGCTGGTACCGATTCGAGCAACAGATGTTGCCCGTTTGAAGTCCAGTCAGCAGACGCCCTGAGGGCGTCGGTCGCTCCCCGCGAGGCGGAGAGCCTCCGTGCCAGTGATTGATGACAGCGACAAGCAGCCGGCTCAGCGTGCTAGGAGGTGGATAGGAAGGAGAGAAGGACAGTTTGGTGAAATACTCTGGTCTAGGACTGATGATTACTTGTTTTTGTTTAATTTAAAGAGGATGGCGTTATGGCGGGTCATCAAGAAGCGCCCGAGGGCGCTTGACCCGAATGGGCGGTGGTGGTTCTGATGCACTGATGGTTCGTAGGTACGGGAAGGTGGAGGTCGAGGCTTTAGCAAAGAGAGTTAGAGCCAGCGACCGGACAAAGGAAGTCAAGGTAGGAACACGGAGACCCCTTCGAATCACGTCGTTCCTTACAAACCAAGGGGACCCCGTCAAGGATCGGAGTGTTCGGGACTGGAAAGCTTCCAGCCTACATCTGTTGGTGGTGGATAAAAGAGACCACCAGGCGGGTGCCGCATAGGTCAATACAGACCTGAGATATACTAGATAGATGGTAAGTTTCGTGCGCATGGCCAGGCGGCTGCGACACGAGAGGAAAGGAGATAACTTGGCTCGGACGCCGCGAGCCTTGGCAAGGGTTTCCGTCACGTGGGCGTTGAAGCGAAGGCGAAGATCTAGCCGAACGCCTAAATACTTCACCGATTCTTTGTAGGCGATGGGTCTCCCTGCTCGGGAGAGGGGCTGGCATCGGGAGATGGACTTACGGGTGAAGCAGATCGCCTCGGATTTCTCCGTGTTGATCGTCACCCGCTATTTCCGTAGCCAGTCCGGAAGCTGGTTCAACTAACGCTGCAGCTTTGTACTCGCAAATCGCGGGGACAGGGAGCTGCAGTGATACATAGCATCGCCAGCGAACAAAGACAACGTGACTCCGGGCAAGACAGGCAGGTTGTTCGTGTACACAAGGTACAGAACGGGGCCGAGGACAGATCCCTGAGGTACGCCGGCGGCGACGGATCGAACTGTAGAACAGGACCCGTCGACGCTCACCCTGAAGGTTCGGTCGCTGAGATACGACCGGAGGAAAAACACTATGGTCGATGGTAGAGGGGAATTGGCAAGTTTGAAGAGGAGACCTTCGTGCCAGACTTTATCGAAGGCCTTGCTCACGTCCAACAGTACGGCGGCCGTAGTGGTCAGAGCTGTTGGGTTGTGCGTCGTGAGACGACCCAATAGTTTCCTAGTACCGAGCCTCCGGTAGGGGCTCCTGCCTAGTGGTCCTGTCCAGACGGAATATTGTTACTTAATTTTTAGTGGTCGCTACAACGACATGCTCGTACTAGGTCGACTAGTACAGTATTTGTCGAGGCCGTTTCCAAGATTCACCTGGACGTATTCGGTACTTGCCAAGGCCAGCTATGAGTGGGTTTGTCTGGGTCCTCGCAGCTCGGACGTAAAATTTACGTGCAAGTCGCCTTGCGGTGTCATCCAAGGAGCGGACACCGAGTCCTCTTCTCAGGAGACGAGAAGAAAACCGATAGGGGACTTTGGCCGCTAGCCGAAGCCCTCTATCGAGAACGCTTTGCAACCTTCTTTTATGAACGGTTGCGAGGTAACCCCAGACGGGAAGAGCGTAGGTAATGATCGGCAACAGATACGCGTTGACAATCAACTTACCCAGCTTGCGTGTCATAGCCTTGTTGGCAAGTATCGGAAACAGTTGGCCGAGACGAGCGGACGCTTTCTTTCGCATCGTCTCAGCGTGGGTACGCCAGGTGAGCCGACGATCAAGGTGGACACCGAGGTACTTAACTTCCCTCGACCAGGGCAGGTACGTTCTACCGAGTCTCACTCGGCCTCGTGGTTCTTTCCGGCGCTTTGTGAATAGCACCGCGGAGCTCTTGGTTTCGTTGACGGCAACTTTCCAGCTTTCCGTCCACGTCGAATACGCATCGAGTGCGCGCTGAAGTCGTGGGATAGCAAAGTCTGCGTTCCGATCGGCGGTATAGACCGCCGTGTCGTCGGCAAACAAAGCCATCTGGACTCCAGGCTCTCTGGGTGCGTCGTTGACATACACGGAGAACAGGAGAGGCCCTAGCACGCTACCTTGAGGTACCCCGGCTGTGATACGTCTCTCGGAAGAGACGTGGTCGTCTATTCGCACGCAGAAAGTCCTCTCCGTCAGAAAGCTAGCAATCAAGCGAAGGTAGCAATCTGGGAGCTGGATTTCCCGGAGCTTGAACAAGAGCCCGTCGTGCCAGACACTATCAAAGGCCTTTTCCACATCTAGGAAACAGGCGACAGTCTGCTCTTTCCGACACCCGGCGTCCGTGATGTATTCCACCAGTCTCATCAGTTGATGAGTGGTGGAATGCCCCACACGAAAGCCGAACTGTTCGGGGACCAGTACATCGAAATTTCTTAGATGATCTAGTACTCTCCGTTGTACAAGACGTTCGAGGACCTTTGACGTGGCTGACAGTAGACTAATGGGCCGGAGGTTGCCGGGACGGGAAGCGTCCTTTCCCTGCTTCGGGATCACTATAACCGTTGCCTTACGCCATTTCTGGGGAAAATAGGCCAGTCTAAGACACGCGTTGAACAGCGCGACCAAGAAAAGTACTCCTCGCTCCGGGAATCGAGTAAGAGCGGCGTTCGAGACGCCGTCCGGGCCAGGAGCTTTTCTCGGCACGACGGCGGCCGTAGCCGCTCGCCTGTTGGTGGCGTCTGACAAGTGCGTAACAACGCGGACCAATTGAAGCGTGGTCGAGTGCTCTCTGCGAAACCCGAACTGTTCGCTGCGGATGAAACCATCTAGCAGCGGCGAGATGCGAGCCAGCAGGAGACGCTCGAACACCTTCGAGATGACTGGCAAGAGAGAGATTGGACGATAGCTTTCGGGAAGCATGCGCGGCTTGAGAGGCTTCAGAATCATTACCATGTTGGCAGATTTCCACAGGCGGGGAAAGTACTGTAGCCGGAGACAGGAGTTAAACAGCTCAAGAACGAAGTCAACGCCTGTGGCCGGGAGATTTTGTAGAGCAGCGGCCCCGATCCGGTCAGGACTGATGGCGCGACGGCGATTTAGTCGGCAGATAGATGAAACTAGTTCATCCCTGTCGAACGGGAGGGCTGGGATTTCGGGAGGGCGTGAAAAATGTCCAGATAGGAAGTCACGGACTTCTGCCGAGTGGGCAGGGTCCGAGACGCCTTGGTGAACAGTAAATTGCACCTCCATACAGTCGGCGAAGACCTCGGCCTTGCCTTCTGATGAAGATACAACCCCGTTCGGAATTTCAAGTGGGTTGCGAGTTCTCTTCTCGCGGGTCAGTCTACTCGCCGCTCTCCAGACGGAGGCGTGGTCGACTTCAAGAGACTCAAGGTATGAGTCCCATCGATCAGAGTTTACGTCCCGCAGTAGCTGCTGGACGTAAAGAGACTGGGCCTGAAATCGCCTTTTGACGCCGGGATCACGGGTTCTTTGCCATCTGCGGCGGAGATTGCGCCGTAGCCAGATGGCGTGGAGTACTTCCGCAGGTAAGGCCGATTTACGATGATTCACCTCGAGAGTATATGTGTGTCGATCCATGACACCTTGGACCAACTCCTGAAGATGAGTGGCTCGGAGATCCAAATCGTCACAAGTGACGATCGGGTCCGCGGGGAGTGATGGTAACCGCCGTGAGAGCTCATCATGGTAGGAGCGCCAGTTGACTCTCCTAACAATCTGAGCGGGAGGTCCCCTTTTCCAATTTTAGGTAACCAGTCGACATTGCTACCAGCACTAAGTTCACTTCTGGCAGCCATTGGACACGTTCCAGGTGCTGCAAACGGGTGCAAAGACACCCCGCATCCATAATGCAATGAAGAATCGGAGAGAATCTACTACAGCGATTGAAAGGAGCAGAACAAAATCCTAACCTCAGAAAATCCTCTCCTGACTAGCCAGTTGGATAAAATATTCGGATTAGTTCGAGTGGGCCAGAATTCGGCCAGTTCGCGACAAGTCGTGTGCGGGCTATTGTTCCTACTTTGTTCGCGGTGTTCTGTGCCGAAGTTTGGTGAGTGCCAGTGACAAAGTGCCAGTGTAGGACAGTACGGGAGTTTGCTCTCTCCTCTGCCCCAAGAACCCGTCTCCTCTGTACCCGACACCCGTTGACGACGGCGATGTCGGGACGAGACCAAGGGGAGCCCCTGTCCGCGGAAAGTTGTGGCCCTAAAAAGGGCCATAATAGAACCGATGGCAGGGTAGCCTCCTTCCTGAGGCCAGCTGTGCTGCGAAGCATTAAGCTAAGCTCCACAGATGGACCAACAGTAAGAATCCCAAACACAATTCCCCCAAAATCTGAAATTGCCGCAGTCAGCGGCGATGGTCCTTTTAAGGTCCAACCAGCATCTGATGAATTTTCGCGAGCCCAGCCTTCCGCTGGTCCTGCTACTAAACCCGATACTGACCTAGACCACGGCGAAGGCCCTTCTAAGGCCCGCCGAGCATCTGGAGATTCTTCGCGGGACCAGCCTTCAGTTGGTCCTACTAAGGTCCACCAACCATCTACAGCTACTTTGCAGGTTCGGCATACTGCCGATCCTGCAGAGAGCCACCATGCATCTGACCATCCCGTGGGGGACCAGCCTTTTGCTGGTCCTTCTAAGGGCCGCCAATCGTCGGTTGTTTTGCAGGTCCAGCCTTCTGCTGGTCCTGCTAAGGACCACCAAACATCTGACCCTCCCGTGAGGGACCAGCCTTTTGCTGGTCCTTCTCAGGACCCTCTATCCATCGCTTATGCCGCAGCCCTCGGCACTATGTTGTCGTCGGACTCTGAGATGGAGACGGAGGACGGCTTCCAGCCCGTGCCTAGCCGGAAACGGCGAGGTAGCGGTGGAAGCATGCCGACGTCCCAAAAACGGACTGTCCTGGCGAAACGAGCCGTGGCTGCAGAGTCGGCAGGCCGCATATTACCTTCCCCTGATATCACTGTACCAGTTAATAGATTGTAATACCTTGTAATCCTATTTATGCATTTTCTGAAATTACTAATAGTTGAAAGAACCTTCACACCCTGTGTTTAAAGAAAAAAATTCCTGGCCGACTCCGGTCGCGCCTTTCATACCTTCCCCCTCCCTGAGGAGAGGGATCTCAAGATTGTCGTGTCCGGGATTCCCCATGACACACCGATCATGTAGATCTGGGAGGATCTGGCGGAAAAGGGTTTCTTCCCTACCTCCGTCGTCCCTCTCCTATCCGGTGATCGTAAGAGGAAAATCAATCCCATTTACATAAGACTCCAGAAGGTTGGTTCCTTCGCTGATGTATATCAACTGGAGACCATTCTGTGCCTCCGGGTACAGGTTATGTCATTCAATAGTAAGCCTGGCCATCCCAGTGCTTCCAATGTCAGCGATTCGGCGACTGATCGGCCTTTTGTAAGATGCCGCCGCGTTGTGTACGCTGCGGAGAGGCCCACAACGAGAATTGTCCCGTTGTGAAGCCTCAACCCGCGACGTGCTGCAACTGCGGAGCCAGTCACCCGGCTAACTTTAGGGGTTGTAACCACTTTAAGAAGACCCTAAAGAAACAGCAGCGGAAGCAAAACCGTCAGGTTGAACCTCCTCGCCCTGCTGCCAGACCCTCGAAGCGGGCGGCAGTCCAACCACCCGTCTCGGCATCTACGGCTCTTCCTGCGGCACCTGCCGCTGGAGGAACCATAACTTACGCTACAGCGGTCGCTACGGCGCCCCCTGTGGCCCCCAGAACCTTAGCACCTGACGGAGTGCCATCTCCTCA
The DNA here is from genome assembly GCA_034769895.1 of Magicicada septendecula. Taxonomy (NCBI): domain Eukaryota; kingdom Metazoa; phylum Arthropoda; class Insecta; order Hemiptera; family Cicadidae; genus Magicicada; species Magicicada septendecula. The sequence continues at coordinate 265,079,951 of CM068371.1, forward strand.
AGCGGGAACACCCGCAGTACCCCGCTCACAGACCCAGCCGCCTAAGAAACGGCGCTCTAAGCGCAAAACTAGACAACCACTAGTGGCAAAACATCTATACCCGGAGGCTAACTACGCCCCTCCGGCTGCCCAGCATCTACCCGGCCAGGAGCCTGCTTCTGTTGCCCAGTCCCCTGCGACTTCCATGGAAGTCTCGCCAGCCCCCGAGCAGTCAGCTCCAACTGCCCAACCTCCCCTGGAGGCGGCATCTGCACCTTCCGCGGCCCCAGCGCCGGCTAGTCAGGCCCCTGTGGCTGGTGGTTCACCATTGGTCACTAAGGCTAAGCTGATGGCCTGGGTCAGCGGCATTGTCCCGCAAATTCTTGCTGCTCGGGATGTTCCGACTATACTCATGGCGATACTAACATCGCTGATTGCCCTGATTGTCCCTACATCTAACCATGGCTAGACAGTTTCGGTTCGTCGCGTGGAATGCAGATGGTGTTCCGGCGCGTCGGGCCGAACTGGCAGCTTCCCTTGTGGAGTACGACGCAGATGTCGTACTCCTCTCCGAAACACATCTTGTCCCTAATCGTCGTTTCTCCCTGCCAGCCTATGCTTATTACAGGAAAGACAGGAATGGACCCGATCGCCGCCACGCATCAGGCGGAGTGGCGATCTTAGTCCACAGGAGGCACTCTCATAGAGAACTCCCTGCCCCTGAAACTACCCTCATCGAAGCATGTGCTGTGGCGCTGGATGTAGCCGGCCTGGAGGTGCGCTTTGTTTCTGCGTACCACCCGCCCGGCCATCGAGCTCCACCGCATGAGGAGTGGGACGCCCTCCTAGACAGCGATCTCCCAACCATCGTAGCCGGAGACCTTAATGCCAAGCATCCCTCTTGGAACAGCAGAACGTCAAACCCCTACGGCAATTCTCTCCGTAGGGCTGTCGAAGATGATCCCAGCGTCCTCATCATCTGAGGCCGCTGAGCTGATGCGACTGGCCTGGCCTTTCGTTAAAGTCCTATTCTCAGACCCATAAAGAAGTGTGGAAAGAGCCATCACCTTGTAGAATTTTAGGCGTGTTCCTTTACTTGCTGACTTAAGGGTTCGCCTGATGGTCCCGCACATAAAGTTGAACTTATGCAACTTATTCACCACGTCGTTGCTTGCATTATAAGACACACTGTAGCCCAGGTATTCAAAACTGCTAACTTGTTCCAGGACAATCCATCTATAACAATTTTTGCCCGTACGGGATCAGTTCCGCAAAAAGCCTTGAAAATGTATTTCACTTGTTAATATAATTCCACAGAATTTGGAGTACGTAATAAGCGTAATATCAAAAACAATTTATTACAACGACTGTAAACGTAATAATATGAGAAACCTGAGGCAGTTACGGTATACATGAGAAATACTCCTATTGCTTTGCATTGTAAATTTACTCAAGTTTGTCCACGTAAAGGACATTGATACAAATGGTTACATGTGTTTCAGTTTTAAATAATATAATTATTCATATTATTTCGAAATCACAGTCTTCTAAAATGGTTACTTCCCAATTTTGAAAACTTAGTGTGTAAAGATATTAGTTTACTAAACTAAAATTAAACTAAACACAATTGTTGAGAAAAAATTAAACGGAAGCAGCACGTTCTTATTACTTGTAATATTTACGTTCTGTAAATAAAGTTCAGCCTTTATTGTATGCCTTGTTCAGCCTTTATTGCATCCACATCGTGAAAATCTACACTACTCTTCTATGAAGTTATCGACTGGAGACAAGATTACCGACAACCATTTTTTACCTTTTCCTGAAATAAATTTAGACCTGTTATTTCCAAATTCAATCCCTGCTAAGTCAGTGTAGTGTCTAGGGTTTCCTTATTATTTTCTACTGCTATATTGTATATATACATAATTTGCTATGTTTACTTTCTATCGACTAAATACTTTGATTTAGGATGACCATTTAAAATTTTTACATAATAAATTAATTAAAATGACTCAGACTAGTGTTCCTGTTAAATTAATGGCCTGTAGTGTAGTTCAATTGAGACACATTTCAATTACCTTCAACTGCCATAAAGTGTGGGAATCAGTAGACATAACAGGAAACAGACATAGAGAAAATCTAAGAAGCTTAATAGCAAAATACAAACAATTCTTCAGCTTATTAAGCAAATAATTTATGCTTTGACATTAATGATACTATTTACTAAATAATTTGTAATAATATTTTTCATGAATATTTTACAGAAATTGTTTTATAAATTATATTTTTATAAACTTCCTTATAAATGACAGTAACTACTAATGTAATATAAGCTTCAAGCTAGGCTAGATTGCTCATATACTTTAACTTTTTGTGTCAATGGTGTGGTTATCTGCATTGATTATTATCTATAACAGTTTGAGTGGCTTGCATGTGCAGCAATCGTATTACGTCAATTTTACTATTCATTCACCTATAAAATTAACTTCGCTTTTAATACTTTTGATATTAATTCTGCTTTTAATAGGGTATGTGTCAGTGTTTCTTATGAATGCATCTCAGTTTGGCAGCTCAATCCTGTCTACCTCCATCAACAACAAAAGAACGTGTTACGGAATTTGTTGCATTAGGCAGTTTGTTTTCTGACGTAGGGTACAAAAATACAGTAAAATTATAACGTTCCATATGAAACACAACAATAGTGGAATATTCCAAACGTCAATAATGTTTAAAAGATGTTGAAATTTAAACACATTGCTATTACAATTTTTATTTACGTAAGAATTGTTCTGTGATTGACTAATATTTTCTATGGGCGCTTTAGTCAACTTTATAATTTTCTGCAAAGATATGACATTATTATTATTATTTATATCCTGAATGTAAATGTATCGTAACCTAAAATCTGTTGCCGATATTAGGTTCAGACGTATTAAATCTGTAATTAAAATATGCGAGTTACATATTTTGGTGTTAATTTTCTCACATACTTCAAGTTTTTGATTTAATATCTTTATCGATATTTAAAAAATAGTATTTGTTTAAACATAGTATATACGAGTATAAATATTTACTTATCGTAATGTGGTACAGCTCTGTACTTACTGTAATAATAATTGACTTTGACGGCCCAAATTTCCTTTATCTCCTGAAGTAAATCATAAACTGACTACACTCGTGAACTCCCACATACTAGACGCGTCTGCGTTTGACGATTTTCCTAACCACCTTTTCACTCTTCTTTTCCATACTCGCATGTATATATATGTCAATAATTTACTGTGAGTAGCGTATTTTATATATTTCAGTATAATATGATTATGTTAATAGTAAAAGTAAAACACTTATACTTCGTAAGTAAATGAAGAATGAAGGAATTCCATAAAATTTTTGGACTACATAAACCTAGATCACTTGACCAGTAGCATAGTGGAAACAAGTGTGCTCGATTTGGTGTTGTCAAACTGTGGACAGCTAGAGACCCTAGCAGGCTGTGAACGACTGTTCAAAGTGGAGAGGTTGCATTCACTCTTAGAAATTAAAACCAAGAATCAGGACTGGATAAGAAGGCAATACAACTGCACGTTTATCATGCTGGAAACTATGTAAAGCTTTATCTCTAGCTGAAGCAGTTTCACTGGTGCAACGACGTTAAAACGACATTAATCCTGCAGTTTGTTGAAGCTGTGAGAAGTAACTAACATCCCAGTGAGGAGGTACAGATTGACGAATTACACAATGTGGCTCTCTGCTAAACTGGTATCCCCCTTCAAAAAGGAGAAGAATGTTTCCACACAGTGTAGGAAATCATGTAGGGAAGAAGATCATCTTGCCTTGATTATTCTAACTCAGAAGACCAACGAGAAAAGAGATGGAACGTTGTAGAAGGACGAAGCTCAGAAAGTTGAAGATGGTCTGTGGTCCAAGCCGACCAGCTTCTGGAAATACATTAATAAATACAGAAAACACTCGAAGCAAATACCTACATAGCTGCTGTAGAGGTTAATGGTGCTGTGATGTCTGATCTTTGGGTTCTTTGTAATAAATTGGGGAAATACTTTGTCTATCAGAAGCCTAAGCAGAATGTCGTCAATATGGACATTCTTATTGCTGATTATTACGAGTTAAATATTGTCAGTAACCCCAATGTCATTACTAATGATGTGCTATGAGCGATAAACGTCTGAAGGTGAGAACGGCGGTTTGTGATGCCGTCATTTAATATTAAAAGTGTGGATATGACCGCCACCTCGCTAATAGACCTCCCGTTCCTGCCTCGCGGAGCTTAAAGTCTAGAAAATATCTACGTGTGTAGAAAGTAGCTGATGTTAGGCCTGTTGCGAATAAATGCCCTAATATACAATCTAATGTTAGGCCAAATTTAGTCGTTGGTGTTATTCTCAACAACTTTAAAAGGATCATGTAGAAGCAATGAAACACATAACCTATAGATTTTTAGCAACTAGTCGTCTACATTGTTTTATTTAAAAAAATTATTATTTCGTATTGTTTTTGTAATTATTTTGTATAACAAAATCTTCTAAAACACTATCGAACAAATTTGAGTAGCACAGACTTTACTATCACGATTAATAATATCGTCCAATATTTAAATGTTGTTCTAATTAACTGCTGTAGTTAGAACTAATGTTCGGTTAATGATTTTCTAGAAGGTTTCCATTTGGCTATACACCGCCAACAAATATAAACGTTTGAGAATACATAAACAGTGTTGACCCGGATCTAACTCGGATGTCAGACCAAGTTATGGAAGTAGGTTCAAGGAAGTGTAAGGAACTGCTCATTGTGTGACTATACTTTTTTAAAGTAAATGCTAAAGTAAAGTTAAAGTAAATTTTAATGAAATTTCAATGGTTTTTATGTATTCCACAACGATAAGTATCTAAAAAACTATCAGTAATGCTACTTGCGTTTTAAAATCATTTTATATTGCGCAACACTTTTTTTTAACACGAACATTGAGTCGTCTGTATCTCTCGGCCAAGTATAGTTTATAGCTATTAACATCATTATTCATGTTCCGTTTTGTATTAATCACGAAATGCTGTATCCGATCCTGTTACGACAAAACGTAGAACAGTCATGAATTAAAATTTTTGTTATTGTATCAAACGTAGAACTCCACGATACCTTGTGAGATAATGTAAAGTTTAAAATGCTGATGTTAGTCTTTCATCATTAAAATACTGAAAACAAAATAATTAGATAATTTAGTTATAACCTACAAATGTAGCGTAATAAATCACTAATTTATACGTTCCCTAAAAATAAATAAAGTTTAAATTCTCAAGTAGTGTAATTAAGGTAGTAGCAAAATGACAAACCCTTTTCCAATGTTAACAAATAAATCAAGTAATCAAAAAGTTGACTAAATCGCTTACGAAATATAAGAATTAAGAAAAGTTTGAAAACAAATGTATTCCGTACAGAATGTGACACTTATTATTGGATAAAAATACGTAAAACTTTATATTAACAACAGAATATAATGTCAAATTTCATAACAGGTTTTACTTTAACTTTTTGTTTTATTGACAAACAAGACAACATTTTTTACCAAAAGTTAGATACACAATACTGTTACGACGATCTACTTGATCGTCGCAGGTACAGTGGAAAATAAAATAAGTACAAGACACCAATTAAGTCACTAATCACCAGCTTTAATTTCACAGTTAAAGTTCGTAATTAACAATACAGTCTCTACAAAAAATCAAATAAAAATTGTTCACACGCAAATTTTATGTCAAGTAATATTAAACCCAATTGTTATTACAATTATACCGTCCGATTATAAAACACACTTTTAACTAATAACCACATGAACGCGCACAGTAATATCGCCCGATAATAACTCTCGAACCGAAATGTAATTATATCGCAGCTATACTGAAAACTAAGGCCGCTGCCGCCATATATTTATATCCCCGCTCACAAACCAGAAGCTTCCAAACTGAGTCTTATCTCTAAACTACGGCGTAATTAATTTCGGCATTGACACAGTCCGCGCGGCTGGCGACTTCGAGAAAACTCTCGCGGATGCGTTGACAGTCACGTATGTCACATACATTAGAGCGAGATCTTTCTGGCACATTCGACAAACACGTAGATTGTTCTATGATGTCGTAACACTGCCACCTCCTTAAGCCTGTTCGTCCCGAACTGGCAAACCGTCTCTGAAGTAATACTTGATCAGGCGATCTAGGTGGACGTCCTTGCGAAAGATAAATCTCCGGTTCTACGAATTCAGTCTCGTGTGATCCGAACATCACGTTCCCTGGAATGCGAGTCTTCCGCTCAACCACTAGTTTTGCTGGAATCACTCCCGTTGCGTCATGTACTGATGACCTACACACCACTGGCTGATCCAAGTTTGTTTGGTTCTCGTCAACAACCTCTTGCGTAACCTCATCTTCAGCTACTTTGCACTCGGGCGCTTCTATCAGCTCAGGAACAAGCAAGAGTTTGTCTCGACAACCATAGTTGGCTTTCCAATCACTTCTTTTGTTGTTACACTTATTTGTAATTCCCCTGCTAGTTCTTCCTCTATTTCCGCTTGCAATAGGGAGGGTTCCTCTCGACTAGACCTGTTGACTTTTTCTTCGATTAATGCCACTCGCTTAATTGAATGGTTGGTAGACGCTGTCATTTTATCCATGCAAAGCTTTATCTTCTTTTAGCCAACCTTCAGGACATTCTCTCTTAAGTCCACAACGAATCCGTAGGAATTCATAATGTGCGTGCCAAGAATAACTTCATCGACAATGTCTGCAACGAGCATTTGGTGGCTAAACTCAAGAAGACCCAGGCGTACACGTACGTCTACCTTTCCTAGCACCTTGACGGGGCTCTCAGTCACAGTCTGTATTGTATAAGAGGTAATTTGAGGCCGTCGGTTGCTGATTAAGTCCAGGCGCACAATAGATATTGTTGAGTCCGTGTCAATTGTAAATGATGTTGGTTTACCTTCCGCAAACCCATTAACAATCAAGTCTCCACTGTTCTTATGTAGCGTGGAAACTGTGGGCTGTTCTGGGGATTTACTTCTCCAATTGGAGGGATCACTCTCTCCTCTCGGTGTCTCCTTCTCCCAACAGGCTACCTGTAGATGACCGCGTTTTCCACAGTCGTAACATTTCGGTCTTCTGTCATTTTCAAATCGTTGAGATTCTCTTGAGCTTTTGAATTGTTTGTCCGACAACATTGTTTTTCTGCACCCATCGTAACGGCAATGTGATACAGGGATCTTCTAACTGCAACATGATGGCACAAACCCATTAATGTAGCGGGACGCTGACTTGGCAGCTTCAAAATCTAGGGCGTGAACAAGAGCTTCTGAGCTATTTCGGTGTCTTGCGATTCGTAACACTTGCTGAAGTTCACAATCTCAGATGCCATCAACAAATGTCTGCACCGCAAACTTTATTCCGAAGTCTTCTGGTGCTTCAGGATAGGCCAATCTAATCAATCTGTCGATACTTGCTTCAAACTCTTGAAGACTCTCCCCGGAACGTTGTCGCCTTGCTCTCAACTTAGCGTAGTACACATCTGGCAAATGTTTATCACCGTAGCGTAATTCTAGAGCTTTTATCAACTCGGCATAGATGTTCCGGCTATCAGGTGGCACTTTCTGTAGTAATTCTGCCGCTGGTCCTTTTAATGCGAGAACGAGTGAGACTGCCTTGTCATTCTCTGTCCAATTATTTGTGCATGCAGCAGCTTCAAATTGGCGGCGGTACGTTGCCCAGTGACTGCTTCCGTCAAAGGTTGGAGCTTTGACATGAACTGTCCCTACTGCAGGCAAAGTGACTTTCTCTATTAACTTATTTTCTGTGTCTTTTTCTGTCTTTATCATTGGTACAGTCTGTTCACAATGTTGTTTTGGTTGTTTCAGGCACTGCTCGATTTCATTTTTAATCTTCTCTTTTATATTTGTTATCGAGGCTTCTATTTTTGCTATTTTTGTTGACATAGCTTTTTCCACACTCGTGACTGATTTTTCTACTTCAGCTATTTTTTATATAATTGATTCTTATACCTCCGATATTTTAGTAACTTATTTATTAAGCTCACCTAGTAGGAGACCCATTTCTGCGGTACTATGTTCTTGCATCTGTTTCTGCTCCTGTATTAATGCTTTGATGTCTTCTGTTTCACGCTTCTGTTTCTCTGTCTCCTGGCTACGTTTTTCATCCTGTCGTTTTTCTGTTTCATACGCCTCGTGTCTGCGTTTCTCATCCTGTCGTTTTTCTGCTTCTTCCGCCTCCTGTCTGTGTTTCTCATCCTGTCGTTTTTCTGCTTCTTCCTGTGTCTGCCGCAGCAGTGTTTGTAAATCTTCCATCATCTGACTGCCATCCATGTTTACCGATTAATTACGAATTACACTCGTCTTGTACAAACTGTTCACTGTTTCCACTGTTGACCGTTCTATCCCACTTCTGACACCACTGTTACGACGGTCTACTTGATCGTCGTAGGTACAGTAGAAAACAAAATAAGTACAAGACACCAATTATGTCACTAATAACTAGCTTTAATTTCACAGTTAAACAGTTCGTAATTAACAATACAGTCTCTACAAAAATTCAAATAAAAATTGTTCACACGCAAATTTTATGTCAACTAATATTAAACACAATTGTTATTACAATTATACCGTTCGATTATAAAACACACTTAACTAATAACCACTTGAACGCGCACAGTAATATCGCTTGATAATAACTCTCGAACCGAACTGTAAATATATCGCAGCTATACTGAAAAGTAAGGCCGCTTCCGCAATGTATTTATATCCCCGCTCACAAACCAGAAGCTTCCAAACTGAGTCTTATCTCTAAACTACGGCGTAATTAATTTCGCCCTGCCCTTGACACAGTCCGCGCGGCTGGCGACTTCGAGAAAACTCGCTGATGCGTTGACAGTCACGTATGCCACATACATTAGAGCGAGATTCTTCTGGCACATTCGACAAACACGTAGATTGTTCTGTGATGTCGTAACAATACTATTACAAGATATACTATTGAAACTTTGTGTAATATAAATGCTATTTGCAGCTATTTACAGTTATCAATTAAAATATAAAATAATTAGCTCAATGCTAAAAGGAAGCACACATAGTGCACCTCGGGAATATAAACAATTCTGCTCCACTTGGCAGAAATTTTGCACGGTTTGAATATCGGTATTTCAGTAAACGTTTATGCTATATCTTTCAGTTTTCTAAAAAACAATATTTAAAGGTATTTTTGTTTGAATTTGTTATACATATATATATATATATATATATATATATATTAAACACTTTCTGCTACAGTCCGTTTCTTGATGTATATAATACTTTCATATTTATACTAAATTTACTTCAAGATGTTTTTTCTATTTGGAACATGTTTTGAGAGTTCCTGTTCTCTCATCTTCAGCCTTCGCCATCTTGTTTCTGGTGAAGTATTTGTGTGTTGGCTGCTGGATGTTATTAAGGTTGTTTGTTGGTCTTTGGTCTTTTAAAGTTGTATTATTGTGTGTGGTTGTGGTATATGTTTTTGTATTTTGTGTATTTTCGATGTTGAGTGCTTTGAATATTGTGTCATGTTTTGTATTGATTTGTATTTGTTCTGGTATTAGTTTGTTTTGTGCTAACAAAATACAAAAACATATACCACAACCACACACAATAATACAACTTTAAAAGACCAAAGACCAACAAACAACCTTAATAACATCCAGCAGCCAACACACAAATACTTCACCAGAAACAAGATGGCGAAGGCTGAAGATGAGAGAACAGGAACTCTCGAAACATGTTCCAAATAGAAAAAACATCTTGAAGTAAATTTAGTATAAATATTAAAGTAATATATATATATATATATTGTAATAAGACGAATTCTCCCGTGTTATTTCGTCCTACGTTGTTGGTGTCAATTTGTTAGTTGACGAGATCCGTCTAATTTGTAATTATTATTCTGAGGGTTATTTATGTAATATGGGGTCTTGTAATTTGTTTATTATTATTATTCAAAGCTCGTACTTTATTATTAAGTCGTTGGTTAGTGATTTATTCCACCAAATTCAACCTATTGTTGAATCCGATAGTGAATAAATCAGTTACTTACACTTTTTATCATCGTTTTAAATGTCAGTTTATTTGGTTTAAAAAATGTTTTTTATTCGCTTTTTAGATGATTCACTTGAAGTTCCGTTGGCTCTCCGTTGATCAGCGGTGGTGAGATGATCAGTAATGTCCTGCCTATACACTAACATAAACATACACAAACATGATATTTACGTTAATTTATATTGTGTAATAATATATATAGGTCGGTACGGTTGGAAAAAATCATTCCATTTGAATGATTCGCTCTGGAAGTCTGGTACCAACCGTCTCGTTTTTCTCACTAAGCTTTATTTACTGATTACAATAAAAGCCAACTCTTTCAAAGGTTCAAATGACAATAATAATTTATTCAACTCTAGAACAATAAAATTTAGTACAATAATATAATTTACTTTCCTTTTGGTTAACAGTTAAATTCGAACATGGACTCTAAAACATTTAAAAATCTCAGGTTGTATTTGGCTAGTCGAACAATTTTGTTGGTAAACAAATAGGTTATAATGTGTTATTAAACTTGTAATTGTATTAATAGTAGTAGGTTCTTTGAGTCTGCAAAATACACATAATTAATAAAATTGCTACGGTTATAATAAGTAGATAAAATATAAACTCATTGATTATTAATTTGAAAGAATATAAAGTATGAACAACTGTTCATGGTTAAACATTGAAGTTGAGATAGGTTTGTGCAACCTTGTTTGTTTAAAAGTTATTAATTATTTGTTAACAAGTGATAATAATTATTAGAATCCAGTGTCATGGATTATTATCATCTCTTAGACTGGATGTACATAACTCAGGTATTTGTAATTCATTGGATATATTTATGTCACCCTCTGGTGTAACTCTTAATTACTTATTGATATAAAATATTGAACACTCTTATCTTACTAATGGTTAGGGCACATACTCCCTTCATTGGTTATACAATGTCTTTGCTTATACTAATACATTAGAATTATACAAATAGCTAAAATTGTCGTTAATGAAAGCGTTCAATTTTGACATTGTTTATCTGTATTACAGAGTTCCCTTCCTTTTGGAATTGGGTATTTAATTGATTAACTGATGTTAATTCAATACGCTATTAGCGTTCTGTTACGTATATATTACTATACAATCATAATATAGTAGTTGTGGGTATTTGATACTTGCGTAACTGGTCGTTCGTAGGGTTTACACTTTTTCGTAGATTTTTTAATTAATTAAAAAATTCTTTAATTAATTAATTAAACTTTTATAACTACACTACACTCACTCCTATGAGCATGTACTCCGAATTATTTTCAGTTAAAAATATACTGCACTATTTTCTTCAGTAGGCATAACCTCCACTCATGGTTTGAGGTTAGCGTGTGTTTACATCTGGCCGCTGTCAAACGCACGTTTTTTCTGGATGAACGGCGTGCATGTATTTCGTCTCGTTGCTGGTAAAAGACTGTCTTCGCTTCCTCTGTCGGAATGATGCATTTCGTATTTTTTATAGGATCTGATTGGTCAATATATTTTAATTCGTCTATTTTCGGCGGGCTTCGTCAAAATAGACGCTTAGAAACGCGTCACTTTCTGGTGTTGAGATTAAGAATTTGTGGTCAACATACCCACGCGCAAGGGCTCAGCATCATACAATTATTTTTATAAGTCCAATATCTTACTTATAACTGCACTGATGTCATTTTAATTACCCTCATTGTTTCTAATTTTTTATGAAGATTACTTTGAATCCCCTCATCATATATTTCGGATTCGAGGTTGCTGAAATCGCACTTGGTATATACACTTAGTGTCCATTAAGCTATTATTTATTTTTAATACATTGTTTTTATTCCATATTCGATGGTAATAACGTAGTCTTATCTTACTGTACAATTTTCCCTCAAAACTATGCCTTAATATTAATACTATGTCCGTTTTCATAGATTCAATCCTAGGTCTATGTCTATACAAATTTGTTTTTTCTTATATTTTAACAATACTAACATTTAACTAATTTCTAATATGGTCTATTTACACACCAATGGGTTTAGTCACTATTGACATTGTTCTTTTTCCCTACATTATGCGTTTATTGCCTTAATTATTGTTTGTTATGTAGGCTTGTCATACTTCATGGAGTTACCTTATTTTATGCTTGGTACTCTATACATATTATTCTTATTGTTATTGAAATGATAATTATAATGGTCTCAATGACATTGTTATTACTGTGCTGCAGTTCATTCTGCATTTGTACTGGTTATCACCTTGGTTTAGTAGTTATCAACATTGCTTGCAGCTAGTTGTTACTATAGTTTTGTTGTTATTATTGTTATTTTGATTATTTAGATAGTTATCTTGGTTGAATTTATTCATCTGAACTGTATTCTGTCCCACTTCAAGTTGTTTGTTGAGTTACTACTTTTGTATAATAGGTTTATAACATAATTTGGTTGCATCATGCATCTTTGTTATTACAAGCACATAGTGAAACCCCCCTTTTTCTTTTCTAAGTTTTGTAATTTTTTTGAATTTTTATTTTATTTAATTTTATTTTTATTAAGTTTTTTTTGGTAAAGGGGAGAGACGTCATATTTAGAACTAGGTGGAAAACCTAGAGGAAGCAAAAGTGTGCAAGGCCCAAATACAATTACAGACATGTCCCCCCAGGTGAATGACAGGACTTGCAAATGAAAAACTCTTTTAACCAACAAGCGTGTGCTTTATTCAACCTGCAAGATGTTACATACATGACAAGTTCTTGATTGTGTGAGCACACCATTAAAGGCAGAATTATATATATATGTATATCAATTAATTCATGATGTCACAAAGTAAGTGAATTTGATATTGACCTAATTGCAAAATTTCTGCCTGATTATGTATGAGTCAAAGTTAGTAATAATCTCATTCATAAAGCAATACTAATCCATAAGTGTTGTATAGTATCAAATAGGCTAGCCTGTTGTCTCAGTAAGCACATTTATGGTTTTTCTCTTTTTTAAATCCGTTACATATTCCCCCAGCAAAATATAGTAAAATTACACACACAAACACATATACGACATGAATAACAAAACATCCCTCATTTCAACACTAACCTCCTCATAAACCCATTCCAACTACAGTAAATGAATGCACCCTAATATGTATAGATATGTACAAATATAAATGACAGCGTAAACTGAATATCTCAGCTCCTAAGCATAGATTTGCCTTGGTAGTTCACACCAGAGAATGTAAGTGACCGCCCCGAAACTCAACCAGCTAAACGACCCTGACTTTAATCATTAAGCGCTAAGTATGTGTGTGAAAGAAAATAGTTTCTCATCTAAAGCATCAGACAGCCCCCGTTACGTTATTAAAACTCAGCCATGACCAGATGACATGATAGCACAAGATAATTAACTCCCTAATGGTCTTAATAAGCTGAAAAGTTAGATCTTACAGCAAACTGCTGATGTGTGTGTATGTGTGTAATTTCTTACACATTATACAGTTATAAGATACTTCATTAGGTGTACTGCGGTAATGTTCACACATGCAATAACATAATTGGCCATGAGAGTTTGTGCTAGAGTATAATGTTCAGAACTTCACGAGTGAGCTTCTGCCGGCTTCTGTGCATTCACCATGTTGTAGAGAGAGAGAAATAGATAATCAGAATTTTCCCACCTGGATTGTCCGGTGTACTTAGTCCGCATAGGCGCGGATCAGTGATGTCACAGTCGTGTCACAAGTCCCGGGTGCAGCTTAGCGTTGGAAGAGTCCTAAGTTGTCCTCGACTGACGGCATCGTGGCTATAAGATTGTCTCTGCCATTAGGGTGGACAGATGTACGTCCACCCGACACCCATCTCGCCCTTGTTCGAGCACCTGGACATACAATAGGTTGTAGAGGGTGTCATAAAGAAAATACGCCACATAGGCCGTCCACATTAACTTCCAACACTAACTTTACACATCATCAGCACACACACATCGCCACTAATTCATATTAAACAGTATTAAGCTGCTCAGCTGTGACTTATTTCACTTATGTACCAACTACCTTTTAAGTATTTTCGTTGAAATATGACAATTAATCAATTACGCATTTCATAACCGTTAATAACACCAAACACAGCTGAGTGCGAGATGCTTTAGTATTTTCTTTATTGAAGTCAATTTAGCTCACAACATTTACACTCATATCAATTTAATTTGGTAATTGCGTTAACGCACACATCGAAAACTGCTCTACACACACACACAAGTATAAATTTATAATAGAGGCTGAAACGTAAAATATATTTGGGGTTAGAATATTTTCAGAACCCGCTGACTTGTACATACCTGGAGCTACACTTTATCTAGCCAACCATAGTGATAGCCGAGGAAGTCCAGAACAAACGGTATCTGCCAGTCGAGAGCAGATGACTAGGTTGGAGGACAGAACAGAAATGAGGCCGATTCAATGTGTCGGCCTAGCCAAGTAACCTCTGGATGCAGGAATGTACAGAAACATTGGCGCTGCCAGCTGTATTGCGTAGCTGCACAACATTTGTGTGCCAACAACAAAGTACCGTAGCCGTGTGGCCGTGCGTGACGTCAGCGGCGCTTGTTTTTAAAATTCTTATAATACGCTGCCGAACTCAGTACGGCACAATAGTTATATTGGATTACATTAATATAGCTTTTATATTTAGTTATTATATCATCTATTGTGTACAAAACCTTCCCTATATCATCTAGTTACTTCCTAGCTCAATACATTCTGGTTTGATATTATTTTGGCTTTGTTTTTCTTAAGTTTTAGTGAAAACTGGTTGCCCAGATTAGGTTATGTTGCAGGTTTGGTAAGCAGTAATGTGTTGCTGCTGGCTGTGTATTTCTGCATTAATCTGGTTTATTGGCTTTCATTCAATGTTTGTACATTGGTTATTGGTAATTATTATTGTACTTTTGGTTTACTCTTTTATTGTCTTAATTATTGTTAATTAGTCGGTTTTTACTAACATCAATCCCACTGTACAACTGGTCATTTATATTTTGGAACCTATTTTTGTTTTAACGTCTACACATCATTTAGCTAAAATAAACTTATCCTATTCTTATTCAGTTTCTTGGTGATTCTTTATTTACAATACTTAGTCCTTATTGATTACAGTTTATTCTACATGGACAAGGAATGTACTCATCAAATGAGTTGTGGTCAGTGTTGACTTTAACATACAGTTTAGGGATTTATATCATGTAATTAATTAACATTTCTTCTTTCTTCTTAGTACAATTATTCCTACATAGGTTTATGTTAGTTCGTTATATTTCAATTTCTTTCCCTTGTTTCTTGTGTCTGGTCTGGATATCTTCCTTCTTCTTTTCTTCACTGATCTCTTTCTCACTCTTATTTATTTTATACATGATGTTGTTTTCACTTGTCTCCTTCGCCTTGTTTCTTCTTTCTTCTTTCTTGAGGTCGTTATCGTTGTGTTCTTCTCACTGATTCTTCATTCTTCTTTTGGTTCCATTGTGTTCTTCTCACTGATCTATTGGGTAAGGTATGTCAGTCGTCTCGTCTTTAATCTTCTTTTCTTCTTTATTGGTACATTTACTAGTAATTTCTTTTTCATGACACTTCACTTATTTTAACATATGATACTTTCTCCGTCTGTATCCCTAGTGGTATTCTTGACCTTTTATGTATTCTTAACAGTAGTGGCTTTCAAATTAATTTTCGGTACGTTGGTGGATGTAGTGTTATATGTACCGTTACAATATATAACTGAAAAAAGTACCAGAAGTCAAGTTAATAAGGCGACTTGAAAAAAATGTTGTAATTCTGACAGATTTTCAAGTAAATAACTATCAACCTACGCTACTAAAGGTAGTCGGTTTACTTATTATATTCAAATGGGAAAATGGGATATTAGTCTAGGTAAGATATAACAGTAATCTTTCAGCTATATTATGTAAAGTTCATTCAAAACTCAGCAAACATGTGTACCATTAATAATATATTTGTGTACATGAATGCATGTATTAGTGTTAAGGCACGTGTGTAATGTACGGGCGCGCGTGTTAATGCATTTGTATAAAGGGTTTCAATGATTTTGCTAACTCAAAAAATAACAAAATGATCTACATTTCTATGCTAAATTTTACTTAGCTAAAATTTTTGTTTTGTTTTTGTATACTGTCACAATATACGAGGGATATTTGTTTTTCAACCCCCGATAGACCAATAAACAGACACATGAATGACATCAATAATTTTCTTATCTACAAAAGTTTCATATATATGTAAACTACTTTTCTACATAGTCACCACCATTGTTGAGGCACTTATCATAGCGAGGCACCAACTTTTCTATGCCCATGTTGTAGAATTTTCGTTCCTGAGTAGTCAGCCAATCTGCCACACTGGACTTTAACTCATCATTGGAGTCAAACCGCTGCCCACCTAACTACTTTTTCAAGTCAGTGAACAAATGGTAGTCACTTGGTACCAAGTCACTTGGTGATAAGATGGGTGAGTGCAAAGACTAACCAACCAAATTCATGAAACAAGTTTTGTGTGAGTGCAGCTGCGTGAGGTCGTGCGTTGTTTGGGAAAAAACCGAGCACAGAGTTTCCTATACCCAAGCTTCTGAGTAAGAATAGCCTATCATAAAGAGCAGACCTATATATGTAAGGAAAATCAGCAGAAAGTTCAGTAATTGTTCAGTAATAACGACGGCGCTCTCGAACCATCCTGTCTACCCTTTCAACAACATCATCAATAGCCATGGACTTTCTTCCTTGCCCTCCTTCATCATGAACATCACTTCGCCCTTCTTCAAAATTTTGACACCATTCCCAAACTGAACCACCACTCATCATATTTCCTCCATACATATTACACAACCTTCGATGAATTTCTGCAGCACTATGACCTTCAGCTTGAAGAAATCTAATAACAGACCGAATCTCATACTTGTAGGTAATTTCAATTGTAGTTGCCATAATTAAACTGTCGTCACCACAGTAATAGACAAAATAACTATATAACCAGTGGCTATACGTTAGGACGAAGCCTCAAAAACATTAATCAACAATCAAATTGTTGGTATGACAACAGAACCAGGTGTGCCAACTCACCGGAGGTTGTAAAAAAAAATAGCCCTCGTATTTATTTATAACACTAGTATGAAGAAATTCAGTAAAGTTATATATCACTTCCTGTATATGTAAAAACGTTAACAAAACTTGTTCATACGGTTAATAAGTGAAACATGAACAAAGACTAATGCACATGAAAGTTGACTGTAAAGTGAGAATATGAGGTTCCTTAAATCAATAGCAGGGTGGTGCCAGGTTAGATAGGAAAAGGAATGAGGACACTGTCATGAAATAGCTATCCGACCAGTGAGTGACATGGTGAGGGAATATGGACAGAAATGGTTTGATTATTCAGAAAGTATGGACCCTTCAAGAATACCACATGTAGGTGCAAAATAGGTATATGCTTAATGGCAGAAGCCTGGGATTGCGATGCAAAGATGGAGATCAGTTGTAACGACGAATGAGATTTGAATTATGTACTTCCAAAGAAGAAGAAGAAGAAGAAGAAGAAGAAGAAGAAGAAGAAGAAGAAGAAGAAGAAGAAGAAGAAGAAGAAGAAGAAGAAGAAGAAGAAGAAGAAGATCAATTAAAATAACCTTGCCTTTAAATTATAAAGGAAAACATACAGTCTATATTATAATAAATACACTGTAAACAACAATGTAACATCTTCGAAAATATTATTTTCATTACCATGAAAATTTTTACCAATGACGAGTTGAGGTTACTGATTTGGGGAGTCGGCAATCACCTGATCGATGATTGGAGATAAAAATTGTTTAGTTCAAGATGGCGGATTCAGAATGGTAGACCAATCTCATACAAACGTATGTTTAATGTAAGAACGTCTGAAATAAAATAACAGTAGGCTTTTTTAATACTGTTATATAGCATTGATTAATACACTACCGATAAGAGTTCAAATAATGGAAAAAACATGGATATACCATTGGTCTATTGGTCTATTAGTTATGGACTAGAAAAAATTAAAGGTAGTTTACCAAAAACAAGAAATAAATTTAAAAGCCATTGAATATCCAATTTATTTGATTGTTTTTAATATTTTGAATTAGCAAAAAATTTATAAGGCAAGGAGAGGAAATGCAGTTACGTACAAAATGTGAGACTCCCATCTCAAGTAGCTGAAACCCACTAGACCCACTAAAACCCCTCCACCGTCGACAGAGCACTAGCCTGGGACCATTTATCACACTACTTCAGACTAGGTCATTTTCGAACCTCCAAAAGGCACACATCTTCATTGTTCTAAATTATAGACGGTCTAAATCTCTCTTCTTTCCCCGAAGGATGCCTTCTGCGTAATGTGCTAAGCTGTTTGAGATGTCCTCCCCTCTTAGTATGCCTCCGACGACGTTATCTCGAATATCATTCTTATATCGTCAAAAAGAGACGCTCTTCTCGTGACCCATCTATCGCAATTGAAGGTGTGCTTCGCCTTATGTTCTATACCCGAGCAATACAGACAGTCTGCAGGTAGGGCTTTCTCATCTTATGGAGGTAGAATGGGAAATATACATGAGCGCTCAGAAGCTGGGTCAGGTAGAAACCGACGTCCCAGTGCTTTCTCAGAATCCACGACCTCCGTGTTTGAACACCACCGCGGTCCAACATCCTCTCGTCTCCTCGCCTCAAGCTTTTTACTACCTCTCAAGGGTGCGGAGTCTCTCTTGGTGTTCCACCCTCTCCTAGCCGACCTCGGCTTTCCTAAGGTTCATGTTTTTCCGCTCCTTGTATAGACGCTCTATAGGGACTACCCTAGAAATCACCATAACAGGTCGTTCAGATACGGTGCGGTAAGCAGAGGATACCCTCAGCCCTCACCTCCTCTGAACCTGCATCAGCACCGTTCTGTATGTCTCCTTCTTCTCCTTGTATGTCTCCACTCTTCTAACCGCTTCGGACACCTCCAGAATCGCGTCGATCGTGGACTTCCCGCTCTAAAGACGTAATGCCTTCGTGAAAGATCTTGGTCACTGGACCGCTTAGCGTTGTTCATTCCGGCAGTGTACCGACTGTGCACCCTCTCCTAATACTCTGACTACCAATTAAGTCAATCAAGAAGTTCAAAGGGGAAATACTGGCAGTCACTTCTAGAGTAATCCTCGAGAATGCTCCAAATTTGCACTAGTGGCGCTAGGGTCTCTGACGCAAAAGAGACGTCAGGAATAGTTTCGGTGTACCCAGGAAGTCGGAAAGTTGTAATATTGCCAACATTCAGAATGCCAAAGCGCTTTCTGGCCGCCGTTTCTGAAATTAATCTGACACGGGTACCTAGGTGAGGTGCACAATTACACATTAAGAACAAAGTATCTAGTATTTTTTTTACCGAGTGTTATAATAGAAGGTTCACTGCTTTAAAAAGTGTGTAAATGACGTACATAATTTAGGTATTAGAAGTTTTATTTTAACGTTTCATCAGATCATAACGTCTCAAAGCTGGTCATATAGTGCAAGCATTATATCTATCTGAGGAAATATTTTTTGTTACTAGATTGGGTGAATTTTACGATTAGTATAATAAGTAGAATGTATCATTAAAACATAATGAATATATGGAATTGTAAATGTGTTATAAATGTATAACATAAATGTAAATATAAATATGTATAATACGGTATATGCTGAAAGAATATATTATGGACATAATGTATGGATATGCATAGGCTAGAGCATGTCAAGTGCGATTACCTTCGTAAAGGTTATTTTTGTTCATTTTATCAAAAATGAAGAAGAACTGTCTACCACGATAAACAAGAATATGTCTAACATTTTCAAAATAATAAATTCTATAGAAATACAATAACGCCCCCCCCATCCATAAAATTAGTCGAGCTTTTAAAAATATATTCAAAATGTCCAAGTAGTAGACTGTATACTTTCAAATGATGTGAGTAATCAAAGCTATAATTTTTCCTGAAGGAATGAGTAGTTAGGAACTATATTGACACTACCGATTTATTGATTTCTTTCATGCATCTGGCAACTTTCATTCCACAATTTTCTTTTCAAGACGTAAACGTATTAAAAAAGGCATGGGGCCAGAAACATTTTTTAAATTTACAAAAGAAAAATTTTGTACTCATAGAAATTTAACTCATTTCATTTAGTATTGCAGTACTAAACAAATACTAGTAATATTAGCAACACTAGTTCACTTTTTATTGCAGGTTTATAGGAACGTCCGAACAAATGGGAATTTATTTCAGTGTTTGTTGATTTTATCACTGTATAGTTATGGTACGTAGGTACCAAGGTTATTCTACTATAAGGTTGGGCCCGAACCGAAACGAATTGCTATTGGCTGTTGAAATGACGTCACCATCGAGGAACGAGCTACGCGGTAAATACCTCTCAATACAAATATGTTGTTATTTTTTTATTGACTACAGTTTGTTTGTTATTTATATTTTTATTTACGGAACCTATTTTATTGAATGAAGTACGTAATAATGTTATATGAACCGAATGTTTGCGTAATTTAAATGTGTACGCTTTCAATATTAATCTTATAGCAACTGAAGAAGCAGTACGTATTTCCTATACATAATTTTTAATAAACCGATTGATAGTCGAAAAAATAATACCAAAACACCTAAAAATTAAATTTAGTAATTCGATCAGTCTAGACCGATATAAACAAAGCCCGATTACTAATGAAGCAAATTTTAGCAGACTAATTACAGAAGTGACTCGTTTCATCACTTTAGAAATCAAATTGCAGTACAATAGGCTTTGTACCTTCTCTTTTTTTATCATAGTATTCTTTATAATTTGATGAAAATATATCATTATTTGGTAGCGCTTATGTGTTTATTTTGTAGCGCACAAACATTTATTTTTTTCAACCACGACTTCGCCTAACGCTTTATCTAGGCTTGGGACTAGTTATATTCTGTACAAAATTAATTTAAAATTTTAATTTTACAGAATATAGACGGTTTAAAAATTGTAGGCTAATTATAGATTGAACCCGTTTGTATATAGACAGAACCCAGAGTCCACTGGCCAGTTACTTATTATCAGACCTCTACTCAGTTCAAAGTCCAAACCAGACAGCGGCTGTCTAAGTCCCGCCTTCCTGCAAAGAACAATGATGCCTATAATACCATCCTAATTAATACAAAAGTAGAAATACGTATATTAATTAATGCGTTGGTTTAACTATGGACAATGCGTCCCATTGGCGTGATTTTCTCTTCTGTGCTTCTGCTGCTTTCGCTGCTTCATGCGGCCATTCATGAAACGAAGGCGAATGAACATTCTCGTCATGGCATATATTTTTACAACTTCTGTTGGCATCTCAGGAAATTTACTTAAAATTCATGTAGTCATATTTTTTATAATATTTTTATCATTATACAAACTATCCGGCCCATTGATGTCCTTAAAAACTATTTCACACTGTGAAATCATGTGCACCCAGATAAAAACTCTATCCAGCCTCCAGCAGAAGTACCAACGGCAGGGGATATACATTTTCTGAAGGTGTTCCCGTTGTAGGATCATGCTTTCTCCCACGATAGGCAATATAGTCAGCTAGGTAGCGGAACCCCTCAGTAGAGCAGTCTGCTCCATCACTGATCGCAGGAACGTCAACGTCTGCACTAAATGACAAGGAGAAATCTTGCATTTCTGTTGACCCTTCAATCATAGATAGCTGCTCGGTCATGTCAGGTAAGATACCTTGGAAGAGATGAGAAGTCATAATTTCCTGATCATCACCTTGGACAACAGGTGCTTCCTTCGAAAAAGGTATTTTATTTGTATTTTGACCCACCAAAAACAAACGAATTCAATGTTCAACTTCTGACGGTGGTGGGTTAATAAAAAACTGCCCAATGCCTCGTATTTGGGAGAAAAGATTTTCCAGGCAGTCTTGATTTAGTCGTGCAGTTAAAACATATTTAAGATTGTTTTTTTTTTATATATGACTAAAAAGGGCAAATAACGAGTTGATGGACATCATGAAACCTTTTTGAATAGGCAACAAATTCCGAGATTTTCCTCATTAATTGCCACATTTATTTCTCAAGAATAAGTAATATTTTCTAGATATAATCCGTAGTGTAACTGCCTTTGCGATGTCTTCAGAGTTCCATTTTGCACGGTTTTTATTTGGCAGTAAGCACTTAATTTGTGTTTCAGTAAAAATTTGTCCTAAAACGTTTTTTATCTTATCTTCAACAAGTTTTTTCAGATTCTCGTCTTGACGTTTTAAATTTTTAAGAGCAACCTTTCTCTGTTCCTTCAGAAGTGTATTTCTCAGCTTCAAAGCCCCGCACATAGATTTCAAAATACGGTTTTCACTTTCCAACTTTTTTACATGCTTCTTAAGTGATTGTACATCCTCGAGCTCAATATCGCAGTTTGTAATAGTGCTTTGGTCCATTTTAATTTTTTTGGGTGACAAAGCCCATAGGGTTTTTAAGGCTCTTTTCCTGACCTCTCTCGCATGACATCTCTCTCTTCTGCCACTGACTTTATTACTTTCAAGAACGCTTGATACCCCCGTATTATCATCACTGAGGTAAGGCAGCAGTGATGACGACGGGAAGATTCATATGGGGGACAGAGCATCTTCTCTGAGAACTCTTCTTGATGGTATATTCATTAACTCAGCACGTAAGTCACGAACATAATCTGTTGTAGAAAAGTGTTTTGAGCAAATCGTAGCATTCGAAATATTAATATTATCTTTTCTGTAGCAATTTGAAATCCATATTTTTTGTACTTTGGGGTCTTTTGGAAATGAATGATATTTAATATCTGTCCCCTTCGTTCTTTTGTTGTATGAGTTACAACCGGCTACAGGACACGAAGGGATATTAGCAGTAAAATAAGGACAAGAGTAAGATCAAACAACGGAAATAATAGCTATATTCAGCAACGAAAAATCAAAATGAGACGAAACAACAAAGTTTGCCTTGGTGTCACAACAAAAAACAAATACGCCTTGAAAACTAAAACCTATTGCAACAACAAGCAACAAGAAATCTAATAATAAATAGAAAATTAAGAGAAAGTAACTGTACAAGAATAAAAGTACAACAATATAAGTAATAGCTATGTTCAACAATCAACAAAACAACGACAAAAAACAAATGATAAAACAACGTTTACTTCACTGTCACAACAAAAAACATACACGTATTAAAAAACCCAAAACTATGTCAACAAACAAAAGAATAAATAGAAAATTAATAAAGGTAATTGAAAATAATTAAATTTTCGTAAACACCAATACAATCGTATTGGTAACCTAACGCTGTTACTGTCAAAACGTTCTTGTGAAACGTCACGAGATAAAACAAACACTCAGCTCACAGAATACACCAACAATAACTGAACTTGGGTGAAGTGTTTACCACAGAATTTAAACAGTTCTGTACCACGTTTTTTTTTTTGCAAAACCTTACACGTATTTGTTCTAAATCTGTATCGCTATATCTACGAACAAACGCATAAATTAACAGTGATTAAACTCACAATTTATAACACCCTGATAACACCTACATAACAATGTAACATAGTAAGCAAGCAGTAAGGAGCAGAAAATTATATAAATCCGCCTCGATGGTGACGTCATGCGCAGTAGCGTGGATTCAGAATGCGTACTGCGCAACCCATTCCCCCCCCCCCCGGTAGGTACCATAAGTTTGAGTACAACGATTAGACGGGTCCGTGTATTGTACCCACAGAATACAGTGGGTATGCAATGACCGTAGACACAAGCTGACCAGGAAAGTGTTCTCTAATTAATACTGCGTAAAGAGATTAACGTTGGAGAATAATTGCAGCATTCAGCAGTAGCTGTACTTGCCATTAAGATGTAATTGCACCTTTACATGCGCCGGAGCCGACAATTCGTTATTATAGTCATGTAAACTAACGTTCATTCAGGGTAAACGCTTGTCTCCACACTAACGGTAGCGTCATCTAACCTCTTTGTTTACATTTGACACGTAAATGTTTCGTACTCTTCCACTGAATCAGAGGCTTATACATTTCTTATCAACTAGTGAGAAATGTTTTCAATAGAAGATGCAAAAAAGTGTTTTGTAATGTGTCTGAATAAGAAATAACAATTTTTAAATTTTATTTCATACACTTTTCTTTATTGAAATAGTTAAGTATTATTTTCAAACATGTTTGTAGGTGTTAATTTTTTTTTAATGAAAATATTTTCCGAATAAAACTGTGGTTCCGAACCTTTTGCCTTGCGGAGCATTTCTCATCAGAGAAGTTTGTAACAGCACACGTTTTAGAAGCAAAAATCTCAAAACATGATTAATTTGTCAGCTAAACCAACCTAGCTAAATTATAGGTACTAAACTGAATGACAGCCGAATCAACCAAAGAAGGCTTTTTAAACGTCTGTGCGTATTAAACATTAAGATGTATTTATCAGAAAATTTGTATATAAATATAAAAAAATAAACGTATTTAATTTAATCGAGGAGCAACAAAAACACAACAACTTTAGAGTATGCATTTTAAATTCACAGTACTTTCCCGTATACAATTATAAGATTTTGTCGCATTTATTTAATTTATTTTTCTTTCTGGCCTTTTGGGTAGCACTTAGGGAAGGCACGTAGCAGGGTATATGCTCCAAGTTTGGGGCAGACTGCCGCATCCCCAAACAACTATGGAACTATAAGTCGATGGGACGGAGAAGTGTGGGACGTCCGAGGAAGCGCTGGAGTAACCAGTTCTTATCTTTCCCTACTTGTGACCGGAAAAACCATCCTTGGTTTAATCCTTGAAAATGATGATGATGGCTTAGGAATAATTGATGGAGCACGCTGCTTTAGAAGATTTAGTTGTCGGAATACGCTACAGAAATTACGTACTTTAGCACATACTTCATGATAAGGAAAGCTTTGGGATATAAACACCCACAGATTAGGGAAGGAAAGGGGTTAGAATCGGTTTCTTAAAAATATCAATCAAAATTTATGAGCTTCCGTAAAGCTTACCTAGAATACAAATTTAATATAGCCTAAAGTTTATAAAGTTCCTTCTACTATGAGATTAATTACATTCAATTTGGATAACAATTAAACGAAGTACAATTATTGTTGTAATGTTTTAAGC
The DNA here is from genome assembly GCA_034769895.1 of Magicicada septendecula. Lineage (NCBI taxonomy): Eukaryota > Metazoa > Arthropoda > Insecta > Hemiptera > Cicadidae > Magicicada > Magicicada septendecula. The sequence goes on from CM068371.1 coordinate 265,105,247, forward strand.
CTTATATTTAATTTTTCTCCAAAACTTAGAACTTCAATAATGTAAAGTAAACTACAAAAAGAAGAATTTATTGTTTGTCAAATTGAGACCTGTCACTTTTCTGTATCATAAAAATACAAGTTCTGGTTAAAATACAGAACAGCTGATTACCTCCAATGGACGAAATACCTGTGGATGACTAAGATATAAGTTGTAACATAACTAAGTATAAAAAATATAAGTTTTTAACTTTGTGTTTATTCTTTATTAAAATATACACAAGTAGGCCTATATCGTAAAATATATAATAAATGTCATACAAAATATATTTCACTGGGAATTTAAATAAAATCAATTAACATTTGTAAATCAATTGTATTGTTATAACGGAGCTATATTCTTACTTTATAACTCGTCATCGTTGAAAAAACTTTTCTTTCGGAGACAGAATCTTCGGCTAACACTACTGAACGCCATTGTAATTTACTATTTTGCGGTACTGGTAATGGTTTTGAAAGAATCTTTATCTGGGTCAATTTTTATCTAAATGGAACACGACAGCTCTCAAAGTACTAGGGATCACCTCAGTGTTATTGCTTTTTAATAAGTTTTATGAAATTCGTATACTTAAGTACACTGTTAACAATCCGTATTCTTTTACGCTTTCCACCCCGCAATGCCTTCCACCCTTTTCGAGTCTTTTTCTAACAATTTTTTGTCAAGTATTTAGTACGCATAACTGAAAAAGTATATCATTTCTAATGTATTACTACAGTGTCTCATTCTATTGTTATCTACTTCTATCCCATTTTTGCAGAAGAGACAAGTAATTACTCCTTCATAAAATTGTTTATTACATTAAATATTTGTTTCGCAAAATACGAATACAGAAAATAGGGCATTTTGACGCAGACTTCGGCACAAGGTTGTAACGCCACAGAACGTTCCATAAAAATAAATCATTTATATAGTAAGTTAGCATAAGAGGAAAGTGAAGTGAACAGTATCGAACCCAAGTAGTCCCAAAAAATTGTGTAATTTTGTATAATAATTATTTCTATCAACTTGAAAAAAAACGACCAAACTATGACTAAGACAAAACCCCATATATATTATTAAAGTGAATAAGAGTGAAAAAACCATAAGACACTATAAGAGAGAGAAATAATGTCAGAATCCACCAGAATAAAGTCAATAATTATTAAGTTTTATAACTATGAATATAGTATTAAAAACTATTTTTTGTGAATAAATGGACATGATCCATCATTATATTATGTGATGTAAATAAAATAAATGTATTAAATGACTTAAATACATTATTAGAAAGAGTTTAAGTTAAAATAAAAATTGTATATTTGCAATGACAAAAAATATGAATGTGTTGGATTTGAGACCATACACCAAGATTTCATGAAAAAATCAATTATTATCAGATTTAAATAACAACTATATGTAATTGTCAAGCAGACAATAGTGAACAATTTATCTTAAATAAAGGAAGCTGTCAAATGAATAAAAAGCAGCCAAAATAGCCAAAAACAGTGTTAACTAAAAACATGTAATAGGCATCTAATATTGTATAATTTATGAATTTAATGTTGCCAAAATGCAACCAAACTGTATTAGAAAGCTGTAATATGATATAAAGCAACTATAACTGATAGTTATACCTGACCAACTTTAACATTGTAATAGTCAAGTCAGCAAAATATTTACTTATACCATGTATGGCTGAAGCCAATTATCCAGTACAAAAATAATCAGATCTGGCTAAAATACTTACATAATACTAACAGAAATAAGATAGAAAGGTACAATACATCAGAATACCTTAATAAGAAATAAACTCAGTTGAAAGTAAAGTCAATTCTAAAAGAATTTAACTAATTAGAGTGAGATTTGTCACACCATAAAAAATGACATCTCAAGACAATCAATGATGCTATGTCATCTTGTGATAAATATAATATATGTAGAAAGTAACCAGGTATCACAAAAGATAGACAAAATAATAAACTCTGTGTGTATAGTGGTGAAATAACACATATATTAAGGAAAAAGACTAATCATTGTATTAGAAAACTGACAAGAACCTAGGCCATGAGCAGAGGCCATATAAAATTGTATTTATTTGTGTTTTATTGATGTTAAAATTTGTTTATTTTGTTGTAGGAGAGTAGTAGTAGTAGATGACCAGCTTATGAAGGGAACTTTATAACTCCACAACAATTTTTGTTATAAATATTGAGTTTTTAATGACTACAACTCAAGGTGAGGGTTGTAAATTGTAATGCTTATTAGAATTAAGTTAATTAGATACCAATCATATTTAGTATCGCTAGATTCAGTAAAAAACAAGGAATCTAAATACATTAATGGCATACAAATTGTAAGTACTAATGTGAAACTGTTTGATAAATACCAGTGTAAATTTTGAAATATCCATTGTATGAAGAATAAGAAATTCGTTCTAAAAGCTTCTACGGAAGTGAAAATTGTTCTATGACATTCCATTTCGTTTATTCTCAAACAATCTAGAAAGAATTTTTACACAAATATACCGGAAGTCGACGAAAACAGTCATCCCGATTTAGTATAAAAGCGAGACAAAATTTCACCAAAAGACACTTGAAGATTGAACTCCAGAACTGATGCATCTCACACAACACTGATCAACGCAGCTAAGGCGAAACCGAGAGGCGAAAAATCGACAAGACACGGCAGGAAGGCTTTTCCCGTACATAGACATAACCGACTGACTTAACCTCAACGAGAGTATACGCCAAAAAATATCGCTGAAATAGAGCAGCGATACGGCAAAATTTTAATAGAAAGCACGCAGCCAGAACGTCGACGGCCCAGGAGGGTCCCAAACATTTAATAGAGAACGAATTCTGCTGTGTTCGCATTGACTGACTAACGTGACAAATAATTCCCCCGAACGTAAACAAAACAATACACCAAGCCTTCCTCAAAACTACATGGAAATCAGCGCTGTGGTGGCAGATTTCTGAATCAACGCTAAACAGATGATTCGTAGTGGCGGCGTTTGAACGAGATTTTACTGCCAAACGTTTTGACAAAAAGTGCGGAAAAAGTAACGATCGCAAAAATTGACTTTAAATAGCTTCAGTGTACACCCGAAGAGGCGAGATCAAGAAACTACCCGAAGGAAGTGTCCAGTGAGAGAATAAACGACCATTGGAACGTGAGTTACCAAAATTAAAGTCATTTGTTACCTGGTTACATTTATCACACAGTTGTACTTTACACGCCACACATACACCTTCAAATCACTTAGTTTTTTTTCTTGTAAGGCATCTAATTGATATGTCTTGGTAGTTCAAAGGAGTCACGTCCTGAGAGTAAAGATTTTTCACATATTAAACTCATGCTTGTCAACTGAGTCAGAATCTGAAATACTAGCCGATACTTGATTGGACATATCTGTGGGTAGAAGCCATAACTTGATAAGTCGACTTTTTCTAATTTTACAGGAGAGCAGTTTTAAGTTAGAATTGCTATGGTAAATCCAAATTTTAACCAAATTTATTACCTTAATGGTTTTCTTGCAGCTTAAATTGTAAACTTTTAATGCCATAAAAATGAGATGAAAAGAACAATGCATCAAATGAGATATTTACGATTTTATAACTTAACAAGTTTTGCCATCTTTAAAAATAAATATATTCTTAATAGTAAAAACAGGAAAAATAATAACTTTTTCCTACAAAATATGAAAAATTTTATTGGAACAATAGTAACTTAATATTATGGGACAATAGTATCTTGATAATTAATGATCAGCCTTAGTATTACTCTCGGTGGTTTAGTCGCAACCTTCATCCTCAGAATCGTCTTCATCACCCAGCTCGTCAAACTCCCGAGCTTGTGCACTAGTTGGTAGGTTTTTGTAGAACCTGTGACAGTCTTTGTCTATTAGGTCAAGTATTGACAGAAGAGCCCTTTTTTTCTTCGGATTTATTCCTAGCACCTTCGAATACGAGCTCGGAACTTGCAGACTTTCTGTAGAAATCCTCCTGTCTTTTCTGTCCCTGATCAGGTTAAGTACACGAAATGGTGAGAAAGGATTTAGATCGTATTTAAAATAAACAATCCCAAACTCCTTTGTGTATCTCAACCATTTAATTTGATGCCAATTTACTGGATTTTTTTCTGTGTCCTTGGTTCGATGCACCAAAACATTTTTTTAAAGTACAGAGAATGCCTTAAAATCTTTGAAAAACATTTCAATCACCTTAAACCTTTTTTTCCCTTTTAGGGATCTCACAAATTGACACCAGTCACGAGGTACCATAATCCTTAGGTTTTCTTCATTATTTGTTGATGATCCAGACGATACCAAACGTTTTTTTGAACGTTCACTCCTGGCATGGTCACTGTCACATTCCAGGTGTGTATGACCTGGTAAAAGGAACTTCTCGTCTACAACTTGGAGAGAATCTTTTTTATATAAAGCATACATAAACATGACTGCAATATTAATATTGCGGTTCTGACCGTCACATGTGTCAGAGTATGTAATAAGTTGTTCAGTACTATCAGGAAGATCCAAAATCTTTTTTAAAATGCAGGAGCCAATTTGCTCAGAACCTCTCCCCTCCCTCAAGTTCGCTCCACATGTAACACTCTGATGATTCATCACTTGCACAATCACAGACTGTAAGGTTATACATCGATAGTAACCTTTTGTAGTATGCTATGTTAGATGTAAGAAAAGGCACTGGAAGTACCTGCTGTAGATCAAACACCAAAACTCGTTGATAGTCAGTAGTTTTAGCACTAGCATTGTCTTCTCGTTTTCTATCATAACCTTCCTGTGCTTCTAAAACATGTGATTTGTAGCAGTCGTCAATTGCATCACGGTCTTGTTTATTTGTAGCGGACCTCTTACTAACATTAAATGCATCACAAGTTTTGCATGTATCAATATACGGTTGCTTAAACTTGTACCCTGTAGTATTGAAAGTTTTCCTAAAAACGTCATAACAGGCAGATTTGTCATGGCCATTTTTAACTCGCATTTCTAAGTACTTCGCATACATCTTGTTCACAGTCAAGTGGCTTGGTAGGAAGATTCTTTTTGATGAACTGTCTCGTCTTGCATAGTGACTTTCATGTCTTGGATATGTATTAATGAATTCATGGATAGCATTTACTGTATCAGATATAAGCTGATCAAATACAGTGGTAGGCTTCTCCAGAGATGATGTTTGGTCAGTGCGTTGTTCAAAATTTGTGGTATTAATAATAACCGTATTACCAACAACATAATCCACTTCTAAAATATTATCGACATCAGACAAGGGTTTATCATCTATTATAGGTAAAACTTCTCCTTGGCTCTTCTCTACGAGGTTTTCTACTACTATAGGCTCTGCAGTAGGCCTAACTAAATTCGATGTTTGATAATTTGAATTAATGGTAATACTAATCTCACTATCAACGATACATTCCCCTTCAATATTCAGTATTAAATCAGAAAAAGGTTCCTCAGTAATAGGTAAGTCACAATCACCTTGGCCCCTCTCTTTGAGGTTATCTTGAAAACTACATTCCCTTAATCACTCTTTTTCGGGTTAACGTCTTCTGTTTTGCATATTCCTTTATGCAGTAAATATTTTGATCGGGTTTCTACTTTTTCACCACATTCACAGGTCCACGTCATTTTAAACAACTTTAGCAACTAATTTCAACTTCAAAACACAAAAGCATGGTGATGCTGCACAAGATATCAGCTGACAGTACGTTTATTAACAAAATACATGTTATTACAAAGTGGCAAAAATGATAAGTATTATTATCATGTTTGCCAATAGCTGTACATAAGCTAAATGAATGTTGTTTTTCAGAAGTCAAAACTTGATATGTAAACTTATCATGTTATGTCATCTTTGTGAATTTTAAAATAATATACATTTGTGATCATGTTTAAACATGGTATGTCAACATATCAAGTTTTGACATCTTATAAAACATAAATAATATGATCTTTTCAAAGATGTTAAAAGTGGATATCCTGACATGTCAAGTTTTGCCATCTTATAAATATGTAAATATTGAGTAAAATGCTTGCAGTAAAGGTTGTTATGACCTACATATCAAGTTAATGGAACTTATACTATTACAAAAATTGACTTATCAGGTTTGGGCCAGCTTCACTACGTCACTATTAGTGGGAATTTTACTTATCTGGTTTTACCATCTTGTAGATCTCAACGAGACAAATCTATCTGTACTAATAACTCAATTTTGATAAAAAGTCGACTTATCAAGTTATGGCTTCTACCCACAGATATAAAAAATTGTCAATAATAATAACTTGTAAAATTTTTTCTCTGCAATTTTATAATTTTTATGAATGATAGTCCTTCAGACGATTTGTTTGTTGTTTTTAAAGAATTATTAAACTTAACTGATTTTTCAAAGCTAAACTGACTTGTTTAAATTTTTTCGTAGATTTAAAAATTTTATCAATCATTTATTTTTTCTTGGAACAAACGTTTCCAAGTGGCGCCCACAAAAAGCATAGTTTTAAGTTGTGTTACAGGACTACATCACTGCAGAGGATCCAGTCAACAGAGTAAGTAACAAAAGTGCGCGGAGGTAACGCCCGACACAGATTACAACACATACACAAACATTAACACCCAATCATTTCTATTTGTTATAAATTGGCAGCCCAACTAGTGAGGCTTGAAAAAAACGGAACAAGCCCGGCAACTACCAACATATTAAAATGCCGCAACCAAAGGGAAAGAAGGTGAAGAAGACTGCGGAACCCGAGTTAAGTGTGGAAGACGGAGAGGCAGTACAGGTCGAGGAAACGGAATTAGAACCGCCCACACTAGAAATGGAAAGACCGGTACAAACGGCAGACGAATTAGAAGAACAAACGGGAGAAGAACCCATACAAATGGTAGAACAAACAGAGAAACCCGAACCAGAAAAAATAACAGAAAGCGTAGACGCGAACGTAATAATGATGATGGCGATGCTCCAAAGAATGGAAGAAAATATGAATAAAAATAGACAGGAAGACATGGGGAAATTAGACAAAAACATAGAATCTTTAAGGAAGGATATAACCGAGAAAATAGATGACAATGGGAAGAAACTGGAGATATTTCAGGAGGAGAATAAAAAAAAGTATAGAGTCCCTGAAAAAAGAAATTAGCATAAAATACGAAACAGTAAACAAAACGATCAATGATAATAAAATCGATAGTGACAGGAAGGTCGAAAACATGGAGAAACAGTTGGAAAGGTTACGGGAGAGAAACAATACACGTTTCGAAAGTATAGAGGAGCAAACAGTAGAGACCAAACAAGATGTTATAAATCTCGAAAACAGGGTAAGGCAGAACCAAGACGCCATCATGCAGGAGGTAGGAGAAGTCCAGCACATCTCTAACAGGCTGGATGAACAAATAAAAACTAACAAAAATAGTATACTGGAAATAGACCAGAGAGAGAAAAACCTGCAGGAAAGATTAGAGGCGCTGAGAGACACACCAATACTAAACACTCATACGTGTCATGGTGAAAACAGGGAAGTAATCAACTTCCAGGACTACCGACGAAACCCAATGGAATTTTTGGAAAGAATGGAGGAGGTTATTGGGAGAAGTAGAGAAACAAGGTGGGACAGGATAAGAGAGATGCTTGACGAGACGTTTAAAAATACTAAGGATAACTGGTGGATAGCGGTACGACCCGAAATAACGAATTTAGCAGAATTTAAACGTCAATTTAAGGAAAAGTATTGGTCAGAGACCGCACAAAACAGGGTAAGAATGGACATTTTCTATGGCAAATACGACGCGTCCTATGGGCAGTCCCCGACGTCTTATTTCCTGGGAAAGGTATGTTTAGCACGGAAGTTGATACCGCCGATCCCAGAAGAATGTTTGGTAAGGCAGTTAGCTGGACATTACAGCTATGGGATCAAGGATGCCCAATTATACCAACAAATTAGCAAAATAGCCGACCTGGCCAAATTATTGGAAAATTGCGAATCCACAGGAAGGTTCCAGGATTACCAACCCCCCAATCCTAAGGTAGAGTACAACAACAATAATAACGGACCAAACCGGAATGGAGGTGGGAACGGTAATAATCTAAACACCAATAATCAGAATAATAATATCCCACCAAATGGCCGAAATGATAACACTCAGGGCCCAATTAACCGCAATTATCCGGGACCAAACAGAGGTAATTACACCGGGAATAACTACGGTAGGAACTTCCACCAGGGAAACGGTTATCGCGGGAATAATTATAGAGGAAGTAATTATGGTCAACGTAATGGTTATCGCAACGGGGGAAACCAAGGAGGAAGCGATAGGAGAAACCAAAATGAGTACAGGCCCCAGGTAAATTATATGATGGCCGATAATCGACGACCATACCCACCCAATTTACCAAGTTACGGGTATATGACTCAACAGGCGCCAGGTAGCCAGGGTGATACGGCGAATAACCGTCAGCAGTTTTCAGAGGGTAGGAGTAGCGAACCACCCCGAAACGAAAGTAACAACCAACAAGAGCCAAACGCTAATCAAAATAATAATGAGAATCGGGTAACAGTTCACGAAAATCCGGGTTTTTCATTACAACATAATCAGGCAAATAATGACGAAAAACCCCGAGTATTTTATGTAAACCATGTATTGGCAGAAACTGGCCGAGAACCAGATAATGATCCCCAAAATGAAAGTGAGAGAGAGGAGGAATTCCGCTATGCAGAAAAATTATGGCCCAAACATGTGATGAGATGGTAATGCCATGGATTAATCATCCAGAATAAGTGTCATAGACCAGGCATTTGAAGGAGTAGAGGTGATAAACATCGAAGGTCGAATATTGAAAAGAGAAGGAATTAAAAAGGAATGGGAATGATAAATAAGGACATAATATAAGGACACACAACCAAAAGCAGTTGAAATAATTAACCCAAACTGACAAATATAACCCAAATATTATCAAACATAAAAACAATACCTACGAGGTAACTGACACAATTAGGAACAAGGTAAAAGGTACGTATAACCAGACTTCATTAAAAAATTACCATGATTAAAAAATCGCAAGTCAAATACGCAATCAGTGACCAAGTACCATGACCAAAGACCCAAGTCAAATACAGCATCATAGAGAAGATACCTTGACTAAACATGTCAACGTGAATTTTTTAACTTAGCCATAATTAGAAAGGAGGTAGAGATTTTTAAATAAATATAAATATTATTGTTATTAATAAATATTACGAGATGGACACATTCCATCATAGGCAAGATTTATTTCCAATAGCCATGTCAACGTATATTTACCAGCTTACCCGTACTTAGAGAAGGAGAGAGATTATTATAAATAAATATTACTAGATGGACACTTAGTAAAGGAGAAAGAAGGAGAAATACTGTCATATATTTGATACTAAATGTAAATGATAAAGGAAAATAAATATAAAAAAAAAAAGGAAAACAGTGTGTTACATAAGGAGGTAATGATGAATATGAATATAGCTATTAACATTGAATGATTTTAAACGATAATTTTAACCTGCGGAGAACGATATATTAATATAATTGTGAATTAATCAGAAGAGTTTAAGAAAGGGAATTTATGTGTAGGAGCCTATGATCTTTGAATATTGTATTTTTTTTTTTTATTATTATTATTATTATTTGTTGCAAAGGTGCAATTATTATTTTCTGAACCAGGGATGTGTTGCCTCTGATTTCAGTAGTTATAGACAGGAAGGGACAGAGAATGTATGCCATAGCGAGCCACTCTGACTCCCAAACCTCTATGTAAGTTAGGGAATTGATAGGGAATTATATCAAAGATTAATTATAAAACATCAAGGTAAAAAGGAAAGGAATAGGTGATATGACAAAGAACGAACTAGGAATATTGAGTTGGATTAATATATTAAAGGAGTAGTACAGGAATTTAATTATAAGATAAAAGAATGAGATATAAAGAAGCTAATAAAGGGTTATTATAGAGATGATAATTTCATCAAAACCAAAGATATGTTTTTCCAAAATTATCAACTTTAACGGTGAGGCATATGTAACGTCACAGAACGTTCCATAAAAAGAAATCATTTATATAGTAAGTTAGCATAAGAGGAAAGTGAAGTGAACAGTATCGAACCCAAGTAGTCCCAAAAAATTGTGTAATTTTGTATAATAATTATTTCTATCAACTTGAAAAAAAACGACCAAACTATGACTAAGACAAAACCCCATATATATTATTAAAGTGAATAAGAGTGAAAAAACCATAAGACACTATAAGAGAGAGAAATAATGTCAGAATCCACCAGAATAAAGTCAATAATTATTAAGTTTTATAACTATGAATATAGTATTAAAAACTATTTTTTGTGAATAAATGGACATGATCCATCATTATATTATGTGATGTAAATAAAATAAATGTATTAAATGACTTAAATACATTATTAGAAAGAGTTTAAGTTAAAATAAAAATTGTATATTTGCAATGACAAAAAATATGAATGTGTTGGATTTGAGACCATACACCAAGATTTCATGAAAAAATCAATTATTATCAGATTTAAATAAAAACTATATGTAATTGTCAAGCAGACAATAGTGAACAATTTATCTAAAATAAAGGAAGCTGTCAAATGAATAAAAAGCAGCCAAAATAGCCAAAAACAGTGTTAACTAAAAACATGTAATAGGCATCTAATATTGTATAATTTATGAATTTAATGTTGCCAAAATGCAACCAAACTGTATTAGAAAGCTGTAATATGATATAAAGCAACTATAACTGATAGTTATACCTGACCAACTTTAACATTGTAATAGTCAAGTCAGCAAAATATTTACTTATACCATGTATGGCTGAAGCCAATTATCCAGTACAAAAATAATCAGATCTGGCTAAAATACTTACATAATACTAACAAAAATAAGTAGAAAGGTACAATACATCAGAATACCTTAATAAGAAATAAACTCAGTTGAAAGTAAAGTCAATTCTAAAAGAATTTAACTAATTAGAGTGAGATTTGTCACACCATAAAAAATGACATCTCAAGACAATCAATGATGCTATGTCATCTTGTGATAAATATAATATATGTAGAAAGTAACCAGGTATCACAAAAGATAGACAAAATAATAAACTCTGTGTGTATAGTGGTGAAATAACACATATATTAAGGAAAAAGACTAATCATTGTATTAGAAAACTGACAAGAACCTAGGCCATGAGCAGAGGCCATATAAAATTGTATTTATTTGTGTTTTATTGATGTTAAAATTTGTTTATTTTGTTGTAGGAGAGTAGTAGTAGTAGATGACCAGCTTATGAAGGGAACTTTATAACTCCACAACAATTTTTGTTATAAATATTGAGTTTTTAATGACTACAACTCAAGGTGAGGGTTGTAAATTGTAATGCTTATTAGAATTAAGTTAATTAGATACCAATCATATTTAGTATCGCTAGATTCAGTAAAAAACAAGGAATCTAAATACATTAATGGCATACAAATTGTAAGTACTAATGTGAAACTGTTTGATAAATACCAGTGTAAATTTTGAAATATCCATTGTATGAAGAATAAGAAATTCGTTCTAAAAGCTTCTACGGAAGTGAAAATTGTTCTATGACATTCCATTTCGTTTATTCTCAAACAATCTAGAAAGAATTTTTACACAAATATACCGGAAGTCGACGAAAACAGTCATCCCGATTTAGTATAAAAGCGAGACAAAATTTCACCAAAAGACACTTGAAGATTGAACTCCAGAACTGATGCATCTCACACAACACTGATCAACGCAGCTAAGGCGAAACCGAGAGGCGAAAAATCGACAAGACACGGCAGGAAGGCTTTTCCCGTACATAGACATAACCGACTGACTTAACCTCAACGAGAGTATACGCCAAAAAATATCGCTGAAATAGAGCAGCGATACGGCAAAATTTTAATAGAAAGCACGCAGCCAGAACGTCGACTGCCCAGGAGGGTCCCAAACATTTAATAGAGAACGAATTCTGCTGTGTTCGCATTGACTGACTAACGTGACAAATAATTCCCCCGAACGTAAACAAAACAATACACCAAGCCTTCCTCAAAACTGCATGGGAATCAGCGCTGTGGTGGCAGATTTCTGAATCAACGCTAAACAGATGATTCGTAGTGGCGGCGTTTGAACGAGATTTTACTGCCAAACGTTTTGACAAAAAGTGCGGAAAAAGTAACGATCGCAAAAATTGACTTTAAATAGCTTCAGTGTACACCCGAAGATGCGAGATCAAGAAACTACCCGAAGGAAGTGTCCAGTGAGAGAATAAACGACCATTGGAACGTGAGTTACCAAAATTAAAGTCATTTGTTACCTGGTTACATTTATCACACAGTTGTACTTTACACGCCACACATACACCTTCAAATCACTTAGTTTTTTTTCTTGTAAGGCATCTAATTGATATGTCTTGGTAGTTCAAAGGAGTCACGTCCTGAGAGTAAAGATTTTTCACATATTAAACTCATGCTTGTCAACTGAGTCAGAATCTGAAATACTAGCCGATACTTGATTGGACATATAAAAAATTGTCAATAATAATAACTTGTAAAATTTTTTCTCTGCAATTTTATAATTTTTATGAATGATAGTCCTTCAGACGATTTGTTTGTTGTTTTTAAAGAATTATTAAACTTAACTGATTTTTCAAAGCTAAACTGACTTGTTTAAATTTTTTCGTAGATTTAAAAATTTTATCAATCATTTATTTTTTCTTGGAACAAACGTTTCCAAGTGGCGCCCACAAAAAGCATAGTTTTAAGTTGTGTTACAGGACTACATCACTGCAGAGGATCCAGTCAACAGAGTAAGTAACAAAAGTGCGCGGAGGTAACGCCCGACATTTTACAACACACAACACCAACCACCCAATTTCTTTTTGTTATAAGGTTAAGCTATCAAAATTATCAAACTAAAATTATTTAGTTTGTCTGGAATTAAATTTTTTATTAATTTTTTCATATTACAATCTATTCTACTTGGGTAATTATTACCGAAAGGCCTTATTAATTTTTCCTTTACCGAAAGGTCTAGATCAAATGAAAAGGTCAATTGAAAATGCGTTTTATATCGTTAATGGAGTGAAAGAATTATGGTTGCTCTTTTCTAAATCAGTCGTAAATCGTTGTATGGAATACGTAAAAGTTGGGGTAATTTTGAACAGTTTCGTTAAAATTGGATGTAAACGGAAATACCCTATGTAGGCCTAAAAACACATAATAAAATTGAAATTATTTAATCGTTTATCACATGTAGTTTTAATTATTATTTTGTTTTTCATTATAGACGTGGTAGTCGTCTTTTGTGCAACTATATATTTTGAATACATTGGCAATGAATGTAAGGATCTAAACATGAGACGCTTCATGTAAATTACATTCAACTGAGTTCTAATGTGGTCTGTACGTATTTTAATAACATGAAGTGATTTGTATGCAGAGATTAGTATAGAAAGTAAAGTAATCATTTTTATTATTATTTTAAGAGAGCTATATTTCTAAGACTACCTCATTAGTTTGTGGTCAAAGCGCTACACCCATTAAGGAATACAAATGTTGAAGTATCATTTGTTTAGAAGGACAGCGACGTGGCATTTCGCTGTTTAGAAGATTACTCTTTTAAAGTGTACTTAGTCTCTCCGCATTTACCTCTACTTAAGTGGTCAGACTGTTACAAATTATTCAAAAATTGCCTGTAAAATATTCAAACTATAATGGACTTGTTACGTACGTTACACGAATGCATGTCAGTAACGTCAACAGCAGGTTAATACTTTATGATGCTGAAGCTCATTACTGTTCTATAAAGGCGAACTATATCGCGAGACAGTTACAACTTTGCCAGTTGTTGTCTCTGCAACTATTTTCCTGTCTGTTTGACAGATTGTTTTATAAAAATGATGATAACATGGCTGTAGTTTGTGTATCCACGTTCCATGCAATACTGCAATTGTGGCTTTATTGACCCCACTAAAAGTTGAGATAATGTTTCATTCTGAAATTTCTGTGGCTATGTACTTAACTTAGAACTTCATATTATTTGTTAGAGTAAAATTTCTTACAGTATATACTAAAGAGACTGTTTCTAAGTGTACATTTTAATAAATATTAGAAGATAAGTTACTGTTTACTCATGTAATTTCTATTTAATGATTTTAGATAATGGTAAGCTTTTTGATCATTACTGATACTGTTTCTTGTCGTTTTAAGTTAGATAAACATTTCTTCTACGACTTCGCCTTTTCCGCTAGACAGGTCCCTACACCTTACGGATAGTTTTCTTTCATTTTTTCCTTTAAATATTTTTTCATCTGAAAAAATACTGATATTGTTTATATACTTACCGTATGTTTTGATTGTGATCCTGTACCATTTTGTTAGCGCTGCTGAAGAAACAGCCACGAGACGAGTTTGAACTTTATGGAGGGACGTTTTACGTCGTCACTTCATTGATACATGCAGTGGAACAGTCACTAACCTTAGAAATATGATATTAAAAAGTATTTCACAAATTTCCCTATAATGGTAACTTGCCTCCGCATAGTTAGAAATTTTTTCTAATTTTTTCTAACACCTAATTTTCTTAGTACACTTTTCAAAATATTTAGTTCTTAACCATACCTTGTGAATTTATGACAAAAACTTAAATATTATGACATTTTTGTAGTATTTTTTAGAATTGTAATGTGACTGCAATATTATAAGTTAAAAAAATATATATGTAAATAAGGGCAAATTAAAACGTTATAATATACGTTTATAATTTTATTTATTACAATATACAATTAAATATAATATAGTAGTGCATTTACATTATTTAAAAGACACTGATAAGGAATGCGTTATTAAAATTATGAGTGACAAATGTTAACAACATGTGAACAATTTAAAATTGTGATTGTTATTGACTATCTTTGAGCAATTATACTAATTACATTAATATCAATAGTTCTTCAAATATTAACTATTTCTTCATGTAAAATTATATTATATTTTCACCTTACGCACGTTTCACTGATCACATCAGCATTATCAGAGATTTATAAATACATCCTTTACAATACTCTTACAAATACTGAAAATACTTTTGTACATATATCATTTTTGTACTTGGTTATTTTTTAACTTTCCTTTTCATTGTGGTTTTTATCTTCATTGTCTTCAGTGAGTTCACAGTCAATTTCGATAAAAGTCTTCCAAATCCTTTCTCTTTTTATTAGTTTTTTCATCATTTTGGCTGCCATATCTGATAATTATTTTGATGCCTTAACGCTTCTTTTGTTATCTCATGTATAGAGCTCTTAACATGTTCATATAAGTCTTCCACAATCTCGTCTTTGCACCATTTTAATTTTTTGGATACGCGTATCTATACAAGAACTTTAGAGAGTCTTGATTGAGGCTAGCTAAATTGATTGTACCTCACAATTTCTAACTTTATGTGTACCCGTTTCTTCACAATTAAAAGGTGCCCTATAATTAAATATTATTTTAGGTTTAAACAGGAAATAATCTGAACCACATTTTGGTTCTCGATATAGTCTTGCATCTATTGTTTAAAATTCAAATATTTACGCTGGATAACCTAATATAAATGCTCTTGGGTTTCTACTGTCATGTGTATTTAGGTATAGACTACCTTATTATTGCTTAGTACGTATTAAGTCCTTTAACATTCATGTCGCCGTTTGCATAATTCTATCCGTTCTTACTCCAAGGCAAATTGTTAAAATTCTTAGAAATTTACTTTCTCCGCTATTGAGCTGGAGGTGCTAGCTCAACGATCGAACCCACAACCTCAAGGAATAGGTGCATGAATCGCGGAGTCCACATCCATAGACCGGCTGCCTTCTCTACTGCTGATGAGCCTAGTCTACCCATTACGAAGAAGAAAAGTGAGAAACAAAAGAAAAAAACCTTAGCCCTTGAATCATCAGATTAAGTTAATAGCGTCGGGGCCGAAAAAACAAGATTTTGTGAAGAGACCAGAAGAAATCAGCTAAGTTATATCGAGCATGCTAAAACCCGTGTCTACAAGATGACGTTCTGTAAATACTTTCTTAATAATTTCAGTAAATTTATTTCTTTAACTTAATAATTGTCTTTCTGGAGTATAACAATCTCTGTTGTGTATTACTTCTTATTGTTTGTTAAAAGAATTTTTATTTTGTTCAATGGTATAATGAAATTTTAAATCATTTTTTCAGTCTTAATTTGTAGATCTTAAATTTTAATAGTTATAAAAACAAAATATTGTTACGACGATCATCGTAGGTAGAGTGGAAAACAAAATACAAGACACTAATTAAGTCACTAATCATCAGCTTTAATTATCACAATTAAACAGTTTGTACTAAACAAGACAGTCTCTTGCAACAAATCAAATAAAAATAGTTTACACGCAATAATAATGTCTACTAATAGATTCTTACACAATTATAAAACACATAATTATAAAGACAATAATTCTTTACTTTTACAAACAATCGATCCGCGTTAAACTGGAAAATCCATCACGTAACTGAACTGACAGCCCGGCTGCTATGGTTTTATATATGCCGCGCTGAGGTCCAGTACAGCTTTCCCTCCTTAACTGCACTCCGGCGGCTTAATGTGTATTCCAGGTGTTCCTGGAACTCACTAGAATCACCTACTTGAATGACGCAATGGCTGCCACACTGGCCGGGGGGAGTGAAGAATGTTCTGGGTTGTTCGGTAGGCTTCTCGTAACAATGTATTCAGGCAATGATTATTTACTCACTCAACAATTAATTTCTTAAAATTGCATGAAAAATTAGCATTGATCTTATGTAGATTAAATTTTGATTTGATTAAAATTTGTTCTTTCCTCTTATATGTTCCGCCACGAAGGTGAACAGAGAAGAGGTTTGTAAACTGCGTAAAACAAAAAAAATTGGTCGTTTGTACTATTAGCATAAAAATATTATTATTACATCTAATTTAGATTTTGAATCTAATTTAAGAAAATTTCATATCATAAGAGCTGTTAAAATCGTAAAATGTAAGTAAATAACTACACCAAATCTGTATTATTAATTACTTGATTTAAATTAATCTCGTAATTTTTGAAAAATGTTGATGATCCCTTTGACACTTACAGTATTTAGTATTTAGCGTGTACATTCCTTTCTGCAACTAATTTATGAGGTGATTGGGGCCCCCCAATCAGGAACTTGAAATGTTTCATCCAGTAACATTTTGGTTTCCATTGTAAACGTTTGTCAAGAATTGCACAATAGCGAGAAGTATCTTGGAGTATTATAATATTGTTTAAAATTACATTTACTTTAAAGTTGTTTTTATTGGACAATTCAAATCTTGTTTTTAAACCCCTCACACCTAGCCACTGAAGCTCTTGTCTGTGTCACAGATTATGTAAGTGGATATAAGTCATATAGTCAGTAGTGGCTAGAGGCTCATTGGACATAGTAAAGAAGATACAAATTATTATTAATGGTGTCTGAAAGCACATAGTTAATCTGTCCACTCGTAGTTTCGGTATAGTTGTTATGTAATAGCTATTTCTGTCACTCGGCTTTCAATTTGATTTAACCATTGTAATAACTGTCCATTTAAATTTAACGCGACAATGCATGTTGTCGTAGAATAACAATGTAACCTTACATTGGTTTTGATCATTTTTATGGAATGTATAAAAGAACGTATATTAATTTCAAATTATATTTACAAATTTAGAGACTTTATTCTTTTTGTATGTTCCTTCATTATTCAATAATAAATACAATTTTTAAGTAGTAATATTATAATTATTTATCTGTTAATGATAGTTTAAACAGTCTGAATACAGTAAGCTATATATTATATTTTCAAGGTAAAATATATTGTAGCTAACAAATTTTATTCAATATTGAATAACTGTATTATTATACAAAATAAAATTAGGCTATAATTTACTATAATATTGAATGTATAATATAATAGCTATATATTATCGAATAACTGGTTGTATAACTATTTTATTTAAATGTGTAAAATTTTTTTAGTTATACTTTAATGTTATTTTAATATTTTACTTTATTACTTGTATTTAATATTTTGTACATTACACATTCTTCAACTGTAATATTTAGGAAAATAACATTATATAAATTAATTAAAATATTGATTTCGTTAAATGGTTTTATATTTTTTTTGCGGTGCTCAGTTATGAGGCGCATGTACTTTCTTAAATTTCTATTTACTGCGGATAAGATCCGCAGTTTCAAATTGTACAGTGCAGATATTAATTTTTTAATAGAAATACGGAACAAAAGCTTCAATTAAATACAACATGAAAACTAGATTATGAATTGTAAAGGAAGAGTAAAATCTAATAAAACGGCTTACACTTCATACACAAACACCCAGAAGCTTTACAAGCTCTGGAAAATTGATATGAACCAGCTTTATATTCCTACGCCTTTGAGATAAAGTAACAACGTTTGAAAAACGTTTCGTCTCCATTGTGACAATCATACATAAAGATCTGGAAAAGTATTTACTGTTCGATTCGATCCCACGACCGTCGAGACTGTGTGTCTCGAATGTTTGCAAAGTTGTGCCCTGATCCACACTAACGTGGAAGGGGGCTTGGGACTAGAGCTAGGGGCCTATACGCCGTGCCCGGTAGTCCCGGCATTGTCCCCCCCGCCCGGAACACACTGCCTCAGAGTTGGTGCGGGAGTGAAACTGCCTCAGGCCAATCGTGTGTGTTTCGCAAACGGTAGCCAGGGCAATGCCGTACCTGGCAAGTAGCTGCACGAGGTGCAGTGAAGCCTACTAGCGGGCATGAAATGGAGCCAGGGTTTGCAGCGTCTCTGGTTCAATAGCTTCACGAGGTGCAGTGAATCCGAAGTAGCGCTGCGTTTTCCGGGAACCAGGGGTCTCTTCCCTGGCAGGTAGCCTCTCGGCGATCCGTTGTTTGGAAAGCTACGAATGAACCCAAAACTCCCATCCGTGAAAAGCCCCGTGACAAAGTAGCGTCCCCAGCTATGGCCGGGGGGTCACGGGGACTCATGGTTGGCTATCACTGCCGAATGCGGGTGGCCACCCGTAGGTCCAGACCAAATACACATACGCACTGCATTCAAGCGCACGGGGAATTCCTTCTTTCGGTGGCATCGTCATTGATAGTTGGGAGCCGTGCGTATCGCTTACTTCTAACAGTGCATTGCGAACGGGAACCAAGATGCGCAGTCCCTGGTCAGTAGCTGTTTCTGTCCTCTCGCGTCAGTTCGTGATGTCTATTAAGTACACAGATGAACTCTAGTAGCATCGGGTTCGGGCTCCAAACTCCCTCTGTCTTCCGACATTTGATAATTGATTCTCTTAAAAGAAAACATGTCTGTGGTCTAAAGCCGCCTTGTTTTCATCTTCTTTAATCTGGATCACATTCCATGCACCTATATATAATGTATACGGTAGACAGTAGACAGTAGACAAAGAGTAGTATCTATCGATACTAACTCGTATAAAATATATCCATGCTTATCTGTACTACATATGTAAAATTTCATAAACCCCTAAACCAGCAGTTTCCTTTAAAATATCAGACACACAAATAGCTTCTTTGGATCAAATACCTCTTACATAAAAGATTTTGATGAAAGTAAATTGGCAATTTTATGACACATTACCGATATTTAGAGACTTATTATTCATTCATATAAATTTAAAATTTAAATTGCTGACTTAATACACTCAGATTGTTAGAGAATTTGTTAGAAAATGCAACAAAGACACAGGAAAAGTGATATAAGAACACATACAAACATATGCGTGTAGGTACAGTTTACGTATTTTCTGTAGATAATTATGTGTTTCATTAGTGTATTCTTAAATATTAAAAATGGTTTATAATACAACTGTAATTTTTTTAAATTTCTTTTTTAATTTTTAGAAATATAATTTCTATCAAATCAAAATATGTAACAGACATAAAACACCTGTCGTCTTTTGAAGTAATATACTTAATAATTATCAAAAATTAATAATTTTAAGAACAAGTTTATGCGTTTAAATAAAGTATAACTACAATTGCTTTTTCTGTTGATATTGCATTTCTTTTACATTGATATGTATTATACTACGCTAAAAATTTCTTTTCAAATCATGTAATATGTAGCGCTTCTGACACATGTACAAAAAGGAAACTAAAATTAAGTACATTAGTTTCTGTAGTGCTGTTGTTGAAGTAATTCTCCATTTGTCTGTAAACGTTACCTAATCTGAGCCTTAAGCGTCTCTCTACGCAACCCTTGTTATGTATGCTAATGTATGCCCTCCAGTCGAGAATGGAACAGCGTCAATCATCTTTTCCCCGGAGGTAAAACTATTTCACATACATATTACGAGTGCACTTTTGCATGGAAGTTCAAAATTATCTAGAAAATTCTAGATATCTATTAATATTTGTTTTTCGTTAAAGACGTAAAAGAAGGATTAGTCGGACCTTTTATTTAAATCCCAGTTTTCGACATTGAAACGAAACTAAAACGACACTAACGATCCAACATTAAATTTTTATCTTACTGGTTTTTCTAAAATATGCGTAAATGATTAAGTCTAACATGAAGGCTGCAAAAAATAGTTTCATTATGAAAATCTACGAAAAGATATACAATTGAAAATAATAATCATACGATTTTAATTAAGACATGCAACTAAATTTACCTAACTATTTAATTCTTGGTAATTTTTCCTAGTCCACTTTCCTAAAGCACATTATATCGAATACCAAATTTTTCCTAATTACAAAAATTAAAATTATCAATTATATTTATGATAATAATGACAAAGGTATTTATGACAAAGGGTAAAGGTCATAAAGTTCCGCTGTAGCATCGTTAATATTATTCATGTTTTTTCAGAGAATCGTGAAAATTTGTGTAACTATTATACAACACACCTTACATGAACCGTCGGAAACCGTACGTGACATTTGGTTAGAAGTTCGCAATTCCTCGTATTAGCGTAAACTAACACGGTAAAGATAAAGTAGCTTTGCTAACTTATTTAACGATATACGTTTTTTGCCGCTATCACCTTCTTTAAATTAATAATTTTCTCTTTCTGGTAATTGACTCATTATTGAAGACAGTACTAGAGTTAGTTCTGTCCAAAGTATCTGAGCAGAAGTTGCCATTCTATTCTTTAGCCGTTTTTTGATGTAAGTTTATATCTGGCAATTACTGTTGTAGTTCCCCGCGGTTTGGTGGAACTGAAAGTTCAGAAAATTTATTAATTTTCATATCTTAACCAACCCACCAAACCGAAGAGTATTTAGTCGCTCCTTAGATATTTTGTTAATTATTTTTGCACTTTCCTGATAAAATAACATTATTAGTAAACATTTGTTTTTAAATTATTAGAAAAAGAGCTTAGGTATATGTTTCCCGGACAACCTCTACGTCTTTAAATACTGCTACGCGTAGTTAAGAAATAAAAGTGCCTGTTTGCCTCTTTACATGCTGTAACGCACGAAATGTTATAACGCTCTAGATAATTCGAGATGTCCCTTCCACATGTTTCTCGACTATTCTACCGGCATCCAGGCCTGCTGATATTAGGCCTACTAGTGCTGATTGGAGTGATTTTTACGTTTAGTGGAAAACGTGTGATTGTGATAATTAATGTATAACTCTAATAAGGTAATATATACTGTCATGTGTTGGACAAATTTAACTTAAATTATTGTATAAGGTTGCCTTCGAAAATTTTCAACTGTTGTAAATTAGACTTCATAGGTCTCAGTTATTGTGTATCCACTGTACAACACGACAGTCCATGAGATCATGATAACAATATACAGTTTAAAACATTTTAAAAATTTGTGAGCTAGTTACAATAGACATTTGTTACAGTTATCTAGACACTAACAATAACTAGATAACATTTTACGTTACTATTTAAGTAAGTAATATTTGTCCTTAATTTTCTTATAGTTTACTAGTAATAAATCACTAAAACCCATTGTTGTGTATATTTCAGGTAAAACACCATATAAGACTACTAAATTTGTCCCATAATTTGTAATCCTAGGATTTTCGCGTTACATTGTTTTATCTTCAGAACAGAAACATGAGAAAAATTTTCAACAGTGCAAAACTCGGAAACAAAGTATTTATTGGTCTACTTTATGTGACATTTTTTCTTATGTTAGCTCTCGTAATTGCTTTTCCTAGTGCAAGAGTCGGTATATGTAATTGACCGTAAATATGTAATTAATCTGCTTAAAAATTTGCAACATAAACGATTTTATCATTTACATAGGTGAACATAATTAAAATACTTAAACTATTGTCAACTACATAGGTAATCAACTTTCAAATTAGCAATTTCTTAAAAACCAAAGACGTGTGAATTCGGCTGAAAAATTTAAGACTTATGAATTAATTCATTAAGTTTATTTGATTTAGTATTAATGTTTTAACGATTAGATTCTCGGATGACAAGAAGCATGGTCTCGATAGAGTAAGACAGCAGAGGAGTACGATGTAGTTACTAGGCTAGTTTATCTAAAACATAATGTGTTTCATATATATATTGTAACGACGGGACGTTCTCAAGCAATGGAGAGCGTCGTTCTACGCATATCTCGGCTAGGAAGGCAGGTGCGTGTTTTCCCAAGGCCGCACTCAAGTACCCTCTTCAGTTTTCAAGCGCTTGTTGAAGCATATTATGGAACACTAGTCTGTAAGATCAGTAGGCTATATATACAGCGAATGCTGCCGCTTAAAAGTTAGTTTTACGTTGGACGATTTACTCAGTGTGTCTCAAGTGGTTATTAGTGAAAAGTGATTATTGTTAGGAAATCTGTTAGTTGACATTATTATTGCGTGTGGACAAATTGTACTTGAATTGTTGTACAAGACTACCTTGTTGATTACAAATTGTTATTTGTGACTCATTAAGGCTGGTAATTAGTGATTTTATTGGTGTCTGCTTTTTTGTTTTCCACGGTACCACACGATAATCAGTGAGCCCGTCGTAACAATATATATAAACAAAGGCTACTAAAATCCAACGAATTCAAAATTTTTAAAATTGTGTTACTCTTGATTGATATTATCACCCAGATGAACATATTGATCTAAAATGTTTTACTACTTATACTTCGTTCATTTAAATACTACGTACCATTATTGCAATACTTTATAATTTGTCATTGAGAGTATGGCAAAAAGTTGCTCAATTTTTAGTATCTTCGGAATAACAAGTTAAAGAATAATTGAAATGACTTTAAGCTAAACATGCACACGCACGCACGCGCACACGCACACGCACACACACACACAACTGTAATTTGTAAATAGATAATTATTTAGTTAGTGTCCTTTTTAGTGTTTTAAAGTACACGACCTGCAGATGGGTAAATACTTAGATAAATACGTTATAGTAAGCATTGGTTATCTTTAATATTTGTCTTGTTCAGTCTAACAGATTGCCACAGCTTTTCTTTGGCAATTTCCCGGAATCAGCATGTACACAGAGATAGCATTCGAGCACTCTTAACTGTTTTGCTGTTTTGGCAAATAGGGGATTATCAAAGCAAGTTAAGCAGTCACTTCTGTGTAAAACATCTAACCACATAATAGTGTCGTGATATCTTATTGTGTACGTATTTTGTAGCATGACAGATAAGCCAATAAAAATGAATGGCGAATCGATCATGAAAATAATATAATAAGATGTTTAAATCCGAAGAAAGCAATATAATAAAGAATTAATTCAGAACAACCGTGCAGTACAATCATTGATATAAAGATATAAGTTCATATAAAATAAAGGTTACAAGTGATGAATCATCAGAACCAATTTTAATAACTAAAAAGGTGAAAAAATATAACCCAGGAAGGTAAGGAGTAGATAAGGAAGAAACCCAGAACATAACTAAACCCACAACGAAGGTAAGGAGTAGACAAGGAAGATATCCAGAAAATAACTAAACACAACAAAGAGAAGGAAATTTGTTGTATGGAACAAGAAGAGTAGGTGAAGAAGAAACCCGAAAACCCGATGACATCCACAAGAAGATGAAGAAAATACAATTATAAGAAACCAGACGAAAAGAAGACATCAATGAAGAAACAAGAAGAAGACAACTTCCCCAAGAAGAAGGGGTAAAAAACACCCATTTGCTCTTGTAAAAAACACCCATACCCCAAACATAAATAAAAATAATAATAATAAAAAAGTATAACAATGTATTAATGCAAAAACCCACATGTACAATAGATATAAGACAAAAAAGTGTATAGAGTAAGAGTTGAAAGTGGACCAAGGTGAAATAATAATATGATACCAAAGAACAAATCTTCATTGTAATCTACAAATAGATCTCTTGATTTTAGTAAGAGTATATAACCATTTAGAAATAGAATCAAGGAATGTAAAGAGAACCAGTGCAAGTTTTAGTATTCTAAAAAATGAACCTTATGTTTCATTATTTGCAAACTATGTAAATAATGAAATAATACAACTTTGAAGTGACTTAATTTATGTACAGAGGTAATATAATACATGTGTTATAGCAAAGAACTGCCAATCTGTTTAAATGACATTCATTAGAATGATTAATAAAACAAGGGCATACACAGAATAAAAAGTGAAGTGACAGGGTACAATTACCCAAAACTCTATTAAAAACAGATAAAACGTGCTAATAAAAAAACTTAATATAAGGAATATAGAATAAGATTATAGTAAATAAGGTTTTGTTTATGTAGCATAAGATATTTAAAATGTCTTAGGAATAAGAAAATTTAAACAGATCAGAACCAATAACATTCTTTAATTGTAAAATATTTATTATAGGTATGATTGTGAATAATTAATTAAGATGTTAGAATGGAAAAACATTCTATATATATGATATTTGTTATGTATATATTTGAGTATAAAAAATGTCTGATTTGTTAAAGACAACTATAAATTGGAATTATTTGTTATATGTTAATAGTATGAAACATACTAATTGTTATTTTGTTTACAAGAAGAAAATGTTTAATTTATGTTACAATGTCAAAAAGTCAGAGAGGGTATAACTCAATAAGTATTATTTATAAAAATTTGTATGTAAAAACTGTTAGGAATCTAGGCAAAAAGATAAAAATTAACATCATCAAAACTGAGAAACTAAGTACTTAAATACATTTAAACTAAAGGGATTTAGATAAGGTAAATCAGAAACAAAGCCATGTAATAAGAAATATAACTATGAAAGTTTTTGTAAAATTATAGCCAGAATTATTAATAAAAATGGAAATGACAGAACTCAAAACTTGGAGAGGGGAGTCATATATTCCAACATAATATTTTAAAACTTAACCAATTCATCTAATTGCAAGAAAGTAAGGGAATATAAACCTTTTATTACAATATGAGATTTAATAATTATTAATATAACTTGATAATGGCAGAAATTGGAAAATAACAGGAAGTTAAACCTTAGTAATTAGAAATTACAAAATGAAGGAATAATTATCAATTTTAGATCAAAAACTTAATAAAACGGCATTATTTGTTTTCAAATTACGCAGAATGAACTGAAGGATAAAATTAAATAACAACTAGCTAATAAATTTGAAGAATAACCAAAGTATAATCAGTTATATAATGTAACTTTATTACATGCACAGGATGCAAAATAAAATTTGAACAATGGAAGGAATAATATTGCTTTGGCTAAGGTTTTAGTCGGAGATGAAGGAAGTAAGTTAGCTAATTATTGAACATTGTACGGGACACTTGACACGAGCAATTTAACCGTATTAACCTAGTTATGAATACCGTAATGGCGAATAATTGGATGATCCGAAAGTGAAAATCGCGAGTTTCGGTAAAAAACATTTTTAAAGTCATACACAGAGAAATCAACATATAAAACTAACACTAAACTAAACTAACATTATACAGCACAGAACACCAGTGGAAATAACATTTAAACTAAATAAACCAGTAATAAAACTTAACCAAATAAGTGACTAACCGACAAAAGTGAACCTGACTTATAACTACACCAATTTTCCGAATACCACCCCGAAACTGAACCAGTGACACTACACCAACACTAGAAGGAAGATTTGCAGACACCAGGACGTAAATTCATAAGGAAAAGATCTTTATTTGAACACCAAAACTGCGAGGTGACGATTTCCAACTTCAACGGCGGCCATTGCTAATTTCCAACAACTCAAATCAACACAGCCTGCTACAGCCTGCTGGACGGTTCGCAACCTATTTACTTATTTCTATACTTTAAATCGAATATATGTACTGTTATAATTAAGAATTTACCTTGTAATGTTATACTTTTCAATCTTTGCCCTATTTCTCTGACTTTCCCTAACATAGCTGTTCAAAAAACCTTTATATAAAAAATTTGTAATAATTCAATTTACCCTGAGAATCGATTTACATATCGACAAGAGTCAAAATACCTAATTGTTAATAAAATTATTAATACATTTCATATTTAAACAGTTTTTCATTTCTAAATATAGGCAATTAACACAATACTTTAATTTAATAAGAAATTACTAAAAGAATCTCACCACCAGAAGGAAGATAACCTCCAAACCGAAAATAAACAAGGATCGATTGCTATTGGAGACAAT
Source organism: Magicicada septendecula (assembly GCA_034769895.1). Classification (NCBI taxonomy): domain Eukaryota; kingdom Metazoa; phylum Arthropoda; class Insecta; order Hemiptera; family Cicadidae; genus Magicicada; species Magicicada septendecula. Next base: position 265,131,968 of record CM068371.1, read on the forward strand.
CCTATAAGTGGCCAGAGTCTTTAACAAATACTCAAAAGCCTATAAAACATTTAAATTAAGTGATAAACGTTTCGGAACACTACGAAACTTAATTAATTAATTGTTCTTAATTAATTAATTAGTTAATTAACAAAAATTTTAATTTAAAAAAAATTTTAATAAACAATTTTTATTTCAACACATAATCATATTTATATATTTTTGTAACACACTGTACGCACTTTTAGTTACAAATTGGCGCACAACTGAGGGGCTTTAATTAGCGATTGAAAGGACACTACAATCTGCCCAATCCGTAATTGGAGCTTAGCAGCAGCTATAAAGCCAGAGAAAGGGAACAACGACAAGCAAAATGGCAGAACTAACACAAGAAGAAAATACGAGAACGGAGAGGATAATGGAATTGTTCCAGCGTATAATGAAAAACATGGATGCCGCGGATAAGGAAGAATGGAGAAACCAAATAGAAATGGTCAATAAGAAACTAGATGATCAGAATAAGAAACTGGACGAGGACATTAAGAAAATGGACGAGGACAGATTAAAAAGAGAAGAATTAAAAAATGAGAGGACCAAAGAAATAAAAAATGATAGCCAACCAGAAACAGAAGAAATACCAAACGATAAAACAAGGGAACAAGTAGTGGTATTACCTGGAATTAAAACTAGCGGAAATAAGGAAAATATTAAACAAAGGGAAGGAGAATCAAGGAAAAGGAGAATGTATCCAAGGTATTTAATAAAAACGAAGGAAGAGTTGGAGATGATGAACCATGGTTTAATTGATGGCAATAATATCCCAATTACCAATGATAAAGACACCATGAATTCTAGGAATTACAGGAGGAGAATCGAAGTGATTTCAGAAATAATTGACCACAAAGCAGTAGCTTACCACTTGGAAAGGACCAGAGGTAAATGGGAAACAACTAGGGTAGCAATATATGGTAAAATATCAATGAGATCATTATTCATTGATGGACCAGTAATACCCTGTGTTATTGAACCATATGGTACAATTATACAAAGAAAAATTGAAATAAGCTTTGCAGCAAATGAAGAAATAACAGCAAGGAAAATTGAAACAAGCGACAGAGTAACCGCAGTGAAAATGAAATACCAGGCGGAAACCAGAGATGTCACAAGTACTGGGATAATTATGAAGACAATGGTCGTCCGGACAATAAGGGCAACCGAGATGATGGACCATGGTTAACTCAAATACCACACGCCATCAAGAAAAGGGACGGATGTCATGATAACCGACTACGGCGAAAAACAATGGTGAAGGAGACGAGAAATAAATACCATTGAAAAGAAATGATATGAATAATGAACAAAGAAACAAAACTGGGTTTTATTAAGGAAGAGTATTTAAGAAACTGAAAATTACAATTGAAAAGATGAGCAACTGAGCGACATAAAGAAAATCATCCTCCTGTGGAAGAATCCTGTGGAATTCCTAAAGCTGTTTGAGGCTTATGTAACTCGTGTAAATCCACTGATGGACGAAGAGGACAAGAAGGACATGTTAGGCCGATTTCTCAAGAATTGGGCAGGTACTTGGTGGAAAGTCATCTCGGACAGAGTCCAAACCTACTCAGACTTCAGAGAAAAATTCCTTGCCCAGTACTGGAAAGTTCAGATACAAAAAAGGGTACGCTAGAATTTGGTAAATATTACCCGTCAATGAATATGACAACCACCAATTATGTGCTTAATGTAATGGCGCAAGTCAAGCATCTAACACCACCAATAGAAGAGAGAGACCTAGTATATAAGCTAGCGCGTCATTTCTCAGAACGCACTAGAGTAGCAACCACTACAAGAAGAGTGGATACTCTAGAAAAGTTCATAATGGTTGTAGATGAGTGTCAAGATTTAGAGAGGGACCTACAGCGTGTAAGTAATCAGCTGAGTAACTACTCTAGAGGCGATCATCAAGAACCAACTTTCTACTCAAGTAAGAGGAGAGACAATGAACGCCCGAAAGAAAAAAGGTTTACCACATATCCGGGTAATAAACCCCAAAATAGGCCGGAATTGGAGGAGAAGGGTAGAGGTAGGCGTGTAGAAAACAAACCAAATAAAGGATATAAAGTATGTAAAACAACTATAACCTCTACCGAGCAGCAACCGTCGACTAGTAAAATGAATACGGGAAACGGGAAACCACTGCAGGTAGAAAAGAAACAAAACTAAACCTACCATTACCTGCAGTGAAACAACTAAAGAAACAGGTAAAAAGAACGTAACTAATAATATAAAACAAGTGAGCGATAGGGAATTCTTGTTAAAAGAAGAGCAAGAAGTGGGTAGAAACCATTATCCTGGATGTCCGGAAATAATTTGTAAAATCAGTAATCTACTAGTAAGAGCGCTTATAGACACCGGCAGTGAAGTTACCTGTGTTAGCTCAAAGTTTGTAGATAATAGTCAGTTGCGAAATTGTCCCAGACTACCCGTAAAACATTGTAATGTACAGGAAGCCACTGGAGCCAAAATGCAAAAGATAACTGAACAAATATATTTACCTGCCAATTTAAATGGTAACCAAACCCAAATTGTAGCTCTAATAGTCCCGAAACTCATTCATGATTGTATTATTGGGGTAGATACGTTACTTGAAAGGAAGGCAGAAATATATTTTAAAAGAACTACGATTACGATGGAAATTAATACAAATAAAATTAATATAAACACTAAAGAGTTTAAGCATTGGAAGTCGGTAAGTGTAATAAAGAACTGCAAGCAGCTAAAGTCATTTCAAGGTTTAGCTAACTACTATCAGAAGTTTACAAGTAAATACGCGGAAAGTACTGTTCCATTGTTAAAGTTGTTAAACAAAGGGATTAAATGGAAGTGGACAAAGGACCACGATGAAGCGCTGCAAAAAGTGAAAAGTCTTTTTATAAATACTGTTGTATTAAATCATCCAAGGGTAGGAGAAAGATTTTACTTGCAAACAGACGCCAGCAATATTGCTATTGGAGCACACTTGTATCAGATTGATGAGAAGGGCCAAAAAGCGGTATTAGGATTTTTAAGTCGCACACTTAAAGGGGCAGAATTAACCTATTTTACGACAGAAAAAGAGCTATTAGCGATAGTGCATAGCCTGTCAAAGTTTAGAAGTTATATTCTGGGTGCTAAACTTACTATAATCACCGACAATAAGGCGTTAGTATTTTTATTAAAGTGTAAATTGCTAGGTGCTCGTCTGACTCGTTGGATATTGGCTATACAAGAGTATCAATTTGAAATACAATATTGTAAAGCGAAAGACAACTTGGTAGCAGATGTACTCAGTAGAAATCCACCATCAGAAAACAACATGGAAACAGATAACATTTAATGTAGTACCAATGATATTGGTATTTAAGCGGTAAAGCATATAACAAAACCTGAAGTAGCTAGACGACTTAAGGAAATAGGGACTCATCAACAACAAGACCCTAGGATTAGTGTAGCTTGGAGGAGTGCAGTTACCAACACCAAACCAGGATTTTCCATATATGACGGTAAGCTATATAAGCTATGATCCCATAAGTGGAAGTTACTATTACCTAGCTGTATGATAGATGAACTCATTTGGGAATGCCACTTGTCATTGGGCCACGCTGGAATTAAGAAATGCCACCTAGCCTTAACAGAAAGTTTCATTGGAAAGGGGTTAGCAAAACGCATGAAAAGGTTATTGTCTACTTGTGACATGTGCCAGAAGTGTAAACACCCGAGCTAAGAGTAAACACTCTTAGCTACAAGAGTAGAAATGCAAACGATCCAAGCAAAAGAGAAAGGAGAGTTATTAGCTGTGGATTATTACGGGCCTCTACCAAAAGCAAAAGGAGGGGTAAAGCACATTCTAGTTACAGTAGATTTCTTTTCTAAGTTTGTAAAATTATACCCAGTCCAAAGAGCCACGACAAAAGCGACCCTTAGAGCATTAACGAAGTTCTACATCCCACAGTATGGTAAACCAAGGAAAATATTGTCCGACCAAGGAAAACAGTTCACCCATAACCTATGGAGAGAAACCTTGGAAGAACTAAATATAAAACCTATTCTTACATCCATACGTCACCCTCAAGCCAATTTAGCTGAGAGAATAAATAGAGAATTAGGGAGGTATTTTAGAATATTGTGCAGTCAGAACTATTCTGCATGGGTAGACTACTTGAGTTTTATTTCAGATTGTATTAATAATACATGTAATGAAACAACGGGGTACACACCTTCAGAATTATTTATAAATAAAGAACCTGTACATGTATGGACCAAAACCATAAAAAGTCCACCCAACTACAATCTACCTATTCCATATGAGGTAAAACCAGGATAGAAGAAGAAAGAATACAGAGAGATGGTCAAAAGAGGGTAGAACGATATAATCGAACTCACAAGTTGGTAAGGTTTGTGGAAGGAGAGAAAGTGCTAGTGAAAGCGAATCCTGTATCCTCTGCCATAGATAATACCACGGCCAAGTTCTTTCCGATATTCATGGGAACTTATAGAATAGAAAAACAGGTTGCAAGGTACACATATATGTTAAAAGATGTGGAAAAAAAAAATTATAGGAAAGTACCATGGGGATAGTTTAAGGAAACATAGACAAAATATTGACACATGAAGAAATAATAGTTTGAGCAATAAGGTATGTGAGTCAAACATAGTCAAATAAAATAAATATATAATTGGTTTGAATCAAGGTCAATGATAATAATAATAAATTTTATTTAAATAAAAGTTAGTATGTTATTTAAATTATTGACATTAACTAAGCCAAAATGATGATTAAAATATTAATGGTCATATAAATTTCCAATATATCATGTTAGGTTAAGTAACTTTGTAATCTTTAGATATAAGATAGATGTAAGGAAAATTGTATTAGTGCAAGTTTTGTGCGGGAAAAAGTGCGAAAGATATGTGCAAATTTTTCATCAGTGTAAAACTGTACATTAGAAAAAAAATTAATGCTTTATAAAATAATCAATTTTTTTTATACCGAGTGGGGGTATATATAACGATTCATATTAGCGTCCTATCTGAGCGTTATATGAAAGTGTCTGACGGAGGGAGTATAGCAGCTTAAGCAAGAGAGAGAGCGTACAATCGCAGCCATCTCACTCTAACCTCGTCACAGCGACATCCGATACCGGTACGAACATGAAAATTTACTCAATACAAATTATCAGTTCAACCTGTGATAACTTAACAGCTAATAAATATACGGCAATTCTGAAAACAGCATTGTATTCAGCAACTGAAGCTTTATAAGTAGCCGCAATCTCAGTTAATATTATTAACAATTAAAGAAGTTCTACGGAAGACGAACGCCAAAAGGAATAACGAGAGAATTATGCTACGTAGGAATTAGGTGTTTTCACACACACACAGATAAAGACCTAAGCAACAATATTCTGTGGTCAGATCTTTGAAAACACGTTTGCAAATACCTGTAAGCAATCTATTTGCAAACACAGGAAGTACGATTTTAACTAGAAATTCTCTGCAGTTTCAAACCTGTCACGGGGTGTTTCGTCGACCTGTTCGAGATTGTCAAAACTGGAAAAACGCATGATTTATTTGAACAACCAATCAGCATTCCGTATTTAAAACTGACGCCAACTCAAAGCGATGGGTAGCATCACTCTTCGTTCGGATCTTCAATGCGCTAGTCGTGTATAAATTACGTACAGAAATTTTTCAATCACGCAAAAGTGTAATTAAGTTTCAAATTCGAGAAGTAGCCCGCAGTGAAGATGAACTAATACCGTTCAACAACTCTCGCTGCGTAAAACAACGTCAATTATTTAAACTATTAATTAATTAATCATCAGCCGTGAAGGATCTGTGCGACAGAAGGCTACAGCATCTGTAATTGCCAGGGCATCTTCTACAGCATTGATCAACATCAATTCTTCTGTGCAAAACCATCAAAAGGAGGACCCCTACGGATTCCTATCTTCGGTCAACGCATCAAACAGTAAGAAATAGATTCATTGATCAATGAAATAAGCACTAAACAAATAATAAAAGCAATAAACAATTTTTAAAAGACACTAAGTATTTCACACTTTGTATTTTAATTATAAGATTAGCTCTAACATAGTATAGGAGTGTTGAATGGAAAGTGAGGTGTAGTATTGGACGTGCAAATTATTGCAGACCTGTTCTTTAGCGCTGGTTTGGGAGATAGCAATCTCTTAATTAAACCAGATAAGAGGCATAGGTCGTTTGAACGTTTTAATCGTTACTTTTCACACTCACTCAGTAATTATAAGTGTTAGGGTAGAAATAAGTCCTACCATTAGCATTTTCAAGTTTAAAATAATTGATTAAAACGTTAAATAAAATAATCAAGCAAATATTAAAGTGTTATTTGTAACGATTCCCCTTGAAAACCACAATCACTGAACGAATCCTGAGAAAGAGTGTCTCCATGCGCTGAGCTAAGCTGGAACCGTGTCATTTGTATCTGGGATTTGTTCTGGCGCCCAGATAAAGTAATATCACGGGTAAGTAACATTTTATCTAACATTCAAAATATTAGATAATTGTGTTAGATAAAAGGGAGCGTTGTTTAGGTTTGTCGCCGCAACTAAGGGGCACGCGTAAATCACCAAATTTATATATAGAAAGAAGTTGTATAAATTTGGAGCGGCCAACTAAGAAGCTCGATTAAATCACCAAATTTAGCACAAAAGAAAGTTATATAATTTGGCGTTGCATTTACCCAAATGATTAGTTAAATTATAATATTAATAAATTTGAAAAGAAGTGGAATTCAAGGTTTTCAAATAACTGTTAAGTAATTGTTAAATTAATTTTTTAAAAATTAATAACAAAAAATGGCTAAATCATCAGCAGTAAATATGGCAGCAATTGAACAAATGTTTAAGCAGTTGACCACTAAAATTGAAAGTAAAATTAATGATACATATAATAAACTATCTAGTGAAATAAAAGAAACAAAGGGTCAATTGTCTAGTGAAATAAAAGATACTAATAATAAAATCGAAATTACTAGTTGTCAATTAAATAATTATATAAAAGATATCAATAAGAAAATAGAAGAAAATAATAAAAGTTTAGAAGAAAGCAACCAAAAAAAATAACTGATGTTAATAATAAAATTGAACAAATTAATAAATATTTGTCTAGCGAAATGAAACAAATAAACGAAAATTTATCTAGCCAAATAGAACAAAGTAGTAAAGAAGCTACATTTAAAATGGATGAAGAAATATCTAATTTAGCTAGTAAATTATACAGTACTAATAATAAAATAGATGAGAGTAATAGTAGGTTTGATAAGCATACCGAAGAGGTTAAAACTACGTTAGAAGAATTTAGGAAACAAGTAAACACTAATTTTCGCCGTTAAGACGAGAAACTAAATAAGTTTAAAAACGAATTTCATGAAAGGTTAGAACAAAAATTAACCCTCATTAATCAACAATTCAGCGAATTAACAGCTGAATTAAAAACACAATCGCTTATAAATAAAGAAGAAATCCAGAATACTAGGGAAGAGTGTACCCAACTGGGAGAAAATATTAAAGACGTTAAGAAACAGGTAGAGAGTAAGGCTAACAGTGACGAAGTACATCAAAAGGTGGAACAGCAATTAAAGGTAATGCGGGAAGATCTGACTAAAGCAATGAAGTCACAGCAAACCAAAGTAGTGAGGTGTGGCGGCTATAAGGAAGAACCGGAAAACCTTGCATTTTCAGGAAACCCACATGAGAATCCTGTGGAATTCCTAAAGCTGTTTGAGGCTTATGTAACTCGTGTAAATCCACTGATGGACGACGAGGACAAGAAGGACATGTTAGGCCGATTTCTCAAGAATTGGGCAGGTACGTGGTGGAAAGTCATCTCGGACAGAGTCCAAACCTACTCAGACTTCAGAGAAAAATTCCTTGCCCAGTACTGGAACGTTCAGATACAAAGAAGGGTACGCTAGAATTTGGTAAATATCACCCGTCAATGAATATGACAACCACCAATTATGTGCTTAATGTAATGGCGCAAGTCAAGCATCTAACACCACCAATAGAAGAGAGAGACCTAGTATATAAGCTAGCGCGTCATTTCTCAGAACGCACTAGAGTAGCAACCACTACTAGAAGAGTGGATACTATAAAAGTTCATAATGGTTGTAGATGAGTGTCAAGATTTAGAGAGGGACCTACAGCGTGTAAGTAATCAGCTGAGTAACTACTCTAGAGGCGATCATCAAGAACCAACTTTCTACTCAAGTAAGAGGAGAGACAATGAACGCCCGAAAGAAAAAAGGTTTACCACATATCCGGGTAATAAACCCCAAAATAGGCCGGAATTGGAGGAGAAGGGTAGAGGTAGGAGTGTAGAAAACAAACCAAATAAAGGATATAAAGTATGTAAAACAACTATAACCTCTACCGAGCAGCAACCGTCGACTAGTAAAATGAATACGGGAAACGGGAAACCACTGCAGGTAGAAAAGAAACAAAACTAAACCTACCATTACCTGCAGTGAAACAACTAAAGAAACAGGTAAAAAGAACGTAACTAATAATATAAAACAAGTGAGCGATAGGGAATTCTTGTTAAAAGAAGAGCAAGAAGTGGGTAGAAACCATTATCCTGGATGTCCGGAAATAATTTGTAAAATCAGTAATCTACAAGTAAGAGCGCTTATAGACACCGGCAGTGAAGTTACCTGTGTTAGCGCAAAGTTTGTAGATAATAGTCAGTTGCGAAATTGTCCCAGACTACCCGTAAAACATTGTAATGTACAGGAAGCCACTGGAGCCAAAATGCAAAAGATAACTGAACAATTATATTTACCTGCCAATTTAAATGGTAACCAAACCCAAATTGTAGCTCTAATAGTCCCGAAACTCATTCATGATTGTATTATTGGGGTAGATACGTTACTTGAAAGGAAGGCAGAAATATATTTTAAAAGAAATACGATTACGATGGAAATTAATACAAATAAAATTAATGTAAACACTAAAGAGTTTAAGCATTGGAAGTCGGTAAGTGTAATAAAGAACTGCAAGCAGCTAAAGTCATTTCAAGGTTTAGCTAACTACTATCAGAAGTTTACAAGTAAATACGCGGAAAGTACTGTTCCATTGTTAAAGTTGTTAAACAAAGGGATTAAATGGAAGTGGACAAAGGACCACGATGAAGCGCTGCAAAAAGTGAAAAGTCTTTTTATAAATACTGTTGTATTAAATCATCCAAGGGTAGGAGAAAGATTTTACTTGCAAACAGACGCCAGCAATATTGCTATTGGAGCACACTTGTATCAGATTGATGAGAAGGGCCAAAAAGCGGTATTAGGATTTTTAAGTCGCACACTTAAAGGGGCAGAATTAACCTATTTTACGACAGAAAAAGAGCTATTAGCGATAGTGCATAGCCTGTCAAAGTTTAGAAGTTATATTCTGGGTGCTAAACTTACTATAATCACCGACAATAAGGCGTTAGTATTTTTATTAAAGTGTAAATTGCTAGGTGCTCGTCTGACTCGTTGGATATTGGCTATACAAGAGTATCAATTTGAAATACAACATTGTAAAGCGAAAGACAACTTGGTAGCAGATGTACACAGTAGAAATCCACCATCAGAAAACAACATGGAAACAGATAACATTTAATGTAGTACCAATGATATTGGTATTTAAGCGGTAAAGCATATAACAAAACCTGAAGTAGCTAGACGACTTAAGGAAATAGGGACTCATCAACAACAAGACCCTAGGATTAGTGTAGCTTGGAGGAGTGCAGTTACCAACACCAAACCAGGATTTTCCATATATGACGGTAAGCTATATAAGCTATGATCCCATAAGTGGAAGTTACTATTACCTAGCTGTATGATAGATGAACTCATTTGGGAATGCCACTTGTCATTGGGCCACGCTGGAATTAAGAAATGCCACCTAGCCTTAACAGAAAGTTTCATTGGAAAGGGGTTAGCAAAACGCATGAAAAGGTTATTGTCTACTTGTGACATGTGCCAGAAGTGTAAACACCCGAGCTAAGAGTAAACACTCTTAGCTACAAGAGTAGAAATGCAAACGATCCAAGCAAAAGAGAAAGGAGAGTTATTAGCTGTGGATTATTACGGGCCTCTACCAAAAGCAAAAGGAGGGGTAAAGCACATTCTAGTTACAGTAGATTTCTTTTCTAAGTTTGTAAAATTATACCCAGTCCAAAGAGCCACGACAAAAGCGACCCTTAGAGCATTAACGAAGTTCTACATCCCACAGTATGGTAAACCAAGGAAAATATTGTCCGACCAAGGAAAACAGTTCACCCATAACCTATGGAGAGAAACCTTGGAAGAACTAAATATAAAACCTATTCTTACATCCATACGTCACCCTCAAGCCAATTTAGCTGAGAGAATAAATAGAGAATTAGGGAGGTATTTTAGAATATTGTGCAGTCAGAACTATTCTGCATGGGTAGACTACTTGAGTTTTATTTCAGATTGTATTAATAATACATGTAATGAAACAACGGGGTACACACCTTCAGAATTATTTGTAAATAAAGAACCTGTACATGTATGGACCAAAACCATAAAAAGTCCACCCAACTACAATCTACCTATTCCATATGAGGTAAAACCAGGATAGAAGAAGAAAGAATACAGAGAGATGGTCAAAAGAGGGTAGAACGATATAATCGAACTCACAAGTTGGTAAGGTTTGTGGAAGGAGAGAAAGTGCTAGTGAAAGCGAATCCTGTATCCTCTGCCATAGATAATACCACGGCCAAGTTCTTTCCGATATTCATGGGAACTTATAGAATAGAAAAACAGATTGCAAGGTACACATATATGTTAAAAGATGTGGAAAAAAAAAATTATAGGAAAGTACCATGGGGATAGTTTAAGGAAACATAGACAAAATATTGACACATGAAGAAATAATAGTTTGAGCAATAAGGTATGTGAGCCAAACATAGTCAAATAAAATAAATATATAATTGGTTTGAATCAAGGTCAATGATAATAATAATAAATTTTATTTAAATAAAAGTTAGTATGTTATTTAAATTATTGACATTAACTAAGCCAAAATGATGATTAAAATATTAATGGTCATATAAATTTCCAATATATCATGTTAGGTTAAGTAACTTTGTAATCTTTAGATATAATATAGATGTAAGGAAAATTGTATTACTGCAAGTTTTGTGCGGGAAAAAGTGCGAAAGATATGTGCAAATTTTTCATCAGTGTAAAACTGTACATTAGAAAAAAAATTAATGCTTTATAAAATAATCAATTTTTTTTTATACCGAGTGGGTGTATATATAACGATTCATATTAGCGTCCTATCTGAGCGTTATATGAAAGTGTCTGACGGAGGGAGTATAGCAGCTTAAGCAAGAGAGAGAGCGTACAATCGCAGCCATCTCACTCTAACCTCGTCACAGCGACATCCGATACCGGTACGAACATGAAAATTTACTCAATACAAATTATAAGTTCAACCTGTGATAACTTAACAACTAATAAATATACGGCAATTCTGAAAACAGCATTGTATTCAGCAATTGAAGCTTTATAAGTAGCCGCAATCTCAGTTAATATAATTAACAATTAAAGAAGTTCTACGGAAGACGAACGCCAAAAGGAATAACGAGAGAATTATGCTATGTAGGAATTAGGTGTTTTCACACACACACAGATAAAGACCTAAGCAACAATATTCTGTGGTCAGATCTTTGAAAACACGTTTGCAAATAACTGTAACCAATCTATTTGCAAACACAGGAAGTACGATTTTAACTAGAAATTCTCTGCAGTTTCAAACCTGTCACGGGGTGTTTCGTCGACCTGTTCGAGATTGTCAAAACTGGAAAACGCATGATTTATTTGAACAACCAATCAGCATTCCGTATTTAAAACTGACGCCAACTCAAAGCGAGGGGTAGCATCACTCTTCGTTCGGATCTTCAATGCGCTAGTCGTGTATAAATTACGTACAGAAATTTTTCAATCACGCAAAAGTGTAATTAAGTTTCAAATTCGAGAAGTAGCCCGCAGTGAAGATGAACTAATACCGTTCAACAACTCTCGCTGCGTAAAACAACGTCAATTATTTAAACTATTAATTAATTAATCATCAGCCGTGAAGGATCTGTGCGACAGAAGGCTACAGCATCTGTAATTGCCAGGGCATCTTCTACAGCATTGATCAACATCAATTCTTCTGTGCAAAACCATCAAAAGGAGGACCCCTACGGATTCCTATCTTCGGTCAACGCATCAAACAGTAAGAAATAGATTCATTGATCAATGAAATAAGCACTAAACAAATAATAAAAGCAGTAAACAATTTTTAAAAGACACTAAGTATTTCACACTTTGTATTTTAATTATAAGATTAGCTCTAACATAGTATAGGAGTGTTGAATGGAAAGTGAGGTGTAGTATTGGACGTGCAAATTATTGCAGACCTGTTCTTTAGCGCTGGTTTGGGAGATAGCAATCTCTTAATTAAACCAGATAAGAGACATAGGTCGTTTGAACGTTTTAATCGTTACTTTTCACACTCACTCAGTAATTATAAGTGTTAGGGTAGAAATAAGTCCTACCATTAGCATTTTCAAGTTTAAAATAATTGATTAAAACGTTAAATAAAATAATCAAGCAAATATTAAAGTGTTATTTGTAACGATTCCCCTTGAAAACCACAATCACTGAACGAATCCTGAGAAAGAGTGTCTCCATGCGCTGAGCTAAGCTGGAACCGTGTCATTTGTATCTGGGATTTGTTCTGGCGCCCAGATAAAGTAATATCACGGGTAAGTAACATTTTATCTAACATTCAAAATATTAGATAATTGTGTTAGATAAAAGGGAGCGTTGTTTAGGTTTGTCGCCGCAACTAAGGGGCACGCGTAAATCACCAAATTTATATATAGAAAGAAGTTGTATAAATTTGGAGCGGCCAACTAAGAAGCTCGATTAAATCACCAAATTTAGCACAAAAGAAAGTTATATAATTTGGCGTTGCATTTACCCAAATGATTAGTTAAATTATAATATTAATAAATTTGAAAAGAAGTGGAATTCAAGGTTTTCAAATAACTGTTAAGTAATTGTTAAATTAATTTTTTAAAAATTAATAACAAAAAATGGCTAAATCATCAGCAGTAAATATGGCAGCAATTGAACAAATGTTTAAGCAGTTGACCACTAAAATTGAAAGTAAAATTAATGATACATATAATAAACTATCTAGTGAAATAAAAGAAACAAAGGGTCAATTGTCTAGTGAAATAAAAGATACTAATAATAAAATCGAAATTACTAGTTGTCAATTAAATAATTATATAAAAGATATCAATAAGAAAATAGAAGAAAATAATAAAAGTTTAGAAGAAAGTAATCAAAAAAAATAACTGATGTTAATAATAAAATTGAACAAACTAATAAATATTTGTCTAGCGAAATGAAACAAATAAACGAAAATTTATCTAGCCAAATAGAACAAAGTAGTAAAGAAGCTACATTTAAAATGGATGAAGAAATATCTAATTTAGCTAGTAAATTAGACAGTACTAATAATAGAATAGATGAGAGTAATAGTAGGTTTGATAAGCATACCGAAGAGGTTAAAACTACGTTAGAAGAATTTAGGAAACAAGTAAACACTAATTTTCGCCGTTAAGACGAGAAACTAAATAAGTTTAAAAACGAATTTCATGAAAGGTTAGAACAAAAATTAACCCTCATTAATCAACAATTCAGCGAATTAACAGCTGAATTAAAAACACAATCGCTTATAAATAAAGAAGAAATCCAGAATACTAGGGAAGAGTGTACCCAACTGGGAGAAAATATTAAAGACGTTAAGAAACAGGTAGAGAGTAAGGCTAACAGTGACGAAGTACATCAAAAGGTGGAACAGCAATTAAAGGTAATGCGGGAAGATCTGACTAAAGCAATGAAGTCACAGCAAACCAAAGTAGTGAGGTGTGGCGGCTATAAGGAAGAACCGGAAAACCTTGCATTTTCAGGAAACCCACATGAGAATCCTGTGGAATTCCTAAAGCTGTTTGAGGCTTATGTAACTCGTGTAAATCCACTGATGGACGACGAGGACAAGAAGGACATGTTAGGCCGATTTCTCAAGAATTGGGCAGGTACGTGGTGGAAAGTCATCTCGGACAGAGTCCAAACCTACTCAGACTTCAGAGAAAAATTCCTTGCCCAGTACTGGAACGTTCAGATACAAAGAAGGGTACGCTAGAATTTGGTAAATATCACCCGTCAATGAATATGACAACCACCAATTATGTGCTTAATGTAATGGCGCAAGTCAAGCATCTAACACCACCAATAGAAGAGAGAGACCTAGTATATAAGCTAGCGCGTCATTTCTCAGAACGCACTAGAGTAGCAACCACTACTAGAAGAGTGGATACTCTAGAAAAGTTCATAATGGTTGTAGATGAGTGTCAAGATTTAGAGAGGGACCTACAGCGTGTAAGTAATCAGCTGAGTAACTACTCTAGAGGCGATCATCAAGAACCAACTTTCTACTCAAGTAAGAGGAGAGACAATGAACGCCCGAAAGAAAAAAGGTTTACCACATATCCGGGTAATAAACCCCAAAATAGGCCGGAATTGGAGGAGAAGGGTAGAGGTAGGAGTGTAGAAAACAAACCAAATAAAGGATATAAAGTATGTAAAACAACTATAACCTCTACCGAGCAGCAACCGTCGACTAGTAAAATGAATACGGGAAACGGGAAACCACTGCAGGTAGAAAAGAAACAAAACTAAACCTACCATTACCTGCAGTGAAACAACTAAAGAAACAGGTAAAAAGAACGTAACTAATAATATAAAACAAGTGAGCGATAGGGAATTCTTGTTAAAAGAAGAGCAAGAAGTGGGTAGAAACCATTATCCTGGATGTCCGGAAATAATTTGTAAAATCAGTAATCTACAAGTAAGAGCGCTTATAGACACCGGCAGTGAAGTTACCTGTGTTAGCGCAAAGTTTGTAGATAATAGTCAGTTGCGAAATTGTCCCAGACTACCCGTAAAACATTGTAATGTACAGGAAGCCACTGGAGCCAAAATGCAAAAGATAACTGAACAATTATATTTACCTGCCAATTTAAATGGTAACCAAACCCAAATTGTAGCTCTAATAGTCCCGAAACTCATTCATGATTGTATTATTGGGGTAGATACGTTACTTGAAAGGAAGGCAGAAATATATTTTAAAAGAAATACGATTACGATGGAAATTAATACAAATAAAATTAATGTAAACACTAAAGAGTTTAAGCATTGGAAGTCGGTAAGTGTAATAAAGAACTGCAAGCAGCTAAAGTCATTTCAAGGTTTAGCTAACTACTATCAGAAGTTTACAAGTAAATACGCGGAAAGTACTGTTCCATTGTTAAAGTTGTTAAACAAAGGGATTAAATGGAAGTGGACAAAGGACCACGATGAAGCGCTGCAAAAAGTGAAAAGTCTTTTTATAAATACTGTTGTATTAAATCATCCAAGGGTAGGAGAAAGATTTTACTTGCAAACAGACGCCAGCAATATTGCTATTGGAGCACACTTGTATCAGATTGATGAGAAGGGCCAAAAAGCGGTATTAGGATTTTTAAGTCGCACACTTAAAGGGGCAGAATTAACCTATTTTACGACAGAAAAAGAGCTATTAGCGATAGTGCATAGCCTGTCAAAGTTTAGAAGTTATATTCTGGGTGCTAAACTTACTATAATCACCGACAATAAGGCGTTAGTATTTTTATTAAAGTGTAAATTGCTAGGTGCTCGTCTGACTCGTTGGATATTGGCTATACAAGAGTATCAATTTGAAATACAATATTGTAAAGCGAAAGACAACTTGGTAGCAGATGTACTCAGTAGAAATCCACCATCAGAAAACAACATGGAAACAGATAACATTTAATGTAGTACCAATGGTATTGGTATTTAAGCGGTAAAGCATATAACAAAACCTGAAGTAGCTAGACGACTTAAGGAAATAGGGACTCATCAACAACAAGACCCTAGGATTAGTGTAGCTTGGAGGAGTGCAGTTACCAACACCAAACCAGGATTTTCCATATATGACGGTAAGCTATATAAGCTATGATCCCATAAGTGGAAGTTACTATTACCTAGCTGTATGACAGATGAAGTCATTTGGGAATGCCACTTGTCATTGGGCCACGCTGGATTTAAGAAATGCCATCTAGCCTTAACAGAAAGTTTCATTGGAAAGGGGTTAGCAAAACGCATGAAAAGGTTATTGTCTACTTGTGACATGTGCCAGAAGTGTAAACACCCGAGCTAAGAGTAAACACTCTTAGCTACAAGAGTAGAAATGCAAACGATCCAAGCAAAAGAGAAAGGAGAGTTATTAGCTGTGGATTATTACGGGCCTCTACCAAAAGCAAAAGGAGGGGTAAAGCACATTCTAGTTACAGTAGATTTCTTTTCTAAGTTTGTAAAATTATACCCAGTCCAAAGAGCCACGACAAAAGCGACCCTTAGAGCATTAACGAAGTTCTACATCCCACAGTATGGTAAACCAAGGAAAATATTGTCCGACCAAGGAAAACAGTTCACCCATAACCTATGGAGAGAAACCTTGGAAGAACTAAATATAAAACCTATTCTTACATCCATACGTCACCCTCAAGCCAATTTAGCTGAGAGAATAAATAGAGAATTAGGGAGGTATTTTAGAATATTGTGCAGTCAGAACTATTCTGCATGGGTAGACTACTTGAGTTTTATTTCAGATTGTATTAATAATACATGTAATGAAACAACGGGGTACACACCTTCAGAATTATTTATAAATAAAGAACCTGTACATGTATGGACCAAAACCATAAAAAGTCCACCCAACTACAATCTACCTATTCCATATGAGGTAAAACCAGGATAGAAGAAGAAAGAATACAGAGAGATGGTCAAAAGAGGGTAGAACGATATAATCGAACTCACAAGTTGGTAAGGTTTGTGGAAGGAGAGAAAGTGCTAGTGAAAGCGAATCCTGTATCCTCTGCCATAGATAATACCACGGCCAAGTTCTTTCCGATATTCATGGGAACTTATAGAATAGAAAAACAGATTGCAAGGTACACATATATGTTAAAAGATGTGGAAAAAAAAAATTATAGGAAAGTACCATGGGGATAGTTTAAGGAAACATAGACAAAATATTGACACATGAAGAAATAATAGTTTGAGCAATAAGGTATGTGAGTCAAACATAGTCAAATAAAATAAATATATAATTGGTTTGAATCAAGGTCAATGATAATAATAATAAATTTTATTTAAATAAAAGTTAGTATGTTATTTAAATTATTGACATTAACTAAGCCAAAATGATGATTAAAATATTAATGGTCATATAAATTTCCAATATATCATGTTAGGTTAAGTAACATTGTAATCTTTAGATATAATATAGATGTAAGGAAAATTGTATTACTGCAAGTTTTGTGCGGGAAAAAGTGCGAAAGATATGTGCAAATTTTTCATCAGTGTAAAACTGTATATTAGAAAAAAAATTAATGCTTTATAAAATAATCAATTTTTTTTTATACCGAGTGGGTGTATATATAACGATTCATATTAGCGTCCTATCTGAGCGTTATATGAAAGTGTCTGACGGAGGGAGTATAGCAGCTTAAGCAAGAGAGAGAGCGTACAATCGCAGCCATCTCACTCTAACCTCGTCACAGCGACATCCGATACCGGTACGAACATGAAAATTTACTCAATACAAATTATCAGTTCAACCTGTGATAACTTAACAACTAATAAATATACGGCAATTCTGAAAACAGCATTGTATTCAGCAATTGAAGCTTTATAAGTAGCCGCAATCTCAGTTAATATAATTAACAATTAAAGAAGTTCTACGGAAGACGAACGCCAAAAGGAATAACGAGAGAATTATGCTACGTAGGAATTAGGTGTTTTCACACACACACAGATAAAGAACTAAGCAACAATATTCTGTGGTCAGATCTTTGAAAACACGTTTGCAAATACCTGTAACCAATCTATTTGCAAACACAGGAAGTACGATTTTAACTAGAAATTCTCTGCAGTTTCAAACCTGTCACGGGGTGTTTCGTCGACCTGTTCGAGATTGTCAAAACTGGAAAAACGCATGATTTATTTGAACAACCAATCAGCATTCCGTATTTAAAACTGACGCCAACTCAAAGCGAGGGGTAGCATCACTCTTCGTTCGGATCTTCAATGCGCTAGTCGTGTATAAATTACGTACAGAAATTTTTCAATCACGCAAAAGTGTAATTAAGTTTCAAATTCGAGAAGTAGCCCGCAGTGAAGATGAACTAATACCGTTCAACAACTCTCGCTGCGTAAAACAACGTCAATTATTTAAACTATTAATTAATTAATCATCAGCCGTGAAGGATCTGTGCGACAGAAGGCTACAGCATCTGTAATTGCCAGGGCATCTTCTACAGCATTGATCAACATCAATTCTTCTGTGCAAAACCATCAAAAGGAGGACCCCTACGGATTCCTATCTTCGGTCAACGCATCAAACAGTAAGAAATAGATTCATTGATCAATGAAATAAGCACTAAACAAATAATAAAAGCAATAAACAATTTTTAAAAGACACTAAGTATTTCACACTTTGTATTTTAATTATAAGATTAGCTCTAACATAGTATAGGAGTGTTGAATGGAAAGTGAGGTGTAGTATTGGACGTGCAAATTATTGCAGACCTGTTCTTTAGCGCTGGTTTGGGAGATAGCAATCTCTTAATTAAACCAGATAAGAGGCATAGGTCGTTTGAACGTTTTAATCGTTACTTTTCACACTCACTCAGTAATTATAAGTGTTAGGGTAGAAATAAGTCCTACCATTAGCATTTTCAAGTTTAAAATAATTGATTAAAACGTTAAATAAAATAATCAAGCAAATATTAAAGTGTTATTTGTAACGATTCCCCTTGAAAACCACAATCACTGAACGAATCCTGAGAAAGAGTGTCTCCATGCGCTGAGCTAAGCTGGAACCGTGTCATTTGTATCTGGGATTTGTTCTGGCGCCCAGATAAAGTAATATCACGGGTAAGTAACATTTTATCTAACATTCAAAATATTAGATAATTGTGTTAGATAAAAGGGAGCGTTGTTTAGGTTTGTCGCCGCAACTAAGGGGCACGCGTAAATCACCAAATTTATATATAGAAAGAAGTTGTATAAATTTGGAGCGGCCAACTAAGAAGCTCGATTAAATCACCAAATTTAGCACAAAAGAAAGTTATATAATTTGGCGTTGCATTTACCCAAATGATTAGTTAAATTATAATATTAATAAATTTGAAAAGAAGTGGAATTCAAGGTTTTCAAATAACTGTTAAGTAATTGTAAAATTAATTTTTTAAAAATGAATAACAAAAAATGGCTAAATCATCAGCAGTAAATATGGCAGCAATTGAACAAATGTTTAAGCAGTTGACCACTAAAATTGAAAGTAAAATTAATGATACATATAATAAACTATCTAGTGAAATAAAAGAAACAAAGGGTCAATTGTCTAGTGAAATAAAAGATACTAATAATAAAATCGAAATTACTAGTTGTCAATTAAATAATTATATAAAAGATATCAATAAGAAAATAGAAGAAAATAATAAAAGTTTAGAAGAAAGTAATCAAAAAAAATAACTGATGTTAATAATAAAATTGAACAAACTAATAAATATTTGTCTAGCGAAATGAAACAAATAAACGAAAATTTATCTAGCCAAATAGAACAAAGTAGTAAAGAAGCTACATTTAAAATGGATGAAGAAATATCTAATTTAGCTAGTAAATTAGACAGTACTAATAATAAAATAGATGAGAGTAATAGTAGGTTTGATAAGCATACCGAAGAGGTTAAAACTACGTTAGAAGAATTTAGGAAACAAGTAAACACTAATTTTCGCCGTCAAGACGAGAAACTAAATAAGTTTAAAAACGAATTTCATAAAAGGTTAGAACAAAAAGTAACCCTCATTAATCAACAATTCAGCGAATTAACAGCTGAATTAAAAACACAATCGCTTATAAATAAAGAAGAAATCCAGAATACTAGGGAAGAGTGTACCCAACTGGGAGAAAATATTAAAGACGTTAAGAAACAGGTAGAGAGTAAGGCTAACAGTGACGAAGTACATCAAAAGGTGGAACAGCAATTAAAGGTAATGCGGGAAGATCTGACTAAAGCAATGAAGTCACAGCAAACCAAAGTAGTGAGGTGTGGCGGCTATAAGGAAGAACCGGAAAACCTTGCATTTTCAGGAAACCCACATGAGAATCCTGTGGAATTCCTAAAGCTGTTTGAGGCTTATGTAACTCGTGTAAATCCACTGATGGACGACGAGGACAAGAAGGACATGTTAGGCCGATTTCTCAAGAATTGGGCAGGTACGTGGTGGAAAGTCATCTCGGACAGAGTCCAAACCTACTCAGACTTCAGAGAAAAATTCCTTGCCCAGTACTGGAACGTTCAGATACAAAGAAGGGTACGCTAGAATTTGGTAAATATCACCCGTCAATGAATATGACAACCACCAATTATGTGCTTAATGTAATGGCGCAAGTCAAGCATCTAACACCACCAATAGAAGAGAGAGACCTAGTATATAAGCTAGCGCGTCATTTCTCAGAACGCACTAGAGTAGCAACCACTACTAGAAGAGTGGATACTCTAGAAAAGTTCATAATGGTTGTAGATGAGTGTCAAGATTTAGAGAGGGACCTACAGCGTGTAAGTAATCAGCTGAGTAACTACTCTATAGGCGATCATCAAGAACCAACTTTCTACTCAACTTAGAGGAGAGACAATGAACGCCCGAAAGAAAAAAGGTTTACCCCATATCCGGGTAATAAAACCCAAAATAGGCCGGAATTAGAGGAGAAGGGTAGAAGTAGGAGTGTAGAAAACAAGCCAAATAAAGCATATAAAGTATGTAAAACAACTATAACCTCTACCGAGCAGCAACCGTCGACTAGTAAAATGAATACGGGAAACGGGAAACCACTGCAGGTAGAAAATAAACAAAACTAAACCTACCATTAACTGCAGTAAAACAAATAAAGAAGACAGGTAAAAAGAACGTAACTAATAATATAAAACAAGTGAGCGATAGGGAATTCTTGTTAAAAGAAGAGCAAGAAGTGGGTAGAAACCATTACGCTGAATGTCCGGAAATAATTTGTAAAATCAGTAATCTACTAGTAAGAGAGCTTATAGACACCGGCAGTGAAGTTACCTGTGTTAGCTCAAAGTTTGTAGATAATAGTCAGTTGCGAAATTGTCCCAGACTACCCGTAAAACATTGTAATGTTCAGGAAGCCACTGGAGCCAAAATGCAAAAGATAACTGAACAAATATATTTACCTGTCAATTTAAATGGTAACCAAACCCAAATTGTAGCTCTAATAGTCCCGAAACTCATTCATGATTGTATTATTGGGGTAGATACGTTACTTGAAAGGAAGGCAGAAATATATTTTAAAAGAAATACGATTACGATGGAAATTAATACAAATAAAATTAATGTAAACACTAAAGAGTTTAAGCATTGGAAGTCGGTAAGTGTAATAAAGAACTGCAAGCAGCTAAAGTCATTTCAAGGTTTAGCTAACTACTATCAGAAGTTTACAAGTAAATACGCGGAAAGTACTGTTCCATTGTTAAAGTTGTTAAACAAAGGGATTAAATGGAAGTGGACAAAGGACCACGATGAAGCGCTGCAAAAAGTGAAAAGTCTTTTTATAAATACTGTTGTATTAAATCATCCAAGGGTAGGAGAAAGATTTTACTTGCAAACAGACGCCAGCAATATTGCTATTGGAGCACACTTGTATCAGATTGATGAGAAGGGCCAAAAAGCGGTATTAGGATTTTTAAGTCGCACACTTAAAGGGGCAGAATTAACCTATTTTACGACAGAAAAAGAGCTATTAGCGATAGTGCATAGCCTGTCAAAGTTTAGAAGTTATATTCTGGGTGCTAAACTTACTATAATCACCGACAATAAGGCGTTAGTATTTTTATTAAAGTGTAAATTGCTAGGTGCTCGTCTGACTCGTTGGATATTGGCTATACAAGAGTATCAATTTGAAATACAATATTGTAAAGCGAAAGACAACTTGGTAGCAGATGTACTCAGTAGAAATCCACCATCAGAAAACAACATGGAAACAGATAACATTTAATGTAGTACCAATGATATTGGTATTTAAGCGGTAAAGCATATAACAAAACCTGAAGTAGCTAGACGACTTAAGGAAATAGGGACTCATCAACAACAAGACCCTAGGATTAGTGTAGCTTGGAGGAGTGCAGTTACCAACACCAAACCAGGATTTTCCATATATGACGGTAAGCTATATAAGCTATGATCCCATAAGTGGAAGTTACTATTACCTAGCTGTATGACAGATGAAGTCATTTGGGAATGCCACTTGTCATTGGGCCACGCTGGATTTAAGAAATGCCATCTAGCCTTAACAGAAAGTTTCATTGGAAAGGGGTTAGCAAAACGCATGAAAAGGTTATTGTCTACTTGTGACATGTGCCAGAAGTGTAAACACCCGAACTTAGCTACAAGAGTAGAAATGCAAACGATCCAAGCAAAAGAGAAAGGAGAGTTATTAGCTGTGGATTATTACGGGCCTCTACCAAAAGCAAAAGGAGGGGTAAAGCACATTCTAGTTACAGTAGATTTCTTTTCTAAGTTTGTAAAATTATACCCAGTCCAAAGAGCCACGACAAAAGCGACCCTTAGAGCATTAACGAAGTTCTACATCCCACAGTATGGTAAACCAAGGAAAATATTGTCCGACCAAGGAAAACAGTTCACCCATAACCTATGGAGAGAAACCTTGGAAGAACTAAATATAAAACCTATTCTTACATCCATACGTCACCCTCAAGCCAATTTAGCTGAGAGAATAAATAGAGAATTAGGGAGGTATTTTAGAATATTGTGCAGTCAGAACCATTCTGCATGGGTAAACTACTTGAGTTTTATTTCAGATTGTATTAATAATACATGGAATGAAACAACGAGGTACACAACTTCAGAATTATTTATAAATAAAGAACCTGTACATGTATGGACCAAAACCATAAAAGTCCACCCAACTACAATCTACCTATTCCATATTAGGTAAAAACCAGGATAGAAGAAAAGAATAGAGAGAGATGGTCAAAAGAGGGTAGAACGATATAATCGAACTCACAATTTGGTAAGGTTTGTGGAAGGAGAGGAAGTGCTAGTGAAAACGAATCCTGTATCCTCTGCCATAGATAATATCACGGCCAAGTTCTTTCCGATATTCATGGGACCTTATAGAATAGAAAAACAGATTGCAAGGTACACATATATGTTAAAAGATGTGGAGAAAAATAAAATTATAGGAAAGTACCATGGGGATAGTTTAAGGAAATATAGACAAAATATTGACCCATAAAGAAATAATAGTTTGAGCAATAAGGTATGTGAGTCAAACATAGTCAAATAAAATAAATATATAATTGGTTTGAATCAAGGTCAATGATAATAATAATAAATTTTATTTAAATAAAAGTTAGTATGTTATTTAAATTATTGACATTAACTAAGCCAAAATGATGATTAAAATATTAATGGTCATATAAATTTCCAATATATCATGTTAGGTTAAGTAACATTGTAATCTTTAGTTATAAGATAGATGTAAGGAAAATTGTATTAGTGCAAGTTTTGTGCGGGAAAAGTGCGAAAGAATATGTGCAAATTTTTCATCAGTGTAAAACTGTACATTAGAAAAAAAAATTAATGCTTTATAAAATAATCAATTTTTTTTTATACCGAGTGGGAGTATATATAACGATTCATATTAGCGTCCTATCTGAGCGTTATATGAAAGTGTCTGACGGAGGGAGTATAGCAGCTTAAGCAAGAGAGAGAGCGTACAATCGCAGCCATCTCACTCTAACCTCGTCACAGCGACATCCGATACCGGTACGAACATGAAAATTTACTCAATACAAATTATCAGTTCAACCTGTGATAATTTAACAACTAATAAATATACGGCAATTCTGAAAACAGCATTGTATTCAGCAAGTGAAGTTATATAAGTAGCCGCAATCACAGTTAATATAACTAATATAGTTAATATAATTATTTAATTTAATATAATTAAAGAATTATACGGAAGACGAACGCCAAAAGAAATAACGATAGAATTATGCTACGTAGGAATTAGGTGTTTTCACACACACACAGATAAAGACCTAAGCATCAATATTCTGTGGTCAGATCTTTGAAACCACGTTTGCGAATACCTGTAATCAATCTATTTGCAAACACAAGAAGTACGATTTTAACTAGAAATTTTCTGAAGTTTCAAACCTGTCACGGGGTGTTTCGTCGACCTGTTCGAGATTGTCAAAACTGGAAAAACGCATGATTTATTTGAACAACCAATCAGCATCCCGTATTTAAAACTGACGCCAACTCAAAGCGAGGGGTAGCATCACTCTTCGTTCGGATCTTCAATGCGCTAGTCGTGTATAAATTACGTACAGAAATTTTTCAATCACGCAAAAGTGTAATTAAGTTTCAAATTCGAGAAGTAGTCCGCAGTGAAGATGAACTAATACCGTTCAACAACTTTCGCTGCGTAAAAAAACGTTAATTAATTAAACTATTAATTAATTAATCATCAGCCGTGAAGGACCTGTGCGACAGTAGGCTACAGCATCTGTAATTGCCAGGGCATCTTCTACAGCATTGATCAACATCAATTCTTCTGTGCAAAACCATCAAAAGGAGGACCCCTACGGATTCCTATCTTCGGTCAACGCATCAAACAGTAAGAAATTGATTCATTGATCAATGAAATAAGCACTAAACAAATAATAAAAGCAATAAACAATTTTTAAAAGACTAAGTATTTCACACTTTGTATTTTAATTATAAGATTAGCTCTAACATAGTACAGGAGTGTTGAATGGAAAGTTAGGTGTAGTATTGGACGTGCAAATTATTGCAGACCTGTTCTTTAGCGCTGGTTTGGGAGATAGCAATCTCTTAATTAAACCAGATAAGAGCCATAGGCCGTTTGAACGTCTTAATCATTACTTTTCCCACTCACTCAGTAATTATAAGTGTTAGGGTAGAAGTAAGTCCTACCATTAGCATTTTCAAGTTTAAAAATAATTGATTAAAACGTTAAATAAAATAATCAAGCAAATATTAAAATGTTATTTGTAACGATTCCACTTGAAAACCACAATCACTGAACGA
Source organism: Magicicada septendecula (assembly GCA_034769895.1). Lineage (NCBI taxonomy): Eukaryota > Metazoa > Arthropoda > Insecta > Hemiptera > Cicadidae > Magicicada > Magicicada septendecula. The sequence goes on from CM068371.1 coordinate 265,157,324, forward strand.
ATCCTGAGAAAGAGTGTCTCCATGCGCTGAGCTAAGCTGGAACCGTGTCATTTGTATCTGGGATTGGTTCTGGCGCCCAGGTAAAGTAATCAAGTAATATCACGGGTAAGTAACATTTTATCCAACATTCAAAATATTAGATAATTGTGTTAGATAAAAGGGAGAGTTGTAATATATATTGTAACGTCACAGAACGTTCCATAAAAGAAATCATTTACATAGCAATTTATCATAAGAGGAAGGTGAGGTGAACAGTATCGAACCCAAGTAGTCCTAAAAAATTGTGTAATATTGTCTAATAATTATTACTACTAACATGAAAAAACGACCAGACTGTGACTATGACACAAACCCCATATATATTATTAATGTGAATAACAGTGAAAAAACCATAAGATACTATAAGAGAGACAAATAATGTCAGAATCAACCAAAATGAAGTCATTAATTATTAAGTCTGAATAGAGTATTAAGAACTATTTATTGTGAATGAATGGACATGATCCATTATTATATTATGTAATGTACATAAAATAAATGTATTAAATGACTTAAATACATTATTAGAAAGAATCTAAGTTAAAATAAAAATTATATATTTGTTATGACAAAAAATATTAATGTGTTGGATTTGAGACCAAACACTCAGATTTCATGAACAAATTAATTATTATCAATTTGAAATAAAAACTATATGCAATTGTCAAGCAGACAAAAGTGAACAATTTATCTTAAATAAAGAAAGCTTTCAAATGAATAAAAGTCAGTCAAAATAGCCAAAAACTGTATTAACTAAAAACATATGGTAGGCATATAATATTGTATGATTTATGGATTTAATGTTGCCAAAATGCAACCAAATTGCATTAGAAAGTTGAAATATAATATAAAGCGACTATACTAATATATTTGACTAACTTTAACATTGTAATAATCGAGTTAGCAAAATATTTACCTATACCATGTATGGCTGGATCCAATCAGCCAGTACAAAAATAGTCATATCTGGCTAAATATTTACAAAATGTTGACAAGAATAAAATAGAATGGTACAATACTTCAGTATACCTTAAAAACGAACAAACTCAGTTGAAAATAAGATCAATTATGAAAGAATTTAACTTATAAGCGTGAGATTTGTCATACCATGAAGAAGGACATCTCAAGACCAATCAATATGATGCTATGTTATCCTGTAATAAAAATAATACGTGTAAAGAGTAACCAGGTATCACAGAAGACAGACAATATAATAAACTCTGAGTGTACACTAGTGAAATACTACATATGTTAAAGAAAGAGACTAATTATTGTGTTATAACATTGACAAAAACCTAGGCCATGGACAGGAGCCAGGTAAAATTGTAATTATCTATGTATTCTATATGTTAAAATTTGTTTGTTTTGTTATAGGAAGATAGTAATGTTATATGTTCCGATTGTGGAAGAAACATAATAGTTTCACAACAATTTTTTGTTCTACAAAATTGAATTTCAATGACAACAACCCAAGGTGAGAGTTGTATATTGTGTTACTTATTAGAGTTAATTTATTTAAAAACCAATCATAATTAGTATCACTAGATTCAGTTGAAAACAGAGAATCTAAATGTAATAATGGCATACAAATTGTGAGTACTAATGTAAAACTGTTTGATAAATACCAGGGTAATTTTTGAAATATCCTTAGTATGAAGAATAAGAAATTTGTTCTAAAAGCTTCGACGGAAATGAAAATTGTTCCATTATGTTCCATTTCCTATTTCTTGAACAATCTAGAAGGAATTTTTACACAAATATACCGGAAGTCGATGAAAACAATCAGCCTGAATTAGTATAAAAGAGAGACCAAATTCGACCCAAAAACACTTGAAACTTGAACTCCAGAACAGATGCATCGCCCACGACACTGATCAACGCAGCTAAGGCGAAACCGAGAGGCGAGAAATCGACAAGACCCGAAGAAAGGCTTTTCCCGTACATTGACAAACAGACTGACATAACCTCTACAAGAATCTACGTCAATGTGTTGCTGAAATAGAGCAGCAACACGGCAAATTTTAATAGAAATCACGCAGCCAGAACGTCAACGGCCCAGGAGGGACCAAAACTTTAAATAGAGAACCAATTCTGCTGTTTTCGCATAGACAGACTAACTTGACAATAACCCCCTTAACGTAAACAAACAAACACAAAGCCTTTCTCGATACTGCAAGGGAATCAGCGCTGTGGCGGCCAATTTGGGAATCAACGCGGAGCAGCTGATTTGTAGTGACGGGGTTTGAACGAGAATCTACTGCCAAACATTTTCACAAAAAGTGCGGAAATTGTAAATGATCGCAATTTTGACTTAAAATAGATTCAGTGCACACATGAAGAGGCGAGATTGAAAAACTACCCGAGAGGAGTGTCCAGTGCGAGATTAATTAACCATTGGAACGTGAGTTACCAAAATTAAAGTCATTTTTTTACCTGGTTACATTTATCACACAGTTGTACTGCACACGCCACACACACCTTCAAATCACTTAATTTTTCTTGTAAGGCATCTTATTGATATGTCTTGGTAGTTCAAAGGAGTCACGTCCTGAGAGTAAAGATTTTTTCACGTATTAAACTCATGCTTTTCAACTGAGTAAAGAATTGAAAATACTAGCCGATACTTGATTGGATAAATAAAATTGTCAATAATAATAATAATAATAAATTGTGAATTTTTTTCTTTAGTAACTCTGCAATTGTATAATTTTTTATGAATGTTAGTCCTTCAGACGATTTGTTTGTTTTTGAAGAATCATTAAACTTACCTGATTTTTTCAAGCTAAACTGACTTGTTTATATTTTTTCATAGAAGTAAGATTTAAAAATTTTAATTTCTTTAATAATCACATTTTATTCTTGGAACAAACGATTCCAAGTGGCGCCCACAAAAAAACATAGTATTAAGTTGTGTTACAGGACTACATCACCGCAGAGGATCCAGTCAACAGTAAGTAACAAAAAGTGCGCGGAGGTAACGCCCGACGGCATACAACATCATACAACACTTTTACAACACTATTTCTTTTTGTTATATATATATATATATATATATACGGTTTAATTTTTATTATAACTAATAAGGATATTGTGAGTGTGTAAAAATTACAAACACGTCTATAATGAAGGAGATGAAAAATTATTTATTATACACAAGAATATATTGTTTAAGATGTATATTGTATTACAACTTGTCATGCATTTATATTTGGAATAATAGTTTATAATGTTCGATAATAATATATCGATTTTACTTGGTTGATGATATTCCCTCCGTACGTGCGATCCTCTTCTTCCTATCGTCGCTCCCGTCCTGGCGTCCTCTTCTTCAGCGTCACACCCCTTCCTGGCGTCCTCTTCGTCCTGGCGTCCTCTCCGTCTGGTAGACCTCTTCTACTGGTCGTCTTCTTCTATGGCGGTCTGCTGCACCGGCGATATTTCGATCAGTCTCGTTGATGATTATGTCTATCTGTTAACATCAATTAGACCCTTCACAAATGGTTAAACTCACAATAATTATTGTTTTTACTCGAACAGTTTATTATTAATTAATACGTTAAATTTTATCAATCTCAGGGTAAATATGGGTATTATTTAAATGCGGTGTATTATTCGTATACCTTCCAAGAAAGCTTCAAGTGTCTTTAATTCCCTATGCGGATATCTTAAACTAACACGAAAAAACACTACAATATACTATAATTTGTACTTTAATAATTAACCCACTCGGTTCTTTATGCTAAACTTCCTAAAGAATACCAAGGTTTATTTTAAGTTAGATTTTTCTATGTTCGTACGAGGAAACTGTCGAACGCCCAGCACAACTTCACCTTGCAGATGCTACAGAAGAACTGTGTCGATCCTAACTCTACAGCGTATGAATGTTACTGAATTTAATGTCTTCCTATTGGTTAATTCGAGGTCACATGTTTGATGAGTGCAAAAGATACAAAGCTTTCATGAAACAGTTTGTATAAATCCGCTCTAACTTGCATTGAATTTATCTGCAATTTTTATTACCCTATTAATGATAAGCGTTTCAATTTGAGTTTTTCCGGACTTAAAAAACCATATTTCTAAAATAGTTCTGTACCTCAGAGTATACACAAATTGAAGCTATTTACATAAATGATCCATTGTCAAAGTTTCACGTCGATCGGTTAATTACCGTGGAAGATATAGCGATCACAAGTTACCACACCCGCACACGCACACAAATTCACTCACAAAATACATGACAATAAAGAACACTTTTTTATGAAGAATTTGGTATACCCTACATGACTATCTATTTCTAAATACAAAACTTATGGCTAAAAGACAAAATATTACATAAAACAAATTTAAACATGAAAATGCTCGTCATCCATGTGCTTAGATACAAACAACATAGCTTATCATCCTGTGTTCCGTTGCAATATATATAATATTTATAATAACTTTACCTCAAAATGTTTTTTTTTATTTGGAACATGTTTCGGGACACGTAGTGTTCCCATCCTTAGCTTTCCTAATTTTGAATCTTGTGGAACACTTGTGTGTTGGTTGGTTGTTGTTTTGTTTTCTTGTTACAGATCGAAATGTAACGAAATTATGTAGTTTAATTCAAACCAGCAACGATCACAGACGTCTCTCCAAGAACACTCAAATCGTGGCCAATTACCTGTTACGAAATACTCGAGGGAATGGCATCTTTTTGTAATTATGTTTGTCTCGATTGTAACGCGGGCATCATACTCACACACGCCCGTTTGGCGGACACATTCTAGCGTCTAGATTGCGTGTTGGGGCCAGTGCAAGCGTGCGCCTTGCATTCACTCCAGCACGGATTCTCGCACACGCATGCATGTGACCCCACGCATACAGACTCACACCACACCGCTTGAGCCGACATGTCGTGCGGTGCAGTCTGCCTGTTGGGACCAGTGCAATTTCGCGCGACTTGCATTGACTCCAGCACGCATTCTGGCATTTGCGTGTATGTTGCGCTCACGGTGTACACACATGTTTCGCTGTTCTAATCGTGGCGAACATAATAGTAAAACTGTCCAACCATGTTGACAATGGGTAAATGCCAGGGATGAATTTACTGTAGACATAAAAGAAAATGTAAACTGCAGTCGTCACAATTCCAAATATTTTAACAAAATTAACAAGTTTTGTGCTATTTGCTTCAATTAATTCTGTATAGCAGTGCGTATTACAATTTATTTATTTTAAAAAGGTAATGGAACACAATTAACTCATTAGTACCTAAATGTAAAACGTATTTCAGAGAATAGCAGAATATGCAGGTAAAGGATGAGTAATATAAACATGATAAGCATTACAGAATAAAACCGAAAAAAGAATAAACCAAATCATATCCAGTGCAACGAATTCATTTTTACTTCCATGTTCTGTAAGGAAATGGAAGTATGGTGATCGTGAAAAAAATTTGTGTTACTCTCAAAACATGAAGAAAAGTCATTTTCTGAAAAGTTTCTGTCTATATGTCTGTGTGTAGAATTTTTTTTTGGCGAACGATAACTGCCGCAAATTCAAACAGAATCAAATAATATTTGTATACCTGCCCAAGTTGTAGAAGACTCAAGACCTATGGATATTGGTGAAGATCGATTTAGGGGGAGTAGTATTATCTGCAGCGTTTTACGTAACAAGAGTAAAGTACTTAATTTTGATAATTAAGTATCCTACAGGCTGCAGGATACAAGTTAGTGAAATGAGTTTTTTACCATCAGTACTAGGAGAATCATGGACCGGCTAAGAAATTATGATATAAGAAACATCCTTGGGATATACAACCTAAACGAACGGATAAACCAATACAGACAAGATATGACGGACTTTGTTGAAAGAATGCATAAGAACAGGATAAAAAAACAAACTTTTCTTTATAATCCAAAAGAGCGGCGGAATATTGGAAGACCAAAGAACAGATGGTAGGGCAAAAGAGTGCGGAACGAATCGTACGGTCCACAGCCTGAGAAAAAGAAGAAAAGGAAGTATCCTGAAAAGAGGATCTTAATAATCTAATGTAAAAAGGTAGATGAAATATCTATAAATGAAAATGGTAGTTGAAGGGGAAGAGAGTATTTTTTTCAAAGTTACATTTCTGGTGTCCAATAAACTACTTCATTTTGAACGATAATATACCTTAGTAATTATTTTTTAATTAATTATATTTTTCGTTCATTTTATTTAAAAATTAATTTTAACCAACATCTGCTTATTGATCAAAGTTATTAGAAATTATAAAAGACAATACATATGTGTATTTTCGTGACATACTAGACCTATTTTTCGAGGAGTTCATGACCACACAACCATGATATTTAATGACCCCACACTAGAAAATATTGAATTTAGTCAGACAGTTTACAAACGCTTATTTACAATAACAACTGATTAACAAAGACTGCTTGTTTCTTTAGTACAAACAGGAATACGTTTCCTGCGTACACAAAATACACAAACACAAATATGTTTCCTTACACAAAATATTTGTCTAATCAATGCAAGTTAAGGAAAATGTTTTTCGGAGTGCAATACAATTCATCAGTTTATAAATTTTGCAGATATTTCGCCGAGGGAATTTTAGCCGTTTCGGAGGGCAAGGTGAAAACGAAAGCTATGAGATAGAATATATATTGTTATATTGAATCTATATTATATAGAATCTATATTGTTCAATAGAAACACATTTTTATTCAACGATTTTAAAAGAAGTCTCTATTAATATTAAGGCATGAGTCCCACTGTTGCACTGATCTGTAGATTTCCTGCTGGTAAAATTCTTGCGGCTGTTTGCGGAACCATTCGCTAACAGCAAACTCTACCTCAGCATCCGATTTGAACCGCCTTTAATGATCCTAAATACGCGTCTTTTAGTGATTCTTTTAATAGGTCTAAAACATGATAATCGCAGGAAGACAAGTCGGGACTGTAAGGTGGATGTCGTAAGGCTTCCCACTTTATTCGACCAAGCAGATCATGAATCGTGTGGGATACATGGGGTCGAGCATTATCATGCAGAAGAATGACACCATTTGTGAGCTTCCCGGGACGTTTATTCTCGGCCCATTAGCGTTTTAAACTGTCTGCATACCGCTCAGCGTTGTTGTTGACAACAGATTTTTAAAATCTAAGTCTAAATATATCCCTTGAAATTATTTCTTTTAGCTTCGTCAAACGGAAAAAATTGTATCAGTATATATTTATAAAAGATTTAGTAAGTAAGTAATTAGTAAGTATTACTGAAAACATTAAATCTCATATTTTGAATATTTATTGTAACATAGTTATGTCAACGAATATTGTTCACAGTGCAATTTCTCGTCCTGTTACTTGAAACCTTGTATAACCCCATACGAAGTAACATGATCATAATATACAAGATTACAGGGTTCAGGATTGTATATTCCTTGGCAGGAGTTACATAAGTATAGGTTGTCAGTTTTTTAATTAATTTTTGTTGGACGTTTTTCATTTAATTCGCTGTTACTTTTCGCGACATTCGTTTTTAAACATATTTTTATTAACATGTTTTTCTTACTTTTTTTTAACATGCCGTATACAGCTACGGTATCTAGAGGTACAGACAATAATCATGTAGGCCTACTCCTTTTGACATTACTATTATAGTGCTTTAAATGTACTTTTTACTTAAGGATCTCACTGATTCTACTAGGCAACAGTGAAGTACACTAAACATTTAATAATACATATAATTTATTTCCAACTATTCATTTGTTGCTTCTGATTTAACATACTCAGTCAGTACTGTCAATTTAAATGAAAATTTTGATGGACTAAAATATAAGTACAGAGCCAAAATTTGTAGATAGCTTTGGCGGGCCAACGTTTTACATTAACATCCGTTTCTACTGCACACAGTCAAATATTATATTTATGCTAATGGGAAAGCTGGTGCGTCGATTGTGGCCGTAAACAACGTTGCATGTACAACGACGATCGGATCACGAATAGTGTTAAACAGTTTGCAGGATCAGCAGAACTGGAATTATTAACTGAAATGTCTGTTGCGTTTGTAGCCCTAAATATGATATTTACATTTAACTGATTTTACTAGAGAGTTGATGGAATTGGTGTTTGGAGTCTTATCTAGTCTTACCAGGCAACGTTTGTTACATGAAACTTCAAGCAGTTCAAGTTGACCTATGTACTCTTTTTGAACACAAGCTAACATAAGTGTTCAGACATTAATTTCAATTTTTTGTTTATTGATTACGAACTTAAAACTTCAGTAAACGTTAAGATATAAATGTTTTCAGCTTAGACATAATGAAACAAAAACCTTTTTTGGTGAAGAAAATAAAATTTCAGAGAACAATCTGTAAATACTAGATTCAAAGTAAGGGAAATACAGCACAGTAAAAATATTGTGTAATATAGAGGAAATAAGGTAGAGAATATCACAATTTTCCTCCGATTTTCCACATAGTTTCCTTAAATATTCTCTGTAACACATATTTATCAGATATCGTATTCAAGTTTGCCCCCTCTGTCAGTTTGCGTTATTTTGCGAGTCTGGGAAAACAGTGATCAGGCTAAAGAGTATACTTAATGCATATTCAGGAAGCACATTGTCTAAACATTGAGCATAGGACAGATGCATTAGAATCTGTTTAACTGATAGCTTTACATTGCCCTTGTTATAACATTACGTGTTGTTAATGGACTAGCTTAATTTCTTTTCCCCCAAAAACGGTTTATATCTTGAAAGAATACCATCCTATTTATAATATTCCGTGATGTCTGAATCTCATGTCACGTATTCTAATGTTGACCTACTTCTTACACTGGACAATATTGTCTTATGTTTACCCTTCTCATTTATAATCAGATATCTCAGTTAACTAATCACCATTGCCCTCAGCAAATAAAATAAGTAATTGCTGCCTTCTTTGTAATTAATGTTAAGAGTGCTGTCACTTGAAATATTACTTGAAATATTTCGTAATCAGCGACAAGTAGTTAGGAATCACACACAACACCGCCCAAATATATAAACTGTTAGGTTTATTGTTTTCGATACAATTTTAGCCAGCAGGTATAATTATACATTTAATTTCCCCATTTATATGCAAAATTAAACGTAAAAGTAGTTATACGCAATTATTGTGTCGTCTGTGGTTTAACAGCTGTTGTGCTCTGTACGTAATCATCATAAGTAAACAGTTTCTTGGCTTTCTGGTTAATTGCACAGGAAGATTGCAGCTATAGAGCAGCTAAAAATACAAATAAGTAATTAACAAACACAAAAAACGCTTGTAATATCTTCTTCTTCTTCTTCTTCTTCTTCTTCTTCTTCTTCTTCTTCTTCTTCTTCTTCTTCTTCTTCGCAAGTATAAGCTCAAAACCTATCACATCATCCGTTGTTACAACTGATCTCTCCATCTTTTCATCGGTCGTCCCAGACTTTTGCATTTAGGAACACATTCAGCAATTACGTGTGGTATTCTTGATGAGTCTATAGGTACGTTCTACGTGATAAAACCAGTTGTGTCTATATTCCCTCACCGTGCTATTCACTAATCAGACACCTAATTAATGATATATGTCCTCAATGAGGACATATATCATATCTAACTTGGTATTCCTACTTATAATTTTATTTTGGGACGTATTTCATTGCCCTGGTATTAATAAAATAATTTTGGTATACTCTTGGTACTTTTGGTATAACTCTCAACGACTCTGGCCTTTGTCGAGGACGCTTTGCAGCTTTCTTTAAGCATTGAGGCTAGTTATCCCCATGAATACCTAAACCCCAAGTCGTCATGATCATTCACATAATTACCAGTCACATCCGCGCAGTACGCCCCGAGCGGCTTTCTAATTCGTTCAACTCCACTTATCCACACCTTCTTGCAGACTTAATATTTCTTGGGTCCTTCGTGGAACTTATTCTATGTTCGTTCAACTATGGTTAGCCACGCCTGGATTTACGAGTCTTTTTTACACTCGTAGCTGCCAGAAACAACTTTCATGTCTTACTCTTAATTTAAAAAAAATATGTTAAGATGTTCCGCTCCTATAACATTTCATCAATTAAGGTGGTCTAAACTCGTCGTGTTAACACGATATCAGAATGAGCAATTGCCAATAATCTCTGTAAAGTTATACATACTAGGATATACAATTACACACTTATTACCAGTGGATACGCCGAACATTACGCGGAATGTAATGTTGAGGAGTGGAAAAAACAAAAAGAAAAGTTAATTGTTACTACTCGTGATCAGCGTTCTTTCTGTGGTAAAAAAAATAAGTTTCCAGAAATAGAAAAGCACCTAGTCGAGTTTATAAAAGTGGTGCTTTTACCGTTACTACTGAAACGGTACGGATTCAACGGATAGAAAATCGCTCAACATCTTGAAATACACAATAGGCTACGCAATTTTGTGCCAGTCTTGGTTGGTATGTACGGTTTCTTTGCAGACATGGTCTTCCGATTTAAAGAAGAACTATTCTGGCTCAACGTTTACCTCGAGAGTACGAAAATAAAGTTATCGAGTTCCATCGAAATATTGTACAAAGGAGGCATACGAACAATTCTGATTCGTCTCAAACTGGGAATGGAGGCCAGTGTTTTGACCTTTGCGATATACCAATTGCCACGAGTATTGATGGAAAAGGTGAAAAATCTATGCCAGTCGGATCATAAGAACACGACAAACAACAGTGCATCTCATGAGTTAGAAAGGAAGAGTAATTCTATAGCCTTCTATAGAAACGGAATGTTAGTAAATTCAAATGTTGTGTGGTAGTAAAAAACTAAAGACAACAAACTAAACAAAAACTACGACTTGTGTAAGTTTTAAGTTGTTTCAAATTTTTGTATGATATTAATATTTCTGTTTTGTGTTTACAAATAAATAATCATGGTAAGTAGGCCTACATGTTTCCGATTATTGTGTATGGAACACTTTTTCTGCACAGTATAATATTCAAACATTGTATATTTTTCTACGTCCTAATAAATTTGTTCAACTGTCAATCATCATAAATACTGATCCCCTTATACACGAATTACATTGTTTCTGCAAATGTTACGATAAAATGGGAGTGCGGGTTATACACGAAGGCACATTATACACACGAAAATACGGTACGTTCCCTTTACATGCCAATTGTATTGCAGAAAAATAATTTCAAATACGTAGAGAAGCAATAAATAGAATCTTTTCGTTAAAAATAAGAAACTACTACAAATTAAAAAAATCTCTGTTTTTTCCTTTGTATCAACTTTCTCAACAGGTATTATATGAAAGTCCTTGAGTTATTGATATTCAGATGTTAAACAAACTAATGGCAGCGCTCATAAAACTCAAATCGTAAACTGTAGTGACGTTTGTATGGTTAATGTTACATCGTAGAGTCAAGTATAAATTCATCAGTTAAATGTGTTTATCAGTTCAAAATTTATTGTGTTTGTTGAAATAATATGTAAATTTTAATGTGAGTTCATTATTTCCTGGATTAATGGTGCAATCGCGTGTGTAAGAATTGCGTGACATACGGTATGTACATTTTATAGCAGAGTAACCCATTCCTACCGTATGGCGTAGGTGTAAACCACTACATTTTTAAGTATGTTTAATTAACCTTACTAAAGGAGTTGAAAACAGTACCCATTATAGATAACATGTTACTTTATTTACGTAGAATTCCAGTTTGTAAAACATTTTAAGACACACACACACACACACACACACACGTGCTGTGCGCTGTATACATGTGTGCTGTATATCCACATGACAGTAAATATTGTCGAAACGTTGACACAAATAATGTAAAATTTGTATTATCCTTATTGACCGATTATTGCTAAACTTTCCATCGTCAAAACTTATTGATAGACAATCGCTACTAAATTAGGGATTTTTGTGATTGCGTATTTAACGATTAGGCCTATATTTTTATTTTTAAACTTAGTCCGCATATTCCTTTTTTGGGCCTTGTGAGTAATGGTATTACTTCATGGAGGGGTTACCAGCCCAATGGATAGCCCACCTACAGCAAGAACTATCAACTTAATTAGCGAGGCGGGTTCTATACGTATGTATAAATTGTACATATGTACGTATAAATTGGACGGCGAAGAACAGGATCAGTGAAGCGTGTGAGGCCGCGAAGAGCGATGGAGCCAAATGCTTAGAGTAGTGATGTTGATGATAATGGTGATAATGATAATGATGATGATTTATGAACTTCTGTCTATAAAGAGTCTTAGAGTAAAGGTAAAATAAAGTAGTCAAAAGTTTAAAAAATACTCTAGTCAGTGGAAAACGACTGCATAGGGCCTATATGACACGATATATGCTACAATGTTATTGTATAGTTAGCATTCAATAAGTGATACAGTCTTATTTATTTATAAGTGATATCTAAGCTTTACTTTTTAGAAAAGTTATATCTCTTCCTATTATTTGCTACGTATTTTTACTGTTCTTATACAATGTTCTGTGATATCTTTGTATTCTTAAAATTATGTTATTTTTTTTTAATTAATCGGTTTTAAAACAACTGCGAACGTTGTCATAAGATTAATTAGGGTGTATAAACGTGTAACCGAACTGATAGCCTGGACAGTCTGAGCGATATTACAATAAGTAATCACAAGGAGATGGGTATTTAAGGTGACTAGATTATGGTACATGAAGTAAGTTACACGTGATCATATCTTGTTACTCCGACAAGGCGAAGTGTGCAGCCTAGCCGAGGCTTGTCACATAGTTCTGAGTTAGCAAGAAGGAACTATGTTCAAGAGTCATCCAGTGTTTTCTAGCGAGAATAGTTCAGCTTCCCATTCGACAGACGCAACGATTAAACCTATTTGTCCCAAAAAGTATCATCATCATCATCATCATCATTATCTTTCCTCCTCTATCTTCTTCTTCTTCTTCTTCTTCTTCTTCTTCTTCTTCTTCTTCTTCTTCTTCTTCTTCTTCTTCTTCTTCTTCTTCTTCTTCTTCTTCTTCTTCATTCCTATCAATGTTTCAGAACTGTATAACCCTGGTAGGTGGAGATAACATTAAACGCCACAAGTGGCTTTGCCAACTGTTTAGTGAACAATTCCGAATAAACACAAATATTTCATTTAATAAGTCAAAGTGTTCGAAAATCTCTGAAAGAAACTAAGTTACTGTAGTGCGTTCATAGGATATAAGTAACTGAGCAATAATGAAGGTACAACATTTCATTTTCCCAGGAACGGGTATTTTCTTAAACATTTTGTGTCAATGCTTGTGAATAGCAGTATTAAGCCACCAAATTTAAATATGTATCAGTAGATAATATTTTGACATTCTTTCTAACATTCATTATTTTAATTTGTTTTATAAAACATACATTCTTAATTTTATTTATGGTTATCTTGGATTTAGTAAACTTATTAAACATAATTAAAAAATTATTAAAAATAATTAAGAGGTAGATTCTTAGTAACTCTTCGGCATGAATTTTTTTTATAAAACTCTTATTACTCTTCCGATTTAACATATTTGTATTTATAAATCATAAATGTCACAGTTTATTAATACTTGTATAGAGTTGTTGTGAAAACTTATGAAGTGTTTATTGTACCTAATAATTCAAAAATTAATTTGCTTTATACGATTTTTAATTGAGTAGCGATTAAATACACACTGACATATTTGGATTAAAAATAAATATTAGTTATTACATTTCTAACGTAATGATTTTTACAAAAGTTTAATAAGAAGAGTTCAACACATGTGTTGGATGTCCGAATTAAGTTATTATACAACAGCACCAGTCACGCACTAGGCCTACTGCTACACGCAATACCTCCATTACACTAGGAAATGTTCGACGCATATTAAAATGTGTATCGCGTATTACATGGCGTAATGTCTGCTTGAAATAACCGTTTAAATAGCAAATCTGCTGTACCTTTTATTTTGAAAAATAAGTTTGTCTTAGTGATACCGAAACAAGTCACCTATTTGTCCAATTTGTTAAAAGGAGTGTTCACTTTTTGACTCCTGAACCAAATTATTTATCAAAATATAATTCAGTCTTTAATATATCCTACGTAAAATTCTTAAAAGAGTGTTTTTTAAATTAGAGCGTCCTTAAATCATTGCTGTTCTCTTTACTTTTGACAGTACTGAAGTATCAAATGAATTTGCCAGGTTTCAACAATACAAAAGTACTAGTATTAAGATCGTCACCTACAAATTAAACACCACATTTTATGTAGAAACGTATTTAGGAGTATTGTACAGAAAAATTAAAAGTAGTGAAAGGTATTTTTTTTTAAGCTTGAAATAGTAAATACGAAAGTATAATATTATCCAAATAGTTAATATAAAAATTCATTGAAAATAAGAAAATTTTAAATTATTTTGATTTCGATATAATTTTATTTTTTGGAAAATGCAACGTAGAACTCGTGACAGACGTCTAAACTATAGGAACTCATGAATTGTATTAACAACTATACGAACGTATAGGACAGAAAGGCTACGTGTTTTCCTTCTAATGAACTAGAAGCACCGAAATATAAAATGATATTACAATGTTAAAAAGTTGAGAATAACAGTATACTTAATACTACTACTACTACTACTACTACTACTACTACTACTACTACTAGTGCTACTAATACCAGTATTAGTACTTTTACTACTTCTATTAATAATAGTTTTTTTACGAGGGAGACTGGAAAACCAATATTCGCAGCAGAAGGGTCCGCACTTCTACGGTGTGTGGGACTCGCACCCACCAACACCACAAACCCTATTGCCAACGGCATGGATCCACCTCGAGACTCAGCTTTGCCATTTGCTACTTCAAGGTGTTGCCATTTGTTCTTCGTCCTACGGACGTTCGTTTGTTTTAAACCTTCAGCGGGTTCACGTCACATCTTTTCTGCTATTCCGTCAGCGGCCCTAGCAAGATCATCTTCAGCTTCCTAAGTTTCCTTTGGTACCTTCCCTATGTAGGCTGCCACCTGATCCCAGGTAGTGGTGTTTGCTCTGCAGCATAGTTTTGATGAATTTTTTGAGCGAGGTCTGTCCCACTTCATTTTCCATGGTTTGCCTCTCCTCCTTCTATCTATCACAGATAAAAACGTGTGATGCACATCATCTAATTCCTGTTTGTAGAGAATGCAGTCTGGTCTGTCTACTTTCCCTATCCTATAGGTAAGCCCGGAACTGGCCGTGGCCATTTAGAAACTGCTTTATGAAGTAACCTCGGCATGTTTGCGATCAGTCCACTCAACTAACTGCTTTATGAACCTAGCGGCCCATCTTTCCTTCGTGTCACTGGGCCATCGTTCCTGCCATTGAGCCACAGTATGGGCCCTGGCCCCATTGTGGGCTTGTACAGTATCTACTTCGGTCTTGCTCTTGTAAAACTGTTTCCGCTTCTGTGTCAGCAGATTGATTGGGAGAATTCCCGCGACAACAAGCACCGCGGACTCAGAAACCGTCCGGTAAGAGCAAGCCACACTGAACGCGCCACAGCGCTGCAAAGAATAATAATAATAATAACAGCAACAATAATAATAATAATCATAATAATGATAATAAATTCTTCGAAAACTACGTTTCGATCATAATCAGGCCGACCTCAATGACAGAAGTGTGGAAATATCATAGCGATCGCTATAACATGTACAGTACCTGGTGGTAAATTGATGTGCAACCTCGATGAAATTCCTGATACCTTAGCTGCGCGATTGTCAAGGTCAGTTGTACAGAAAGCTATCCTCGCGAATACTTCGCAAGAAAAGCTCAAGTCGAACAACGAAACTGAAGGGTTTACACCTTTCATGCCTTTCAGGTTGAGGACCGGACGGACGGCGGGTGTATACACTCCAGCGGGACCGGACGATATTCCTTATAGCATTACACGTCAACTGACGGTTGTAGCTAGAGATACAGTATTGACAATTTATTACGGAAAATGGTTTACCTTAAAGTGGAAGCAATTGTTATTCCGCTTCTGAAGGGCGAAAATTTCCCGTTAAAGCAAAGAACTATCGTCCAGTAATCTTTACATGCTGTTTAGCAACATTATAGGAGAAAATGATTAACAACCGGTACACTTGGTCTCTTGAAAAACAGGGGTTACTGACCTCACACGAATGTGGGTACCGCAATCATCGACCTACTACTGACCAACTGATGTATCCTGAGAACGCAATTAAAAACCATTTCATCGAAGGACACATAGTTATTCTTTGATTTGCAGCAAGCGTCCAAATAAACGAGGAGACATAACATCATGAAACAGCTACATGATTGGCTATTCAGAGGTGAATTCAACTCCAGCTTTCTCAGTGACAACATTTTTCATGTTCGGGTCGAGTAACCACTACCGACACCACACGAGCTAGAAAATGGAGTATGCGGATAGCTCCGTTAAGCGGCACGCTGTTCACTATATTTTTCAGGGTATAGGAACGTCAGTGGGAAAAACACGTGTATGCTGACAATCTTGCGGTATTGTAGTCAGCTAAAACAACGGCAATGATTAAATGCAAAATGGAAGGGGTTATAAACACGTTGAAATCCCTTTTATCTGCTAATCTAAGATTGCAAAATATGTTATATTGATATTTGCAGGAGATTGTTGTATTTGATTAACCACACACGGAGCTGGCTTAGAAATAGGCCTATGTTAAAACTTTATGGAATTTCACTGATATTTTTATTGCTTTAGGGGTGGGGGAGGCAAGATTTATCACCCTGACCTCCCGCCGCAATTACACCATTAATGCCATGAATAATCAAATACAACAATCTCCTGCATAGATCAATATAATATATTTTAAAATCTTAGATTACTAGATAGGAGGACGTAGCCACGAGATGTATATGGCAAATACGCAGGTGCCCACAAGGTAAGACCGCACACGTTTCTTTTCCATCTGATATTTACGTAATAATTTATTTAACATTAAATAAATGTTACGGGGGGTCGAGGGAATTTGGAGAGGTAGCACCTTTGCTGTGGATTGACTGGGCATTGATCCTCACAAGTCCCAGGATTGGAGGAAGTGATGGCGCCCTAATGGAGTCCCTAGCTTCTATCCAGCCAAGACAGTACTGAATGGTGAAGAGCCACGTCCTACAAGAGGTGACCCTGTTTCCGCAGAACAGTAAGGGTCTAGACCCGAAGGTCGATAAAAATTCCTGGCGGAGGGCAGCAGTATCCACCAGTACCAAGTTAAGGCGCAAAGCAAAGGATCCTGGAACAGCTTAACTTTGGAATATCGCAGGTGTGAATCTGGATGATTCAGAAGGCTGTAATACTGCCAAAAACGGGGATAGGAACCTCGAAGCAGACAATCCCCCTAGGACAAAGGAAGTCCGAATTACATCCCCTCCCTCCAAATGAAGGGTGTGCTGATAGGGACGTAAAAATATCTTACAGGATCCAAAAAAGCCTCGGAAATGGTGTTAATGGGTAAATGACCACAGCAAAGAGATCAGCACTATGCAAACTGATAACGGACCAATTTAAGACTGCTACCTGGAATGTGGGCGGAATAGCAAATAAGGAGTTTGAATTGACGAAGATTGTAGACGACATAAATATAACTCTGGCGGTAATAACAAAGACAAAAATAACTGAAAGGATCAAAAGGGAATTATGCCATGTTTTATAGTGGTTTAAGTCTGAAACAGAGAGCGGCAAAAGAGCTTCATTTATTATTGACAAAAAGTGGAAATCAAGAATACAGGAGATTTAATATGTCAATGAGAGAATCATTACTGAGAAACTAAAACATGATAAGGGGTCCAGAAGGGAGAAAAGAAGAAACAGAAGAATTTTATAAAACTCCCCAGCAATTAGTTGATAAATTTAATTTCAGGTATGGGTTTCTATTGATAGGGGAAATGAATATTAGAGTAGCAAATATAGTTACACCAAAAGTAATAGGCACATGTGGCGAAGAGGTAAAAAATTCTAACGGAGAAAAGTTGAGAGAATTTGCAGCTTTTAACGAACTAATTTGCAGCTTTTTAAAATACCTTTAAAAAGAAGAGGGATATATAAGTATATTTGGCGGCCAGAGTTTGTAGATCTATAATTGGTTAGGTCAAAGGTAATAAGAGAATAGCACAACGTATAGAAGATACTAAAGTAAAAAGAGGATGCGATACAGGGTCTGACCAATGTTTAGTGATTTATAGGATAAAACTGATAGGCAAGGTGGAAAAAAGATTGGTATTCGAGGATTGCAGGAAATAAAACTGATGAAGTTTATAAAGTATACCTTTTAGAAGATGAGATTGTGAGACAGTTGTATCAGAGTAGGATAAATATGGCAATTCAAGCTCATACAACAAGTGATGATATAGAGGAAGAATGGGAAATGTGTGCAACTTTTCTGTTAAAAAGTTAATTAAAATGGCAGCATTCTATTCACTTTTTAACAGAATGTACAAAATACCCCTAAACAAATAAGAAACAGACAAAGAAAGAAATATAATTAACCAAATTGTTTGTGAAAATGGATATAATAAAAATACTGTTAACAAAATAGAAAATAAAATCAAATATAAAATAAAAACTGAACAATTAAGAGTTAATCAAAATGAACAAAACAGAAATCATAACAACAATAAAAAATGCGCCACATTCACATACGTAGGTGGTCTGATAAGTTCTCGGCCTAACAATAAAAAAACAAATTTATAATTTCAAAATGGTTTTTATTTTTTAACATAATCTCCCTAAATACTAATACACTTGTTTCAGCGATTCTCTAATGCCACTATCCCATCTCTATAGTCATTCTGTGGAAGCTCCGCTAAATACCCCTGTACAGCTGCAACCACCTCTTCATTAGAAGAAAATCGCTCTCCTGCGAGGAAGTGCTTGAGTTTTAGAAAGAGATGAAAGTCAGGGGGAGCCAGATCTGGAGAATAGGGTGGATGCTCCAGCAATTCATAGTGCAGATCTCTCAATTTTCCCATTGCCAAAACGATTTTGTGGGCGGGTGCATTGTCGTGATGAAAAATAATTTTTTTTTCTTCTCCAAACCGGGTCTTTTATCACGAATTTTGTTGTCTAGTTTGGTTAAAAGATTAGAATAATATTCTCCGGTTATTATTACACCCTTTTCGAGGTATTCGATTAAGAAAATGCCTTTAGCATCCCAAAACACCAATGCCCATGACCTTTCCAGCTGATGGGACTGACTTTGCTTTCTTTGGCGCTGAACAGCCAGCTTCTGTCCACTGTTTACTGCTGTTTAGATTCTGGTGTGTAATGGTGAATCCACGTTTCATCCATAGTAATAAATCGACGCACAAAATCAGTTTTATTTTTGTAAAAACTCTCCAAGCACTGTTTACAGATTTTCATGCGAATGCGTTTTTGATCTGGTGTGAGCATGCGCGGCGCCCACCTTGCACAAAGCCTTTTCATATGCAATTCTTCATGCAAAACATAACCTTCACATTCTTTCGAAATGCCCACAGCCTCAGCAATTTTACGCACTTTAATACGTCGGTCATCCAATACTAAATCGTGAATTTGTTCGATGATTTCTGATGTTGTTGCCCTTGTTGGGCGTCCCTTACGTGGATCACCTTCAAGGCTCGTACGGCCATGTTTAAACTCGGCAGCCCATTTCTTAATTGTCGAAAATGAAGGAGAAGATTCCCCATATACTTTTGTGAACTTCGAATGAATTTTATTTGACATCAAACCTTCTTTAACAAAAAAATTTATCATTCCACGATATTCAATTGTATCCATTGTACAAAATATACACAATGACGCTACTTCAAATAGCTGTATAAAAAAAACTACGTGATAGATTGACTCACAATTTCACATGAATTGTTTTGACAGGCATACCAACCTAAGAAAAAAAAATCATGCTCATAGAATTGATGTCTATGACCGAGGCCGAGAACTTTTCAGACCACCCTCGTACATAAATAATAAAATGACAAAGCTAACAAAACTGTTTAAAAATACAGCCATTAAAATAGCGTACAAAACTAACAAAATTTATCTACAAAAACTAAATAACCCACACAACAAAGATAATACAACAACCAATGGTGTATACAAAATTGAATGCCAAGATTTCAATAAATGTTACATAGGACAAATAAAAAAAACTACTGAAAAAACGTTATTTTGAACACCTAAACGCATACAAAACACCAGAAATATATAAATCTAATTTATGCAATAAACACCGGACATGAATTCCCAGACATAACTAACATGACATTAATAAAACACATACCACACAAAGGAACCAAAATGAACATTTGGGAAAATTTACAAATATACAAACATAAAGCTCAAAACAAACTAATACCTGAACAAATACAAATCAATACAAAACATCACACAATTTTCAAAGCACTCAACATCGAAAATACACAAAATACTAATATATACACCACAATCACACACAATAATACCACTTTAAAGTACCAGGGACCAACAGGAAACCACAATAACGACCAGCCAACACACAAGTACTTCACCAAACGCAAAATCACAAGTCTGAGGATGAGAACACAATGGTTCTCGAAACATGTTCCTAGTAAGGGAAAAAATATCTTGAGGTAATTAAATATTAAATATTATAAATATATTATAAATATTAAATATATATATAGGCTATATATATATATATATACATACATAAACGAGTGTGTGTGTGCGCGCGTGTGTTAACCTTATTCAACTACAACTTTTTAGATACTGTTGAATCTGCAGGAATAAAGAATAATTATCAACGATAGTACTAATCATATAGGCATAGCCATGTTTTATCATTGTGCCATATAGGCCTAATTCTAGATGATAATTATCACATAAAAACTTAGTGCTCAACACAATTCTCCTAAACGATGGAATTAGCTGCAGTAACAATACTTAACACTACATTATTGCTTTCACATATGACTCAGTAGAATTGTTGTGTGCTATTAGAACAGTTTCGCAGTGCGGTCGTTTGCATATTTGGACATATACCAGCTTTTGTTTCTAGGGTTTGTCGATATCTGCACAATACAGCCAGAGTAAAATGTAGACTAACAAAGTCATAATTAATATACCCGAAAAACACAACAAAAATGTATTTGTACTTGTGAGAATTACTTTTATATTGGCTAGGTTTTGTATGTAAGAATTTGATTTTAACTTCTTCCAGGATAGGTATATGAAACAAAGAAAGCGGTAAAGAACAGTTAAGCTGTGTCTGTGGACTGTCTTCCTTTGTCGATACATTATTGTCTTTCACCGTTGGGAATACAACATTCCACAAATTTTGTTATTATCATTACAAACTTACTTTTACACTCTAATTTATTTTCTAGACTTGTAAGTATACAGTACACTTTACACAAATTCCTTTATATATTTATTATACATAGATATTAAGAAATAATACGTCGTGCAATTATTTTTTCTTCAAATCATAAATAAAATATGTATAATGTTACTAAAATTATACCAATAGCTATTTTATCTTGTGTTGTGCTTTTTAACTTGATTTTGCCATTTAATAACAAATACTGCATTATGAAAAACTCCATTTAGTTGTTGGCTTCGATTATCTCAAATTTCTCGCTACCCTTATATAGCAGATTTTAGTTTTATATGAGAACCTATTTTTGTTAGGTACTTTCTCATTATGATGCAGTACTATACTCGTAAAATATCAAATGTGAGAGTTACACATGACGTAAATTAATAAATTATAAGTAAAGTTTCGCAAGAAGGAAAAAATATTATTTATTCCGGAAATTTTATTAGAAATGCAGCAGAATATATAATAAACAAGAGTTTAAGTTTTTGCGTTTGTATCAAAATGGGTCTTTCGTTCCACAAAAACCGTGCATACGACTGGTTGCATCGTTATGTCGGTTTATCTTTTCTCGTAATCTGCAAAGATGTCTGGTAGAATGAGTAATGTCTGTCGATGAGACATATGTTTCGAAACGTGTAACACAAATTAAGCAAAAACACAGACATATTAAGCAATAAACACACCTCTCCAGTACATTGATATACTACGCTACAACTCTGAATGGAAGGTATAACATTAACATTTTGAAATTTATGATACCAGGAAATTTTAAATAATTGTATTCTTGCGACGGTCTTCTTGATCGTCGTATGGTACAGTGGGTAACAAAATACAAGGCACCAATGGAGTCACTAATCACCAGCTTTAATTATTACCATTAAAAAGTTGTAATCAACAAGTTATTCAACAAGATTATACTCGTACAATAATTCAACTAATGTCAACTAATAGAGTCCCGCACAATTATAATACAATAACACTTCACCTTAATAACACATAACACGTTGAACCTCACTTGAATAAATCAACACAAACGCATTGAGTAATCGCCCGAATTAAACTGAAACTAAGCGTTCCTAAATGCTCATATTTATACCCCGCTGAGATTCCAGAATAATCTGTTACTTTGGATGACAGGCGGTGTTAAACAAACAGGCCGTTTCGAATCCACTAGAAACCGTGTTCTTACTCAGTACGCTGACTCGCTCTGGAATAGACTCGATGGTTGACGCAATTATCTTTCAAGTGTCACGTAATTATCTTTCGTCTCAAAGCAGCAGCAGTATGTACGCACACACATATAGCAGAGATACTTGTAGAGCGTTCCGTATTACGTAACAGTATTTATAACAAAACCGCAACAATGTATACCCTACTTCTTTATTTAATTTTGTAAAAGTATCTGTGACAAGAACAGAATTACATAATGTTTGTAATTTTATGGTAGCCTTTATTACCTTTACCATTGGTTATTACTGGACTAGAATAATAGTTTCGCAAAATATGAAAAAAACTACAATGAAATCGTAACTTCATAACACTATACTTCTGTGAAGTATAAATTTAAAACCAAAATATATCAATATTTCCAGACTTTCTCATATTAAATACTAGTTGTTTATACCTTTATTACTTACATCACAGAGCTGCAATTAACATTCGTGTAAAGATTAATTTTAATAGATATGTTATTATGATTATTCAAAATTAAATTGTAACTATTGCTACTAATTTTTTAATAAGGTTTACTCAGGTTTTACAAATTATAGTAAGACTTTGTTTTACAAACTCTTTAAATTCGTGTTTAATAGGCTTATAACATTTATTATCTACTTCTGTGATAATACAACGTAGGTAATTAATGTTTTATATAAAAAGTAAGCATACTAAGTGAGTATATCTTGATTTGTACATTGTTAAAAAATATTGACAATTTAGTACAAAGAAAACAAACTGAAAATTAAAACCTTTATAATTCAATAATAATCTTGGTAATGTAAGACATCTAAGAGTGTAATAAGAATTTTAAAATTAATCTACTATACTTATAGAAAGCAGAACTAATTTTTTTCAAGGATTGTTTTATTTGATACTTTTATGTAATTGCCACATAGATTGGTCTGGAATTTGTAAGTATTAGTTAGAATTATTCTGTATATCCAACACAATGTACAGTGTACTGTACGTAAACCCTGGTTTTGAATTCATCGTAAATATTGAATATGTCGCTTTCCCTACCCAAGCTATGTTTAACCTTCTCAATTCTGTCGACATCACATAAAGAAGTTATGAGCATAAAGATTTGGAATAATTCTGAATGTTGGATGAGTTATTGGAATTTCGATTTTCTTACTGTATGGGCTTACTTTCCAATGGTTTATGTATACACAGGTTCATTTGATAGTTTTATAAAAAATGCTTTGTAACTCACAATTGTTTAGCTTCAACAGCGATGAAAAGAACACTCAGCCAAGGTTTATTTGTGTATTTATTTATTTGCCTGATACTTTTATAACTTAGGCCTACGGTTACATATTACCGTACATACTGACTTGATATAATCAGAAATATATTATATGCTTAATTACGATTTTATTGTTTTGGTTACAGTGGATTCCTTACACACCACTCAATGGTTTTCTGCTGAGTCTCAGTCAGTGTTTATTTTTTCACATTACTTTCCTCTAAAGTCCGGCAAAGCCAAAACCTACACTGCCTACTATACGGAATACAACAAACCTAGTACAGTTTCTATTAGTGACGTTTTATTTTAATTACACATTAACAGTTTTGAAATTTACAACATTGATGAACAACATGCTGATGATGCATAAAAGTAATACAAATAAATATTTTATATATTGCGATACTATGGACAAGTGTAAATAAATTCGTTTTGCCGAGACAGGTATATGTAACTGTTATTTATTAAGTATTAATTAGTTGAAATTTAAAGTGCTCGCCCCTTACTTATTTTGTAAATTAGTCTGTTGGCTAATGCAAAATTAACTATAATTAATTATCTTTTGACAGTTTGTATTTACTCAATTTTTACTTTTAAAATTTCATTAGGATATTCTGTTGTCACACTTTAACATTAGTTTTATCAATTTATTTTTTTTAATCCGTGTCATCCAAATAGCTGAAATACTTTACTCATTTACAACGAATGGTATAGTATTTGCAAGTTCCCTATCTCCATTCTTGCTTGTCATATATTATGACCTCTGTCAGTCCTTAACCCCCCAAAGCGACATTTTGTAAAAAATTAAGAATTCAAATTTCAGCTACAAAATGACGTTATAATAGACGGTGTGAATTGATGATATATGTTGTTACGTACCACTCCTTACCGTTTACCAGCCACAAGTTGGTTGCGTTTATTTGTTACGTACCGGAGTCGTACCCGTTGAAGCCTCACCCTGCTTCGCCAACCTATTACCTTACTTTATTTTATTGATTTGTTGTATTTGGTTTGTTTCCCGATTTTAAGGCGCCAAATTGTTTTACTTCCAAAACAATTAAAATGATTCTTCTTACCTATTTCTCCTTTTCTCTTAGTTTAAATTACTTCAACTCACCTGTGTCTTGTAGTTGATTTGAATTCGTTCCAAAAAATCAGGGTTACCAACCTCAATTTTTTTTGTAAAACAAAATTTTCACCTTGGCTATATTAAGGAATAAATTGTCTGTAATGTTAACATAAATTAAATACACAATTGATAATAGTCAATACTATATTATTTCTGTAGTGTTTTTATTAATTTCTTTTTTTAAACAACATGAAATATATTTATAATATATATGTTGCTCCTTTTCTTGTTCTTTACTAGCTCAGCAGTTGGCAATAGTGTTCTCTTAGTATACAGGGTGTAGTTGATTAAAACGTTATGTTTTGCTTTAATTATTTTAATTCAATTGGGTTCTGGTGATTGCAAGAAAGTTAATAACAGATCTTTAGAAAGTACAAAACTTCACATAAAACATACTTAAATTATATACAGTTTCTTAATAAATTACTTCTTAGGTTATATTACATGTGTTGGATCAAGTTGGTGAATAGGTTATTAGTTCGTTTTAAAAGAAGATTCCAATTTCCAATAATTTGATCACCATAAATTAAAAAGTGAATAAAGATATAAACTGATATTGTCCCTAGTTTATTCCTTAAGTGAGTGTTTATATAAAGTTTATTAACGATTGAAAAAAAGTGTCACAGTGTAGATTAGTCTTTTTTCATTTTTAGTTTTAAGTTAATTTATACTCATCACTTTCCTTTACATCTGATTTGTCTCTCTGAGTTCGTTTTTCTTTTACAATTTATTAAGTAGATTTTTTCTTTCAATTTCCAATAATTCTGGTTATTAAATTCCTTTTTTCCATACTATTATTAATCATATCACTTTGGTTCATTGCCATTTCATTTCTAGTTGATATATTGCTATTATATAATTATATTGAGCTGCATGAATTTTATGATCTGCTCTTCTCTGAATCTTATAATGGATAAATCGTTTTTTCTGTTAACGGTTGTCAAGGCAGCAAGCCTCAGATTCTTATTGGTGGAAAATATTGTTTACATTGTTAGGTCTTGCTCCTGAATGTTTACAAAATTAATAAATATTTTTAAATTAGCATAACTTTCTTATACTACTTTGGATTTCTTTGATAATAACATTATTGGATTGCATTTCTTTTATAATTCAATTAGAAACCAAACATGACTGGTTTTGGTTCCATATTTACTGATTTACTAATTTAACAGTTTTGTTCTTTTTATATTAATTATTTTGTAACTGGTTTTTTTATATACATTAGGTGTCCTTAAATTTATATTATCAATTTTAATAGTATTCCCGACATTTAGGTCCTTACTTATTACTGCTATTATATCAAATTTTACAAATTACTCCCTCCTTCCTATAGGCTCCTTAGGCCTATATCACCTAACTTTCCTTATATAGTTATTATAACATATTTGTAGAATTTCATGAAACTAAACTATTTTAACCATAACTACAATAAATTAACATGAAACATTTAATGATTTATAATCATTTTCAAATCATTATACTATTCTTTCTAACATACTATGCACATGCTATTTTTTAATACATTTCCTATCTCCCTATGCTCAATAACTATTATTTATTAAACATGCTTTTTTACCCTTATATATATTCTTTTTAACACAAACAGATAACTATAACTATTACTTAACTATTATTTTCGTATTTTAACACATGAACTTTAGTTCTACCTATTCCATTTGTGTAGGCCTATTATGCATTAGTTTATTCACAGTTTGCATTCATCATTTTTTCTCAAGCATTAATTTATATTCATTCTACACATTATTACTACTGCTGACTTTCAGTTAGTATATTTCTCTTGGTTCTGTTATTCACTTTAATATTATATTATTCACTGTTTTTCTTTCTTTCCTTCACTTGGATCTAACCACACCACTCACCTTATCATTAACATTGGGTATTTATTATATAAGGGGTTTGTTCCCTTCATATTCTAATAACAATATTATTTAACATTACTTAATTTACATTTATGTCTTGGTAGTCTTATTTGGGACTACTCACACTAATAACATAGCTTTGTACTTTCATAATTACATTTACTATTTTATTATTGGTTGACAAGGGGTTGTGATATGGTCACAAATTTATTTATTTTTATCCTTCCCTTTGCCAGTCACTTGGGTTATGTCATCGTTTCAGTCCTTGTCTTGGTTTTAAGTTATTATTGTGCTATATTTTAATAATTTTGTTCATTAATTCCTTCATACTTTGACCTTCTTTATTCCTTTAGTGTTGCAACTCACTTTTTTATTAAATGGTAATTTCTTCTTTATTTGTGGGCTACTTTTTGTAACGTTATAATGTTTATGTCTGCTTTTGTTGTGTTATACCTCTTCTTCCTAACTCCTTGTAAGACAATCTGGTCTCCGTCTTATGAAAACATTCCCTTGCTAGAGGCGCGCTACAATTTCTCGCCGATCATTTAATTCTTATATCTATAGCATTGTAAGTGCTTTTCCTGTGTTTCTTGCAATATTGTGAATTCTCTGCCTATCTACGTCTACGTTTATTAGTGAATCAGTAAAATATTTTTTATCAGTTAAAATAATATTTTAGTATTCATTTACTTATTAAAGAAAACAAAGTATGTATTATTTAATTTTATAAGATAAGGTCGCGGAACGTATAGAAAGGTGTGGCGTATCGCCAGTTGGAAATCACTTGTCCACTAACTAATTTGATATGCAAACGGGAATCTGACTCTACGAAATCGTTTCCAGCAAAGCCTTGTTTCGATTATAATTTATGTATGCGTACATTAGTTATTATGTATATAATTAGTATAGTTATAGACTTTGGTAATTTGTTTCTTATTAGTTTTTTATTAGTTATTTGGTAAGAAAATTGTTGTACGCGTACTATAAAAAATCAAAATAATGTAGTTACTGCTTGTTGTCACTAGTAAGCTACATGTTTCCGTTAATACGAAACAAGAATCCTATTTACGGGTTACAACATAGTACACAAGGCTGTCTACGGAAAGGCAGAAATAACAAGCTCACCAACGTCTGCCCTGAGGAAAAGAAGAAGATATAGTACACATAAAAAATAAATCTAAAAACTAATTTTGTACAATTTTAAACAAGAATCTTATTTGTTATTACCTTGCGTTTTAAGTTTAACAAGATTTGTTAAGGCTTAATTTTTATTTTTGATCCATGGTACTAAAACAAAACGTACTTCAGCTTTTATAAAATTATGTACCTTTATCAGCTAGAAGTTAATATATGGCAAAAATAAGTAGACGTATCAGTAAAACGGGATGTAGATTGGCAAACACTTTTTAGTTAACCAGTTCATTTATAGTGTCATTTTAAAAATAAAAATACGTGATCAACTAAAAGGTTATAACATGATAATTTTTTGCAGAACCAAACATTTAGAGTAAGTAACGAAGTGTTCATTATGACGTAAAGAAAAATTGTTTATATTTATTTTTTCTTGTTTACAGGAACATTTTAACTACACAAATTGTTTTAGAACAACATCTTAAGAAAAATCAATTTTTAATGTTTTAGTTAACATTAAAATAAAATTATAAATCTAAATTTGTACCTAAACTTATGTTTATGGCTTAATTTTTTTATTTTGTTTTTAATCTACTTTGCCAGCATACTAACTCTTGCACTGTTTCATTTAATTTTATTGTTTATTAAAGATTTACAAAGTATATATCGGTACATGACAATACTATTACCAACTTTTAAAACAATCATTATTCTATTTTAATAAATATTTTAGTAACAACTTTTTTTCCAGTCAAGTTAGTTTCATTAGCAGCCATCTGAACACCAACTTTGTCACCACTTATTGCAAAACTGCTAGTGGCTTTGCTCTCGACGAGGCCTGTCGGTGTGTTCTTCAGGTCTTTAACGACTTCAGGCCATTTAACTATTTTGTGTTCCATTTCAGTGTTTTCTTAAAATTGAAAGAAAGGAATTTTACACAATAATAATTGTTGTTAAAATGTTCTTTATGAATGTTTGTCTTACTCATGTGTACCGTTGAATAACTTGATGTTCGTTTCATTAAGAAAATATTCCACAACATGTTCTAATCTGGGTGTTTTATACTTACGAAAAAAAAACAACAAAAAATGTAGGCTACAAGGTAGAACTACGTATAAGGGCAACATGCGAAAAACAGTTGTTGGCTAGTAATGCCATGCTATTATTGGCATGATATTCACAACTTATAAATAACATTAAGCAAAGACGCTTATTACATAAGATTTTAAAATTATTTATGTCTCGATAAGAAGAATCTGTTATTATTTTTTATTATTAAATATTTAGCGTAAAAGTTGTGGGGATTTTAATTAATTATTGCTTCAGTAGTGGGTGAAAAATTTATTTAATCATATAGCAACAAATTCTAACAGAACTTCCTCATTTTCAGGCTAAAAAATACTCTTCGTCTATAGCAAAACTTGAAAAGAATATTATTTTATACATCGTTATTGCAAAATTTGTATTTCAATTTAATTCTCAAACATGATAAAAATTTATCAGCTTAAAGTTGTTAGAAGGCAGAAATAGTTTAGTTGTAACTGCGAAAAGTGCACTGACCTTGCAACAGAATAGTATAAAGCAACTGAAATGTATTTCCTTTATTCCCACTTACTAGGCATTAAGCAGCTGCTTAATTTGTTAAAAGTTTCAGCAGATTTTTTTTGGCACACGTTCAGTGCAGACAATCTAAAGTGTAACATGTAGTTTATTCTGATGCAGTGTTTAGTTTACAGTAGATTTGTGAGAAACTGCTGATTAAGTAAAGACATAGAACATACTAAGTCAGTTAAGAAATTAAGTAATTTGTTTATTTTTAATTTCAGAATATTATCAATTAAATGACAGTCAGCCCACTTATAAGCTTTAAAAAGGACAAATATTTCTAAATTTGAAGTATAGATTTCGAGCCATGTTTCATAAAGTTTTAATAAATAATCGAATGTGTGTACACTTGTACACTTGTGGACACTTGTACGTACCGAATAAGCAGAACATTCAAAAATGTATTTGTCTTAGTAAATGTCACATTATGTGTTCTGGCCAAATAAGTGAAGACTAGTTTCTTTACAAACAGTATTGAGATGGAGGTTGCCCTCATAGGAACGGGGACATTAAGGGTTTGCTTTAGCAGTTTATGGGTATCCTACTGAGACAAAATACGTCATATAAATGGAACTCACCCTAACACAAAAAGTTAAGTTCCCGAAAACGACTTTTTAATAATGCTAATTAATATACTAAACTTAAAAAAAAACACTTAATTTTCAAGGTAAAGATATCGCCGTGTAATACAAATTTAATTAGAATGAATTAATTTAGTACAAAAAAATGATAATATTATTATTATTACTATAAATATTATTATTTTGTTTTTAAGTTTTCAGGGCTCGGCAAATAAGTCCTTTACCCCAGCGATGTCGAATAGGAGTTGTTGCTCGACTGTATCTTTTGTTTCCGCCTACATCCTTGTTGCTCAACGAAAGTGGAAATTCATACAAGTAGAGGGAAAGTGAGCGTTAGAAAACACTTCCGGGTTCCAGTTGAAAACACTACCGGGTTCCAGTTCATGACGTCATAGAGGCACTGGCAGCTGGTGTCCGAGCTGTCCATGTGACGTCACTGTTTTGTGTGTGTGTGTGTGTATGTGTGTGTATGTGTGACTGAAACACTTCCGTGTTCCAGTTCATGACGTCATACAGAGGCTCAAGTCGCTGGCGTCCGCATGGCTAAAACCTGTTTCAAGACGTCACGGAGGCCGTGGTTTCTGCATGTTCAAAATTTGGTAGCCGAAAACAATGTGTAGCGGATGGGGGTACCCGGAATTCGGCGATTGCCCGGACGCGCAGAGGCTATGTCATCGGGTACCGTTACTCGAAATTTTGGGGGCATCGGGTACCGTTATCCGAAATGTTTAAATCAACGGATGGGGGTACCCGAAATTTGTGGGTACGCCCTAACCGGGTTCCAGTTCATGACAGAGGCCCTGGCAGCTGGTGTCCGAATGTTAAAACACTTCCGCGTTCTGGTTTATTTTGATGTAACAAAATAATCGTTCTCTCTCGACATTTTTTTAATGTCAGAATTTTGGTACCCTAAATGATTAAAACAACGGATGGGGGTACCCGAAATTTGTGGGTACGCCCACATGACGACGACGTAGAGGGCGTGA
Organism: Magicicada septendecula; assembly: GCA_034769895.1. Classification (NCBI taxonomy): domain Eukaryota; kingdom Metazoa; phylum Arthropoda; class Insecta; order Hemiptera; family Cicadidae; genus Magicicada; species Magicicada septendecula. The sequence continues at coordinate 265,188,491 of CM068371.1, forward strand.
TGTCTGAAATGTTTAAATCAACGGATGGGGGTACCCGAAATTTTTGGTGTCTGAAATTTAGTACCCGAAATGTTTAAATCAACGGATGGGGTTACCCGAAATTTTTGGTGTCCGAAATTTTAACACCGGAATGTACGACCACATGACGCATGTGTTCAACTGTAACAATGGTATGTCATTGGATATTAATTTTTACATAAAAATAAATTACGGCCCCTCCGGGATTTGAACCCGGGACCTCCGGTACACCAAACCGGCGTGCATCCACTACACCAAGGGGCCGTTATCGCTTAACTGTAATTATTTCTGTACTTATACTTCTCATCTCTTAATGGTAACCATGAGGTGGACGAGTGATATCTACTGTCGTCCTATGTGTAAAATCATAAAAGCACAATATAAGTTTATTTATTATTAAATAAATAAACATTTCGTTATACTTTTATTTTTTTACCTCTCATCCTCTTCCTAGCAGCCTGAGGGAGGCGAATGAGAGCCTGCTACGCTTTTTTTAACGTGGTTTCCCCAACTTTACAGATTCGTAAAGCAGGCCTACTCCACGTTATCTATCGCTGTACTATTGACTAGTACAGTGGTAGATAATAATAAAGATACATTATGCAATGCTAAGCCAATGTGTAAAAGCAGTACATATTTTTTTATTTACTTTTTTATTTATTTTTTTTATTTTTTTAATCGGGTGAATATGTTGTTCATACATGATGCGTATTCACATTTGCTGTACCGTAATGAGTAATTTTCACACCCATACTGGTTCTTGACGAGTTTACAGGTATATCTACCGTGCCAGTGACCCGTCTCGAACTACCAGGACTACGTTTATGAGTATTTCTACCGCGACAGTGACGTAGTCAAGGTTAACATTCACGCACACACTACGGTACCTAATTCTACGTTTATGGACATTTCTGTCACGTAGCATTCACACTAACACCACGATGAAAACATGTTCACAACCGACTATATTTTATTTCGTTGCCGCAACCATTCTGCATAAAACAAAGCTTTGCGTAATGCACAGTGTAAGGGGGGAGTGGTAACGGGTTGACGATGAGGAACAGGACATTGTATGATGGGTACAAAGGATCTAGGAACTACAGGTGCTTGAATATCGTTTAAGTCAATCACCTCACCATGGTGATACAACTGTCGTAAGAAATTTGCCTTCTCAAACCCTTTTGTATAGACAACAGGATAATCTGAAAAAATGTCTGCAACGATGCGTACCATATTCTTGTACGGTACATTACCATCGTTCCATCGTATCCTGTGATAATGTGTTTCCAACCAGTCATTGATTTTTCGGAATTTCTGGTGCAGTCGTGCACTTTCGTATGGTGGAGCGAACAACACGATAACAAAACGTCCGGTTGTTATATCAACTGTAACGAACTCTTTGATTACATATTCATTTTTGTCACCGCGAAACGCTTCAAACTCGGCAATAACCATCCTATTCAAGTTCATTTTTCCGAGTGACACATGTCCGCATCGAGTACGTTAATTTTTTCAAATTCCCCCTCTACTTTTCCTTCCAATACCAGTTCATCGTAAAGACGATCAAATGTTAGCTGTTGGTCGTGACGACTGCTTTCCAATCGAAAAAACGAGGGGAAAAAGAAGGATGGTGGTACATAACACCCCTTGGCTACTACCTGATTAATGTACGACTTGAAGTGATCTTGATCATAAAACAAGCGAACAAGATATTTCTTTAATACTGTTAATAAACAACCAAAACGGATCCACTCGGGTTCTGTGAAAACAAATTTTTCGGTCTTACTACCTTTAATCCGAACAAACGTTTTCCCAAAGTTACGACTGATCATCACACTCTTCTTCTTTTCACGGTTTTCACCTTCTTCGTACAATAACATACTGGATAGTAACTGTTCACGAAAGATCAACAAGTAATTCCACTCAGAAAAGTCAAGTAATATACGTTTCTTTTTTCCGTTTGTAAACAAAACACCCGGTTCATAGTTGAGTTCTTTATACAGTCCGACGGTAACGAACTTAGAGTACGAGTTGATTGGATATGCAAGAGACAAGTAAACGTTATACTCACAATGGCTGCTGCTGCTGCTGTCACAGTCACCTTCCATCGTTGAAAAGGACTGAGGTTGTTGTTATGTAGAGATCGCTAATACCTATCTTTATAAACTAGTAGAGGGGAGAACAAGTTTTTTTATGACAAACGATGAACAGTATTCGACAACGCTGTGTACTGTACTATCCTATCGTGTATAATCAAAGCGTAAGCGGTGGTTTTATCTGGAAAATTGTTACTGGATTCAAATTCTAAACGCACATCAACGGCAGACGACTTGATTGGTTCTTCTTGTCTGGAACAATCGATGACAAACAACGGTGCTTTCGTTATAAATTCATTAGGTGTCAAAAGAGGCGCTCTGTTGCGACGGTCGTAGTATGATGTTTGGAAACGTGTATACATGTCGTAGAACAGGGCGTAACGTTTTTTTTCGATATCCTGGTTCAGGTTATCGTACGGATAGTATTTATCGTTCAGAAAAAGCTTGACATTCGTTAAATTGCAGTGATCAAATTCCGACGCGTTTTTCGCTATATTGTTCTTTCTGTCCGTCTGAAATATCAGTATCACATACCGTGGTTTTTCCAACTGTGACGATGTCTTCAAGGTCCACGAATGTCGATTTGTCGTCGGTAGAACGGGATACTCGTGCAATTCCCAACTGCGGAACGGCATCACTAGTTCATGATCCTCCTCGATGTGCTCCAATAGCGGTATTCGGTACTTGTTTGACACGCGCACATAGGGCATCTTCCAGTGTACTTTGTTTATTACGAGATTACCGTTTGCAGTTGCACCCGATTCTTTTAGCACCATTGCGTTCTGATCGGTAGAGGTACGCAACAGAATCAGTTCTTGCTTAACGTTCAGCATGATGCGTGTATAGTCTTCGTTGAAACCGAGTAGCATTTTCAACGGAAGACAAAACGTAAAATCACCGGTACTCTCGTGTACTGTCAACGACTCGTCGGTTGTCGTCACCCATCCTGCATTGATTAGATGCTTTCTTTCATGCTCATTGCTCGATAGTAACAATTTCACAGTGCTCGTAATTCCAACGTTTTTTGTACGATCCACTTCCACACCGCACACTTCGTAACGGATCTCCTCAAACAAGAAAGCCATTGCATTGTTGATTAATTTCACGTTCAACGCTGTGTCGGTAGCGTTAACCTTGGTCAATGTTCCTTCGATGTACAGAAAACTCTCCGCCGGTAAAGTGAAAACATCCTGTTGTTGGATGGGTATACGTATTTCATCGTTGTTACCGTATCGGGTGGAAGCATACGGTGCGTGCGTACGATATTCGAACTCAACGATTCTGTTATCGAAAGCCGCTCCTCGTTCGATAGCTAGAATTTCACCCGACATAATTTTAATCGTATAATTTGAATCCAAGTGAAAGTAAGAAACGCTTGTTCCTTGATGTCAATCGCTTCAACGTTGAACACCGACTACCATGTTTCTTTCGTACACACTCCCTTTTTACAGGTGACGTTTGTCCGAAATACAATCCCATATTTTCAGATGCAGTCGTATCGTGATAACTTCACCGCGAAAATCGACTAAATCCCCGTTCTGATCAACGAGAGACAAAATTATGTTGTCTACACGTTGTACGTTTACCGGTAAGTATATTACGTTTGTCGGTGTTTCAACTATTTTGAAACCTGGTGCCACGGTCGGATAAAACGAATGCAACGTGTGCTGGTCCTGACCGTCCTTGTACGCACCCTGTACGATATTACTCCGTACGTGAACGGTGTTAACTTTGATTATGTCAACGGGTACGTTCGACTCGTGTGTTATATACGCTTCCAGCTGCTGATTCTCCTTGAATCCTAACATACTTGCAATGGTATTCGGTGTATGCGAAAAGTCGATGACATGCTTACAGTAAATTTCACACTTTAATGTGTTGTTGTTTGGACGTAAACTGATTGTTCTCTCGCCTAACTGTTTCTGCAGATACGTTTCGATATCACTGATTTCGTAGGTGCCGGTAGGCAACTTGATGACGGACCACTGATCCTTGGAAATTTTTACTGGAAATGCATTATTTTTTCCTTCAGTAACGTTTGGTATTGAATTATACGATGTAAAATCCAATAGTCCAACGTACCATTCACCGTATAACTCGAGAGGTGGGAAAAAGTTACACACGAGATTCGCAGCGTCGGTACCCGTCACGGTGACCGTTAGCGACGACATGCTGAAGTTTACTGATCAGAAGACGATAAAAAGTCTAAACATAAATGACCGCAGATGACCGTGTTAGGAGGTTGCTTCCGTTCATAGTTGTAACGAACGTCGGCTGTATCACCAAAATATTGCATCAGCTCGAGAGGTGGACGTAAATTACCGAACCCGTCAAAATAGTGTACTCGATTTCCACGCTTCTTGTAACATACCCAGTGGGTTCCCGGTCCGCTCTCGTCGTCCAAATTTACGATGACGCTTTCGTTCTTCCACGGCGCTGTATCCGGTAATGCGTTACGCATGTAAACACCTCTAAAATACGGTATGTTTAGCTTTTTTGCGTATACACGTAATTCATCTTCGGACAACGGGCGGAGCGGTATGTGAATTAGTTTTTTCGGTACGGACGTAGATACAATCCGGACGCAGTTCTCTTCTTTTTCCTAGCGGTTCGGACAGTTCTCTTCCTCCTCTTCTTCATCCCACCACCAGCACCACGACCACGACTACTCACATTCTTTTTATTTTTACGACGTCGACCGCTTCCTATTGCTGATTTTGCTTTCATGGCCGCTGCAACTGCTGTCGCATAAGCTCGTTCGCTGATACCCGAATCCAAAGCCTTTACCCGTCCCCACGCTTTTTCCGCGAGTTTACGATCTGCAATACGTCTACTTTCGTTGTCTTTGTATTGAGCGTAAGCGATATCGTGTTCGCGACAGGCTTCGTCTAGTTGATTGATTCCACGATCACCACGCGCTAATCTTTCTTCGAGTTTCGTGCCCGGTCCACAGAATCTGTAACCCGGCAGATGTAATTCGACAGGTAGTGCGTCCACCGCTCGATTGATAACTGACGAAACAACGGACGGTACAACGTTTTTAAGCACGTTTCCGACGCCCCACCCCTTTTTCCTCTTAACGTTGTTGTACATCGTAAACCGATCTCCAGTCTTTCTCTTCTATGTTTTTATCGTATTCATCTATTAACCTTCTTATTTCCTTCGTGTCGAGTGTCCACTCGTCTTCTGAACTACGTGGCTTAGACAATTTCAATAAGTAGTAATCCAGTTGATACTGAAATGTTTTAACGACTTTATACATCTCGCTCTTTACGTATCGTCTCACGTCATTTAATTGTTGTAAGTTAACAGCATCGCTCTCCGCAAAACCATCCGCTACGTCTGTTATTCTCTTTTCCGCTGCTTTGAAAACACCATCTTCGCCCAAGCTAACGGTGTTCTGCAACATGTATTTTACGTTAACCGCGTCATCTCCAAAAATCGGTGAACTCACTCCCGACAACCAGCTCTGCCCAAACAAATAGCTGTTCGATACTTTTTTAATGACGTTCGAGTCTACATAGTTTTTGTTAACCGCATCGGTCGCTTGTTCCGGACTTCGAACGTTGATTACCCATCGATCTCGTGCATCGATGACCTCACCTCTCTCTTGACTCGAGTGTTGTATACAGTTGTCATCAACGTAATATTTGTTGACTACGTCTTTAACGTCTACAGGAGTATCAACATTTTTCAATCTACACCCTTTAACGTCCACGCTTTTACGTTCATCATCGAGTAGCAGACAATGTGTTTGCATATAAGTCAGAGATACAGCATCCTTTGCTGCATCCGGTTCGTTCAGATTGCGGATCTTTTTGTTTTCAACATCTATATGCCCATCATTCGTAATCTTAAATCCTACAGAATCGCGTAATTGTCTTTTTGTTTCTCGTCGCACGCTCACGGCGCTTTGATGTCTCCCGAACTTGTCCACAACCATTGTACGACTGCACGCTACAAATGATGTGCTAACCGTTTTAAGTAACGACACTGTGGTGACCATCGCGTGTGTAACACAATCGGATCGTCACCCTCTTTCCAACGAAAGATTTCTATACCGCAAAATGAACATCGAACCCTGTCAATTTCATTTGTGTAATGAAAGCCTGCGGCAACCATAGCGGTTGGACTGATGAAATGCACAGGCCATGATGTAAAGGTTTTCAGTCTTTCGTTTTCGACTTCAAAGTCAGGTGTCAAATCTAACCCGCACATGTTGACAGTGTTGACGTCAATGAGTTGTTACACCGACGTTCATAAAATTTATACGATAATGTTGGCTTCACGTAATTCCTCCACAACGGAGATGATTTCGTTGTCGTGTCCGGTGTGACCGGCGCGTTTTGAACTTACCAGCAGTCTCAACCGTTCAACCAGTTTGTTGGGATCGTTCCAGTGTACGTAATCGATACCACGTCCGCTGCGCGGTGGGAACAATCGGGCGATTATCTCTCTGTACTTTACACCTTTGTTTGTATTTATTTTAGCACCGGGTAAATGATAATGTTTATGTGCGTTAGTGTCCGACAGTATAGATTTGTACGCTGCTAAATCGTTTTCATCATAGACGCTCTTGTTGGGTTCTTTCATAAACATAAGTTCGTAGAGACCCGGTGTACCCCTGTATCGTTTTCCAGCTATGTAGAAGCTGTCGTCTTGATTGATCTCCAACACCGAATTTCCCACCATCCATTTGTCTGCAACGTTACGGATACCGTACGTATGATCCATCTTTTTGTCTCGATCATCAGATAAAGCGAGTAGTAAGTATTTCCTCGCGAGCGGACCTTCGATAGACTGTTCAACGTATTCTTGTGCTTCCTGTCGACCTTCGGGTGTTGTTAAAAACTCTTCAAGAGTTACGTTCGGTGTTTCGACATCAGGAGTTTGTGCCAACACTTCCGTTCTAAGGAATCGAGGTTGTGATGGTGGTGGTGTCATCTCGACAGCTGTCTTCGTATCTTCATCTTCAACATTTATTTTTTTAATTTTATCACCGGAGACATTCAACTTTTCCGAAATCTGGGTTAACGGTTCCAAAAGAGGTTTGTACTTTCTCGTTAACGCTTCATCGCTCTCTCTGATGTCATGTTTCAACGCGCGATACTTTTGTCTTATGTTATCGCTAATTGCATCGATTTCATGTGTCAATTGCTTGTCATCCATCTTGACACTGATGACTTTCTCGCACAAACTATTCTATTTATGTATAAAACGATCGAAACCCACTCTGTATCTACCCGCGTTTATCGGTGAGTCCTTGTTGATGACTATGAATCCGTAACGATCCTTCCACGCTTCGGCGCACATCGCTTTGAACTCTTCGTATTTCATATCTGTGTTAACGTGATCGTTGTAAACGTGACGTAAATTGAGATCATCTTGCCTGAAAAAAACCAAGAAATTGGCATTATCACGCACCAGTTGCTTTGGCACCAGACTGTACGTCTGACAAAGGTACAAAGTGTCCACACCGCTATGCCGTCCCATAGCGAAATATTTTCGTATGTTATTCTGCCGTTCACATACCACATCATCGAACAACATGATTGAATTAGGTACAATTTCGTGCGGAGGTGGTACTTCATCGTTTTCACTGTATGTGAAGTACATCATTCCTTCGTCAGCGAGAGCATTAGAAACGTCTTCCAACATACGATATTTTGGTTTAAATAACGATTTGGAGAACACGTACAGGTTCTGAAATCGCAGTCCGTTTGAATCGAATAACATGTTAAAGGCAACGTTTGACTTCCCGCTACATGACCCGCCGCACACGATACATCGAACTGTGTTTGGAAACAGTGGACTGTGTTTATTATATGCAACTTCACCGTTGTACTTAGCAGAGTCTACGTTCTTAACATTTAACTTTAACGATTGTTGTTCAATCTTCATCTTAACTCGTTTACGTTCGGTTAAATACTGTGGTAATGTTATTATATCAGATCTTTTTTATGTATCCACGAATCGTGTTTACCGTCAAAGCCGAGCCAGCGCACTCGCACGCGATCACCTTTACGTTGTAATATTTTTTCAACGAGATACACATCACCAACGCTGGTTTTACTCAATTCTTGTTCATAAAACCCACCTTCCACAACGTCACCCGTGTGATCTTTCAACAAGTACGTAACCGGTACGGTTGGCTGAACTCTGTGCACTGTATATATCTCGTTCGTCCAGTTTGGTGTATAACCTTTAGCGAATGTGATTTTGTATTTACTGATACGCACTCGATCGCCTATTTTAAACTTATGTTTCTTGCTCACTTTCCGCGGTACGATATTTTTTCTTATTCGTTCCAACACAATTTGCTCGTTGCTCTTGTCGACTTCTCGCGGCTTCATCTCTATAGTTCTATGCACTCTGTCGTTGTATTCCATCACCAGTTTAGGCAAAAGCGACAACCACCGATAATGGCCTTGCTCGCTGAACGCGCGGTACATGTTCGTTTTCAACGTACGATTAAATCGCTCTACGATGGACGCTTTCTTCTCGCTATACGTTGAATAGTGTTTGACGTTGAATCTCTTTAGTAAAGCTTGTACGGTAGTGTTAAAGTACTCTTTCCCCTTATCCGTTTGCAGGTATTTCATTTTATTTTTTACAATTATTGGTTCGAGAGCATGTGCTACTTCAACACCCGATTTAGTTTTTAAGGGAATCGCATATGCATACTTGCTAAATGCGTTTATTACCGTCATTAGATATTTGTACCCCTTGTTCAACTTGGCATGCGGTATCATTTCCACCAAATCCGCTTGGTAGAGATCGTGTAACCCCTTCACCTCCACCGCACGTCTGGGAAAGTTCCTTCTCACCGGTCTGTGCAATTCCTTTGCAATAGTTTTGCGTACGTTTTCCATATCGCCACCCGAAACGCGAATCGCAAAATTTTGGTACGAGATATACCGTTACGTTTCCACTGAATCTCATCGACTTCATCGTCGTTACTGACAGTGTGTTGCTCCTGCAAGCGAGTCTTATATCAACGTATATCGAACGCATAATTTATAACGGATTTTCTCGCTTGCTGAATTATCTCGCGTCTGGGTTGACAGAGTTTATAATGACCGTACGCCAGTGTTGTTTCACCGTCATCCAAGACATATCGTTTGTCATCGTATGGTGACAGCGATAATTTTGTAAGCTTTCTTGTGTATATGTTATGTTTTTCGCTTTGGATAGTCTGCGCCGTAGTATAAGTTTGAGAAGTGGTCTTTACACATTGTTTATAAAGTTGATGTTTCAACTGTGTAGCTATCGCGGAACGTGGCACACCTTTCGCTACCTTTTTCTCTTTATCGTTTGCCGTAACGAATGAATAACATTTTGCGCGCAACCCGACAAATTCAAGTACCGGTATTCCATTTGTTTCGTCTTTAAAAGTACCCAACTTTTTCTTGTTTGTTTCACTATAGCACGGATGTGCCTTAGGGTACTCCGACGTGTCAAAGAGTTCGAGATGCTCCTCCATGTCTTTGTACACATCGTCGGTGCGAATGTCGTACAACAGAGAGTCAGTGTCCGTCATACATAGACGTGCACGTGACCCGTACGTATTCATCGTGAATCCGTAATGGAACCGATACATAATCAGCTTACTAATATCCAATACACTGAACCCAACGTACAAAGGTCGGTTCAGTGTAATGGATATTTTTTTCATCGTGAGACCTACCAGGTCCTCGTTATAGATGAAAAAATGTTGTAGCCTGGGGTTAGCGGTTAGTTTGTGAAGTTTCTCCTCGTTTGGAACTAACTTGAAATCGATTCGCTTCCGTACGTTTTCCAACGATTTTCCGTACGGTGCGTTATTCATTAACTTAAAAAAGTCTTTTTCAAAGGTGTTTCTGGCTTCCTTTCGTCGCTCCGTATTAAAATCGATGAAAGGTTTCAACCATACGCACTGTGTGAATGCTAACACACGGTGAATCGCTTTCAACTCCATTCCTAGTTCGAGGTAGAGTTTCAATGTTCTGTAATGAACAATGTATTTTGTCTTGTCCTCGAGGGACGTTATCAGTTTCTCTACCTTACCGTTACTGCACACAAAGTCTTTTAACAGCTTCATGCGATAGCAGTACGGTGAAAGCATACTGTCCGTAATAGTACGCTTTTCAGGTGCTAAAGGGTAGTCACTGTGTAAGTCGTGTAGGTAATGTGGATACCCCAGATCGACTTCCAGGATATAACCGGTGTCACCATCGTCGCGTAACGTGTGCACGTTCAACGTATCGATCACTGTACGTTCCAACCATCGAAAACCGGACAGTGGTAAAGGCTGTGTCATAGCCGTTCCGTACAGGTTGGTACAATCGAGGTAAAGTAAATAGTTATGCGGCTTGCTTGCGTCATAATCGGGAATGTACGGGTTGTTGGCCTTGGCGTACCTACTAGAAATTGCTGCTAAGCCGCCACGGATACCTCTTTCGATGTACAGGTGTACGTCTATATCGCGGAGTAACTCTAACCTAACTCCTGTCATTTTCAGCATCGCGTTCCACGCTAAACCGGCGGTGGTAAAAACGTTACACGGATCGAGTTCGTAGTACTGTAGGCTCATGTTTCGAAAGTTTTCAAATACATCAGCAAGCAGTAGTACATCCGTTTTTAAATAAAGGTCATGATAATCACCGAACGTTTGCATGTCGAAAGCCGACCAAACCGCTCGAGCGTGCGCGTAATCTTCTTCGTTTATATCCGACTCTGTCAACCCGTTGTAAAAATGTTCGCGGTCCGGTAACTGCCTCTCGTCAAATTTTGAATCGTCCGTAACGTATTCGTAAGGGTACACGCCTTTACGCAACAGTAAATTAACATTACGCGTGTAAAATTGATTAAGGATTTTAAATTTATCCGCGGATAAGTTGGAGACGAGTTTTTCAAGTGACGCGTTCATGAACCGCAGAGAATCGAGAAACCGGAGCTGACCGAGTGTAACGGAGATGTAACGTTCGGTTGTAGTAGCGATACACGTTATTTCATCTTCCTTGTACATTCCGAAACCTTGCATCAAATGATGCGAGTCATAGCCACTTAAATTATGGAAAAAAACCGGAACGTGTGTTGGTATTTTGTAATTTATATTACACGCATTGTGAGCAGCGCCTAAATAGTTTCCCGTTATGTGGCAATGGTTTCGAACCGTGTCGTCCGTTAACGGCTGCTTGCACAGATGACAGTGCGTAGCGTTTCGGAATGACCGTTCATCGGCCGCTGTCATTTGGATCGGTTTATTAAACTTTCTATCGAGTCGTTGAACGTCGACTAAAAGCACACGAAGGAACGTGTCCACCACGTCTTTACCGCGGTATATTACAGGTTCCTTGACAGCGTTTCCCATCCAGTCAACTATCACATAGCAGAAACTGGCTGGTATATGATGTGCCACGTTTTTACCGGTGGTCGGAACAATAAACGATTCGAAGTCAGCGTATACCGTATAAGGTACGCGGTGACAAAGTGAAAAGTTTTTAAAATACATCCACTTTTCGTTCTCGTCAGGAAGTTTTACTTTCTGTACTGCATGCTGAGAACAGTTGCGTTCGTGTTCTTCAACTCGTTTTCGCGCCGCGTTAGTATCTTTATTGTCCGAAAATCGGTGTAGACAGTAGTTGCAGTAAAACGAAGCGCCGTTTCGTTTTGACAACGACGAAAGCATACGCGAAAGGTTCCGTATGAGGCAGTAGTGAGTAGTGTTCGCGTCGGACAGTAGCAGTAGGTTTACGTGGTACTTTCGACCGCGGTGTTCAGTAATACGTAAAGGATATGCCTCGCCTTCGTAGCCAAAAACGTTAACGGATATGTTTTCGTTTAATTTTTCAAAACGTTTTATCTTATTGACTGCTACGGGATAAGGTATGTCCTTCATGTTTATTTCTTCTTCGTACGGAAGGTAATGGCTAACGCGATGCGGGTTACACGCGATCGGGTGTATACCGGCGAGCACAGACCACAAGAAACACTTTTCATCTTCTAAATTTTTCACATTAATAATTCCTTTCTTACTGTGTGACAATTTCGATGGTGTAGGTAGAAAGCTCGACCCCACAAGAGGATTGTATTTTGTAATATTTATTTCCACCGACTCGACACCATTTTCGACCCACCCGCTTCCGTCACGCGTGAATTTGTCAACGGATTCCATTATTTTCTCGCTAGCTATCGAATACTGTTCATCGATATCGTCATACTGTGACTTAAGTTCTGTACGTGATCTAAATACCGCATTACAATAAATATTTTCGGTGTTTATTAATTTTTTAAAAGATACACGAACTGCTAAATACCACTTTATATAATTATTTAATGCAACGGCTTCGCTACAAATCTTATCAATAACCGTGTGTTTGTAATCTAATAATACTGTTTGTGTGTTTAGTGTATTGTCAAGTATCATAAATTTTATAGTAATTACATTACCATTGATAGCACGGTGTTCGCTGTTGCTGCCGCCGCTGCTGCTGCTGCTGTCGGTCATTGTGAAAGGAGTGAGGCCGGCTTCGCGTAGTCGGTTCCCTATATAGACAGTCCGGTGACCGGTAACGCTGTCGCCGCGCTCCGCTCGCGAGAAGCAGCTGCGCGGGGTGGGGTGCGGGGTGGGGTGCGGGGTTGTCGTGACCGATGCTGTGTGTGCTGGAGGTGCGGGGTGGGGGTGCGGGCTAGGATGTCATCGTCCGGTCGTGACCGATGACGCGCGTTGCGGAGGGCTGGGTGGGGTGGGGAGTGCGGTGTAGGAAGCCGACGTCCGTGACCGATGCGGTGCGGGGTAAAGGTGTGGGATGGTGGTGCGGGGTAGGGAGCTAGGTTGCAGCCGGTGTCCGTGACCGAGAGGTAGGCGAGGTGCGCGGTACAGGATGCCGGCGACCTTGACCGAAGCGCGCTCGTTGAGTCGCCTCCCACGGGATGTAGGGTGCGGGGTACGGGGGGCTGGGTTGTACGACCGGTCGTGACCGAAAGCAGATGGTGGCCCGAGACGACGCGTGGTGGGGTGCGGGGTGACCGTGACCGACGGACTCGAGTGGGGTGCGGGGTGGGGTGGGGTGGGGGAAACCCGGTCGTTGCGGAGCGACAGACAAAGTAATTGAACAAAATATGTAGGCGAGGTGCGGGGTGGTGGTGAGGCTTTGGGTGCGGTGTGGTGGTGCGGGGTAGGATGTCATCGTCCGGTCGTGACCGAAAGCAGATGGTGGCCCGTGACGACGCGGGGTGGGGTAGGAAGCAAAATTATAGCCGTTACCGTTGCGGTGGAGGTGCGGGGTAGGGTGTCGTGACCGAAGGAGATGACGCTTTAGAAGGAAGGAACGTGGTCGGGGGAAACAGAATAAATACGCCAGTGTTTCCCTGTGCAGTCATCAGTACTCGCCATGGAAGGAATCGTTGCGAACGCGAAGACAGTTGAAAATTTTTTACCAAAAAGAGACTTGTCAAGTCTTTCTTTAGGAGTAAAGTATCATATAATTCACATGAAATTTGTGAAAACGAAATTCGGGGAGTCAGTTATGGTAGATTTGGAAGATACCGGAGCCTGTCCTCAGCCGGAGGATAAACTTTTCTATGTATACCTACCTAAAAGATGGTGTGACGTATTTACAGAGGAGCAATTGAAAGCTGTGAAGCCTTGTGTCCTATCACTATGCGTAACCTCACACACTCCGCTGGCGAACGAGAAAGTGAGCGTGCAGTTGGATATTTATTATGTGAGTATGATATTTCAGTACCACTAATAATTACTTATACAGAAGTGGTTATGTATTAATTTTTTCTCTTTTTTTCCAGACCAAATAAACGAGAACAGGATTGATTTATTATAATAATAATAGTAATAATAACATTAATAGTAAAATGTTTTTAAATGATGAAGTAGACTTCTCTATTTTTTTTGTCGTTTTTTAATGTTAACTATTCATTTTCAGAGAAAGAACAAGGTGTTGCTTGGATCTAATATTGTAGAAAAACTTTTAAACAGAGAAATAAATGGTAATAATAGATTATATTGTCAATGCGACATGATTAAATTCGATTATAATTTTAGAAATAATCGTAAGACACTGAGTAGATGGATATCAATACGAAACGAAAAGAATATTTACAAAATGAAAGTATTTATTCGTAATGAGTTTTTCAAACTCTTCAAAACATCAATTAGTTATTGTAACAACCATAATATTGAATATCTTCAAATAAAAGATTTGCTAATTGCTAAAACAAAGCTGGTTAATCAGATGTACTATATGATGTATAATTTTACTGGTACAGCGTATACCTCGCTGGTAAAAAAATATGAGTGGTCAAGGCATGACTCTAGCGGATGTCCGCTTCGTAACCGTTGTCGCGTCTGTTGTTATCTAAGATATCAAAATGACTTTAATTCAGAATACATGTTTTTTTAATACCACACTAACTATCATTTGATGTGTCTACATTCTTTTGTATTTGATCAAGTATTATTAATTGTAGGAAATTATATTCTGTTTTTAATTATTAAAAAACGTATGTGGTTTATAACATAAAAAGTTAAGATAAACAATCATTAAAGTGTTAATTAAATTTTTATGTGTAATTAAATTTTTTAAAAGATTTCTCTCATAGTTACAGAAACCTTGTTTCGATGTTATGTGTTTGTGCGAATGCGAGGGAGATGTATGTCGTTCACCACCATATGGTGACCACTGTAACATTCTGAGTGCTTGTGAGTGGAGAGAATTTACACTCTGAAGAACAATTGTTTTAAAAAATTATAAGCGTTGTTACCTTTGTTATTATCTAAAATACTAAAAAGAGTTGAATTCAAGGTTTTGGTGTACCATTTTACACATGTAGTTAACACCATAGTAATTATCATTTGATGTGTGTCTACATTTAGTATGTTATTATTAACATATTACACATCAACATTGTAATATTGTATGTTATTAATTATTATTATTATTTTATATTGTTAGACATATAAGGCTTGTTTTGGTTGTAGTAAATGTAATTATTATTTTGTTAATTATGTGTGTGTGTGTGTGTGTATATATATATATATGTGTACAGAGAGAGAGAGAGAGAGAGAGAGAGAGAGAGAGAGAGAGAGAGAGAGAGAGAGAGAGAGAGAGAGAGAGAGAGAGAGAGAGAACCTTCAAGGCTGCAAAAGAAAGAGAAAGCGAGAGAAAAAAAAGATTATTTTGTATAATTATGTAAATATATATATATAGAGAGAGATAAAATGTTTATTTTGTTTAGTTATGTATATAGAGAGCGCGCGTATGTTTTGCACAATTATAATTGTCTTGTGAATATAGAACGTGTGTGTGTAGAGAGAGAAAGAAAATTATAGCTTATGATTTGATTGTAAAAGCTTTCGATATTATTAAAACTTATATATAAACCGTAACCTTTGTTATTTTATTATTATACCTTTATACAAAACAGTTATTCCTATCATACTTGAATAAGGTATACGCCAGCGAAGATAACAAGTTTTTATAGTTGAGATGCAGCCAACTTATTGATAAAGAGACACAGCTGGATTGTGGTATGCGCCAGCATGCGAAGAAAACCGGTTTATAGGGTTCAGATGCATCTCTCTCTAAAGAGAAAGAGAGTGAGAGAGAGCGTATAATCTGTTTGTATCAACACACAGCGATTCAACCAGACCTGTTTGTTACAATTTTGCAGGTACACAGAGTAAAATATATTTATACAATTACACAATTTTAGTAATGCATAATTTTAATATGTTTTTTCTAAACAATATTCAAATGGATGCATCTGTTCTATTATAACACAATATACTCATATATAATAATACAATATATGGTTTTGCGAACCGCAGATCCAGGTTCAAATCCCGAGGAGTCAAAATTTATTTTGTGGAAACCAACACCTGTCGGAACCCATCTGTATAGCCTCCTGTTTCGTCATAACCAGTGTTTTATACATGCGTCATGTGGGCGTACCCACAAATTTCGTGTACCCCCATCCGTTGTTTTAATCATTTAGGGTACCAAAATTCAGACATTAAAAATTTCGAGAGAGAACGATTATTTTGTTACATCAAAATAAACCAGAACGCGGAAGTGTTTTAACATTCGGACACCAGCTGCCAGGGCCTCTGTCATGAACTGGAACCCGGTTAGGGCGTACCCACAAATTTCGGGTACCCCCATCCGTTGATTTAAACATTTCGGGTAACGGTACCCGATACCCCCAAAATTTCGAGTAACGGTACCCGATGACATCGCCTCTGCGCGTCCGGGCAACCGCCGAATTCCGGGTACCCCCATCCGCTACACATTGTTTTCGGCTACCAAATTTTGGACATGCAGAAACCACGGCCTCCGTGACGTCTTGAAACAGGTTTTAGTCATCCGGACGCCAGCGACTAGGGCCTCTGTATGACGTCATGAACTGGAACACGGAAGTGTTTCAGTCACACATACACACACATACATACACACACACAAAACAGTGACGTCACATGGACAGCTCGGACACCAGCTGCCAGTGCCTCTATGACGTCATGAACTGGAACCCGGTAGTGTTTTCAACTGGAACCCGGAAGTGTTTTCTAACGCTCACTTTCCCTCTACTCACACAACCTAAGACGCAAAACGACATTTTGAGAGGAAACACATTAATATTGCAATTTAGATAAGACAGAGTTCTGTCTATCGCTAACTGTTCGTCCCAAGGTCATGTTTCAGGTTACATTTTACTTTGTCCTTTTGCCTCACTTTTCCAACAGCACTAGAGTCTTCAACTGAGTTTGCTACAAGTGCATACTGGTTGTTCTTGTCCTTGTAGAGGTATGAACACGTCAACAATCGTGCCAAATTCGCAGTTTGGTGATGCAACTTTTTGCGACGACTGTGGTCACCTTCTTCTTGTCATTCACGGACGCTCTGATTCACTGCAGGAAGGTTCCTCTTCCATCCATTCCACATCTGTTGCCACACATTAATAATGGTGATTGTAACAGTAACTTTTGGGGGGTCGTAACTTTGCTGTTACGTTGTATGGCAATCCCCTCGACTGTGACCTGTCTTCATCATGTCTCGCCGCAGCGTCAGCTTCTTCGTTCTCTTCACTGCCTACATGACCCGGATACCAAGCAAAAGTAAAAGATGAACCAAGGTCTTCTACTGCATGAAAAAACACCATTATCAGTTGGGATAACGTTTCCACTCTGCCCGAGTTGTCCAATGCACTTAGAATATTCAGTGAATTCGTACAACCAAAAATTTCCTCTCACCTCGATGATAAGAGAAACGAAGAGCAGCCCAGCTCATACAGATCGGCGATGTATACATTTACCGCCTTAGGCAGGGTCCAGGAGTGGGAGACGCCCTTGATGACAAACGCACTACCCATTCCGCTCTCTGTCTTTAACCCATCAGTCAGTATGCACAGTGGTGTGACTCACAAAGTATTCCTCCAAGACTGATTAAAAAAAACACTTTCAGTTCAGATGGTGGTACAATTTCTGTCTTCTCATGGCAATATCCAGCCGGCAATTGGTTTGCTAAAGAACCAGAGAGGCACCTTTCAGGGAAGAAGCGACTGGACCAGCGAAACGTGGGTGTTGCAGCCCCCCCACCGGGGTTATATCGAGTGGACGGATGTCGGCCAGTCGAGTAAATGTACAAGGGCTGCTGTATATTCTCGCAAGAATGTTGTTCTCAATCAACACGTGGCTTATGTGGTTTGGTAGAGCTAAACGTTTAGCCACATATTTCAGCAACAACAGTTGACATTGAAGATGTAAGGACGTCATTCCTGCTACACAATATAAGCTTTGTGCGCGGCTAGTGGCGTACCGCCCCTTCCATTGTGAACAGGATCCAATTTTTTCAAGCACGACCAACCTGACTGAAGAGTACACCACGCATTTTGGATAAAAGCAACGCGGTGTACATTTTTAAATAACATTTTTCTATCTGCTCCCCATGTCATATGGGAGATGGAACTGTTTGCGTTTAACAAGGATTTGCACCTCGTCATCCACAGCCGTATTCCATGTTACTTGCCTGTTGATCGTTAGGCCCAGCAATTTGATTACATGCCTATAGTGTAAACGGACACCGTTATCGTTAATGTCGGGTCCGGGCGCATCCCTCGCTTTCGACAGAAGTGGATACAGGTTGTCTTTGTTGCCGAGAAAATAGCGTATCCTGTTAGCACCGTCTACCAAAATGTCTATTGCGCCTTGCATTTTGATCATCTCCGTTGTTTTGGCCGAGTAAAACAGCACAAGATCTTCAACGTACAAGCACTTCCCAACTAATGTTTCTGTACCCTCAAAGATCCCATTGAATGTGATAGTAAAAAGCGTGCCGTTGAACAGAGATCTCTGAGTGAGTCCATTTTCCAGCTTATATGTGGCCGATAGCGATTGTCCGACCCGAACACGGGGAGTTCTGTCCCTGAGAAAGCTGGAGATAAATTTAGGCAGATTACGTCTGAACAAGTGGCTGTTGCACGCTTACTCCAAATTGAAGAATACTACTACCATGTGCTTACCTTCGATGAAACTGTTTTGAACATCGTTTTCCAGATAAACCAGGTCAGTTGTAGAATAGTGTTTTTGGTACCCACTTTGGGGTGCGGTGAGAAGACCGTGTTTTTCAAGACACCAGGTAAGCCAATACCACTTTCAGTCATTGGCTTTATGCAGTCATTGATTGTAATGCGAAGTTGGCCTATGTCATTTGACTGAAGGATGCTCTCCGTGCTTTATGTTGAAGAGCCAGTCGCTAAGAAGCGTGCTAACGTCCCTGCCTTCCATTTTGACTAGCCTTGCAATCTTCCTTTCATTTTGGCTAGCCTTTCATCTTCTTTTCCTGCAGATTGCCGATTTCCACCAGGTCACAGAGAACGGTGAAATAACTTCCACTGGCAACTGAGCTGAACTCCGATCCGGAGCTTATCTCCCGGTTATCGAGAATATTTCTTGTTCCCGCTTTTGGTGTTATAATGTTCTCCCTGGTTTATTCAGATATATTTTGGGGGGAGGTCGCCTCGCTCTCTCGCCACCATTAGAGGTGGCCGCAGTGGGCAGTTACGGGGTTTATACCCGCCCTTCTTGTCGGAGGAAGTATGTCTCTTCCGGCAGATACGTCCTGACTATCCCTTTGTACCCCACCCCGGTGTACTGCACCCGCTGTACCGTCCCTTTGTACCCTTTTTATCCATTTGTATCCGTTTGCACGTCTGTCTCAGCCGCACTGTTTTTTTAAACTTCTGATTTCCTCTACACTTTGGAAAATACCGATCAAGAAAATAGGTTACTGCAGGCAATGTTTATTTTAAAATAGGGGCTGCTGCTTCTGTTGATTTTACATCCGGTGCATAAATTTTCTTCCTGGTCAGCTGGGCATACAAGTTTCTTTGCATTGAAGTAGTTGAGTTTTTTAAGGGTACATATTTTCTGACTAGCTACTTCCTACTTTCAAATGGGACAGATGCGGGATCTCGATGAATGCTGAACACCTCATTTTACACATTTTGTAGGTTCAAGCCAACGGTCGTCCAAATGAACCGACTTCAAATAGAAGCATATCATAACCCAAGCACATCTTGATGTATTGTGCCCGAAACGCAAGGACTGAAAACACTGCATTGGCTGAGGAATGAATGCTCTTACACTCAGCCTATGAATACGTACTCTGTTCTTTTTGTGAGAAAGTTGTCCTGTTGAAGGTTAGGACGTGGGAGCAGATGGGAAAGTCAGTCCGTCCCTTTACACCGTTAGCCTTGGCATGCAAGTCACTTTGTGGGGGAAGCCCAATCGTAATTTCTTCGTTTCTTCACTTCAATAGGTCCCTGCACACTACCACCCTCTTTGTGGTGTTCAGGGTGGTACGAGTTTAATTATGGATACGGGTATAGTAACTATAGAGCAAGGGAGGGAAACCGTATTTCCAGTCGGAGTAGAGAGTAGACTCTCACCGACCGTCAGCAGGCAATAGTGAGATGCACTTTGCATGCGGTCAGGATTGTGTATCATTTACTGTGACTGTGGGAGGCCCCGGCACATTTCTTTTTTACCAGAGAGACAAGATATCTTGGTTTTCATCAGCCCAAGAGCAGCAGTTTGGGAGTACAACAAAAGAAGTTAATGTTGGTGTCAAACAAATGATAACATATCTTAACTCAGTAGGGAAATTAAGTAATATCGGTACGACTGAAAGAAAGCTGCCTAGTGTTTACTATAAAAGGCATAGGGAAGAGTTTGTAGGCCATTAATTAGACACTTTAAATTATATGATAGACAAATTAAATAATATATATTGTTTAAACTGTTGCAGCACATTAACTAGACAGTATATACAAAAAGTGAGATTAACGCAACTGTAAAGATATGAGGTGGTAGTTAGACTGATCCAGTAAGAGGTTGAAAGAATTTTAATATGTGCAACTAGATGGCGCGAAGAAGTCTACCGTCCAGCGATGTCACTTCGTAGTTCTTAAAGTTGGGATGGCCAAATGCTTCTCGATCTTCTGTATATTGCAGGCCGTAAAAGTGTCATGATCAGCGGATTACTGTGGTCGTAAAGTCTTGTATGGTGTCCTAGCACCACGTTCATGAATGACGTATTCTCAGACATATGGAATATTGAAGTCAGTGAGCAAAGTGTGGTAATACACATACCACGGGGCATCAGCGATGGGTCGTAGGATTTTTTGTTTCTGTCGACAGCTATGTTAGATTTTGTAACGCAGCCCTAAAGCTCAATTCCGTAACTCCATGTGAGATTAAGGGCAGTTTTATAGAAAAGCATCTTTTTGTCTATATGTCTTTACTTTCCCTAATTCTTAAATCTAGTTGTTTTCTTTTCTGTTTTAAGTCATGCTTCCATATGAGTTTAAAATGTAAATGAAGGCCTAGGTATAGGCCTATTTGATTACTGTTTGTTGCGGTATGTCGACGTGGTTGTATGAGGCATTTGCTTCTCCACAAGTGAATGTCGTGTGTGACGACTTGGATTCGTTTATGCATTTTCGTAGCCATTCTCCAATGAAGTTGGGGTGCTCTTGAAGACTGCATGAGGCTACTGTAAGATGAAAATATGGCTGCGTCGTCAGAAAATGTACCGATTTTTGTTTCTCTCGTAGTTGGTTCTTTGGAAGTGTACAGGACGTACAGTAGAGAGCCAATAATACTTGCCTTGAGGTACTTCTGATTATGTGTAGTAACGACTAGAGATTTCTCCGTTAATCTTTGTTTCGAATTCACGTTTGTGCAGGCAAGATTTCAGCAGATGAAAGTAAGTTGAGGGAAGGATTCTTCTGATTTTGTATTGTAGTCCTGAGTGCTACATTTTATCAAACGCCCAGCTGATATCCAGGAATGCAGTTGTGAAATACTGTTTGTTTTCTAATGCTTTGCTAATTATATAGGTTATACGGTGGCACTTTTACTGTTGAATGGGCATGTCGGAATCCAAACTGATGATTAGGGATTTGATCTTGATCTGTTAGATCCTTAGTAATTTTTTGTATATACAAGACTTTATCCAATTATTGGCAAGATACTGATTGGACGATAAGATGAAACATACTTAAGACTTTTTCCGAGTTTCAGTATCAATATAATTTGAGAAATTTTTTGTAGTTTAGGACAATATTCAAGATCTAAAATGGACTTGAATATGTGCATACATTTCTGAAGTTGTTTTCCTCAATTCTTTCAACATCCTGGTTGTAATAAGATCAATACTTGGTGTCTTTTTCTGGTTTAATGTATTAAGTTCATCTATTATTTAATTTACAGTAAATAATTTTAGGCGGTCACGAACTTCAATGGGTACCTTCGAGGTCCACTTCGAGGTCGTGAACACTGTGTTGTATGGTCGAGTGTGGGGTAAAGACTTCTTAAAGAATGACTGTCCTTGTCGCTTTCGGCATATGGTCCTGGAGGAGTTGAGTATTTATTGGAGGTGCCGACGATCTGGGTTTCTTGTTGTGTTTTATGAGCTTCCCGAATTCATTTTCTTTGTTACATTTTCGTCAAATTTTCTCTTCTCTTCTACCAAAGCATCATCAATAAAGGCATATAGGCCTATATGTAGTGTTACGTTCGATTTTTTAAACAGTTATATTTTAATATTGATTGTTCCTTCGTATACACGATTCCCGTGTTTGATATGTTTAGCGTATTGCTTCTTCCTACACCAGCTTTGGTTCTTTGATCCTAACCTACTCCATCATGCATGAAGTATAATGTACTTATTTCATGTATTTTCCGCCACACTGCCTGGTTTTGTTTCATTGCCGCAAGATCTATTTCAAAAACATTCGTTTTCTTCATTATGTCGGACTTGGTACTCATTGCTTGGATATTCCAACTTCCACAAGCCATATTCTCTTTCTCTTATTGCCTTCGTCGTCTACTTTTAAATCTATCCGAGTTTCAAAGCATTTTGTCGGGATTTTTAGCAATTTTAAATATCACTATAAAATAAAGTCTCAAACAGATATTTGCTATTAATTTATACAAGAAAAACTTTTTTAGATATAGAAATAATGCTAGTAAATTGCATGTCAATTTTACTTTGTATCTACAAATGTAATGGATCTTTTTAATGTATCCTTGTATACGGACTTTTCACGGATTATTCCGTGTATAATTTAATAGCAAATAAGATATGCTTGAGACTTTATTTTATAGTAATAATTAAAATTGCTGTATTATGTAGCATATTATTTTAAATAAATCATTTTTTTAGTTTTTATTTGAATTTGATCTTTAATTAGAAAATTATTATTATTGTGTTTGTAAGTATTGTGATTTTCTCAAATATTCATTTGTATTCATTTAACGTAATTTAACCTAGTTACGAATTTATTTATTTAGTAGACGAAACTATTTAATCTTAGGGTACTGTTCCTTAAACATTAACTTCTTTGATTTATAGGTAAGATTTTAAATCTAATATTAGCAATTAAAGTCATTAATAGAGAATCATAAAATAGAAAACTTTTTCCAAAATAAACTGAACTCAACGAAATATGTTCTTAATTATTGTGTAGATGTAATAAACAGAAACAAAATATGTGAAAAGTTAATTTAAAATTTTTTATATTAATTTAGGAACTGCAAAAGAGAATAAAATTATTTTAACATAAAATACTAAATACTTTTTGTTTAACACAGCAGAACGCTGACATTGCACTCAGATTTCTTTTGTCAACAAAACTCATATGCGTCTGCGTATTTTCTTTTAGTTGTAAAAAACACTCACGTTAACACTACTGCTGGCCAGAGGTAAAAATATTGTTTGCAGTTCTCTCTGTCTTTCCCCTTTCTCTCTAGGGACGAAGTTTTGTAAATAATGTTTGCTATACCCTTAAAACCTAAAGGAATCATGATTATTAATATATTTATAATTAATGTTATCGTTGTTTGATATAAATCCTTTATAATGCACAACACATACACAATATTACATAATGAAAATGTTAATTTATTTTTTAGAAAAAACGAAGAGATTATAAACCTAATTTTTGGTGGCCGATAATCATTGTGTAAAGTGATAAATTGAACATTAGAGTGTGTTAATTTTTAATGTATGCAAATGTTAATCACTAAGCAGAATGCAAAATAAAATAAGCAATTAATGCGAAATAGTACTTGTCTTGTACGTGGGTTGATCGGACACGTGAGTTAGTAGAAAGAAATATCTTACAACCTTAAGGTAAAAGAGTTGATACTGAATAATTAATATTATTCTGTCTCACCACCATTTATTGTGTAAGATTCGTTACATAATATCAAAGTTTCAAATTTACTTATAAATTTAGCAGGTGCAATACTTGTTTAATCTATTTAAAACGGTCACTATGCTGTCGATCGTTCTTATAGCTGGTACGAAGCAGGTAAGTAATAATTGTCCACTCTTTTATCTTTCACACTTTTCAGTAAATAGGCTACGTGATGATCAAATACAGCTTATTACGACTTTAACCACATACCAATTTAGATCTTGCTCAAGAGACTGCCTGTTACATTACATTGGGATAAGAAAAGTATAAGAGACAGAAAGATTATCTTCAAGGTATTTGTTGATTACAAAATATGGAACACAATTAGTTTAGTGCTACATAATTTGCCATGATATTCATTAAATTTAAAATATAAGGATAAGATCTCGTATTTTTTAAATATACGTAAAGGAAACAAATAAAATTATTTCAGTAGCATACGTTTCCACTTTTGAAACATTGCAGTCGATTAATCTTCTCTTTCACTTTATCTTCTATCTTAATATAATTTTTAATTTGTTTTATGCATAAAATTTTATAATTGTTATTTTTCATAAACAAATAAATAATTAGTTAAAAAATTATTATTTATATTTTTATTGTTAACAAAATAAAATAAATTTGAAACAGAAGTGGAGAAAAGATCTTACCGTCAATACAGATATTTAAATAGCAATATTTTGATTGAGGAATTTTTATCCGGAACGTTCTGACGCTGTGGCACTTAAAGGGAACGGTTTGTCATGTTTATGGTGATATTTTGACTGCAAAATGACGGCGACACTGTGACAGGAGTGTTGATGTCTTACCGTATAGTATACCCTTGTACCTATATTTAGTGTAAGAATATTTTGTTAAAAGCTGTAAAAGTAGTTTTCATGCTAAAGGTTGTATAAAATTTGCATGCCTCTCACACATCAAAATATAGCAAATGTCACACATCGTAACACGTAATTTAGTGGCATACATTTAGTCTAATGTGAATGTTAGTCAACTCGTAGACATTCGTTTTTCAGTCATATTGTTACGACGGTCTAACCGATCTTCGTATGGTACAGTGGAAAACAAAATATTAGACACCAATGAAGTCACTAATAGCCAGCTTTAATTATCACAATTAAGAAATTGTAATCAATAAGATAATCTCGTACAACTTCTTCTTCTCCTATGGCATTACAGCCCTTATTGGGCCCTGGCCTCCTTCAAATTTTCCCCCCATTCTCCTCTGTCAGCAGCCATCCTCCTCCAGGAAAGCACTTTCCATATCTCTCTTGCATCCTCATCTCTTACAACAATTCAAGTAAAATTTGTCCACGCGCAATAATAATGTCAAATATAAAGAATTCCGCAGTAATTATAACACAACAACACTTCCCTCCAACACTTCTACAAACACTCGATCCGCGTTAAGGAAATCGCTCACTGTCATCTGATCCACAAAGCCAACCTCTGTCCCTTACATACGTAGCGCACGCGTACTAGAATCTCTCCATCCTTAACTGCACGCCAAATAATTCTTAATTCAAGTGTTCTCCAGATGACTCTGGAACGTACTTAAACGGGGCCTTAACATAGGCTACACCTGCTTGACTAACATTCAAGGACGGGTGGAGGACGTGTTACACTTTTCAATAGGGTTCTCGTTAGAATATTAAAAGTTTAACAAAATATTTAATATAGCGTTTGTTAAAACTGTGTGTACAAAATGTTTGTTTTTTAAATTTTCGTCTGATGAAAATCCC
This sequence comes from Magicicada septendecula, assembly GCA_034769895.1. Taxonomy (NCBI): domain Eukaryota; kingdom Metazoa; phylum Arthropoda; class Insecta; order Hemiptera; family Cicadidae; genus Magicicada; species Magicicada septendecula. The sequence goes on from CM068371.1 coordinate 265,214,106, forward strand.
CGATTTTAAATATTTGTAGTTTATAACAAAAAATCGTTATCAATTTGTTTATAAGCTTGTCAAGCCAGATCGTGTAAGTGTGTTAATTTAAAATTTTAACAGTTATATATCGGTTAGGAGAATCACAAATTACTGCTCAACGTGACAGTACCGAGTTATACAAATTTCACAGATTTTCAAATTGGGTTTATATTATAACATTTTTTACTGGGAGTGTTTGCACCAGCCAGATATACGGCCAACAATATTGTGCTGTGATACACTATCAGTAACACTGTATTCGGAAGCCTGTTGTTCGATAAACGTAGTTATGCTCGTTTAATTACCAACGAAGTAAATCCAGATATTGAATCAACAGCTATGTAACTGTAAATATTATATTCCTGTCTCCACGTTCACTAAATTTTACTAGTAACCTTCCTTTGTACAACTGACAAAACTGGACCCATAAGTCAGCTACATTATTTATGTGGACGTTTACTATAATCTTATAGTTGAAAGTTTATAAAAACCGTACGTAATGTCTCTCTACGCCCTGGAAAGAGTTTTGAACACACAAGTATACCCTTTTTGTATGTGAAAACTTACTGTTTCTAAGTTTTCAGTTAGTCTACATCTATTTTGTTTTATTTACAGTACTGAAACTATGGTAGCGACGAGCTTGTGTACTGTTATGCGGTAAATAAATTACCGCACTGCTTAAAGGATTCAGTTCAGTTGTTCAACTGTCTTTTATTAAAGCCATTTTTGCAGTGCAGCAGATTTCCACACAACTGTGGGCAAACATTTGTAAATATTGAACAAGTACTTTCCTTGATGTGCTGTTGTAGTCAGAATACATAAATATGGGAACCTTTATGTGTAGCCGTGACTATACGGTAAACGAAATCGGAGATTTAAAGTCGTACTCATCTGCACAAATACAAGTGCTTTCATTGTCAAATAGGGTTAATCGGCAAAATCAATGCATATTATTCAGTATAAATGCATTTGTTATTGCATACGTTCATAAGAGATGGCAGGTTTAAATTTATTATGAACACCATATTATCAAAATTGTAATAACTAACATTAGTTTTGTAATTGGCGGTTTCGTGCTAATATGTATTTCAAAACTTACGAAAAGTACCTAACTATGGTTATAGTTAATTTTTTAACTACGGAGAGCCGACGATTACTTATTACTCCAAACAAGTAAGCAGCGAGGCTAAAATTTTCCTCAAGATTAGTTGCCGTACAGTTTTAAAACCGATTACGCTAATGATTAAATTATATTCATTCCTATGCAAATCAGTTTACCTTTAAAAGTTTTTTCTTCTTTCCTTTTACGTTCTTACTTACATCACTCTTATTATTTCGAGCCCAGTTACATTGAAAATAGGCCCGAATTCTTATACAGTGTTTGCTAAATTGTTACTACGCTCCCACTGATCGTCGTATGGTATAGTGGAAACAAAATACAGACACCAATGAAGTCACTAATTACCAGCTTTAATGAGTCACAATTAAAAATTTGAAATCAACAAGATACTGTCGTACAATAATTCAAGTTAAATTTGTCCACGTGCAATAACTATGGCAACTATATAGAGTTTCCCACTACACTTTTCACTAATCCTCAACAATGACTTGATCCGCACTAAAGAAATCGCTCACTCTGACTGACAAAGCTAGTAGCTTTAACTTATATACTTAGCGCAGTTGTTCCAGAATAACTTACCACTCTTACTGCGGCGTGCCAGTTTAATGCGTATTTACAAGTTTAGTACATTAACCTAACCTAACAACAAACAACCTTACCGATCTCTAGGAACTTCTGTTCCATACTATAATAATATATTGGTACAGGTCTACATGAATAGATTATACAATATTAAATTCATATTATTTTATATTAAATGTATTGACTAGTTTAAATTTATTTTAAACTACAAATTTATATGTATACATTTGTATGAATTGATTAAAATGTTTACTAGCTGTAATTTAGTGTGTTTTCACAGGCATTCTAACTATACTGTCTGTTATGAGATAATGTCTTATGAGATTATTTATAATTTCTTACTTTCCATTATTATAAAGTTTTGCCGTATTTTATTCTCCTGTAAAAGTCCAATTCTCGCTGCACCACTGTCTTCCAAGCTGCCATAAAATATTTTTGTGAGTCATAAAAATAGGCGTCATCTTCTTGACCTCCAGGTTCTGGAAATTATTGTCTGCCGTAATTTATCTATACTAAGAACATTGTATAGTTATGTAACAGACATCCCTCTACTAGAACACTGAGAGGTAACACCGAAAAAATTGCAGCATTTGAAGCTATAACTGCTAAAGAATGAAGTAACAATTGGTAAGGAAAATCATATCATAATAACGTAGTGAATAAAGCAGCAGGAAGTATAGACATGAGCTATATTTTCTCACACCATACCCTCAAAAATATTCTGAACTTCTATAAACTCTCTGAATTCTGGCTGTCACAAAAACTAGTTGCATTTTTAAAAGAATAACATGTTGATACCTACCGAAATATTTGCAACACTCCGAAGCACAAGGTGAAGGCTTTCCTTAAAATTTTGTGTTGTATATTCTATTTAAGATTACCCTTCAATTTATAATTTAAAATTTGTATAATATAAACAAAAAATGTTGTTACTTTTAACTGTTCCAAAGCCTTACGAAAAAACAAAGATATATTATGTAAAATATATTTATATTTTATGCATATATATATATATATATATATATTGTAAATAAATATTATTTTACATTTTAGTGCCCTACGTTTTTGCGCCAATTTATGTAAATAAATAAAATGTTAGTGTTTATTTTTATTCTTTTCTATTGGTTGTCCCACGATGTGTGAATCAATATGTAAATAAATATTTTATCGCTATTAAAAATTAATTACTTAGGCCTCAGGTTGTTGCGCAAAATATGTGAATAAAATTATCAGTGTAATATTTTGGATATTCGTATTGAGATATATAAATTCTTCTTTAACGCCTCACATTGTAAGTGCCAAATATGTAATATAAATCTGAGTGTTCTTAATTTATTTTTAATTATTTTATTTAAATTTGATTTGTTCTTTTTAACTGTGTTCTTCTTAACAACTCTCGTTGGAGCGCCAAGTTTTGAATGCAATGATTTTTAATTGATGTAACTAGTGTAGAGATAATTACGTATTTTATTTTCAATATAAGAATAATTAGTTAGGTATTTGCTTCTTGAATATATAATTAATTCAAAAATTGATTGAAATTAAAAATAATTTAAAATCAAAATATTATCATTGCTCACCTTGATACCCAAATTTTCGCCTCAATTTTCGTCAGCGTAAGCACTCGTATTTTCGATAAATTACTAATAATTATTCTAAATAATTACACCAGCTCTTATACAGTTTATTTCAATATTCTTTTATTGGTTTCTTAAACCTTTCCTTTAATATAAAACAAATGAATACTTTCTGAACATTAGTTACCCTAGTTAATAAATTAATTGCTCAGAGGTTGGCACTATTGAAAAATCTCAGGGAATATGTTATTACGTATAGGTTAATTCTACTTAAATATTGAAACGTGTGTTCTTTTGACTACAATAAGTTTTCCGAAAATGTCCTTAGTGAAGTACAAAACATCACAATTCTTCGATATAATATTATATAAAATAAATAATTGCTTACAACTAAGGAACGAAAGTTTTTTTAGTGTCTATCAGCGTCAGTTACTTTCTGGGTTAACAACAAATTCATTTCTTAATTCTACGTACAAATAAATAATTACATTACAACTAATAAATCACAACAGTGTTAGTGTTTAATGTTTTCAGTGTTTGTTTAAATAATTAAATAGTGTATATTCAGTGTCACAGTTGGGTTAGGTTGAAATAGTAATTTGGATTAATCTCACCGATTTTTTTTTACACTTCCTATTTTTGGTACGATATTTTCACAATTTAATATGTATACGTCACTATTCACAGTTCACTTGGTTGATTATTCACTGAATTAAAACCTGTCTTGCCTTCATTGAAGTGACCTAACCTGTCTTGCGTTCGAGACCTACTAATAATTTACTGCCCACAAGTGTTACAGGGATCTCGTTCTCAACTCTTCGAGGTTCAGCAATCAATTAAGTCTCGTGTGTCAATTTTTCTGGCTTCTCGGTACAGAATTTGCAAAATTCCGATTGGTGGAAGCCTTAGCATTGTCATTTGATAGGGTCAGTTTTTCTAGTTCAAATATACCTCCAAATACTAATTTCAAAACTCCCATCTAATGCTAGATACAATGTTAATGATATTGTCATCAATGAAATCCCCTTTTTTCACTAATCATTTTGATACCTCACAAGATAGGTTTTTGTTCAGTACCTTTATATGTTACATTTTTTATTTTTGACCAAAATTTATGTTTCATGCTTACAAGTACCCCTTCTATACCCGTAATGTTATAAAACAATTTCTATTTGCTTTAAATATAATATTAATAGTTAAATAAATTGATATAAGTACTGGTCATGACAAATGTTAACATCATTGTCTTATAAAACCTATTGACTGTGGTACAGACATAATATTGTCTTATATACACTTTAACATCATTAATTTCTTGATACACTTTGCTTATTTATAAAATATAATCATACTATGGATCTACTCTCTACTTTAATACAGCTAAAACTTACCCTAATACAAATACGAGTTCTATAAAACAACATTAACTAAACAATTTCTTAATTTATCTAACATAATAATCATGACACACTCCCTAATATCCTGGTTAGTTCATGATTTATACTACTACTAACACAAATATTATATAACTTGATTTAATTAACCATCTTGGTAATTCCTCAAACATAATGATTGTCATCCTGACAAACTCTATAATACAATAGTTAGTTCAGGATTCTTACTAATAATCACACAAGTTTTATGTAACAAAATTTAGGTAAAGCATTTTGGTATTAGTCTTCTTTTTACTTTAATTGGCATTAGGTTCTTTTAGAATATGTAAACACAAATACCTAATCAAGTCATAATTTCTAATAACAGTTTTACACCTACTGATACACAATTATTGTTTCATATAACTGATTCCTAAATGAACACACTTTCCCTTCACAATACTTAATTAATCAATTATACCTAATGTGATATGGCTCTTCCTATTTTGAGTACAATATGATATAAAGTATTTAATTGAAATAAGTGTCACAATGTTTTGATCTGCATTGTATACTTTCCTTGATTATTATATATCAGTTTTATAATTTAACATATTAAGACATATAACTTACAAAATAAACTTAGTATTTTACTATTATTTTGTACTTTAACAGGCTTTAGTAACTTGGTTAGTAGTTGGGTAGCACTTTGGCATATGTCTATTATTCAACATGTATGAGTTTTAATATATATTTTAAGGGAACCGTCACGTTACAATATATACATATTTACTTACTTTTTTACATTTATGTAAAAAAGGTACGATAAAACATTCAGTAGACGTTCCTTTGCACTTGCAATGCCAATAAAAACGAAAACGACCAAAATCTCTTGTTATTTTATCTTAAAAGAGAAAAATGACTCACATGATGTTCTTGAAATAAGGGAAATTCATTAGCAAACACTCTTAACTTTGGACTAGAATTCTGAAATTTGCCTATTTCCTAAAGTAAAAATATGCCACTTTGTATACCGTTTGCGATTGTCATATAAAAAAACTTTTTTTATGTGACTTATGAAGTGTGATACACGATTTTCTCTGCCAGAATCGAAGCAATTATTGTCATGACAAGATAAGGTCATACTGGTGGCTATGAATGTCGAACGTGGACAGAATTATTGGTCGCTATCTCCGAATACCCTCTGGGAGTTCACAAGTGAATTCAGCCAAACCCTTAGTTACTCAAGGTCAATTACATTTTGCCCGCCTAAGAAAATTACAGTCGCTGTACAGTCGGTGCAGAAAAACGGCAGCAGTAACTTTCCCTTACCTTAGCTGCAATAACAACTAAGTTTAATTCAACAACTAAGTTCATTCCTGAAAATCAATTAGTATTATTTTTGTAGCACCTGCCATCTACTATTAGATTATTATGATAACTACTCGCTTGTTTTCCAGATTCAGATCCAGGTTTGCGCCACCCTTTTTTTCTTTAAATACTTTAAAAATGTCTGTTTAAACTGCATTAAATATGCCGATTCTGTGTATTGTATTTCTTGAGTCAATAATATTATACAACGAAATATACAAACGTTACACATAATTGTAATACTGAAGACTGTATATATGTTATTCATATATGTAATTCCTTTAGTTGCAGTTTTACATACATGTTTTAATTAGGAAGACAATCAATAAATAATACACACAAATATTAATTAAGGTAAATAAATATGTGTTTAATTTTAAAACTCAAAAAAATTTGAGAATAAGTCTTCCTTGGTCTAAACTTCAGAAAAACGTATGCGATTGTTTTTAACAACAGTCTTATTTCGTGTAGTTTTTGACAGTTTCTTTCTTTAACGTCTGAAAACATTTATAGCTTTCTATTGGCTAAACATTTGTTCTTGTTTTCTTCCTAGTTTTGTCTTAAGCTGAATTCGACATGTGCTGTTTTAAATCCAACTTTACTGCCGTATATTTCGTGAATAATGAAAATTATTTCTCCAAAAAGGATGTATAGATAAATATTATTTTTAATATATGTTATAAATGTTTATGTACACTAAATTTCTCAACGTGTGAGTGCATCACACAACCCACGTTATGTGATATTAATATCACCACACGTATCAATATCAATACCAGAGATTATACGTTCTTTTAATTCACAGATAATTTTAATTCTCATTAAATGCTTGTTTATTTACCAATAAAATTCACATATACTGTCTGATAACTAGTACAACAAATATTATTTCCATATTATAAATATATCATTGGCGGCTCAGTAGACCAGTGGGTATGATACCTGTCTACGAATTTAGAGGTCCTGGTTCGATTCCCGGGCCTGCACCATAATAATCAAGGTGCGTTTTTCAGTCCTCAGATCGATTCAGCCTGTTAAAAATGAGTAACTGGGATAACATCCTGGGGATAATAATGGGCGGCTGAAGCGCAGTGCTGGCCACACTGCCTTCTTTTTTGCCTGTACGGCTCACATAAGGCTCCTGTACTCTACTTCTCCTAATCTACTTCGGCGGAACACATGGGAGCCATTATTATATTATTATAAACATATCATTACTGGCTCGGTACACCATTTTTTTATTGGTAAAAATGTAAAACTTTTACCTTGTAGCCTGAACTAGTTTTCACTTATTACAAGCTTCGTCAGAGACTGCGACTAGGAGCGCTGTCTGTCTTGTTCAACGGCGCCGTCGTACGAAAGATTGATATTGTGTGAGTGCGGTGTGATATGTTCGAATAGTACGTGTGATTTGAATTGTGTCTGTTCGTTTAGGATGGTTTTTTATGTGTTTGTATATTTCTAGTCGTTCAAGAGTGTCTAGTTTTCGCACTTTTGTGTGTTCGTGTAGAATTTTCACGTTGGTTTTTATGTTTGTGTATGTGTGATTTGCTTCAATGAGGTGGTTTGCAAAGGTGGATTCGGTGGTAGAGTGTAGTGCCTTTGTGTGTTCAATGTATCTCTGTTTAAAGCTAAGTCCTGTCTGGCATATGTAGAATTTGTTACATCCTGAGCAGTTTGTGTATACCAGATTAACCAAATTTGATTTGTTCTTTGTGTGTGTTTTTGGCAGTGTGTGTTCTGTTTTGGCAGTGTGTGTTCTGTTTTGGCAGTTTGTATTCTGTTTTGGCCGTGTGTGTTCTGTTTTGGCAGTGTGTGTTCTGTTTTGGCTGTGTGTGTTCTGTTTTGTTTGTAGCTCTGTACGCACTTCTGTATCCTGATTTAAATTTTTGGGCTATTTTTTCAGTGTGGTTATTAATGTATGTAAGTGTTATGAACTTGTTTTAATTAGTTAATTAGTATAATTAGTTTATGAACGGAAAGTTATGGACAACAAAATCTAGGGATATTATTTCCAATTACTTGTACTATATTTAAAGATTTCGAATACCTTAAAAGGTTCCATAAAACTAGTTCAAAATTTCATATATTAACTTAAAAAAAAGTTTATTTTGATATTTGGTTTTATTTTTTGTTTAGTTTAGTTATAATGAGAAAGCTGCCATTACTTGTTTATTTTACTTAAACGCATTGTATGTATTATGCTTAGTGTATTAAGTTAATATTATAGGCCTATGTATTAACTCTTTATACACCTGAAGTAGACCATAAGTGACTGGTCAAAATATGGTGTTTTAGATTATCATTTTACGGTAGTGGAACCAATTTGTAACGCTCCGCTATTTACTGTACTTCCTAAAATCAGTTATCACAAAATATGGTATGAATTAGAAGTTTTTAAAACCTCTAAAAAAGTGAAATTCGTATTTCCATCTTACTGTGCGTGTAAAATTAACCATTATTATTTATTATATAGAAATAAATATGTCGATTTGGAAATAGCAATTCGTAACCATAAATCGAATTAATCATAATCGTCATGATCTTCACGGATTAAACCAAGGATGGTTTGTTCAGGTCTCAAATAAGCAGAGATTAGAGCTGGTCACTCCAGCGCTTACTCGGACGTCCGACACCTCTCCGTCACCTCGGCTTATAGTTCCAGTGTTGTTTGGGGATGCGGCAGTCATCCATTTGGCAAAGTTGTTCATACCAATTCAGCCAATACTGGACGATCCTGTCGAGTAAACTCATAATATTCAGTTCCTGGCGTATATTTGTGTTTCTCCTATGATCATGGAGAATATACATTGCCACTTGCCTGAGAAATCTCATTTCAGCCGCTTGGATGCGACGGGCCTCGCCTTTCCTTGAAGTCCAATTCTCAAACCTATAAAGAAGTGTGGGAAGAGCCATCACCTTGTAGAATTTTAGGCGTGTTCCTTTACTTGCTGACCTAAGGATTTGCCTAATGGTCTCACACATAAGGTTGAACTTATGCAACTTATTCACAACGTCGTTGCTTTCATTATAAGACACAGTGTAGCCCAAGTATTCAAAATTGCTAACAGACACGTTTATTAAAAAGAAAATAGTTTACAAAATCCTGCTCTTACGTTACAGAGGAATAAAAAGTGCGGGAGAACTTGGAGCGGAAGGTATAAAGGTGCATCTATGCGCCTTTAAAATATTCATTGAAATAATTAAGTCATTTCCAATTCTTTTTCTTTTTCTGTTAAACAAAATTTTTTAAATAAAAACACTAATAAGAAACTGAAATATGGATACTTTTTTACTACACAGTGAATATATAATTTACTTATTTACAATTTATTTACTAATTTACTTATTTATAACAGTGATCTTTTATTTATTAAAGAACATTTATAAAATCTTGTATACAATTTTTATTAACACATGAATTTTTTTCTTAGAAAACACAAAATGGTGGCCAGTCAGATAACAAGATCTTTCCGGACCTATGTTCACAGAATTTGTTATTTTATATCGATGCATAGACTCCACATATGTCTAGTGAGGATACCGTTTATCTTACACTCTGTATAGGTCTAACCACTCAATGTGTGCGTATTGAACAGCATGAGTGGTAATAGTCGACAATCAGTTGCTCGATGCGAAGTAATTGTCCTTTTGATTGTGACTAATCAAAGCTTGAGTAATTTAATAAAATGTAGCGTGATTAACAGATATCAGTGTGTGATGGAATGGCATTAGACTTTATTTGATTACCGTGTCAGCTTTTAGTGGCCTGTGCGTGATAACTGTGATTCACGAGAGAGCAAGATAGAACAAGATAGTGTTCCGGGCTTGCTGGCAACCTTCATAAATTCTTTGCTGTACGTCCTCAATATTTTCAACTATACTTCAAAACACTGTAGTTTTAAGATGTCCTCATACATAAAAATCAAATTTATAATATGCCATTATTGTTTCTTATTAATTCCAAATAATTTTCTTTTTTGTTATTCACATTATGATATGTAAATAGTTGTAGTCAAATTTGTTAAAGTTATTAATTTCATTAAAAATCAATCCTTTACTTTGTTATAAATTACTGTCACTGAGTTAATTTTTAAAACTTGCAATAACTTTAGGTAAAGTTTTCCTCTCTTGGATAAATTGAAATCCGCGGCTCAAAACATTAAGTAATCAGAATTCATAGGTAGGTTATTTCCGCCATAACTCGATTATTTGTTATTGGCAATTCTTGAAAGTCCCTGCAGATGTTTTGATTAGTAGGTCTACTACGCGATCCATTTTGAGGTAGAAGTATCTCTAATGTATGATTTAGTCTTCAAATGGATTGCGAAAAGCTTTCATACTTGAAAAATAAGATTCCTCGTATATTTTGCTTTGATGTCACTTGGATCCACTTCACGTAGTTTTGCACACTGGCTAGATACACTGTTCACCAAAGTTAGCCACTGTTGTTGCACCACCTGCAGAAAGAAGTTGTAATCTTGAATGAAATTTTGTAGTGGCCTTCTGAAGCCTTGCTGACTTTCTTAAATGATTCGTGAAAGACCGGTTTGATGTTCTCGATTGTAACACAAATTCGCGGAGAATATAGGCTACATTTTACCCAAATGTGGGTACATGATTTTAATATCGTATTTACTTTTTTACTCAATAAATTCGTTGTTTATATATTTGTAATTTGTATAAGTTCATGTACTTCAATAATGGTTATCTACACTTCCAAGTGATCATCTAGATCGGTGACGTATGAAGTCGTGCGGTTATTGCTAAACTGCTGTTACTGGAAGATTTTTCTCAAATCATTTAGAGAATGCTGCCACCCACACAAAATATGTTGCATTAAATATTATTTTAATAGGTATGGTGAGTTTAAAAGTAAAAAAAAAACGATTTATTGTATCCGTCAAGAGATTAAATTTAACCAAAATATTCTACTTAGTTATTTCCAATTTGATTTTCCATCTTTTTATGCTGCTTAACTGACCCTGACATAGGATTTTTCTCATTTATAGAATACAGTAAGACAAAGCAATTACTATTTGGCTTTCTTTTTTGTTTTCCTTTTCAGAGTATGAAATAATAATGTCGTTTCTTGGTATGGTAAGGCATTCAGTCTTCTTCACAACCCTCGATTGGATGAACTATAGATTCTTCTGTAGGTTTACACACTATACGTTTATAATCCTGTCTTAAGGCGCTGAAATTGCCTTTTATCTAGTGCATTTATTAGGCTATTTTGTGAACGAGACAGTAGGATTTGTAGGCTGTGCTTTTAATTTTATTGAACGTTTCAAAATTTATAATAATAACGACAATGTTCGGAACGCTTGAGACTTTACCGACCTTTGACTCAAAAACGATAGTGATAAAAGTGACCTGTGATTACAAGTAGTAAACCCTAGTCCTTGAATTACCAGGCATAAGACCTCACTTATGTATTGGGAGACTAGCTGTGTTTGCTTGAAACTCTGCTGTCGACGTAAGTGGAGAGAGAAATCTACCTCTTGTGCTTTAAGTAATAGCAACTCTCCACACAGTAGTATCTTACCGATACAGTTCTAATATTTTTAACAGGAGTCTATAATTAGAATACTTCCGGCTGAATAATATAATGTTACAAACATTTATTCTCACTCAATGTTATTAAGAATGATAATGTACTGTACGTAAGGACATTAATATATAGAATATGTTATATGTTTTACATTAAATTCTCTGTAATAACACCAATTCTTATAGCTTTATTTTTTATAATAACTACTACTATTAATTAAATATTGTTTAGTTTAAAAGTCTATTCGTAAAATTTGTTAAAACGCCCAACAAAGAAACTATACGGATATATTTCTGAAAATTTTATTTTCTATTTTTATAATACCGGGAAAAAGTTATAAAAATCCAGGGTACCGTATTTCCATTGAGTGGACATATATTACAACAAAACAAATTTGTTGTTTTTATTTATTTAAATTTGTGAAGCCCCACGATATTGGAGCGCCAATTAAAACAATACAAATACATCGATTTAATTTAATTTAACTTGTGTAGCCTCATGCTTTTGGGAGACAATTATTTATATAACGCAAGTTAACCAATTTAAATGCATTTACATATTGTGTAGTGAATTCGTGGGTGTAATCGTAATACGAAGATGATAAGTTATATACGTTTAAAATCCTTCCATTATTTATTTATTTAAACAACACACCTTATATCGGATATTAAAAAATAACTCATTATTAAATCATTTGTACGAAGTTTTCGTACATAACTTATTGCTAACAAATTACATACATAAGTTATATACAGTTCTTATTATCTAATTGTAATTACGAATGCGATTTGGCAAGTAAAGAATACTTGTCAATACTCTGGTTCACTGTGAAAGTGATAACTGCGTTAAGGCAGTAATATAAAAGTAAAGTAGGCCAACTTTAAGTCAGTAATTTACTGATCTGTAAAAGTGATGAAGTAAACTATTGTTTGTTATGTTATCCCATTACAGAACATTCTACATGTTTCTCGGCTATCGCAGCAGAGCCCAGCTGTAGTGTTTGTGTGCATGCATATTACTATTTTGAGAAGAAAGACAATTAATGTTACGTGACATTTAACAAGCGAGGCTGTTCCAGACTTCACCGGTCACGCACTGTGTTCAAGGCCGCAATCAATTATGCTCTAGTGTTTTCTAGTAGTGTTGACGCGTATTATGGATTATTCTGGAACACTTGTGCTATCCTTTTAAACAACGACATCTGCCGCTTAGGTTTAGTTTAAGTGGCGATTTATTCCAGTAGGTTTCGAAGTATTATGGCGAAGTGTTATGTGCTTTATAATTGTGCAAGACTATATTAGTTGACATTATTATTACGTGTGGATAAATTTAATTTAAATTATTGTACGAGTATAATCTTGTTTAATAATTGGTTGATTACAAACTGTTAATTGTGATAATTAAAGCTGGTAATTAGTCATTTTATTGGCCTTGTATTTTGTTTTCCACTGTACCATACGGCTGTCAGGAGACCGTCGTAACATTATGTTTATTACAAGGAAATGTTAAAATTCGTTACGAATTTAAAGAAAACAGTAGACTGTGAAAGTAGCCCTATATATAATGGATGTTCACTACCCAAGCAACTATTTAAATTTATCCGTGATCCAGTGTTCAATGATTCGTTCATGTGATGTAATAAATTACATTTAAATATTTAATTTATTTATTTTATTTACACTTTATACGTTTTCAAGAAAGTTAGATTATTTTTACAAAATTTAATTAGCCGTTAATATTGTCTCATTGATACCAAAAAATTCTATTAACATTCTACTACAGAAGAAGAGACACAATGTTCTGTTTTATATCTATTACCTATAGGCCTACTTGTCTTCAGTATTATTAAGAAGGATAACTTTTTTTCGGTTTTGCACTTTGATCCATTGATTATATGAAGATCTTTAAAACGTACTGTATTATAATGCCTATACTCAACACATATATACAATAAATACCTAGAAACTGAACAAGTGGCACTTTCTATCACATTTGTTATGATACTTTAATATCTATTGTGGTTACCAGTTTGAGTTGTTTCATCTTACACATTATTAGTGACACGGAGATATGTTATCAACATCATCAACATTACATTTTCTTGAGTTTCTCGTAAGTCATCTGATGTTACATCTGCCTTTTTCTTACAGATTTAAAATGTTGAAATAAAATAATAAAAGCATCGCTGTCCGTATACATTGAATTAAGCTGACGAATAATTAAATGAAAAGAAATTGTTAAGCTATAAGGAAAAGCAAAAATACAGATATTCCTTGTAGAAGAACGATAAGTTTAAAAGTAATAAAGATGATTTTTTCTTGGATTTCGTTGTCAATGACGTGTTCCTTTAATTTAACTAAATATAATTAAATCACTACCGACTCGGAACAAAAAGTTTTTTACGGGTATAGATTTGTGACACACTAAAACACAACTCCTCCAATCACCCAATACAACACAAACTAGCTTCAGAATTATGATACATAGACTTAAAAACATCCCACTAGATGAAAAAGACTACAAAGACGAACTGAACACGATAAAATATCTAGCAGAATCCAACGGTTACAACAGAACAATAGTCAATAAACTCCTACACTAAACACAAAACAAACAACAGACAAAGACAGAAAACAAAAAATTCATAACACTAACATACATCAATAACCACACTGAAAAATAGCCTACAAATTCAAAAAGCAGGATACAGACTCGCATACAAAACTACAAACAAAACAGAACACACACTATCAAAACACATACAGAAAGCACAAAACAAATTCGATATACCTGGTGTTTACAAACTAAACTGCTCAGATTGCAACAAATTCTACATAGGCCAGACAGAACGTAGCTTCAAACAAAAATACATTGAACACACAAAGGCACTACATTCCACTACCGAATCCACCTTTGCAAATCACCTCATTGAAGCAAACCACACATACAAAAACATCGATTATAACATGGATATTCTACACGTACACACAAAAGGCCAAAAACTAGACACTCTTGAACAATTTGAAATATACAAACACGAAAACACATAAAAACGACATTCTAAACGAACAGACATTCAAATGACACGCATTATTCGAACATATCACACACACAACATCGATCCTTCAAAAGTCTATACCGTCGCCAAGAATAAGGTGGACAGGACTAAAGTACGGGAACGGGACTAAAGTACTAATTGCAGAAGACGGGACGGTAATTTCACAACCGGAAGACATTGCTAATACATTAGCTGCAAAGCTTGTTAAAAACTCTTGCGACACCAACTACGACCCAGTTTTTCAAGAAATCAAAAAAACATCTAACATTTCGATTAATAAAATCACGAAAACAAGCGCAGTTACGGATCTCAAAATTAATCACCTTATTTCTCTAAAGGAGCTAAAAAATGTTCTGTCGAAATGTAGAAATTCTAGTCCAGGTCCAGACGGTATCCATAACATCTTTCTTAAAAATCTTCCTGAAGCAGCACTGACATTCCTTATACGTTTGTTCAATGTTATATGGTGTTCCGGAACATTCCCTGATAAATGGAGGGAAGCGATAGTTATCCCACTCCCTAAGCCAAATAAAGATCATTGTAAACCTGAAAACTATCGTCCAATTGCTCTTACCTGTACTTTATGTAAGTTAATGGAAAAAATTATTAACAGAATATTACAATGGTACTTGGAGAGTATTAATTTCTTATCAGCGCATCAGAGCGGTTTTCGAAAAGTTCGATCTAGTTTAGATCACTTAATAAATATTGAAACAAATGTCTGCGAGGCCTTTATAAATAACGAACATCTTGTTGCCGTCTGCTTAGATCTGGAAAAAGCTTATGAACTGGTATGGAAGGACCGAATTGTATACATTATGAAAAACGTTAGAGTTACGGTATATTTGCTTAACTTTGTAATAAACGTCTTACAGGACAGAGAGATCCGGGTAAGAGTGAATGTCTTATTATCAGATAAATATAAAATCTCAAACGGCGTGCCACAGGGTTCTCCACTTAGTGCCACTCTCATTTTAATTGCCATTAACGAAATTTCTTCTGTAATATCAAAGCCCATCCAAAAATGTCTTTTCGCCGACGATTTAACGCTTTTGTGCAAAGGAATCAACATCCAGTCCACTACGGACTGCATTCAGGAAACACTCTATAAATTAACTAACTGGGCGCAAAACACGGGTTTTAAATTTTCAGAATCAAAATCTGAATATATAATTTTTTCTCGCATCAGAAGACCAGATTCAAGAAATATGAAGTTGTCACTTGGAACAAAAGAAATTAGACGATCAAATCAAATCAAAATATTAGGTCTCACGTCCGAGGAGCGACTCATATGGGGTACTCACATAAGGACATTAAAAGGTGAATGTTTAAGGAGAATGAACCTTATTAAATCAATCGCATCATGCAACTGGGGTGCCAGCAATGACGTAATCATGAACACCTACAAAGCCTTTATAAGGTCAAAAATGGATTACGGAGCAATAATATATGACTCAGCTAAACAAACCATTTTAAAAACTCTGGAGACTATACATACATCCGCCCTACGCCTGGCCCTAGGAGCGTTTAGAACTAGCCCGATTAACAGCATTCTAGCCGAGTCTTATGAATATCCGCTTAGACTAAGAAGAATAAAACTCTGTCTGTCATTTGCCACAAGAGCAGCTTCAAATCCTGATAACCCTGTAAGACTTAATGTGTTCTCAAATAGGAACAGCGACAAAGTTGCTAAGCGCCCGGCCCTACCCAAACCATTTTATGAACGTATTAATATCTACCTACGCAAATTAAACACTCATTTTCCTTCTGTTTTCACCCAGCAACATCCACCAGAGCCTCCTTGGTGTCGTAAACCTCTCAAATTTGATAACATAATCTCAGAATCCCCAAAAGCTACTACAACTCCGTACATTTTCTTGTCTAAGTTCTACGAAAAAGTTGATAAATACACAGAGTTCACTCATGTGTTCACGGATGGTTCTCGTACAGACGGAAACAATGGATATGCAGTAATATTATCTGGACATGAATACTTATTCAGGTTGGACAGGGTCTGCTCGATTTTTTTCTGCGAAGCATATGCAATTCGTTCAGCACTGGAAATAATAAAAGATTCCATGGGCTCCAAGTATATTAGCTTCTCAGATTCTCGAAGTGTTTTAGATAGTCTGCAGCAGGAGGACAGCAAAGAACCCATTATTCAAGACATAAGCAACATAACCCTTGATATCTCAACTAGACAGTGCAAGGAAATTATTTTCAGTTGGATCCCATCGCACATCGAAATTAAGGGCAACGAGATGGCTGATAGGGCTGCGAAGACTGCTACGTCGAGTCAATATCATCCTCACAAACTTTCCCACAACGACCTTAAGAAATATCTGCATTTAAAACTTCTGGAGCACTGGAATTATGAATGGTTTAAGTCACCACCCGCCAAGCTATTCCGAGTGAGAAAAAATATTTACGAGCAGCACTCACTTGCTACAGACTCCAGGAGAAATCAAGTGGTCATAACAAGACTCCGCATCGGCCACACGCCACTGACTCACAAGTACATTTTCACAAGAGAGCCTCCTGCGAGATGTAATCGCTGTGGCACGGTTTTGTCAGAGAACTAGCGCGATTAACAGCATTCTAGCCGAGTATCATGAATATCCGCTTAGACTAAGAAGAATAAAACTCTGTCTGTCATTTGCCACAAGAGCAGCTTCAAATCCTGATAACCCTGTAAGACTTAATGTGTTCTCAGATAGGAACAGCGACAAATTTGATAAGCGCCCGGCCCTACCCAAACCATTTTATGAACGTATTAATATCAACCTACGCACATTAAACAGTCATTTTCCTTCTGTTTTCAACCAGCAACATCCACCAGAGCCTCCTTGGAGTCGTAAACCTCTCAAATTTGATAACATAATCTCAGAATCCCCAAAAGCTACTACAACTCCGTACATTTTGTTTCACAGTGCCCTGCTCTTCAACATCTACGAAGCAAATTTAATATCCCTGCAGATGTGCGAAAAAGTTTAAATGACAGAACTGCAGCCGCCAACATACTTCTCCTCTTAAAGGAGCTTCAGTTTTTAAGAGCAATATAGGTACGAACTAAGAAAATTATGAGAACATTACAAATTGTGTAGTTAAGTTAATGGACTGATAAGTTATTATGACTTATTGTTATATAGTTGTTATATTTTGTTACTTAATGTTATATATATTATATATATATATACTTAGTTATAGTTATTTATGTGCAAGATGTGTATTTATATTGCTTGTGTTGTGGGGGGTTAATATTTCTCATTTTATTTGGCTTCAGTTAAACTAATACTGTTATTTGTTAAATATTTTATCTATTTCATTTGTTTCCACTATTTGGTATTTAAACAAATATTTACTATACGTTAATATATCTGTTTAAGAATCTGTACAAATTCATTTTTGTGGTCGTTAATGACCGTTGCTGTTGCAGCGACCTTATAAATAAATAAAATTTAAAAAAAAAGATGGTCAGTGCTCCCAGCGGCAGCCTCTGAAGAAGCTTTTTGAAAGCGAAAACTGGTTCAGACTATAAGGTAAAACTACCTTTAGCCGTAAAAACTTTGTTTTCCGAGTCGGTAGTGATTTAATTATATTTAGTATGATTTTTTAATGAAATGCATAAAATTTTTATATAAAGTTGCCCAAAATTTGTCTGGCTATACTTTGTAACAGGTGAAACTAGTAGGCCCTATATTACCTATCATTTGTAAAACGATAGACAGGCCTGCTGCAGTCATATAAGTATAAACTTTCTATCAAAAGTAAAGTTAATCGGTACAGAATTTGAGAGTCCGTCTTATTTTCATAAACAAAATTTTAATAAAATCTTCTTATAAATATATATCCAAAGTTAGAAGTTATAGCGAAAATATGGGACACATGCAACTTTTTTTGTCAGCGAATTCATAATGCAGTATTACGCAGACTGAATCACTGTAGGGACTAGCGAATGGACAGATTACGTGTACCATTGTTCCCTAAAAGTTCTGCCGGTGTGGTATAGTTTGTTGAACCACAACAGCTGACAAGTTGATTAAATTTCAGTAGTTAAGTAAAATAGATTGACCTCGGTTGGAGGCGTTGGAATAATTTGTATGCAGTAGAGAAACTGTGTAAACCATCAGTGGGGCGAAGTTAATATTGTTAGTAGCGTAAACTGTGCAATCTATCAGGACCAGAAGCGTCGCAAGCGGAACAAACAACACTTTATTATCGAGAAGACGCTAACGATAACGATACGATTTAACGGTGCTGTACGTCAAAGTATTAACATTCTCATTATATTATACACAGTAATAACACATGCGAATCGGAATTAACTACTCCTTTTTTTGTCTTACATTCTCGTACATCTCATATTCTCCCAAACACATAAATTTCTATTCTTCGAGATTTTTTCAGTTAGTCTTTGCTCCGCATAATAGACTGCTCTTCATAAAAGTTTGAAGAATATTCAATTTTATTGCCCTTTGGATTTTACCGGAGATATAAATACTGTTGACTATACCTTTTAGTTGCTATGAATATAAAATAATCGTATTAACTAAATAAAATCGTATTAATTATTGTAACATGAAAGTCATAAACACGAGCTGTAATGGTTTACACAGTAATATATTATCCCGACGATATGTGAAGTGATAATGAACGAAACTTATACACCGGATTTGTTTAATTGTGATCGATTAGGCGGTAATAATAAATTTTCTAAATGGTGCAGTATTTACAGGCAAGCATTGTAAGGGACGTGAAAGAATTCACTCTGACACCCAAAATTTCTCAATGGATTTTGGTGAACTACAAAAGCGACAAATTGATTAACATAAGTAATAAATTAAAATATATCGACCTCTGCGAAAATCGATAAATGATACGATTGCAGGAGAATAATTATGTGAAAAAGTCAGTTAGAACTATTTTATACTTTCAGTAGCGTAAGCTGTGTAATCTGTTAGGACCAAACGCCTATCAAACGGGACACACAGTATTCTATTAAAGGGAAAATACTATGTTAATGAAATATTATTATTGCATCAAAAACATGTTTAAACAATTCATATGTATCAGCGTAATAGACACGATACTAACACATAGATGAAGAGAGCTCATTTCACTATTGTCTATCTAAATACCAAAATGTATTTGGCAGTCTCAATCAAAACTGTCAACGGATAAATGTTTAAATCATTTTAATGTCTTCATTTTAAATCACTTTCCTCCTCTTTTGCCGACGCGCTGTTGTGTATTTCCCCTTCTACTCCCCATGGTGTTCTGAAGAGCTAATAATTACTTGAATAACATTAACTAATTAAATGATACATATTCTTTGGTGGAGAAAACAAAAAATATCATAGATGAAAAAACTGCTGATTCGTTTTATGAAAGTAATATATTTCTACTATGGCTGTAGCGATTCCTTTTATTTTGTCGTTCACGTTATGTTAATTTTACTTTCAGATGTTTCAAGAAATCAATGTTTATTCTCTGTCTAAGAGCGTAAACCATAAGATACAATCTATGTACCATGAAAATTTCATCTCTGATGATTTTTTTCTTCTTATCTTGTCTGGAAGCGTTCCTGCGGCGCTGGGGTGTATCACTTTGTAACATTTCGTACGTGATTTATTCCTAAATGCTTTGTGTATTGTCGCACAAATATTCCTAATTTTGTTAGCTTATGATTTATTAGATTATCATAATGTTAAAAAATCTCATCCCAGACAATTAGAAGTGTTGATGTTATTTAATATACAATTTCCTACTGGTAACTTTGTTCTTACGGTGTGTTTGCCTGTAAACGTCGCCGCCATTTTCGACCTTCTGGCCAATACGTTTAACCCGTATTGCTTAAAGATATTATTAAACAGAAATGTCATTTGTAACTAGACCATACTTAACTTGCTGATAAATACATATTCCGCGTAAAGCCTTTACAAATGAATTGTTTTATTCACAAAACATAAATTAACAAATCTGAATAAAACAATAAAAAGAATTTGTTTAGCCATCCCTGAAGAATGCCACAGTTTAAACTACCACGGGCAGACCAAAGAAATGGTGGTTAAGGAACAGGCCTGGTGAATCTAGTCTTTTGAAGGGAAGAGTTTTTGTTTAAGCAGTAACTACGTAAATTTTTATGTTCATCATTTATAATACAAAACATTACTTTCCAAATAAAAGATTAGTTCCAAGTTATTTGTGTAATTATACTTGTATACAATGTTAAAGTAAGGCTGGTATTTATTCTTTTAGTTATTTTTATTAACTAACGACTTATAACTTTCTGTGTTCTTGCAGAATAAGTAACATACTTTCATGTTTGAGATTTTATTTTGGCAAATATTTTCAACGGGTTCAACGGTTATATTGGTTCTTTCATAGTTAGTAAATAATGCAAGAACCAGTTTAAATAACGATGTTTTGTATATCTTGTCATCTTTGTCTCATCATACTACACGAAGTTGGAAGACTGTGTTTATAGTTTTCAAGTTACTACAAATTCCAAAATTACTGTGGATCTTCATTTAGAATCTCTGTTTCTACAAGTAAGTAACAGCATTGCAAATCATAATAATAATAGTATATAAAACATTAAAAGTATATTACCAAAAGAATAAGAGTAAGTAAATGTAATATTTCTAATAATATAATAACATCATTAGTTTAGCTCAATTCGAATCATACACATCTGGACCTGCTTCTACAAGAAAGTGTAGGTATAGGCGATCTTCGCCTATAGTTTTGTGTTTTAATTTACACAGGCATCGATAACACATACAAATACAAACACTTGAAGTCTATAAAAATCTACATCGTTATGTTCACAATGTTAGGAATGTTATGATGTGTTCACATCCGTCATGTATTTTATGATATATATATATATATATATATTGTAACGATATTAAAAGGGGTGAGGAGTTTCGGGTTACTTACGATCGAGATGTAGCCTCACCTCGGGTTCGTCTATTTGTAACCAGAGAATATTTCGTTACATACAATGTTATTGTGGATCAGTTTACTTGTATTTATGTAGCGTGCACTTGAATACACGGTCCGTTAGAAATGTCGACTTGTAATATGGATAAATGATATAGCGACAAACTCGCACTGGAGTCGTCGATGTAAATTATAAATGTATTATGTCGAACGGCGAATGATTTCGTAAATTGCCGCTTACTCCCACTACGCTGCTTCTTTTACGTGACGTCACTCACCGATGCCAACTATCGGGTCAGCTACAACCTGTGAATTCTATTTACTAAATGTAACGGCAATAATAATGACTCACAATTATCATCAAACATATATCCTTGTGGAATCCTTTATTTGGAAAAAACACTGGTTAACTTGTTTTAATAATTTTTAAACAGAATAATCGCAATTGTAGTACAAAATATAAGTCTTCTTTACTAGTTGGCAGCAGTAGCTGTTCAGTATTCCTTCCTTAGATCAAAACAATGCTTTTTGTTAACGTTTTAAATTAAAATATATCAATTATCTCAGGGCGTATATGGTTCGGGGATTTATAATTATACAAAATATTACACTACTAATCAAAATACAAGTTTACAATTATGGGATATTACAACGTTAGAGTGATAGGTGCACACAGAAATCGTATAGTGGTTGCCAGTTTTAAAAAGGTTATGTCTATATCAGGCTTTGATATTTATTAAGTGAATTAAAAGTTTTTGTTGTGTTTAAAAGGTGTTAGTCTTATATGGTGTTATCAGTGGTTGTTTCTAGTGTTCGAGTTATATGGTGTCTGTGATTCAGTTGATTATTACTTAAAATACGTGTATACAAGTGTATGTGTAGAAGTACGAAATAATGAGATGTCAGATCACCAAATCCTCTTCTTGTACTTTTCTTGGTTGCAAATAGGTCCCACGTACACGTCAGGTCTTCTTCTCGTCCCTCGTCCACGTCAAATCTTCTTTCTGGTTATTATTCCTTCTCATCCATCTAATGGGTAGTCTTCTGTTGTTGCAAAATGTTTGTATAGTGTACTTCTAACAGTATTTATCTATTGGTATTGTTTTTTCACACTTTATAACATCTAAAGTAAGACGATTTAAGAACGCATCTATCTGCTAAGATCGTTGTCAAAGAAGTCTCATTTTATTTATCCGAAATTTCTGGTTGCTATGGGTAAACTTGGAACCTGGTTGGTCAATCCAGCTAGACATTGTCATAAACTTTTATTATTTCAGAATCTAAATTTGTTCAAAATCTTTAATTTAACGTAACTTTTCTATACTGAATGGGAGTTTAAAACCATTATCAGCATTATTTTGATCTTCACATGTGTTATATTTAGACACCAAACATGCCTATTTTTGCTTAAGAACTATGGATGTTACAATTTTGTTATTTGGAATTTTCTTAAATAACTTGATATGTGTTATTTTGGTTCTATATTCCGTGTGTACATTATTACCTATAAATACATCAACCCTTTCACATTTGCTTTACAAAATTTCTAATATAATTGTTCAAAATTTACTAAATTTGGTTTCACCTGGCCTATGTAATGGTATTATTTTTATCACCATGTTTTAACATCTCTAACAATTAAATTAACTTCTAACATTCATCAAAATGGTTTAACATATAACGTCATTTTCACAACACAAAATATATATTATTCTAATATTTAAATTCATGTCCACATGGCTATGATTATACCAACTCCTTGTACAAATAGTTGTTTTCTACTCAAACTGTATAGGTGTTTGACATTTAACAAAACATCTTTGTATTGTCCATTCTGCTTGGTTAATTAATTTATTTACCATGGCTTAATATCAGCTCTATTGGTATATTTGTGAACACAACATAAACAAAAAATGGAATTAATATCATAAAATTGGCATCCCTTTAAACTGACTGTATCATCTGTTACATACAAAAAACACAACACAAATACTATTATATAAAACACTGTGCTATAACATAAAACATGCACATTTAACAGAACAAATCCTATACTAATTATTTACTCCTTTGTCAGCTAATTTATGAATTATTCTGACACTGTCTATGTCATATTGACTATTCATATGGGTTTAAACATCCGTATACTTACTGATGTTTTGTGTTACAAAAATTACAATAAAGTGAACACTGTTGCTCTACCTCACACACAGTTCTAATAATCTGGTTACATTTATAGTTTATCTGGGTTTTACTCTTGTTATGAATGTAATTGTGACCATGTTATAATTTGTTGTTTACAGGACAACTCTATGAACTCTATATGTGACAATTTTTTGTATGGTTCTTGTATCTATAATCATGTGTATCTATATTTTTGTTACATTGATTAACTTAATTATTTAACAATATTTCTCTCACATAACATTATATGTTTGGGTCTATTATCCCTCACTTTGTATTTTGATTATTTGGATTTAATGATACATCAACTGAAACCATTTGTTTCTTTATAGTCCTGGTTCATAAACTGTTTGTCTTTATAAATCTTTGTTTGGTCAATATTGAAAGTTCATTGTCATAGTTGGGGTTTAAAGATATCTGCATCACTTAGCCTAAATCATTAATTTGGGTACGGTCAGTTGTCTTACTAGTCAGTCTAAAATTGTTAGACGTTCTTCTTCACTATCATCTTTGAAGATATTGTTCTTCTTGTCAGCTTCTTAATCAAAGTCTTCATTAAATCAGGTAGAATATTGTGTTGTTCTAAATGTCATGTTACATATTACCCTGCCACCAAATTTGATCATTTTAATAAAATATTGTTTTTGTTGAAATTATCAATTACCTTCTTTTTCATATTATCATTTGTTATTCTTATTATGATCTGGTATACTTGTCTTTAATTATAAGTGTTCTATCCCTGGAACATGTTACTTCCCTAACAAATTAATCACCATATATTCTGGAATCAGTCGGGGGGCTCTCTTGACCTAATACCCCGCTGTCCTTACAATACATAATACATAAATAATATCGATTGCTGGAGCTATCTCGTCAGTCAATCACATTTAATAATCACTAGTCTATTCACGACTAAAATAAATAAAATAATATAATATATTCTTGGGATTGTTCACTCAGTCTAACTTCTCAGATCTAAATATTTCTTTCCATTGATTCCTTCAGATGTTTATTTTCTTGTGGCGATATTAATAACATTTTTTTTATTTTCTATTGGTACTATCTTCCTTCCTTCTTTATCAGTACTGCTTAATCTTCATTTTTCATTCACTATCTTCATTTAAATTAAAACATAACAAGTATTTGCATCTTCGGTTGTTGTTGATTCTCTCACAATCATGATAGGTTATTTGTAGTAAATTTGTTTCTAGTCTTGTCTTATTTTCATCGTAGACTGTCTACACTTGTCCTTTTTTATTCATTTTATAGCACTATGGTTTCTTCTAATTTATGGATGTTGCATCTTTCTTTTATATTCCAATAATAAGTTCATAACTGTGTTTAATAAGAGGTGCTTATTTTGTTTAGAATTTGGAAATTTATTCCCAGTTGTTTGTCTGCTTGATTCATAATTACATTATCAAACTGTACTGTAAGTTGTACTATTTATTGGAATTCTGAGATATTCAAATTTGTTTAATTGGCTTCATTTAAAGTCATATTCTGGATTATCAAAGTTGGTTAGATGAGCTTACTATGTTCCTTGAGTTTTGAGGTTTTATAATAATAAATTCTTCAATTCCAAATTAATTCTCATAAATCATTAGTTGTAAGTTGTTCTTACTATATTTTTAGAATTTTGTGGTTTTTATAATCATAAATTCTTCAATTCTTATTATAGTGCTTATTGTCATATGTCCTTCTGTACCCAGTATTGATGATCTTTTGGTAATTTTCGTTATGTCGGTCAGTTGCTCATAATTTCTTTTTCTTTGACATGGTTTTTCGCCGTTGCCGGTTATCATAACATCAGTCCCTTTCTGTGGAGGTGTATAGTATTAGACTTAACCGCAGTCTGTCACTTCATTTGCTCTCATTGTCCGGATGACCATAGTCTTCATCATCGTTCCGGTACTAGTGACATCTCTGGCCTTTGTCTTGTATTTCATTTTTCTAGCCGCTATTCCTTTGTTGGCTGCTAAGCTTATTCGGCTCCCTCTATCATAGTGTTTTATACACCAGTACGTCTCTGGTCCATATGTGGTATTGCATGAAAAATATCTGTGAGGATCTTCATCTGAATTCTTAATTATTTGCTTATCTGAAGCCCCATAATCTGGTTCACCATCACACATCCACCCTGAAGGAATACATTTTAGTGCACCTGTACACTGGAACTGTCCTGGATGGTACTCTAATGGAACACATTCTGGTGATTCATCTGTGCCGTCATCCCAGTCTGGTAAGATGTCATACTTCCATCTTTCTGGAATACACTGTCCAGTCCTGCGTTGAAACTGATCTAGTCCCCATGTTTTATTCAGTTTACCTCTGGTCCTTTCCCAGTGGTAAACTACTGTCTGCTGGTAAACCATCTCTGAGATTACCCTTAATCTACTTCCATTATTCCCGGAACTCACGATTTCTTCATGGTTGGTAATATGGATATTATCATCATCAAATAAACCCTGGTTCATCATCTCCATTTCTTCCTTTGTTTTCATTAATTTCTTTGGATGTGTTCTTCTTCTCTTCATTGGTTCCGCTTCATTATCCTTAGTATTTTCTTTGTTTTCGTTAGTTTTCTTTTCAGGTAATACTACTACTGGATCCTCTGTTTTGGCGTTTGGTTTTTCTTCTGTTTCTGGTTTGCTATCATTTTTTATTTCTTCGGTCATTTCCTCCATCTTTTCCTCCCTTTTTTTAAAGTTCTCGTCCAATTTCTTCATGATTTCCTGGTAATTTTCCTTCAGTTCTTCCCTCAATGCTTTGTTATTTGCGTCTATTTTCTCCTCCATTTTCTTGCTATTCTCTTCCAATTTTCGGCTCAACTCCTCCTTGGTTTGTTTATTATCACTCCTTATTTCCTCCATCTTCTTACTCAAGTCTTCCTTCAATTCTTCCTTCAATTTTTCTAAGTTCTTATCACTGTTCTCTATGGACTGTTTATTGTCCTGTTTTAATTCTTCCTTCAATTTTTCTAAGTTCTTATTACCCTTCTCGCTTAATTCTTCAATTTTTTCTTCCGTTCTCTTACTACTCTCCTCCATCTTCTTACTGAAGTCTTCCTTCAATATTTCTAAGTTCTTATTACTGTTCTCTATAGACCGTTTATTGTCCTTCATTTCGTCCATTAGGTTCTTATTACTCTGTTTTAAATATTCCATAAGGCTCTTCAGGTCAATACTCTCTGTAGCTTTGTCCGGTTCTTGTTTATCCCCTTGGTCCTCTCTTATTATTACTTCTACTTCCTCGACCGGTGTCGCTTCTTTATCTTCCATATTTAACTCGTCTACCTTCTCGGCTTCGACCGCTCGTTTTCGCGATGTCTCTCGCTTCCTCATCTTGTTTATTTTTGTTTATTGGTCTCTTAATAATAATTTAATTTATATTAAATTGCACGCCTCACACGTTGGTGCGCCAATTCTGTAACGATATTAAAAGGGGTGAGGAGTTTCGGGTTACTTACGATCGAGATGTAGCCTCACCTCGGGTTCGTCTATTTGTAACCAGAGAATATTTCGTTACATACAATGTTATTGTGGATCAGTTTACTTGTATTTATGTAGCGTGCACTTGAATACTCGGTCCGTTAGAAATGTCGACTTGTAATATGGATAAATGATGTAGCGACAAACTCGCACTGGAGTCGTCGATGTAAATTATAAATGTATTATGTCGAACGGCGAATGATTTCGTAAATTGCCGCTTACTCCCACTACGCTGCTTCTTTTACGTGACGTCACTCACCGATGCCAACTATCGGGTCAGCTACAACCTGTGAATTCTATTTACTAAATGTAACGGCAATAATAATGACTCACAATTATCATCAAACATATATCCTTGTGGAATCCTTTATTTGGAAAAAACACTGGTTAACTTGTTTTAATAATTTTTAAACAGAATAATCGCAATTGTAGTACAAAATATAAGTCTTCTTTACTAGTTGGCAGCAGTAGCTGTTCAGTATTCCTTCCTTAGATCAAAACAATGCTTTTTGTTAACGTTTTAAATTAAAATATATCAATTATCTCAGGGCGTATATGGTTCGGGGATTTATAATTATACAAAATATTACACTACTAATCAAAATACAAGTTTACAATTATGGGATATTACAACGTTAGAGTGATAGGTGCACACAGAAATCGTATAGTGGTTGCCAGTTTTAAAAAGGTTATGTCTATATCAGGCTTTGATATTTATTAAGTGAATTAAAAGTTTTTGTTGTGTTTAAAAGGTGTTAGTCTTATATGGTGTTATCAGTGGTTGTTTCTAGTGTTCGTGTTATATGGTGTCTGTGATTCAGTTGATTATTACTTAAAATACGTGTATACAAGTGTATGTGTAGAAGTACGAAATAATGAGATGTCAGATCACCAAATCCTCTTCTTGTACTTTTCTTGGTTGCAAATAGGTCCCACGTACACGTCAGGTCTTCTTCTCGTCCCTCGTCCACGTCAAATCTTCTTTCTGGTTATTATTCCTTCTCATCCATCTAATGGGTAGTCTTCTGTTGTTGCAAAATGTTTGTATAGTGTACTTCTAACAGTATTTATCTATTGGTATTGTTTTTTCACACTTTATAACATCTAAAGTAAGACGATTTAAGAACGCGTCTATCTGCTAAGATCGTTGTCAAAGAAGTCTCATTTTATTTATCCGAAATTTCTGGTTGCTATGGGTAAACTTGGAACCTGGTTGGTCAATCCAGCTAGACATTGTCATAAACTTTTATTATTTCAGAATCTAAATTTGTTCAAAATCTTTAATTTAACGTAACTTTTCTATACTGAATGGGAGTTTAAAACCATTATCAGCATTATTTTGATCTTCACATGTGTTATATTTAGACACCAAACATGCCTATTTTTGCTTAAGAACTATGGATGTTACAATTTTGTTATTTGGAATTTTCTTAAATAACTTGATATGTGTTATTTTGGTTCTATATTCCGTGTGTACATTATTACCTATAAATACATCAACCCTTTCACATTTGCTTTACAAAATTTCTAATATAATTGTTCAAAATTTACTAAATTTGGTTTCACCTGGCCTATGTAATGGTATTATTTTTATCACCATGTTTTAACATCTCTAACAATTAAATTAACTTCTAACATTCATCAAAATGGTTTAACATATAACGTCATTTTCACAACACAAAATATATATTATTCTAATATTTAAATTCATGTCCACATGGCTATGATTATACCAACTCCTTGTACAAATAGTTGTTTTCTACTCAAACTGTATAGGTGTTTGACATTTAACAAAACATCTTTGTATTGTCCATTCTGCTTGGTTAATTAATTTATTTACCATGGCTTAATATCAGCTCTATTGGTATATTTGTGAACACAACATAAACAAAAAATGGAATTAATATCATAAAATTGGCATCCCTTTAAACTGACTGTATCATCTGTTACATACAAAAAACACAACACAAATACTATTATATAAAACACTGTGCTATAACATAAAACATGCACATTTAACAGAACAAATCCTATACTAATTATTTACTCCTTTGTCAGCTAATTTATGAATTATTCTGACACTGTCTATGTCATATTGACTATTCATATGGGTTTAAACATCCGTATACTTACTGATGTTTTGTGTTACAAAAATTACAATAAAGTGAACACTGTTGCTCTACCTCACACACAGTTCTAATAATCTGGTTACATTTATAGTTTATCTGGGTTTTACTCTTGTTATGAATGTAATTGTGACCATGTTATAATTTGTTGTTTACAGGACAACTCTATGAACTCTATATGTGACAATTTTTTGTATGGTTCTTGTATCTATAATCATGTGTATCTATATTTTTGTTACATTGATTAACTTAATTATTTAACAATATTTCTCTCACATAACATTATATGTTTGGGTCTATTATCCCTCACTTTGTATTTTGATTATTTGGATTTAATGATACATCAACTGAAACCATTTGTTTCTTTATAGTCCTGGTTCATAAACTGTTTGTCTTTATAAATCTTTGTTTGGTCAATATTGAAAGTTCATTGTCATAGTTGGGGTTTAAAGATATCTGCATCACTTAGCCTAAATCATTAATTTGGGTACGGTCAGTTGTCTTACTAGTCAGTCTAAAATTGTTAGACGTTCTTCTTCACTATCATCTTTGAAGATATTGTTCTTCTTGTCAGCTTCTTAATCAAAGTCTTCATTAAATCAGGTAGAATATTGTGTTGTTCTAAATGTCATGTTACATATTACCCTGCCACCAAATTTGATCATTTTAATAAAATATTGTTTTTGTTGAAATTATCAATTACCTTCTTTTTCATATTATCATTTGTTATTCTTATTATGATCTGGTATACTTGTCTTTAATTATAAGTGTTCTATCCCTGGAACATGTTACTTCCCTAACAAATTAATCACCATATATTCTGGAATCAGTCGGGGGGCTCTCTTGACCTAATACCCCGCTGTCCTTACAATACATAATACATAAATAATATCGATTGCTGGAGCTATCTCGTCAGTCAATCACATTTAATAATCACTAGTCTATTCACGACTAAAATAAATAAAATAATATAATATATTCTTGGGATTGTTCACTCAGTCTAACTTCTCAGATCTAAATATTTCTTTCCATTGATTCCTTCAGATGTTTATTTTCTTGTGGCGATATTAATAACATTTTTTTTATTTTCTATTGGTACTATCTTCCTTCCTTCTTTATCAGTACTGCTTAATCTTCATTTTTCATTCACTATCTTCATTTAAATTAAAACATAACAAGTATTTGCATCTTCGGTTGTTGTTGATTCTCTCACAATCATGATAGGTTATTTGTAGTAAATTTGTTTCTAGTCTTGTCTTATTTTCATCGTAGACTGTCTACACTTGTCCTTTTTTATTCATTTTATAGCACTATGGTTTCTTCTAATTTATGGATGTTGCATCTTTCTTTTATATTCCAATAATAAGTTCATAACTGTGTTTAATAAGAGGTGCTTATTTTGTTTAGAATTTGGAAATTTATTCCCAGTTGTTTGTCTGCTTGATTCATAATTACATTATCAAACTGTACTGTAAGTTGTACTATTTATTGGAATTCTGAGATATTCAAATTTGTTTAATTGGCTTCATTTAAAGTCATATTCTGGATTATCAAAGTTGGTTAGATGAGCTTACTATGTTCCTTGAGTTTTGAGGTTTTATAATAATAAATTCTTCAATTCCAAATTAATTCTCATAAATCATTAGTTGTAAGTTGTTCTTACTATATTTTTAGAATTTTGTGGTTTTTATAATCATAAATTCTTCAATTCTTATTATAGTGCTTATTGTCATATGTCCTTCTGTACCCAGTATTGATGATCTTTTGGTAATTTTCGTTATGTCGGTCAGTTGCTCATAATTTCTTTTTCTTTGACATGGTTTTTCGCCGTTGCCGGTTATCATAACATCAGTCCCTTTCTGTGGAGGTGTATAGTATTAGACTTAACCGCAGTCTGTCACTTCATTTGCTCTCATTGTCCGGATGACCATAGTCTTCATCATCGTTCCGGTACTAGTGACATCTCTGGCCTTTGTCTTGTATTTCATTTTTCTAGCCGCTATTCCTTTGTTGGCTGCTAAGCTTATTCGGCTCCCTCTATCATAGTGTTTTATACACCAGTACGTCTCTGGTCCATATGTGGTATTGCATGAAAAATATCTGTGAGGATCTTCATCTGAATTCTTAATTATTTGCTTATCTGAAGCCCCATAATCTGGTTCACCATCACACATCCACCCTGAAGGAATACATTTTAGTGCACCTGTACACTGGAACTGTCCTGGATGGTACTCTAATGGAACACATTCTGGTGATTCATCTGTGCCGTCATCCCAGTCTGGTAAGATGTCATACTTCCATCTTTCTGGAATACACTGTCCAGTCCTGCGTTGAAACTGATCTAGTCCCCATGTTTTATTCAGTTTACCTCTGGTCCTTTCCCAGTGGTAAACTACTGTCTGCTGGTAAACCATCTCTGAGATTACCCTTAATCTACTTCCATTATTCCCGGAACTCACGATTTCTTCATGGTTGGTAATATGGATATTATCATCATCAAATAAACCCTGGTTCATCATCTCCATTTCTTCCTTTGTTTTCATTAATTTCTTTGGATGTGTTCTTCTTCTCTTCATTGGTTCCGCTTCATTATCCTTAGTATTTTCTTTGTTTTCGTTAGTTTTCTTTTCAGGTAATACTACTACTGGATCCTCTGTTTTGGCGTTTGGTTTTTCTTCTGTTTCTGGTTTGCTATCATTTTTTATTTCTTCGGTCATTTCCTCCATCTTTTCCTCCCTTTTTTTAAAGTTCTCGTCCAATTTCTTCATGATTTCCTGGTAATTTTCCTTCAGTTCTTCCCTCAATGCTTTGTTATTTGCGTCTATTTTCTCCTCCATTTTCTTGCTATTCTCTTCCAATTTTCGGCTCAACTCCTCCTTGGTTTGTTTATTATCACTCCTTATTTCCTCCATCTTCTTACTCAAGTCTTCCTTCAATTCTTCCTTCAATTTTTCTAAGTTCTTATCACTGTTCTCTATGGACTGTTTATTGTCCTGTTTTAATTCTTCCTTCAATTTTTCTAAGTTCTTATTACCCTTCTCGCTTAATTCTTCAATTTTTTCTTCCGTTCTCTTACTACTCTCCTCCATCTTCTTACTGAAGTCTTCCTTCAATATTTCTAAGTTCTTATTACTGTTCTCTATAGACCGTTTATTGTCCTTCATTTCGTCCATTAGGTTCTTATTACTCTGTTTTAAATATTCCATAAGGCTCTTCAGGTCAATACTCTCTGTAGCTTTGTCCGGTTCTTGTTTATCCCCTTGGTCCTCTCTTATTATTACTTCTACTTCCTCGACCGGTGTCGCTTCTTTATCTTCCATATTTAACTCGTCTACCTTCTCGGCTTCGACCGCTCGTTTTCGCGATGTCTCTCGCTTCCTCATCTTGTTTATTTTTGTTTATTGGTCTCTTAATAATAATTTAATTTATATTAAATTGCACGCCTCACACGTTGGTGCGCCAATTCTGTAACGATATTAAAAGGGGTGAGGAGTTTCGGGTTACTTACGATCGAGATGTAGCCTCACCTCGGGTTCGTCTATTTGTAACCAGAGAATATTTCGTTACATACAATGTTATTGTGGATCAGTTTACTTGTATTTATGTAGCGTGCACTTGAATACTCGGTCCGTTAGAAATGTCGACTTGTAATATGGATAAATGATGTAGCGACAAACTCGCACTGGAGTCGTCGATGTAAATTATAAATGTATTATGTCGAACGGCGAATGATTTCGTAAATTGCCGCTTACTCCCACTACGCTGCTTCTTTTACGTGACGTCACTCACCGATGCCAACTATCGGGTCAGCTACAACCTGTGAATTCTATTTACTAAATGTAACGGCAATAATAATGACTCACAATTATCATCAAACATATATCCTTGTGGAATCCTTTATTTGGAAAAAACACTGGTTAACTTGTTTTAATAATTTTTAAACAGAATAATCGCAATTGTAGTACAAAATATAAGTCTTCTTTACTAGTTGGCAGCAGTAGCTGTTCAGTATTCCTTCCTTAGATCAAAACAATGCTTTTTGTTAACGTTTTAAATTAAAATATATCAATTATCTCAGGGCGTATATGGTTCGGGGATTTATAATTATACAAAATATTACACTACTAATCAAAATACAAGTTTACAATTATGGGATATTACAACGTTAGAGTGATAGGTGCACACAGAAATCGTATAGTGGTTGCCAGTTTTAAAAAGGTTATGTCTATATCAGGCTTTGATATTTATTAAGTGAATTAAAAGTTTTTGTTGTGTTTAAAAGGTGTTAGTCTTATATGGTGTTATCAGTGGTTGTTTCTAGTGTTCGTGTTATATGGTGTCTGTGATTCAGTTGATTATTACTTAAAATACGTGTATACAAGTGTATGTGTAGAAGTACGAAATAATGAGATGTCAGATCACCAAATCCTCTTCTTGTACTTTTCTTGGTTGCAAATAGGTCCCACGTACACGTCAGGTCTTCTTCTCGTCCCTCGTCCACGTCAAATCTTCTTTCTGGTTATTATTCCTTCTCATCCATCTAATGGGTAGTCTTCTGTTGTTGCAAAATGTTTGTATAGTGTACTTCTAACAGTATTTATCTATTGGTATTGTTTTTTCACACTTTATAACATCTAAAGTAAGACGATTTAAGAACGCGTCTATCTGCTAAGATCGTTGTCAAAGAAGTCTCATTTTATTTATCCGAAATTTCTGGTTGCTATGGGTAAACTTGGAACCTGGTTGGTCAATCCAGCTAGACATTGTCATAAACTTTTATTATTTCAGAATCTAAATTTGTTCAAAATCTTTAATTTAACGTAACTTTTCTATACTGAATGGGAGTTTAAAACCATTATCAGCATTATTTTGATCTTCACATGTGTTATATTTAGACACCAAACATGCCTATTTTTGCTTAAGAACTATGGATGTTACAATTTTGTTATTTGGAATTTTCTTAAATAACTTGATATGTGTTATTTTGGTTCTATATTCCGTGTGTACATTATTACCTATAAATACATCAACCCTTTCACATTTGCTTTACAAAATTTCTAATATAATTGTTCAAAATTTACTAAATTTGGTTTCACCTGGCCTATGTAATGGTAGTATTTTTATCACCATGTTTTAACATCTCTAACAATTAAATTAACTTCTAACATTCATCAAAATGGTTTAACATATAACGTCATTTTCACAACACAAAATATATATTATTCTAATATTTAAATTCATGTCCACATGGCTATGATTATACCAACTCCTTGTACAAATAGTTGTTTTCTACTCAAACTGTATAGGTGTTTGACATTTAACAAAACATCTTTGTATTGTCCATTCTGCTTGGTTAATTAATTTATTTACCATGGCTTAATATCAGCTCTATTGGTATATTTGTGAACACAACATAAACAAAAAATGGAATTAATATCATAAAATTGGCATCCCTTTAAACTGACTGTATCATCTGTTACATACAAAAAACACAACACAAATACTATTATATAAAACACTGTGCTATAACATAAAACATGCACATTTAACAGAACAAATCCTATACTAATTATTTACTCCTTTGTCAGCTAATTTATGAATTATTCTGACACTGTCTATGTCATATTGACTATTCATATGGGTTTAAACATCCGTATACTTACTGATGTTTTGTGTTACAAAAATTACAATAAAGTGAACACTGTTGCTCTACCTCACACACAGTTCTAATAATCTGGTTACATTTATAGTTTATCTGGGTTTTACTCTTGTTATGAATGTAATTGTGACCATGTTATAATTTGTTGTTTACAGGACAACTCTATGAACTCTATATGTGACAATTTTTTGTATGGTTCTTGTATCTATAATCATGTGTATCTATATTTTTGTTACATTGATTAACTTAATTATTTAACAATATTTCTCTCACATAACATTATATGTTTGGGTCTATTATCCCTCACTTTGTATTTTGATTATTTGGATTTAATGATACATCAACTGAAACCATTTGTTTCTTTATAGTCCTGGTTCATAAACTGTTTGTCTTTATAAATCTTTGTTTGGTCAATATTGAAAGTTCATTGTCATAGTTGGGGTTTAAAAATATCTGCATCACTTAGCCTAAATCATTAATTTGGGTACGGTCAGTTGTCTTACTAGTCAGTCTAAAATTGTTAGTCGTTCTTCTTCACTATCATCTTTGAAGATATTGTTCTTCTTGTCAGCTTCTTAATCAAAGTCTTCATTAAATCAGGTAGAATATTGTGTTGTTCTAAATGTCATGTTACAATATATATATATATATATATATATAACAGGATTTGGATGAAAACGACATTGAACAAAATAATTTCGGTTCTTTGAAATGCTGAAGGAAGAACATCACGAAGTACTTATGGAATTTTTAACTTGCATTTTTAGAAGTATTAGCACTATTTTGGCAAAAATGTTGGCGATAACAAACAGTCTTACTTTTTTCCAGTTGGAATTATTTACAATAAATTGCATAATTTTGTAAAATAATTGGTAGATATTCGCTTTAAATGTTTCTTATTTATTACAAAATATCCTTAAACTTTGGCGACAAGATAAGTACAAATATATCTATTTGTAGGCAAACTTGATACACCAAACTTAATTTTTGTCATTCTTTTTCGATTTACGTATTTATCTCTTACG
Organism: Magicicada septendecula; assembly: GCA_034769895.1. Taxonomy (NCBI): domain Eukaryota; kingdom Metazoa; phylum Arthropoda; class Insecta; order Hemiptera; family Cicadidae; genus Magicicada; species Magicicada septendecula. The sequence continues at coordinate 265,250,192 of CM068371.1, forward strand.
ATCACCAACTCATCTACAAGCTATATTTTCTATCATCTCTTTTATAATTACAATTTTCTAAATTTGTACAGTCCATGTTATATTGCTTAATATTGTTGGGTTTTGTTAACAATATTTATAGTTTTTCGTAAGAGTTTTGTGATACACAATAGTTTTTCCAAAGTTATAAGCAAGACTGACCTCCACTTGGAGCGTTAAATTGAATTTCTGGAACTTCCCAAGATTGAAAATTCTGAGCGTGTTCATTTCATTTAGATTTAATATTATTACACTCATTAAATTTTAGTTTAATTTTACTAAATCAGGTTCTCTTACCACTGTGAATAAAAAGGAGCCAATTTTACCACGAGGGTCAATTAATAACTAAAATGATAAATTGCTGTAAACAATAAACGGTTTATTTAATCAGTATGACAATTTTTTACCTTTTAACACAATCCCAAGTAAAATCAGTACACTTTTACTATCTCTGAATAAGTTTCTTTACTATTGCTGCATAAAAATATTTATGTAGATGTCAGAGCCATTTTAGAACATTTTCTTTGACCCCGTCTTTATCATAAAACTTCATATTACGTAACACCTTCTTGAGTGGACCAAACAAGTGGAAATCAGATGAACCCAAGTGTGGACCATATGGAAGGTGAGACAGAGAGACTCCCAAGCCAAGTCTGGACCATATGGAAGGTGAGGCAGAGAGACTCCCAACCCAAGTCTGGACCATATGGAAGGTGAGGCAGAGAGACTCCCAACCCAAGTCTGGACCATATGGAAGGTGAGACAGAGAGACTCCCAACCCAAGTCTGGACCACATGGAAGGTGAGACAGAGAGACTCCCAAGCCAAGTCTGGACCATATGGAAGGTGAGGCAGAGAGACTCCCAAGCCAAGTCTGGACCATATGGAAGGTGAGGCAGAGAGACTCCCAACCCAAGTCTGGACCATATGGAAGGTGAGGCAGAGATACTCCCAACCCAAGTCTGGACCATATGGAAGGTGAGACAGAGAGACTCCCAACCCAAGTCTGGACCATATGGAAGGTGAGGCAGAGAGACTCCCAAGCCAATTTTTCAATGGTTTTACGTGTTAACTGCCTTGTGTTGGACGGGCGTTTTTATGAAGAAAAATGACTCCATTACACAAAAATCCTAGACTACCTGCTTTGCTTTATTGATAACTGTATTAGAGTAGTGCGTACTGTTTATTCCTTGCTGATTTAAAAAACAAACGTCACAAAAGCGAGTTCTTCATTATTCCAAATATTTGTAAACATGATTTTTCTCGCTGATGGTTGGGTTTTGATCTTTTCCCTGGCAGGTAAACTCGTACGCTTCAACTCCAAGCTTCGTCTTTTGGATTACGGCTCAAAAGACAGAATCCGTGTTTCATCACACGTTAAAGTTATATCCAAAAAAGCATAATCTGCCTGCGTAAAGCATTTCTCTGTACACACTAGAGGTCTAATCTCTTTATGATGGTTAGTCAACTCCCTTGGAACCCATCTTGCGCTTGTTTTACAGTACTTGATATATTGACTGATAATGTTATAATCTGTTCCAAAACACACTTATAAGTTCTTCAGCTATAAGTTTAACTGTAAACCGTCAGTCTTCTTGGATGAGGGTGTATTCGAGATTCAGATCTGGAGTTCAAATCTGTTTGCTGCAGTTCATTAATCTATGCTGGACCACTGGTCATGTTCCTGACGATTGGCGGATTGTAAAGGTCTTTCTTTCCCATATTGAAGAAAGATGATTGTAATGACTGCAGGAACTACACAGGAGTCAGCATTCTTGATACTTTATATAAATTATATGCATCTATATTAAGAACGTATATTAAGAACACGGCTGAATGCAATAACGGAGACTACGCTTTCAGTAGCCCAGAACGGTTTTAGGAAGGACAGATCATGTTTAGATTGTATATTTACTATAGCCCAGCTCATTCAAAAGCGTAGAGAGTATCAGCTGCCCACATACATAGCTTTGACTGACTTCGAGAAGGCGTTTGTCAGAGTGAATCGGAGCAACCTATGGGCAGTACAGTAATGCCAAGGAAAAGGATCCCACAACGTCTAATTAGAGCAATACAGAGTCTGTGTATGAAGAATAAAATCTTAATAAAAGCGAGGAGAACGAGAACAGCTCGTAGAGTTCGCCTGATCAATTGTGGAGTACGACAAGTGTGTCCATTATCACCTTTTCTTTTTAATTTATTATTGACTATGTCACACAAAACTGGCAGATGTGTGTTCCAGAACATCTTTTGATTGGTCACTCTACAATTGATACTTTGATTTTTGCGGACGCTCAGGCTATTTTGTCGGACTCTGAAAACAGATTGCAGATGGGTATAGATTTGTTAAATCGAAACTGCAAAGACTGTGGATTGCAAATATTTACACTTAAAACCAAGGTGATGGCTTTTCGTGGTACTGCCCGAGTACGGGCAAAAATTGTTATAGATGGTACTGTCTTGGAACAAGTTAGCAATTTTGAATACCTGGTCTACAGTGTGTCTTCAATGCAAGCAACGACGTTGTAAATAAGTTGCATGAGTTCAACCTTATGTGCGGGACCATCAGGCGAACCCTTAAGTCAGCAAGTAAAGAAACACACCTAAAATTCTACAAGGTGATGGCTCTTCCCATACTTCATTATGGGTCTGAGAATTGGACTTTAGCGAAAGGCCAGGCCAGTTGCATCGAAGCGGCTGCAATGAGATTTCTCAGGCACGTGGCAGGGTATGCTCTCCATGATCATAGAAGAAACACAGTTATACGGCAGGAACTAAATATTATGAGTATACTCGACAGTGTCAATCAGTATCGGCTAAATTGGTGGGAACATCTTTGCCAAATGGATCACTGCCGCATCCCCAAACAACTATGGAACTATAAGCCGAGGGGACGGAGAGGTGTGGGACGTCCGAGGATGCGCTGGAGTGACCAGATCTATACTTTGCTTGTTTGAGACCGAAACAAACCATCCTCGGATTTGTTGATGATGATGATGATGATGATGATGGTGATTAAATCGCCTTCTTTTAGGATCCCGGTTACCTCTACCAATCGGGTTAAACGTTCCTAAAGATGATGGTGAAAAAGCTACATTTCGGTTTGCTTCTATGTTTAACGAATTTCCTTTAAGTGTGAAGGAAGAGAAACCCGAAAATGTGGACTAAGAAGATGTTGATTACAATGACACTTCGAGCACACATGCGGATCAGGTTTTGAGTTATTTTCCATGATGCTTAGATAGGGCAGCAATTAAGATAACTTAAGATTAACCAGTTAAGTAATTTAAGATTACTTCATAAATTTTCACAGGCGTTGTCAAGGAAGCATATCATCTTTTTCGCCAATTTTCAGAACAGGGACTACTAAATAAAATGGCACTGTAAATAAATATTTTACAGCTTTAAGATCATGTTTTCCTAGCGTGAATCATAAAATTTTAATGAAACCATTTCGTACTCTAACATTCATGAGACTTAGGTTTTTAAACAAACACCAAAAGAGACTAGCCCAAAAGAAAACTGAAGAATAAACGTAAGCAACGGGTTCCTTCAAAAAAATAGTTTCATAACCATTACTAATGCATTTAAGAAACAGCAATATTTTAAAAATATTATTTTGTTCTAAGTAGAGTGATTTGCGTGTGAAGTGATTTGGTGTTTTATTCAAACTGCCTTCAAAGCTTCAATTTATTTCACTCAGCCTACTCATATGTCTGAAACATCTCTTTCCGTGATGTCGATAATTACTACTATTTAGTGGGACACGGATATAAATATTCCATGTAGACTAGTCCAAAATCGTCATTCTAAGTCAAGTGATTAATAGTACTTAAAAAGTGTGTGGTAAATAGTACAATCTATTGCCGAAAGATTATAAATTTTGAGTAGACTTTAAGCTTCGCGTCACTGCCACAAATCAAGGATTCGCACTTTCGAATATATGCAAGGCAGATAACATGGTTTGTATTTAATGTAATAGTTAGAGCTAAGGTAAAAGTAAATACTAAAATTTAATTTTTTCTCATAGATTATTTAAAGCTTATGTGTGTGTCGTGAATTAGATAAAATTATATCAGTATACCAAAGCTATTAGAGTGAGGTTTAATTCAAATACCGTACACTACTGAATAACACAAGAGATGTGCTGAGCACAGCTACGCTACAGCTTTAGCTGCCCTTCACTGTCGTTCCGCGCTCTGAACGAAATAAACTGTCTCTAATAACCTTGCCGCCACGTGAGTGTATTTGCTGATATGTTAAATTAATAAACACTAATAATTCTGATTACCGAAATATCCTTATTCCGCGGCTGGTTTGGGTAGCCTACTATAAGTATCATACAATATTTTACATGAATAGTTTACTGGCCTGTTGCACAAAGGGTGGAATGAAAATGGCCTTTTTTTAATATTTTTTTTTTAGTTTTGTAATAGTGAGGAAAAGTTGCCTTTTAGGTTCAAAAAGAAGAAAAACAAATTTGGTTGCTATACTACAACATCTTGAGGTGCCGCAAAGAGCTTAAAGTTTGTAAAATAATTAAAAAAATTGAAAAATTATAAACTTATTTTTTATGGTTTCCTCGTACATATAATGTTACAAAAGATAGTTGTAAATACATATATAAGCATTAGAATTAGAAAAAATTATTAATTACAAAATATAATAATAATAAAAAAATATTTTTTAATGTCAAAAAGTTTGTATTTTTGCTAATTTTGAAACTTTTGCGAACATTTTGGTTGTTACAAATAGTAGTAAGTAAGGTTGAAATAAAAGCTTGTCAAATCAATTATATATTTTTTTTATTAGAGCACACGTAAAAAAATATCATAATATACTTTTAAAGACATTGAAAGTTCATTTTTTATGATTTAAAAACCCTTAATAATTACAAATGTTACAGCTGCAAAATGTTTGTTTCTACTTCATTGACACATTAAACTGTTTTTTTTGTATCAAATTTTGGCATGTTCTCACGTGAGTCAATTTTTGCTCTTATGTATCCTTCTCTTGCGATTGAACCACAGACATTTTGAGCCGATTCGGTCACCAGTTTCACAGCTCTTTCTACTGCTTGCGTGTGACAAGGAAACCGGGGAAAGTCGATAAGCGGGTCCACTTTACTATTTGGTTGAGCTTCAGATGTCTTCCATATAAAGTCTTTGAGAGAGTCAATGGAAACATGTTTTACCAAGGGGGGTTCAGTTACGTCATTTTCAGCCCATGAGATCATGTCGATGTAATCCTTTGCGTCAAAGTTTATCTTTGGAACTTTAAACTTCCTGACTCCGCCTCTACTTTCTGTTCTTGCTTTTAAAACACGTCGTAAACCAAGTTCTCTTACATTTTTGCGCTCATCACATAGCATGGACAAAAGGAGATTTTCTGCAGCAGCAAAGTACCCATTTCTTTGAATAACCGGGTCTAGAACGTTCTTGGAATCATCAGAGAGATAGCGTGAATACGAGATAAGCTTAAACAGATGTTTGGAACCATAAGTACATGAAGGTTTTAACTTAATGTTTAACCACACAGGTGCATACACTTTCACAATGTACTCAGCCAGAGTCTTAAGGTTTTCAGTTGGATTTTCAGTTGCCACATACAATCTAAGTATAAGGTTTGCTAATGTAAGCCACCTGGAGTGAACAAGTTTTCCAGGGTTTTTTAAAGATAAATCTAGTGAGCAATTTCCACTTGAGACAGCGATACACATATCCAATAAATACTTCTGATCTGTACTTAAATCATTTATGTTCTCCAAAAGAGGAAGGTTATTTTCAATTGTCAAAAAAGTAACCACAGGAAGATTAGCACAGTTTTCCAGCTGCTGACCTATTTCGCCTTTAAACTCATTGGGTCCCTTCGTTTTACCATCTAAATAACAAAAAAGATGTCGCAAAGGTAGCTCATTTCCATGGAACAAACAAACTAACCATTGTAAAGGTTTTCCTATTTCATTTTCCATCAAAGAAATCACACAATTATTATGTCCAGTGTTTACAACGGTTCCATCACACCCAATAGCAGTAAAGTTCAAAAGTTGTTCGTTGTGTTCTCTATCTTCAAGAAACTCCAGTATACTGTCTGCTATGTCTTTTCCAGTGCCAGATTTAGGTGTTACGTGGCCTAAAAACTTTGAGTTTGGTTCCTCTATTAGTGAAACGTGCTCTTCTGAAATAACTTTTTTGTACAACTTAATTCCTTTCTTTTCTTGAACAATTGTTTTGTCTCTTCTTCCATAAAAAAACAATCCTCTATAAAATAATCCTCTATTCATATTAAAACGCCTATTTGAAACTTTTTATTGCATAATCGAGACACGTAAAATTCTTTGAAAAAGTTACAAAAAGTGTGTTTTTATAAAACTTTACCGCTCTTGCGGCACCTCAAGACATAATCCAAAAAGTTAAAAAAAAATTGTATGTCTTTTTTGATATAAAAACTGCTTTTTTGACAGTATTTGAAATAAAAAAAAAATTTTTGACAACTTCTTAAAAAACTTAAAAATGTAGCGAAAATTGCAATTTTATGAAAATTTATCGTCCTTGCGGCACCTCAAGACGTGCTCCAATATTTTTCATATCTTTTTTTTATCTTATCTACACCAAAAGGCAACTTTTCCGCACTATTACAAATTAAAAATCCAAACTTGATTTTTTCGTTCCTTGCACAACCCCCTATCAGGAGGACCGGCTCGTCTGTCAGGGTTGCCATAACTTAGTCGAAATGCCCCTGTTTTGGGGTGCATGAGATTCGCCCTCACCCTTCTCTTTCTGAGATAGTATTTATTTTATAAGACAATTGCAATACCAACATTGACATATGCTAGTGAGGCGTGAGTCATAACAAAAAAGGAATACTGCAAATCCAGAGTGCTGAAATGCAGTTTCTTCGAAGTACTTTAAACTATACATTGCAATACAGAATAAGTAATAAATATATCAGAGCAGAACTCGAAGTAGAGGACATAAATGAAATTATTTCAGTTACCAGAGCACAATTGTGTGATCATTTGCAAAGGATGACAGAGGATAGATTGCCGAAAGCGGCAGTGAACTATAAATCCATTGGTAGAAGAAATGTGGGCCGTCCGAGGATGAAACGGGTGCTGAAACAGGTTTATATAACCTAATTTTTGAAGTGACGAAGGAGAAGAAGAAGAAGAAGAAGAAGAAGAAATAATAGAATTCTGTAATGTACTACGCAAAAGTTAACCAAATGACGTGAGCAAGCACTATCGGTACGGTTCAACGTCTGACACCATGTTGGTACACACAGTAAATTGCAAATTATATCGAGCTTTAAGTTTAAATAAAATCTGCTACATCGATCTAATCATTGAACAATGAAATCAACCTCTAATTCTAACATATTGTTGCAAAATCCACACAATTTAAATAGTATGCCGTAATAAACCTTTTAATTGTTCATAAATGCAAAAAAAAATATTTGAATCGGTTGCAGGTAGTAATATTGATTTAGTTGTATTGCATAAAATTCGTTTTTAGGTTTGCAGTACTTTAGTTTTATGTTCATTTAAACAAACCTGCATTTTCCGTTTGTATGTTTTTCAATTAGATTTTAGCAGTATTGTTTTTAATTAATGATATTATTGTAAGCCTAGTAAAACACATTTTAAATCTAACCTCAGTTTTCATAGTAACAATTTTAATAATTATATTTTACATGACAATTCCTATATCATTCGTTCATATGTTTTAACATTGAAAATGTTTATAAGGACGTGTCGCACATTTGCGGCCGATCGCTGGTGCGTGATTGAAAATGGGAACCGGTGAGTTTCCATAGAAACTACTTCTTTGTTGTCAATAACGTAGTACACATATAAAACTTCGCTTATGAATGCGACTACATTTAACTTATAATCTGTACATTGTACAGATTGTACATATGAAGAATGAATTCATTGATTGGTGAATGAAGAACGAATTCATTGATTGGTGAATGAACATAAATATATATATTTTTTAGATTTATTGAAGCATTTTCAATACCCTTCTCTGTGCATTGCATTTGTGCAATGCCTGTAAGTTTTTTATAATGTATTTATAACGTATACACTAATCTTTATTCTGTATTTTAGTACGCATTTCTCATTGTTATTTTAATTTGACGACTACATCTTACAGTATTTATATGTAAGCATATTAGCATGTAGCAATTTCTACGTTAAAGTCACTCTGTTATTGAAACAGAATCTGTTGAATGTCTTTATTACCAATATTACATGTAAACAAGTGATGACGCCGTCTGTAATTATATAAATCACAGTCAAGTTGAGTCCTACGAAAACAGTCTCAACCTCCACAACTTAATATCCCCTAACCTTACGTTCCGATTTATCACATTAAAGGTAGTTAGAATGTACGTTTGTTCGACGTTAGTATTTCTTAGAAAAATTATTTTCTTATAATTACATGTTGTGTTTTATTAGACATGCTCAAAGCATTGAAAAACATGTATTCGTACGTTTCCATACACATGCGTGGCTCTTCTAAAGTAACACACACAATATTATTATTTATTTCAATCGTAACCTTGGCATCTACGATGTGGCAACGGTAATAAACAAATTTGCTAAAAACGAAGCTAAAGTCCAGCAGCACGTCAACGATGAGTTAAATTACCTCTTTGACAATAACAAATTCATTAAAACTGTTTTAATTAACTTCACCTTCGAATTGATGTAGTGACAGTGCAGAAAGTGTTGGGTGTAGTGCTCCTGTTTTAATTAATCAATATAACAGGAGCAGTTCTAAATAAATAAAGTACAATACGATTCTAACACTAGGCTAATTATGTTAGCTGTAATAATCTTATGTTACGCTTTTCAGTGTTTACGAATAATAAAAGACCATCACCAACACACTTTCCTCTTGTGAAAAGACATTTCTCCTAAGTATTATATGCAATTGGTTCAAATAATATACTATAAAAAATACAATCATTTAATTAAACTGTGTTTAAATATGTATTCCGAATCTTTTCAACAAAAGTAATTAGCAAGTGTTCAATTTGCTGTTCTTTAATTCCTTAATAGTTAATTCAATTCACCGTGTATATTTTTAAAATTTTCAGCGTATATGTAAACAATAACGGCCAAAGAGTAGGAGGCGCTTGCTTACATTAATCAGTAAAGCTATTGGTGGGCGTACATATTTGGCCAGCACAAATGTGACGAAATTAAACACTTATTAGTGTGCAAGAATAACACTAAAAAGGCGTGGACAGTTAAAAATGATTGCGTTAACAACTTTCCTTACACGCTTTAGTTAAGGTTAAGTTATTATAAGTTCTACTTTTGTAGAGCATTATATTTACATGTAAGGCCTCTATTACACTTGCGTGCAACCGATTTCAAGCCTACATGAAACTAGTTCCACGGTAGTAAAAACAGGCTGCAACTGCTCTGCAATCAGTCGCAGAGTAAACATGGTGTCTATACTACTATTATAAAGAGATACTTGTTTGTATCGTTGTCTGGGTTAATCTCAGAAACTACTGATCCAATACAAAAAATTCTTTCACTTCCGTGCTCTTTAAAGTTTGAATATGGTGTTAGACATAATTTGAACCTATAACTTTAATAGTTTTAGAGAACACAGATTTAAAAACGGCCTTACGTCATGAAATATTTGATCATTTCCATCATAATTCCCACGATAATTGTGAGTAGCTGCATCTATACTCAGTCTTTTACGATTAAATAAATGTTACTATTATATATTTATGTTGTTAAATAAACGAGAGAACGCTCGTACAAAAACAACGCTACACAAACCGAAAATATGTTATGGCCTGTAGGTCAAGTTTACAAAATACTTCGCTGTTGATACAGTAGTTGTTGGGCTCGCCGATATAGACAGATGGTATGTCTCTCCCCAGCTGCGGGGCACTCATCCTCGTTCGACTTGATTCTCTAGACCGTAGTACACACACCAATGCGCAAGGCGCCACGTGTATCTTCTGTCTGTCTGTCTATCTGGACCAGACATTTTTGTTGACGTAGCTTTTTAAACGTCGATATTTTGTTTTACACTATTCATTCTATATCAGATATTTTTAGAATCATTAATTCTTGTCATGTGATGACCAAATATGCTCAAAAACAAGTCTTTGCGTGACCTTGTGGTTAAAATGAACAAAATGTGAATAAAATGAACAAATTTAGTATAAAGCACAGTAACTTTCAAAACTCTGCTTACCCAGACAGAACTTAAAGGCTGAATTGAAGTACACACAATTAAGTTGATAGTTACCTTTACAGAAAATTTTAATATTTACATGTTGTTTTAGAAATGTTGATGTCAAAGTAGCTAATGACAGTTTTAAGCAGTTTCATGTGTTTTACATAACGTTGGCCTTTGGAAACAGTGAAATAATTTTATATCTCCAACATGAATAGAATATAAAAGCGGGTATTGAAATTGTATGCAGCCATTATATAAATAGGCATAAGCTCTTTGTACATACCCATCTTTGATAGGCAGAATAAGATGCAAACATTTTATCAGACAAAGTGATAGAAAGCAGAAAACAGGGAGAATGGCCGTCAAGATATATTCTGAATTCTGACTGATTGTCGCCTCACTCCATGTTTATTTTTCAATGCTTATGTATTGAAAAATAACATATTATAGGCAATACAATTAATATGGATATGTTTCAGTCAAAATTTCTTTCTACTAGTATCAGGTTAATCGGATTTCGTTGTACTGATAAAGAAAAAATACAGATACAATATAATCTATTACAGCTACTCTTAATTAGGCACATTACACTTTCAACGTTGTTAATTATTAGGGGACGTACATTAAAGTCACAAACGAATTGGCATTAAAAAACAAATATAAATTACTTGCTGAAAAGCAGGAAGTGCTAATGGCCTGATCAGTAATTTGTCAATATGTGATACAATAGAATAACAATATATTTTATATTTCATATTGCTTGTTTCTCACTACTTTATTACCGTGTGTTCCTCCGTATAATTCCAACCTTTTACAAACGAAAAACAAAAACCGTTGACCTTGTTAGCTGTATGAGACTGACATTATGGAATGTACAGTAGTTTATGTCACCCAAAGGTCGTTAAAACTTTTTATGTTTGTATGTCGTTTAATTACACAGAGTATTGTAAAATTTCGCGTGTATCGCCCAGACCGCTGCGCCAAACAATGGATTAATTAAAACAAATGAGCTTACTCTCAATACCGTTTGTTGCAATATATCATAAACATTCTTTAAACCATTATTTGCGCTAGGAATAACCGTTTTATTTAAAACAGCTGGCGAATAACACTGACGCGCGTATCGTGTTCTATCTTTGTTATATCATTACTATTAAAATTTGAACTACTCGTAACTTTTTATAAAATTTCTGTCACACACGCTTTGTCTGTGTAAAAGTAATTATAACATACACATAGTAGAGAATGTGAACATTACTAAGTATGCGTTTATAAAAAGAGCTTACCTTTATTTGTTTCACATGTTTACGTTTACGATTACCCGGGGGATTCCATCAAAAACTTGCCCCTATAGGATAAAATATGTGTCCTAATTCAACCTTTTACACGTATCTTACCTCCTACCACATCCTCTTTTGCACATATGCTTTGAAAAAAATATGCAATTAAAAAACTGTATTTGGAAACGTCAATACTGCCACTTGTATTCATATTATTTATAATTATTCCGGTTCTAAATCATTTTGTGGTTCAAAAAAAGTATTTTTTGTACTATGGTACAAAATTATATTCTCTATGGTAATTATTCTTATTGTGAAACGGTTGATCTCTTCTTTTGGGAAGGCCTTTAATTTTTTTTTTTTTTTTTAGTTTCCATTATGTGTTTAGGTAATCTTTTTATTCAACACGAGTAGAACATCTATGATAATTACAAGAAAAAGCGTTTTTTTCAAAGCAAGATATTAGAGGACAATTGTTTGTACACTCACAGGGCCACACCAGTGCTTCTTTGAAGAATCTCTGTGGCACACACCACCTATTATCGTCAACGGTGTCAAAAACCTGGTGTGGTGCGACGCCTCAGGCTTGGAATACGTTTTTTGGTGCACACTGTGGGAAGGACCAAATGTGTCTGCTGCGGCACAGGTGAAGATTATCGGGTCTTCTTAGAGAGAAATGGCCTTCAACTTCATAGTTTACAAAAATAAAGGCTGTCCTTGTCAGGCTGGCAGTTCGGGGCTTTATGTGGCTTCCGACCGGGACGAGGTGGTGAACGAGCTCCTCCAACTCGCAAAGAATGCATTCGCCTTTGCCTTGTCCAGGGGCACAGGAGAGCTCTACCTCTTTGGGAGTAATACTAATAAAGAGGAAACAAGCGGACGGACTCCTTGACCTGACCAGTCTGAGTGCACTTAAGGTAAAAGTAGAAAAGAGTTGCGAGGCTTTCATGGTTAAAATTTGTGAGTTGCAATATTTGTTTTAAAACTTGTTTCAGAAACCTTCTATATACCACTAATACATGGAGTAAATGAAATAATTTTGCATTGTGTCTTTTGTCCAAAATAATTTTGCATACATGTCCCACTGCCCACGTCATGTACACAATATTTTTTAATGTCGTATTTTAGTGGATATGTAATTTTCACAATAAAAGGTGTTTTATTATATTTTGATACAGACAAATTGAATATAAAATTACATTTAATAACATAAAGTCTATACATGTTGCTCCTTTGACATCTCATATTTTATGAAATTTGTTTTATAAAAATTAATAGTAGTACTACAAAATAGCCAGCACAATGTCTATAAAAACATAAACATAAACATGAGCACTCAATTTTAGCAAAAGAAACTCACATAAAATAGACACAAAATAATAAATGTAAAAAATGTATACAGAGATCCATGAGTCTTTCACTTTTCATGAAATTTTTAAAAACATGGTATAACAAACAGCGGAACATTACATGATAAACATATTATTTTATTCCGTTTGTCTTCACTCTTTGTACTGCAATATCATCTCCTCCTAGTTTCAGATGATTTTGGACTGTGTCTTCCCAAAGACTAATATATATTGGACCACATTTGGAACTCCTGTCACACCCCTATTTGGTGGCATGAAAACTGGAACGGGTTCCCTCTTTGTTCTCTCTTTGTTCTTGACAATGCCAATTAGCTGTTTTGCCAATCGAAGACAAAAAGATAGTTGGTCAGTTTTTCGACATACAGTACTAGCTTTTTCAACTGAAATGAATTTTTTACTAAATTTATAAAGAAACATAACAGTCTATCACAACCACTTTACAGATCTCCTCCCAATCGCATAGCGTTCTGGCGTTGGTTAAACCTATCTACTCCACTCATAATATTGTTACGACGGTCTACTTGATCGTCGTAGGTACAGTGGAAATAAAATACAAGACACCAATTAAGTCACTAATCACCAGCTGTAATTTTCACAGTTTAACAGTTCGTAATTAACAACACAGGCTCTTACAACAAATCAAATAAAAGTTGTTAACACGCAATAAAATGTCAACTAACATTAAAACACAATTGTATTACAATTATCCCGCCCGATTATTAACACTTCACTAATAACCATTTGAACGCACACAGTAATATCGCCCGGTAATTACTTGTACAGCACTGTAAATATATCGCAACTATACTGAAAACTAAGGCCGCTACCGCCTTGTATTTATACATCCGCGCAGAGACCAGAAGATTCCAGACTACGCCTTATCTCTAAAATACGACGTAATTAGTTGCGGCCTTGACACAGACCGCGTGCCTGGCGGCTTCCCGAAAAGTCTCGCGAATGCGTCGAGAATCACGTATGCCACACACATTAGAGCGAGGTTCTTCTGGAACATTCAACAAACACGTAGACTGTTCTGTAATGTCATAACACTGCCTCCTCCTTACGCCTTTTCGTCCCGAACTGAGAAACCGTCTCTGAAGTAATACTCGACCAGGCCATCTAGGTAGACGTCCTTGCGGAAGATAATTCTCCGGGTCTTCGAATTCAGTCTAGTGTCATCCGAACATCACGTTCCCAGGAATGCGAGTCTTCCGCTCAACCACTGGGTTTGATGGATTCACTCACGTTGCGTCATGCACTGATGACCTAAACACCACTGGCTGATCCAAGTCTGTTTGGTTCTCGTCTACAACCTCTTGCGTAACCTCATCTGCAGCCACTTTTCCATCGGGCGCTTCTATCAGCTCGGGAACAAGCAAAGGGTTTTCCGTGACATCCATAGTTGGCTTCTCAATCACTTCTTTTGCCGTTACACTTAATTGTACTTGCTCTGATAGTTCTTCCATTTCCAACTTGCAATAGGAAAAGTTCCCCTTGATCAGACTTGTTAACTTCTTCTTCGACGAATGACACTTGCTTGATTGAATGGTTGGCAGACCTTGACATTTTAGCCATGCAAAGCTTTATCTTCTCTTGGCCAACCTTCACGACGTTCTCTCTTAAGTCCACAACGAATCCGTAAGCATTCATAATGTCTGTGCCAAGAATCACTTCATCAACAATGTCTGCAACAACTATTTGGTGGCTAAACTCGAGAAGACCCAAGCGTAAACGTACGTCTATCTTTCCTAACACATTGACGGGGCTTCCAGTCACAGTCTGTAATGTACAAGAGCTAATTTGAGGCTGGCGGTTGGTGACTAAGTCAGGGCACACGATGGACACTGTGGCGCCCGTGTCAACTGTAAATGTTACAGGTTTGTCTTTAATGAATCCTTTGACAATCAGGTTACCCGTGGTTTTATGAAGCGTGGAGTCGGTGTGCAGTTCCGTATCTTTACATCTCCAATTCGTGCATTCACGCTCTTCTCTCTGATTTTTCGTCTGCCAACAATAGCTTGTAGATGGCCACTTTTCCCACAGTTATAACACTTCGGTATTTTGTCTTTATTCTTTTGTTCGAAAGATCTTTGTGGCGCTCCTGACTTCTTAAACTGTTGTTCTTGAATCGTCTCTTTATTCCGTCCGTTATGACGATACTGTGATACTGGATCCGTTTGACTACAACATGATGACATACTTTGCTTAGGTCGCCAACTTGGCAGCTTCAAAACGGAGAGCATGAACAAGAGCGTCTGATTTATTATCATGCCGTTCCATTCTTAACACTTGTTGTAATTGACTATCTCTGATACCGTCAATAAACATAATGAGAGAAATCAACTTCCGGAAGTCCTCCGATTCTTCGGCATAAGCCAGTCTCGTCAGTCGGTCGATATTCGCTTCAAACTCTTGAAGGTTCTCCCCTGAACGCTGTCGCCTCGCTTTAAGTTGAACACGGTACACTTTGCACAAATGCAGGTCACGGTACCGTAATTCCAGAGCTTTTGTTAATTCGGCATATATGTTCTGGCTGTCAGATGGTACTTTCTTTATTAGCTCTGCGCCAGGTCCTTTTAAAGAAAGAATGAATGAAAGCCCTTAAGCCCTTTCTGTTCTTCCGTCCATTTATTTGAGCGAGCGGCAGCTTCAAATTGGCGAATATAAGTTGCCCAGTAAATGCTTCCATCAAACGTTGGGGATACAACGTACAACTCTTACAACTAATCAAATTAAAGTTGTTCACACGCAAAAAAATGTCAACTAATATTAAAACACAATTGTATTACAATTATCCGCCCGATTATTAACACTTCACTAATAACCACTTGCACGCACACAATAATATCGCCCAATGATCACTTGTACCGCACTGTAAATATATCGCAACTATACTGATAACTAAGGCCGCTGCCGCCTTGTATTTATACATCCGCGCACAGACCAGAAGATTCGAAACTACGCCTTATCTCTAAACTACGACGTAATTAATTGCGGCCTTGACACATTCCGCGCGGCTGGCGGCTTCCCGAAAAGTCTCGCGAATGCGTCGAGAATCACGTATGCCACACACATTAGAGCGAGATTCTTCTGAAACATTCGACAAACACGTAAACTATTCTGTAATGTCGTAACAATATTATTATAGGTTCATACAACTTCAGAGCAAGAAATTCCAATTCGGAAGCCATCACTTTGTTTTCTCTGGATGGAAACAACGTCTTTTGGAATATTGTAACCTTACATAATCAGTACCTCATACTAAATGAACAAAATGTCCAATATTCTTTAATAAACAGTAAAATACCTGATATTATTATTATTATTAATGGTAAACAAATTCAGTAGATATCCCATTTCCCAGGTCAGAAAATGTATTATGCAAAGGTATCATACTATAAAACCTTTGTCTTAGATTATTAGTAAAATAAAAAATAAAAACTTTATTAGTGAATAAACAGTGTAATAAGTGGTGCTATAAAAATACAGTGTACACCAAGTGCGACATAATATGATTAGTGATATTAAAGAGACATCAGACACAAGTTGTGATAAAAATGCAGGAATCTTGTAATAGATAATAAGTAGTTAGTAATAAGATATTACTGTTTTATTTTTGTAAGGCCACAAAGGCAATATTTCCATGTATAAGTAGAATATTACTATGTTTATTGTTCTGAATGATCCAGGGTTAGAGAAGGAATTAATAACTGTTAATTGGAATAAATTATAAAGAGATAGTGAAAAATAAAATAGGGCTAGAGCAGTAATACATTTACAAATATAAAAGTCAGAAATTAACTAATTAAACCAATCTTGTAAACCGAAAATATAAAAGAAAACTAAATCTTAATAAAAAACACTTTCAGGTGATGAAAGAAGGGTATATTGAATAAGTCTATGTAATTGTTATGAGAAAATAATATTAATGGAAAATAGTTCCTAAAAAACAAGAACCTTGTTAATAAAAAAAACTATGGATTATCACCACTAAATCATAACAAATAAGTATTTAAGCATATGTAATAGTATGAAGAAAAACACTATGTAAATTAAATTTAATTAGAGTTAACCTTTATAAAGGAGTATTTTTCTTCAAAGGTGAAGGAACTAATACAATCTAAAGACTAGCCTAATTACTAAAACTGTACCTAGGTTAGCCAATAAAAACTCATCAATTTCTTGGTTACTAATGGTAAGGAAGGTAACAAGATGAGTGTTTGTTAATTTTTATTTCAAGAGAGTAGATGACACGAAAATAATGTCCAGAAAATTTCAAAAATATTAACTAAATATTAAACCGTACGCTATTCAAAACGTAAGAAAAGTATCAGCATAAAAAAACCATGTCTGGGACATCACATGAAACATATTAATTGATGCGAGAATATATAAAAACATTGAAAATTTGTCCAGCCACAAGATAGATTGGAAATTGGAACCTCACTACCATGGGTGAGAAATGCTTACCTTCATAAACTAAAAAACTACACATCACCACCAAGTAACGAACACTGGAACACTAGAAACCAGTACAAAATAATTAAATCTATAAGAAAACTTAGTGAGAACGTTTCAAACTTTATTTATTTAATTCAAAACAGTAAAAATATAATCTCAAAGAACATTCACAGCGGCCATGTTTCTTGGTTGTCAGCTGTATGAGTTCGTGTAATCTGCGCTCTGGCGTCTAAAAAACGAAATCTTTGACCTAGTCTTTAAGAATAAAATATTTTTCTTGTAAAGTATGATACTCTTGTCAAAGCATTTCTGAGTTTCTTACAGCTCAAAGAATCCCAAAAAACCCTGAGATAAATAATTTATTAATTTTGTTTATAAATACAATTAAATATATCTGTTGTATGATTTAGAAATACATATATCGAAAGTTGTTATAATTTCGATAATAGTTGATTTGAAAATCGATGAACTGAATTTAATATTTTCAAAAGTATAAACCAATATCAGATAATAAATACCTTTTGAGTCACCTGACTTTGTGTTATTCTTTGTAGATAGAGAAACTTTTACAGGAAACTGGTAAATAGAGAAGAGTGGGCAAACTACCGCAGTCATCATAGCGTACGAGGTATATACGACGAACCATGGAGGTAGGAAGGGAGTGGAGGGAGCATTTGCTTGCATTAAGTGTGGCAAGTTTGAGGGTGTCCCAAAATGGCGACTCACAAGGGCAATGTCCCCTACCCCCTACCACTGTCGTACACTCGGTTTATGCCCTGGGTTAATCCCTTTTCCTTTACCGTTATGTTCAATACAATACATTTTCTTTTCTTAAATATTTATATAATTATATATTTATATTTCTTATATAAATATTTATTTAATTTTTACTGGAGACGTAAACATTAACTCACTAGACAACAGTTCTTAGTATACTCAAAATTATCTTAGTTTAATGAGCAAGTATCGCAAACTCTCACCGACTTACCCTTCATACGATCTTTTCGATTTCAGGTCATGAAATTCAAAAGAAATGGAAGAGTCTACGAAACTGTTTTGCCCGTGAACTGAGACAGCAGAAGGAAATGAAGAGTGGACAGGGCGCAGATAAACGAAGAAAATACATATATTTTGAGAAATTGCTGTTCCTTCTTCCCACTGCTCAGAACAGGGAAACATTAACAAATGTGGGCAATGATTCTGCTGGATCGGAAGACGAGACTAAAAATGACAACCTACAGGTACAGGAACCTTTGGCCAGACGTCACGTTGGACACAGCTGGCGTCAGAATAGAAAACGCAACTACGAAGAATCACTTCTTGAATTGTTAAAAGAGAAAAAACGTGAAAGAGACACTACTGAAGCCGATGAAGACGTCAATTTTGCCTTATCATTAGTACCGATACTACGATCCCTTGATGACGCCACAAAAATAGACTGTCGCCGGTGTGCGCAGGATGGCGACAAAACTGTTTTGTCTTTCTACTGTCGCGCCGCGCCGCAGACAAGCGAAAGACAGTCTGCCGACTGTCTTGCCCTCAGTGTGCGGCACTACTTACTTTCAATTTATTATGCTTCTTGCTGTCGAGAGTAAAGGTTGAAAAATAACTAGTGTCTATAAAATGGTATATTGTGTTGCGTTTGGCTGCAAAAATCGAAACACGGACAAGAGGCCTGGAATTACTTTTCACAAGTAAGTGCACTAATATACTGAATTTTATTTTTATTATTGTATTCATATTACTCATTAAAATAATTATTAACATATGGAAGCTTCTCCCCACGATTACCGTTTTGTATCTGTAACTAATTGCACGAATTGAGAGACCTCAAACTTACCTACCTGAATTTTTTACTTGCCAGGAAATCAGTTTTAACTCATATAATTTGTTTGTTATACGACTATAAATTAGGGCTACTATTGTTTTTTTTTATTTATAGATTTACGACCTCCCAATCCCACCCCAGTGAAATTATAGTCATTCAATAAACTGAACTCTATCTCTGTTGCCTTAAAAAAAAAACCCCTTAGTTTATCCAACTCGTTATTTGTTACTAAACCGTCCTAAATAATTAAATATGACGTTCTCAATGAAAGGCCAGTCTTACATTGCAAGAAAAGGTGCATTAAAGTAAATAAATGATAATTCTGAAAGAAACTAATTTTGAATCAAGGGTGTCTAAACATGGCCGCCGGCGGGAATTCGTGGCCTCAGTTTCACATGGCTGATGTAGCTGTTAGGCTCCCTCCACTCCCTTCCTACCACCATGCGACGAACATAACCTTTCGCGTGTTGCCGCCATGAAAAAAGCTGTTGCAAAATACGCTTAATAAAACGATAACACAGTATACAAGAGAGGAACTTATTCTCTCCCGCTCATCCCCCCCTCTATCTCTCTCTCTATCAACTGAACTGTAATAACTACGGAGAATCAACCGCAAAGGATCCCGTGGTTAGTTTGTTACAATATGCAGAGTTTAAAGTAATGAACCGCCTTTATTATCTTGCCACTTCACAGCTGCAACACATGATGTAACTAAAAATGTGACTGACCACGATTTAGCTCAATTTTTCTATCAGATAAAATTAAAAGCCGGCCTTTCCTATTTCCCCTTACTGTGGCGCAGCTGAACAGACTATTTTTTTCTTAGCGTCTTTATTAGTTTATATGTGGTGAAGAAATTGTCGAAAGAGACAAGCCTATTTGTTGAAAGGCATGGTTTGCACAGATTGAAAACAACACGTTCACACATTAAAAATTCGTAAAATTTCCAACGAAAACATCATTTTTACTACTGTATATGTGTAAATTTGTAATGTAACCAGTTGCAGAATCTGCTAATTTTGTATCCTCGTTTCACAGGTTTTAGCGGGAAGTACTGTTTCAGTGTTGTGCGTCCTTTGAATGCCACCATAGATTCATCAACTGAAAGCGTATGAGACAGTACAACATTTTTCTGGCATTTAGCTTCAGTACTGTAATTATCGGTTTTAGTTTGCGAAGTCTGTTATATTGTGGATCATTTTTTGGATGGAAATTTAGAATTGTCATTACAGTGAAAATTTTCAACTATCTTTTTGTATCGAAAATCATAACATTCGATACACCCTGGACATTCAATATTGGAACTGAACTCCTGTAATTACATGTATTCCCATTGCAATGTTCATCCCAAGAAATATTTTCAGCTCACTAACTCTTATGTATTTCCAGTTCTTATTTTGTTTTGAACAGCATACAAATTTGTTTCATGGCATATTTTGAAAACTATCTCTTCATCTAGAAACTGTTCCAAGTATACTAATTCAGCATCACTTTTAGAAAACTCAAATGTTGGTTTTGGCAGCATCTTTTGAGCACTACTACACAGCCCTTCAAATTCTGTTACATCATGACCTTAGTCCTTATTATCACTTTCTTCTTCTACTATCTGCACAGGATTTCTATTGTTACCACCATTAGTGTACGATGTATCTTGTAATTGATTTTAAGGAAAAGACACATTTTCTGTATTATCATGACGATTACTGACAGATCCATTATTCAACAAATTGAGGAAATCAAAACTGTCATCTTGTTGTGGTGCACGAGAAGTTTTGCTGTGAAACACCTGTAACGCATCGTCCGTCATATCCTTCAGTGTCTGGTCTATCTGGATCAATTGGAGTTGAGTAAATCAAATCTAAAATTTCTTCTTCAGTCAAGAACTTGAATAGATATAATAATATGTTTCAGAAGAAAATATAGGTAATATTATTATCAATTATGATCAGATAGAAGCTGCAAGTAGCCAAGTAGCCCTACTACTTATAATGCTACATAACAATGAAAAAGTATAGGTTATAATACAACAGATAAATATATGCTTTTAACTTATTTGTAAATTACTATAAAAGCTTTACAGATATCAAAACTTTCAGTGAATATGAAGTTTTTATTTGACTGCTACTGTATGAATACAGCGTATAAACGCCTAGACTGTTGGGACACATGTGTCTGACTAACTTATGTGCAAGAATAAATTTATATGCTCGTCTACAACTCAAGAAATGGATGTAGATATGAACTAAATATAATCATAAAATAGTTAAGAACATTACCACTTAGTTTACTCATTGTATATTGATGTAGTGGAACAATAAACCCAAAATTACACAATTTGAAGAGGCTGTGCTTCCAAAATGATGCAATCTGTCTGCAAATATGGCCATTGCTACCAACAATATTTTTTTTATGTTTACTAGCCTTCTCACAAGGTACCACCACTAGCCAAAGGTGGGGAAAATGTGCACCAGTGAGCCAGGGATTCAAAACAACATATATGTCCCACCAACCATGAAAGGGTTAAGTCAGTGCTGCAACGACAGTAAACTAGATTGTACTCATGTGGACAGTAACTTAACATTTTTTGATTTTCGAACACAGTAAACATGATGTTTCTTTTTGGTTCCATAATGTGTGGAATATATTCGATATTGATTTGTTTCTAGCACTTCCTTTTTACTGTTGCAGCTTTCTAATAGCCAATGCAGTTTTCGTGTCAGTAAGCTTAACACGTTTTGTGTACTATGTGTATGCACGCTCGCTGATGCAGTGTAGTGTCTGGGTTGATTTGTGACTGTCGTAGCTTTAGAATGTATTGTTCAACGTGTGTACTAGGAAGCGTGTGTCGGTTACACGTTCAATTTGATTCTCTCCTTGACACCCCGGGGACATTAACGGACATGTAGATTGCCTGGCTGCCAGAGCATGATGCTTTTACCCAATACGAGTTAACCTTTTCATGCATAGTTTCTCTTCAGAAACCACGTATTATCAAGAGTACGCTTGATTCACGATATAATTCTGTTAGTATATTTGACCAAAATTAACTTTAACTGTACTAAGGAATGCGTTTTCCAGACGTTTTCATTGTCTCTTGTAAAAAGTTTACTTTTTAGTCACATGCACATTGTTCTTTGTACTTAAGGCTTTCTCCAAGTATCATTTAAAGTTAAATTGTTACAAAATATTTTTAAAACTGGATTAAGATAAAACATGTAGACAATGTTGAATAAAATTTATTTACTACATTAACGGTAGAACAGTGGACTCCCATTCATTTGAATAAGGGTCCAAATTTTTTAACGCTCTTCATCTTTTTACAAACAACCTTACCGCATATGTCGATCATTTAATCAACAATACCTTGAATTTCTGCCTAGAACGCAAGGAGTTATTTGTTTTTGTTTAGGGAGAGAGTAAATACGATCTTTCAAAATCTCTAATAGAAGAAGTCAATGACCACAATAACGTTGCTAGACAAGAGACAGGCAGGAAATTTGTTTCGTAATAAATTAGATATTTCGCGCGCAATGTGTAAGTGCTCACCCCTACTCATACATGTCTGCTGTCTTCCGGATCCATATGGACCACTGATATGTAGCGGTAACGTTCGTCGTTCACCGTTACTGATGTTCCTGACTTATTTTATTTTCAAAAAAAATGACCCAAACAGTCCTGCAGCCCAGAATTCACACTAAACAGTGTCTCCTTGCAGATACAACGGCTGTAAATAAATATTTTTTTTAATTTTTTTTTTAACGTACCCATTCAGTTTAAAGTGCGTCCCATTGCAAAAATGTATTTTCTTAGAAAAATTGCCTTTCACTGACAATTGTTAAATCATAACTAAGAGCAAATAATAATAAGGTCAGCTAAAAAATTATTAATATATTTATAATGTAACACAAAACGGTTTCCAGTCTATGGCTTTAGGCAGGTGGTAGTGATCGATGACCGAATACCTGCTACTTATTAGGCCGGAACTGTCTCAATTTACAACTCAAATAACGCCATTTGGCTTACGTAGATTCATAAGAAATGCCCTTAAATACGTACAGTATTTTAAACAATGTTTAGGTCATCAGGTTCTTAGTGCAGAAAAAATAAGATTTATAGCGATCGAAAAATTTTAGAATTTTAAATTTTCCTTCTCGACCAGTTTGTTCACACGCAGCTGTGTCAACGACTCCGAGTTAGGGCAATAAATAAAGTTTAATTGGAAATACGACAACCCAACGCCAATATTAGACAATAGAGATATGTTCAACTCGACGCAACAAAAGGGACGACTATTTGAGTTGACAGGAGAAACTCGACTAAACATTATGACACCACAACAAACCAGACAATGTACGAGAGTTCACTCACATGATTACGTAGAACTGAAGCGAGCATCCGCTTGGGGTTCAGCCAGGATGCGAGAGTACGGCAAAAACGAGAAGAAGTCACAAAAGAGTTGAGAGTGATGCACTCTACAGAAACAATATAAGAAATAACCAGTGAATAGAATCGACGATGTTACACAGCGGGAAGTAACGTTTACGTGACGTGCTGAAATTTACGACGAGAAAGCGAGGTGGCTGCACCAACTGACACTTGACAGAAAATTATTAATAGCCAGAAAAAGGGGTTGCAAGTAAGAACAATACTCCACGATGTACGAGGCGACAGATGAGGGTGTTAGGACAGCCTTGCGTAAAGTTCAAGACAATACATTGATTGACAGGCGCTTTACGACCTGCATTTTTTCGAACGAGATCAGCGTACGGACAGAAGATTCTGGGGCATGTCCAACCACCTATCACAGTAAAGCATCTTACGGAGAGACCGATGGAGAGACAAGTTTCCATGGTAACCAGACGAAGAGCAAATCAGAGGGTAGAAACCAGAGAACCTCGAAGTAGTGGGACAAGATTTTCGAGAGAGGGTAGTTGTTTGGCCTATCATGTGTAACCAAAGGCGTGGACAGGCTTTAGACCAAATTTTAGTAGGGAGAAGTTAATAAAAACGGATTGTCCACCAAGGGACGCTCTCAGTCTCATAAATTTTGTGCTCAGTCTCATAATTTTTGTGCTAAGTCATATAGTTTTTCGAACGTATATTTTTCTTAGTGCGGACTCAGTCTTATTATAATTTTTGAACTTCTACTTTAAACAATATTACAGTGCGCGGTATGGAGAACTTTATCGGACTTAGTAAATTTGTCTATTGAACTTTATCGAGCTTAGTAAAAATACAAACTGTCTCGAGTCATAGTGAAAACGATATAAACGAAATTCAATAATCTTGATTGAATTATCACAACAATTTAAAAGAATTATTATGCAATCGTACACTATTACGTAGTATTGCACACATAAAAGAATCACGTTATATGGATCTGAATATTTTATATGATATAACGAACCAAACATTATTACGAATAAACATTTATTTTACGATCACAGAGAACACACAACTAACTAATAATGGTTGTATTCGAGAATGAACTGAACTTTACAAATTGTCTTTAATAACCATATCACACCCACACTACTCTGTAGACGACGCGAGTGTACAAGTGTACTGACTAGTGAAAGTGATTTCAACATTATTCAACTGAATGCCTTCATCAGAACTCACCACCACAAGGAGACTTAGCACCGCTGGATCATAAATGGATAATCAAACTCCAAGTAAAACTTTATGATTCTATTAGTATAATTATAACTACTGACCTGACTGTTTCAAAGGATCTATACCCTGGGAAATTGTAGTAAATTTTGTTAAAAAGATTAAATTCAAAGTATTATAATGATTAAATAAAGCTAAACCATCTGGAGTGCAATGAACGCATTAAATAAATAAATTATTTTTTGATTTTGTTGTATGTGACATTTTGTGTATGTTTATACAAACATTTTCAGCTATTGAATAAGATGGAACTCATTTTATGATATGTATATGTTTTTATGTTTTTTGGATGTATTTTACAGGTGCTATGAATTTATATATGTTATGAATACAATTTATCTAAATGCATAATAAATTAGCATTTAAGCACATTCAATAATGCGTTCATTATTACTGAAAACCCTAATGTTAGAGTGTAACGTAATATGCAAATTAATTAAACAATTCTAATTGAATAAATTTTATATGTATTGGTTGAATACACTTAAGTATCAGTGAGTCTCATGTCAATTATGCTAATGAGTATTTAAAATTTTGATAACTAATTTAATTAATTAATCCAACTCATTATTAGCATAATTATCACTATAGATTCATACATATCGTCATCTCAGAATACTCCTGGTATACGTTCTCATAGCGTGCATTTACACGTACTTGTTTTTCATCAAAATAATTATAATTTATAATGATAATATTAATAAGAGTAGTAATCACAATAATATTAATATAAAATTATTATTAATATTATGCGAAATTTATACTATTTCTGCGTTATAAATATTATTAAAATTAATGTTTACATTTAGTCATTTAATCACTTTAAAATAATCTTGTGACTTACAACTATGAAGTTTTAGTTACGCCGACCAAAAGACAACAGGCTTAGTGGGCTCTACAAGGACGCTTACTCTGTTAATAGGCACTCAAAGCATGGGTGCTCTGAGCATGTAGCCAACCCAGTGGCACGCCTAATTATCTAGAATATTACATTCAGCATTACGCGAATTAGTGTTACTTGCGAATTTTGTTTTGCGGGTTATTGTAGTTAATTTTACTTTGTAACTTTTACTCTTGTTTCTGTGTAACTAACTAAGAAAACTATATTCGTATAACTTTCCATATTTTGTTTTACTGTTTAAGTTCACATTCGATGCGATTTTCATAACATTATGGTTATGCGCCTTCGATCTCATATCTTCATATTCAAAGTTAACGTTTGAGTGTGTTTCGACAGCAGAATTAAATATGGCATATGACAAATATGCAGTTACAACATATTAAAATGAATTGACTTTATTTAATATTTATTCAATTGATTTGTTTTATAATATTTGAATTGAAAATAGGTAAATTATATACAATTAAATAAAACCAGGTGTTACAAACAACAATTTTGCACTCTTATAGTACAAAAATGACGAAAATATATAGCATATAGAGATTTGTCATATAGCAGATAGAGATGGTCAACGGCATAGGATGCAGAAGGCAACGGGAAACCACTGCATTAAAGATCTGAGGATATCCCCAGGCTTTTAGCATGATGGCTACGTCTAATGCAAAATATTCCGGAGTTTCAATTCCCCCATTCGGTTCTCCGGGGGGGGGGAAGGTGTTGGATAGAGTCAATTTTGAAGAAGTAAATCCTATTGTCTACAAACGAAAAAAATGGATGCAAAATCGGCACTTGGAATGTTAGAACATTACTGAAGCCTGGTAAAATAGAAGAGGTAAAGCATTCTATGATAAAGGCAGAGCTTAATATATTAGGTGTCTGCGAGACAAAATGGGCAGGATGTGGTGATTTCGTATCAGGTGATTTCAGAATTATTTACAGTGGAAAGGAAGACCGAGGAAGAAATGGAGTAGCATTGTTCTTAA
Organism: Magicicada septendecula; assembly: GCA_034769895.1. Lineage (NCBI taxonomy): Eukaryota > Metazoa > Arthropoda > Insecta > Hemiptera > Cicadidae > Magicicada > Magicicada septendecula. Next base: position 265,276,922 of record CM068371.1, read on the forward strand.
GAGGTGAATGGAAGAGTAGTGTCTTGAATACATGTCACAGTAGTGATAGATTACTGATGATAAAACTTAGGGCAGAGCCAGTTGATTTATGTATAATTATGGTGTACTTTCCAACAACAAGTAGTAACGATGAAGATATAGAATTAATGTATGAACAGATTGAAAAGTTGCAAAAGGTAATAAAGAAAGACGATAATGTGGTTATAATGGGCGACTTTAATGCATCTATTGGTGCTAACAGTAGTCAAAAATGTGCCGGGAAATTTGGTTTGGGGAACATCAATGCACGAGGGGAAAGGTTACTTGAGTTTTGTGAGCAGTATGAAATGATCGTCACGAACACATGTTTTGAAGTCCCCAAAAGACGACGATACACTTGGAAAGCACCGGGGGATGTTAGGAGGCATCAGATCGATTATATTCTAGTCAGACAAAGATATAAGAACCAAGTCAAATCTAGTCATTCATATCCTGGTATGGATATAGATAGTGACCATATTCCCGTTATGGCCAAGTGCAATATTAAATTTAGGAAAATCAGGAAATGTAAACAAAAGAACTGGTGCTTAGAAAAACTGACCGATAACAAAATAGTAAAAGAATTGGAAGAGGAGACAGACATGTTGATGGAAGGAAGGCCAAGTTGGGAGGAAGTAAGAGATGGAATAATTGCAACAGCACAGCGTGTTCTAGGGAGGAGAAAATTAGAACCACGGAAACCGTGGATGACAAAGGAATTGTTGGATCTAATAAGGAGGCGTAATAAGCTGAGAAATAAGGATTATCAGGAGTACAAGAGAATAAAAAATCAGATTACCTCTATGTGTCGCATTGAAAAAGAAATTTGGATGAAACAACTAAGTCTTGAAATAGAAGATGATTTCAGTAGAGGAAAATGTGATAAGGCATATTTAAGGATAAAATCGTAAGCATAATCGAAGCATAAGACTCGAAGTAATGTTGTTAAGGATAAAAATGGTAAAATACTTTTCGAAAATGATAAGGTCAGCGAGCGTTGGAAGGAGTATATAGAGGAACTATATGACGGGGAGCTGTGGTAGTCACGCAAGAGTTTCCAGAAAATGAGAATGCTGTAGATAGAGATATGGTAGGACCGCCAGTTAGCAGGGTGGAATTTGATTATGCCCTTAAAGGTCTGAGTATGAAAAAAAGCGACTGGGCCTGACAGTCTACCAGCAGAGCTTTTGAAAAATGTAGGGGAGAGAACGAAAGACCAGCTATTTCGAATAAATACTGGGTGCTATGAAGAGGGAGTATTTCCAGTTGATTTCATTAAAAGTAGAACAATCACAATACCAAAGAAAGGTAAAGTAGACGACTGTGCTAATTATAGAACGATAGCCTTAATATCTCATGCTCCTAAGATTTTGCTGAACATAGTGAAGAACAGACTGGAAGGAAAGATTGATCACACTTTGGAGGAGGATCAGTTTGGATTTAGAGCAGGTAGAGGAACCAGAGAAGCAATCTTGGCTCTGCGGCAGATCTTGGAGAGGAGAATTGAAGTGAATAGGAAAACCTATTTAGTATTTGTGGATCTCGAGAAGGCGTTCGACAATGTTGATTGGAAGCTGTTGTTTCAAACTATGAGGAAGTCAGGACTTGACTGGAAAGTTAGAAGGGTAATCTTCAATATTTATAGGTTGCAAAGTACTGAAATAGACATAAATGGATGTAAAAAGGAAGCAATAATAAGAAGAGGGGTAAGACAAGGTTGCCCACTGTCACCGTACTTGTTTAATTTGTTTATAGAAGATGTTGTAACTCAGATGAAAAGGAGTTCTAGGGGAATTAAAATAAATGGGGAACGGATACACAGTATTCGCTTCGCAGATGATATTGTACTGATGGCTGACTCAGAAAAGGATATGACCCGAATGTTAGGTACGTTTAACAAAATTCTTCACGCTTGGAGATTGAGGATAAATGTTAAGAAAACTAAAATAACGGTTGTAAGTAAAAAAAGAGAAGACATTAAATCAACCATTATGTTGAACAACACAATATTGGAGCACGTTACTGAATTTTGTTACCTGGGTAGCATAGTTACAAGTGGGAATAAGTGTCTGGCAGAGATTAAGAGGAGAGTAGCTCTGGCAAAACAAGCATTCCAGAGCAAAAGGAACTTATTAACAAACAACCATATTAGTACTGAAACAAGGAAAAGTTTGTTAAGGTATTTGTATGGAGTGTTTTAACTTACGGGTGTGAATCGTGGACCTTAGGGAAGGTGGAGAGTGACAGACTTCAGGCAATGGAGATGTGGATTTGGCGGAGAATGACAAAAACTAGTTGGACAGATAGGAAGACGAATGAACAGATCTTAGAGGAAATACATGAGAATAGAACACTGCTTAGGAGTATAGAAGTGAGGAAGATTAAGTTGATAGGGCATGTGATCAGACATAGTGCTTTTTTAACTAACATCTTTGAGGGCAAAGTAGTGGGGAAGAAGCCCAAAGGAAGACCAAGAACTGCATACTTCCGCAGCACAATGAGTGTCGTGAATAGTGGGTCCTATGGAGAAATGAAGAATATCGCAAGGGATAGAGTGACGTGGCTACAGGACAAGGCATTGCCTTTAGGAGTTAAAAAAAAATAGAGATTTGGTTTTGTATTTATACCCCATGCTTAGAATAAATAAAACTGAAATTTTACCAACAACATATAGAAACTTATATTTGCTACCAGCGGCGCGCCCACAATTTTGGTTTTCCTCATTCTTTTGTCTACAAGCAAGGTTTTTTGGTGGAAGAAAGGGTGTAATTTATAGGGAGAAAATATCGCAGGAACAGATGAAAATCATTGCTTCATAGACTTTCTGTCTGTCAGACTTTCTATCTATAAAGTCAGAAAGAGTTCTTTATACACAAGTAAAATCTTTGTAAGAATCATGAGTAAAAATCATGTAAGCACACGTTTACTAATTTGCATATGTTTACTGAATAATTTAAATGTCCTAATTAGTAGATAGGGACTTTATTGAGATAATAATTCAATAATATAGTTAAAATATGAAGCAGTCGCACTGGTTGTAGTGGTGATAAGGCGGGATCAGTGTAATCCACGACGAGTGGAAAGAAGCTAGAGCTGAAAATATTAGTCTGCTCCCTTAACGACGTGTCTACAAACATAAGTTCGATTTCGATTTCGACACGACCAAAGAGTACAAATAGGAGTTTTATAAAACAAAACGAGCATTAAACACAACAGAATAGTACAACATAGAGATATCACTGAGTTGCAAAATGTTTAACACTGCAATTTTGTAAACAGAGACTTGGCATGCATGTTGTGGCTATCACTGAAATTCAATTTTTCGAAGATTATAAAACTGTCTATAGAAAAATTTACAATTTTTAATATGTTTTAACCTTAACGATGATCTAAATTACTTCTATAAAATTAAGATCCGGGTGATTGTAAAACGCAATATCTGTGGTTTTCCAAAATAGTATTTATTTTAATAGATTTGTGTGTTAGTTTATTTTGTTTAATTATTCCATAGACTCAGGTTTTAACATAGATGGACTACAAGGGATGTCATGGTTTACTAACGAGTTAATCATGTTTGCCTCTTTTGTAAATGACGTTGGAGACCATTTACATTATGGTAATGTACATATGTACGAGGATTGTTTAATAGAAACACGTTTATAAGCTGTAAAGCATTTTTTATTCGACGATTTTAAAAGAAGTCTCCATTAACATTAAGGGCCACTGTCCCACTGTTGCATTAATCTGTAGATTCCTTGCTGGTAAAATTCTTGCGGCTGTTTGCGGTACCATTCGCTAACAGCAAACTCTACCTCAGCGTCCGATTTGAACCGCCGTTCTTTAGTGAATTCTTTAATGGGCCAAAAACGTAATAATCGTACGGGGACAAGTCGGGCCTGTAAAGTGGATGTTGTAAGATTTCCCACTTTATAGCAGATCATGAATCGTCTGGGCTACATGGGGTCGAGCATTATCATCCAGAAGGACGACACCGTTTGTGAGCTTCCCATATCGCTCAGCATTGATGTTGACACCAGGTTCTTTAAAGTGTAAGAACAGCGCACCTTGAAAATAAAAAAACGGTCACATTACTGCCGAAGGTTGGGACCGACATTTGTTCGCCTTCGGAGATTGTGCATGCTTCCACTGCATACTCTGATGTTTGGATTCCGGTTCGTAGTGATAACACCAAGACTCATCACCGGCAATAATTTGGTGTAAAAAGGCATTATCTTGTTTATAATCCGCATTATCAGCGCAGGCGCACCAAATGCTGTAATGATAAGGCCGAAAGCAAATTTTTCTGCTCATCAGTAAGCTGTCGTGGAATCCACTGAGCAGCAACTTTGTGATACCCAAGACTATGAATGATGGAATTAAAAGTTCCCACGCTGATGCTCAACATTTGAAAAAGTTCTCTAACTTTGATGCGTCTATATGCGCGTAAAGCAGTTTCCAGCTGTCTCACATTTTCATCTGATGCTGCAGCACGTGCAGGCCCGGGCCGGGCCAAATCTTTCTTGTCAAAATTTATAGCACCATTCAACCACTGCCGTATGAGAATAACTATAGTCACCATAAACAGCTTTCATTCTCTTATACATTTCTATTGGCTGACGCCCCTCAGCGGCCAAAAAGTGAATAACGGCACGCAAATTATCTTTGGACGAATTTTCTGTCATAGATGCCATTTTTCAACCCAGTCACAACGCTTAAAAAGAAGCAAACTGCAAATATTTTTGACACACTAGTACTTAAACAGACAATAAACAAATGAATTCCTTTGCCATGGCGACGAAGTCACTGCTGCGCAGATCAAACCTGTTTCCATTGAACAATCCTCGTAATACTGTAACATTGTTCTTCCTCAAGTTCGGAACAAGCGTATCGGTCATACAATTTCCATAATTTTCATAGTTTATGTCTTTGTGATACTCGCATTGGGTATGTCTACAAACCCATGTTTATCACCAACATGAATTGCAACCACTCGCTGATCTTTGTTTATTGGAGTTTTCAGCCACTTTTGTCATCGTGTGTCCACGTTTTTGTAACTGACATTAAAGTGTGAAAATAAGTTTTATCTGTGTATACTGCAGACAGCCGTTATTCTCTATTTTACAGTAACTTTTTATATAATCAAATCTTTAACTTTTTAATGTCGTGTTTTTCTATTAAAAGTTTCCTATTGCTTTCGGCATGTTTCCATCGAAATCCCATTTAACGAGTAATGTGTCGAAATCGACTAAATCGGTTTTTATTTTCTTTGCTGATCATTTTAATGGGGTATGCTGAAGATTTTGTATACCTGAATACACTAATGCCACTTTAATAATTCTGAAAATAATACTTAAGGACACACCGCACGCCTGAGCACTTATTCCTAAAACTTTCCTTCTGATATTTATTTACCTCCGATTTCATAAACTTGTACGCGTTACAAATTATTTTCCGACTTTATGTATGACGTTTTTGTCGACAGCGATTCAGACTAATCCATTTTACTCCCAAAAGCGGAAAATATGTTTACTTATTTGTGAGAGTAAAGTAATTACTATATTCTTACTATTTGTACGTACATTCATTACAAAATTTGTTTTTCATATTTTCGAACACCGCCCTAGATGCGCTACTGTTTGATCCTGAAAAGATAATGAAACTGCCGTAAATTACTGTATATTATGTCGCAACAGTTGCAAGCTACGTTATATCTGTTCACGAAATACAAAGTCCCGCATTTTTGTATTTTGTAGTTTGAAAATACACTTCTATCGTTGAGGTTAAAATCGTTACGTGATGAACAACTTCAGTACTATTTCGTTTGTATACAATCATGTTCCTCTCTATGATTAATAACTAACAAAAACCGTATGTGTTAATGATCGAATTTGTGTATACGCGCACTCGTGACTTGCTGGTGTGTGTGTGTGTGTGTGTGTGTGTGTGTGTGTGTGTGTGTGTGTGTGTGTGTGTGTGTGTGTGTGTGGTAGCTGTGTTGACTTTGAAAAGGCTAGCCTATACTGTTGACTTGTATGCCGTGAGTGACCGTCATGCCGGTCAGACATTCAATTTGATTCCCTCCCCGACTCCCTGGGGATATTTATTGACGTGTAGATTGCATTGCTGTTCCAGTGTGACGCTTTTAGTTAATGAGGACCCGCCAACATGTATCAATTTCTTCTACGCATGTAGTTCTGAGCTCATGTTTGTGAAAAGTCTACACGTGAAAAGATTTCATCCATTTAAAGAAACAAAATTAAAAATAAACTATATACAAAAACTAAAAGTATCTTAAGACAGTATTAGCTTTATTACAGTAAAATGTGGAAGCCTTAGTCACATGTGTCTTGTTGTATAGAACTGACGTTTCCTCGTAAATTAATTTTGTTATAAAACATTTTAACTTTTAATATTAATTTACAAATTTAAAAAGTAATATCAACAAAGACTTTGGTTTGCACAGAACGGAAATGCTATCTGTTTCTAAATTATGTAGGAAAGTGTGACTTAACAGTCATTTGTTATGAATTAATGGCCACAAATCATACGAATGCAGAATATTATAAAAAAAACTATTTTTGACACCCGATTACTTGTGCGTTTGACGATAATTATAGTAAAAATTTAAATAATATTATAGGCAGTGAATAGGCCTACTATCACGCACTTTCTTAAAACCATAATTACATCAATAAACTATCCTGCAAAATTAAATTTGTCTTTACACGTTCAACGATTCAAAGTTCAGCATTTTGGTACTAAACTGTTCAATGTAGTAAATAGTTTAAAGAACGAATAAGCAATTACTTCAATATCGTCTTACGTCTATACTAAAATTATTATCGCATGTGAATTTAAGTTGAAATCAGTGTTTACTATAACTTGTCAGTAAAACTGAATTTTTCCCGTAAATTTAACTACACATACGTTTTTGTAAGTGATCTGTTATAACGTTTTGTTACAGTTTATCTTCAAGGCTAATAGAAACTTGATTTTCAACAATATTTCGTAAGAGTTAAAATGTTAAAAAGGACACGTTTTTTTTGAGTGAATGATTTTTTCATGATGGTTGGAATAACTATTTAACATTACGTCGTACTAATTATAATGCGCAACTATTGTCACTATAAAATAACTCAACAACTAACTCTGTTTTTTAACCCTTTATGCTGAATAACTAATGGCAAAATTAAATCGATGTGCCCGCTAGACGTCCTGAATCTCTTGTACCACGCTATTCTTATATTATATAACATATATAGGCCTACACAAGTTTAAATAAAGAGTCGCCAGCGACATTATTAATATTATAATTGTTTCTTTGGGGTACTGCGTCACACCATGGTACCCTTGCGTCCTGATACTTAATTGTAGAACATTTATGGCACAATGCGGCAGTTAATTTGTAAGGGGTAAGACAGCTTTATTTATTTATTTTGTGTTTTGATTTTATTCATTGTTTTAGCGGGAAGTAATAATCAGGATAGTCGGATACGCCTTCATCCAGAGCGGTGAGTGTTCTTCAGCACGCGATACAAGGGTATCATTTGTTTGACCTTGCTAGCGGCAAGAATTATGTGATTTAAAAAACAATGTATATAAAATTATGTCCTTAAAAGTTATTAAGCAATTTTAAGAACTGCTTAAGCAACTTTACTAATAAAACTATCCTAAAATTGTTTTTGTTGACACGGAACATTGTTTTGGAATTTTAAAACTGACCATCAGATATTTAAACTGAATGAGTGGTCTTATAAATCTGAAGGTTTAACTCTTTTGTATAAAGAAACATTTTTGTTAAAAATTTATTGGGAATTTGAATGTTTAATAATACAATTAAAAATAGTTAATCTTGCTTGTAACATTTACGTATAATACAGTAATTAAAACATATTTTTACGACGGTCTACTCCATCGTCGTAGGAACAGTGGAAACAAAATAAATACAAGACACCAATTAAATCACTAATTACCAGCTTCAATTTTCACAGTTAAACAATTCGTAATTAACAACACAGTCTCTTATAACAAATCAAATAAAAATTTGTTCACAGGAAATTAAAATGTCACTAATATTAAACATAATGGTATTACAATGTACCGTCCGATTATAAAACACAACACTTAACTAATAACCACTTGAACGTACACAGTAATAACTCGAACCGCTCTGTAAATATATCGCCACTAATACTGAAACTTAAGGCCGCTGCCACCATGTATTTATAGCCGCCGTAAATCTAGACGATTCTTAATTGCGTCTTAGCGTTCGTACGAACTACGTAATTAACTGCGGCCTTGACACAGTCCGCACGGCTGGCGGCATTGAGAAGACTCTCGCAAATGCGTCTACAAGCACGTAGGCCGCACGCGTTACAACGAGATTCTTCTGGCACATTCTATAAACAAATAGATACTTCTGTGATGTCGTAACACTGCCCTCTCCTTAAGCCTGTTCGTCCCGAACTGGCAAACCGTCTCTGAAATAATACTCGACCCTGAGATCTAGGTTGACGTCCTTGCGAGAGATAATTCTCCCGTTCTTCGAATTCAGTCTCGTGTGATCCGAACATCACGTTCCCAGGAATACGAGTCTTCCGCTCAACCACTGGTTTTGCTGGAATCACTCCCGTTGCATCATGTACTGATGACCTAAATACCACTGGCTGATCCAAGTTTGTTTGGTTCTCGTCAACAACCTCTTGCGTAATCTCACCTTCAGCCACTTTGCCCTCGGACGCTTCTATCAGCTCAGGAACAAGCAAGAGTTTTGTCTCGACACCCACAATTGGCTTTCCAATCACTTCTTTTGTCGTTACAGTTATTTTTATTTCCTTTACTAGTTCTTCCTCCATTTCCGCTTGCAATAGGGAGGGTTCCTCTTGACCAGACCTGTTGACTTTTTCTTCGACTACTGCCACTCGCTTAATCGAATGGTTGGTAGACCCTGTCATTTTAGACATGCAAAGGATTGTCTTCTCTTGGCCAACCTTCAGGACATTCCCTCTTAGTCCACAACGAATCCGTAGACATTCATAATGTCCGTGCCAAGAATCACTTCATCGACAATGTCTGCAACGAGCATTTGGTGGCTAAACTCGAGAAGACCCAGGCGTACACTTACGTATACCTTTCCTAGCACCTTGTCGGCGCTTCCAGTCACAGTCTGTATTGTACAAGAGCTAATTAGAGGATGGCGGTTGCTGACTAAGTCAGGGCGCACAATGGACACTGTTGCGCCCGTGTCAAGTGTAAATGATGTTGGTTTACTTTCCGCAAATTCATTAACGATCAAGTTTCCACTGGTCTTATGTAGCGTGGAAACTGGGTGCTGTTCTTGGGCTTTATTTCTCCAATTGTTGCGATCACTCTGTTCTCTCGGTATCTTCTTCGGTATCCTGTAGATGACCACATTTTGCACAGTTGTAACATTTTGGTCTTCTGCCTTTTTCAAATACGTTGCGACTCTCTTAAACTCTTGAACTTTTGAATTGTTTGTCCGACAACATTGTTTTTCTGCACCCATCGCAACGGCAATGTGATACAGGGATCTTCTGACTGCAACGTGATGGCACAAACCCATGGCAGGCGAGGTGACCTTCTCTATTGACTTATTTTCTGTGTCTTTCTCTGGCTTCATCATTGGTACAGTCTGTTCACAAAGTCGTTTCGGTTATAACTTCAGGCACTACTCGACTTCATTTTTAATCTGCTCTTTTATATTTGTAATCGAGTCTTCTATTTTTGTTGACATAGCTTTTTCTACACTCGTGACTGACTTTTCTACTTCAGCTATTTTATTAGACATCGATTCTTCAACACTCGACTTTAGCTATTTTTAATGTCATTGATTCTTGTACCTCTGATATTTTTGTAACTTGTTTATTAAGCTCACCTCGTAGGAGACGACGTAGAAAAATCTGTGTTCCTGGTTGAAAGACAATTCCATCGGTTCCTCACATTGGCCTCTGATGAAAGTAAACTTGACAGTAATGCTTTATAATAAGCTTAAATATAGTCATGCAAAAAATCGACATGGAGGCATTTAAAAATTGGAACATAAATGAAATTCGACAACTACAATTGGGAAAGTATGTAAGTTACATTCTTTCAAGAAATGTAAGTACTATTTTATTACTGCGAGGAGAGACATTAAGTTTTCAGTATTGTTGAAAAGTATGCGATAAGCAAAAGAAGTGCATGGAATTGAAACAATGAATATTAATTTACTCTTACATTAAGCTTTTCTGTTATGTGACCGTGTGTTAAAAAATGGAATTTTTATTGGAATTTTATTTATTGCAACCTACTTTGTCCTAATTACGTAGTTACAAAGACGATACGTTTATTACACAAAGGAATTCTAGACATCTCGCAACACATTCTGTAGTACTTCTCATTTTCTGATGAACGAATACAATTTGTATCAAGTACAACATTTTTAAAAATTTTATAATATATCAATTGCAATAGTCTATTGACATAGGCCTATTGCTTTAATTTACATGAAACATTCGAACAGTAAAGTTTTGCTGTACACTTTAATACAGAATTTATATTTAGGAACTCCTTCGTGCTTAAATTTTGGTCAGAGTGTAAAACCTTCCTGTCAGATATATTGTTACGACGTCACAGAACAATCTACGTGTTTATCGAACGTTCCAGAGAGATCCAGAATGTAAGCGTATGGCGTACGTGCTTGTAGACGCATTTACGAGGGGGGTCTCGATGCCGCCACCCGTGCGGACTGTGTCAAGGCCGCAGTTAATTACGTAGTTCATACGCACGCTTCGACGCAATTAGGAATCGTCTAGATATTCGACTGGCAATAAATACTGGTACTCAACGACGTTCAGTTTAGTACAGCTGCGATATATTTCCAGAGCGGTTCGAGTTATTACTGTGTACGTTCAAGTAGTTATTAGTGAAGTGTTGCGATTTATAATCGGACGGTATAATTGTAATACCATTGTGTTTAATATTAGTGACATTTTATTGCGTGTTAACAATTTTCATTTGACTTATTGTAGTGACTGTGTTGTTAATTACGAACAGTTTTACTGTCACAATTAAAGGTGTGATTAGTGACTTAATTGGTGGCTTGTACTTATTTTGTTTCCACTGTACCTACGACGATCGAGTAGACCGTCGTAACAATATAGAGTACATTGTTAATATTTTTGTTTAAAGCATGGTGGTTGAGTGCGTGTATATGAATCATCTCTTGCTAAACCATTACTTTTTTAAAATTATTTTACACATTTAAGACTTTTTCATGTCGTTTTTAACTGACATTATTATATGGGCTTTATTGATATCTCACTCGATATATTCCTACAGAAGTCTACGCTGAAATCATATTATATTACGTACTTTCTAGAGTTTTAGCTTCGTATTCTTTATGAAAAAACTTCCTCAGTTGGACAGAATCAAACTCATTTCTTTTTAATTCTAATGATGTTTTCATCCGCCATAACCTTGGATTATCATCATAGCAATATCTTAAAGCGTCGGCAAGCGAATACACAAACTGCCTCAGTTTAGATGACGTTCTGACCCTATCTGACATTCAGTAAAAGCTTTAATTATAATGCTGAACCAACGGAAAGCAGTTTTAAAGTTAACAATTTTTCAGTTTTCTTCTTGTCATATTTTACAGTTTTTTTGCATATAATTTTACATTTCCTTTGAAAATTTCAAATTATGTTGAAATATATGATTGCTAACTTGATACTTCTTAGTAACGTACAAAATTATTAATAATGTTTAACCTGTAGTAATAATCAAGATGTATTCTCACTCCTCCGAGGCAAATTCAGGGTATTTAGTTATTAGCAGCTAATCGTCAGCCATTTAGAATTTTCCTCTGCTAATATTATGGTGCTTCGGTTATTCTTCGTTGTAGGTTTCAATACTGGAGTTGAATGGGTCGCTGTTTTTGAATTTGAATGGGTTTGGGGTCATGGTTTTCCTACGGTTCTTCTAATGTTCAGTGATGTGTTTTTTCTAATTTGAGTTTAATGGGATATTATTTGGGTTGTATGTTTATAGAGTATATGTTTTGTAAAATACTGTTATTGTTGTTTTATGAAAATGTTCACATTCTTTAGATTTATCAAGTCTGTAAATGTAATTTTTTGTGCCATTGGGGTTGTGTTTTTATATTTTTTATATTGCTACTTTCTTTCTATCTGTTTTAATAGCTAAAATTCAGAATATTTTAATTACGTTCTACATATTATTCATAACGAATATGTATGTTACAAATTCCTGTTAGTTATTACAACTCAAATTATTATCATATAGTTAGAGGGGGGGTTGGTACATAGGTGTATTGTTTTAATTTGCTATTTTATCTTGTTATCGTTCTTTGAATGCCATGTTTATTTTCCTTAGAAACATGCTAAATTATACTGCACAGGATACCGACTAAGGTTTATTGTAAACATTTCCCCATATATTCACACCGTTCAACACCGTTATGGTTTCCCTCGGTTTACTTTACCAAACAAGGATACACATTGTACGTTGTTGGTTTGTCTCATGTTTATACATAGCATTTCTTAAATACTTAATGATGAACATTGGTACGATTTCGGCTAACTTTAGTAAAGGTTTTGAAACAATATTTGTATACTTCTAACTTACAAAAACAGTATTTTATCATGATTGCTTACACATGTTTGTTCGCTTATTGATTTACTTTTTGTCGTTGCATATTTTAAACAGCATATAAATGGTATATTACAATACTAACAACATCTTCTCTGCTAAGTTTAAACTACACAATACACTTACTCAATCGCAATTAACATTAGTTTGTCTGTGCCAAACAAAGTAGACTCCAATCTTCTCAAATACTTAGGTATAACGGGTAGAATAGTTCCTTCCAATCTTTATACTTTTCGTTGATCTCCTCTCCACAGATGCAAAAGCTGTTGTTATTATTTTTCTTTAAAAATGATCAACTTACGACATCAGAAATTTCTTAATAAAAGATGATAAATTTATATGAAGTAATTTGTTAAAGATATGTAGTAAGTACACACAGCAGAGGTCAAGAAATATGGATATACTTTACAAGTTTTGTGAAACATTTCAACAAAGTTTGCAGAGTAACTCATTGCAGACACTGAGAAAAAATACCTGCATATGAAATACAACAAAATATATTAACAAACCTAGAACTTTTTTATAATCAAATCAGAAATTATGAGAAACCTAAGTCTGAAAACAAAGAAAGTTGAAACAATCAGAGATGTTTTACTGAATCCTTCACAAAGCAATCCATCATAAATCTTTACAAAACAAGGCAAGAAGCAAAGACATACGAAACAGTCAATGGAAATTAGCAAAAATATAATTTATGAAATATGGTACGCAGAAATGTTGGTGAGTACATAGCAATACGTTAACCAGGATTGTACAAATATACAAGAAAATTCTAAATTAATTCAACATGTACCGGTATATCAACAAGGATACAACACAGACGTGTTCATTTGTAGTAAGAAATAAACAAGAAATAATATAACGAAGGACATTTAAGACTATTAGACGTGTTTATGTATTTAGGCAAAGTGATCATGTTACACATGGTTACATAACAAAATTATTGAGAGAACAACAGCAGCTGAAATACTATTCAGCAATTATAAATTGTATGTTCCTACGTAACAGGAAACAAGCACTGGTATATTCAGAATAGTTGCTGTCCCACAATTACACATGGGTAAAACTCAAAAACAATTATCTTAAAAACGAAAAACAGAACAGCAACTGTAATGTGATCATTACATGAAACAGACAGTAAAACCATCATCGATAAATGAACAAGAAATGATACATTTAGAATAAATTAAAAACAAACCCAAAAACAAAGTAATAGAAATAAAGTTGGTTCTGTCATATCAAGGGAATAAATGTGATAAACGTGCATCAGGCAGGACAAGTAAAGAAGAAACGTAGAAGCAAGGCGAAGAAAAACGATTGCAAAAGAGATGAAAAACCGGTAGGCTAAGCCAAAACATCACATAACAGGAGTAAATACAATTGATTACGGAAAAGAAACCCTACATTATTTAGAATGACAAACAAACTTACACTATTAAAGGAATGCAAGTCATAAGGATTATATAAATTAATAAGTACACTTTAAATATCCATTATTATTCTGTAAAAGTGCGAGCAGTCCAATATGTTCTAATTTTTGCACTGGTAATTGCTCAAATAATGTTAATACGGTTGTTATGAATTAATTTACCCAACCATTAGAAGACAGAATGTATATGATAAATTAACTACTGTAATAGAGCTCTACCATACAATGTGGTTTGTTGATGTAGTGTTAGCTATATCAATCCAAAACTAAATTCTCAACTATATGGATAGCTTATTTAGCGGCGTCCTCGGTTAGATACACACATTCGCCGTGTATCCCTTAGTCCTCATAATCAATTTTGAAAATGCTTATCAATCTTGATTGTACTGCACATAGACAATGTGTCACTGCATCTTGTCTAAAGGTGAGAGTGTCGTATGAGTAATGTACGTATCTTTGCACATACCGTATGTTAGGAGAAGAAAGTTCCCTTATTCGTACTTGCTTATAACTCGTCCGCTATAAAACTTCTAAAGAACGTAACACACAATAAACAGAGAACTTACGAAGGTAATAACGGTATAACTTGTAAAAATCCACTAATTTCAACCGACATTAAAAGTAGGTGGCCTTTGAATTCAAGAAAGATCTTTCAAGAATTTATCATGAACAAAGACAGGGTAATTACAATGGTATCACTTTACGAGACAAGCAATTTTTAAAGGGTGAAGTTTAGCGTGTTTTTTCCTTCTGTTTAACCTTTACAAATAAAAATGTATGGTGTGAAAGATACAGATATAGCATGCAACATAGAACACCCTTAATAAAGACAAGAGATCATTCAGCACCCCCTACGATGAAAACAAAATCTATTTAACGGTAATCGTATGAGGAGGTAAAAAATTTAATTAATTGGAACCATTCAGTTATTGTACATAAATAATCACTTTATTTACTGTGCTTACAAGTTCAGTGCAATCTGTTTGAGCAAAAAATAAAATTATAAGAATGTCTGATTACTCAAAATTTACTCTCCTTCTCGTCTTCTCCTGAACAGTGATAACCGTCTTCGTCAGAGATTAGAGATAATGAGGAAGTTGATAAATGGAATGAAGAAGTTGCCTAATGAAATTGTGACCGGCATTATTATATCATCTGAAAAAGTAGATTGCCTTTTTCCTAGATGGTGTTACCAATGGCCCTCTAAATTCTCCTTCCTTATCTTGTATACCCTTTATATTATTTGTTTCGGCCCGCTACAAAGTTTCATACTATGCTTTTGATCCGTATTTTATTAAATTAAGTCACTAATTACAAAAAAAAAAGAAACTAATCACTCACTTCCTAAAAATTTACAATCCCACAGTAATTCACATGTATAACACGTATAACTCACTACCAATGTAAAAAACTACAAATTTTGAACGCAAACAGAGGAATGAAAAAGACTGAGCAAAGAACAATTAAACACACATCTATTAGCTTTTAAATCGCTGAAGCAGTTAATGTAGATGGCAATAGAACTTTTTATCAACTGTAATAGCTCTATTATCTCCGCCTATGTTGCTGCGTGGTTGGTATATTATTCTGTCACTTAAACAAAGGACTGCGCTGATAGCAAAATACCGAAGGCATAGCATTGAAGGTGATAAGTTGCAGTAACTGAATAAATGGCTTCGCACGTTCCGGCAAACTGGCAGACCGCAGCGTACGAAGTAAGACTGACCTGTCAAGGCGACCTACAGAGGCAGAATAAATCCGAAAATCCGTTTGTCAGCCTTTGTATCGTCTCGGGAAGCAAATTTTAAATGTGTTCTCAACAATGCGCCTCGTTTATGATGTGTGATAACTAAATATTTTCCATTATATGGAAGATAAATCTGCTTGCCAAAACGTTTTTAACATATTCGCTTTCAAAAGAAAGACATCGTCGGCTACTAGAACGTAGGGTAAGACGGTGGACATATTTTTATATTCTCTTCACGTAGGATGTTTAACTGATTATTCTGAAAATTTTGAAAAATTTTGTGTTTTGTAAAAGTCCGCCATGTAAAACTCTGTCCTTTGTTCTAAAATCGGTCATTATAAGTTGACAGTCTGCGTCCACTGTTGCCAAT
Organism: Magicicada septendecula; assembly: GCA_034769895.1. NCBI lineage: Eukaryota > Metazoa > Arthropoda > Insecta > Hemiptera > Cicadidae > Magicicada > Magicicada septendecula. The sequence continues at coordinate 265,293,158 of CM068371.1, forward strand.
AAAACTAAGCAACGTCAATTTTATGGTTATATAACTCTGAACCGCTTCCGATTGGAAGAATAACCTTTATATGCTTTCCATTCAAATTACATACACAGTGAGAAAAATACTACTTTCCTTGAAAGTTTTTTTTTATATTCCTCCAAACTTTGGATTTTCGGGAAGTGAAAATAACAAAAAACGTCCATTTTACATAATGTTTTATAATATTAATTATTAGGAGACTGCGGAAACTCGAAAATTCAGTTTACCACTGATAAAATTCCGCCTCGAGGAAACCGTGGAGACCCGAGCGTGTTTGCACCCCCCTTAGGTTTGCCGGAACGTGCGGTAGGGTGCTTAATATATTGTTATCCTGCTGCACACACGAGTCGTGTATGATGCTGAATTGTGGAGCCAAGATACCGGATGCATGTGTAAAACACCAACAGAGATAAACTAGTGCGAGTGGGAGTAAAATACGACTTGGCAACAGCGCTCATAAGAAATACCATTGCCATTAGACGGAATAATTTTTTTCTAAAATTTACACTCGTTATAGTTTACCCTGACGTTTTAGATAGATTGTAGATTATGTTGTAAACATCTTAAAAGCTGCAAATAGTGTTATGTGATAAGTGCTTTCACAAAGGGCCACAAAAGGAAAACTAATTACTTTGAGAAATAATATCTTCCAGATGTTTATTTGTTAATGCATTTAAAACAATTTGTATCTGTGATTTCATTTCTTTAATTATATTGAGCGACACCACGATTCGGCGAATATGCCCTTTAGTTTCACACATTTAAATGTTATTACATGTTACATGAACCAGTTCTACTTTAACATAGAGTTTCACTGTTTTTATGTTAATCGATTTTTAGTTTTAGGAAGTTTTATTGTTTTGTAAGTAATTATATTAACTTATTGACGAATTTTTTGTTGTTGAAGGTACTCCGTATATAAGGTGGAGTAGGTCGAATTTCGAATTTTTTGTATACTAAATAAATAACACACAGTTACGAAACCACATGAGTGTTAGAATAATCTCACAGTCATCAGGTTCAATGGTACGACTGAGTATGTAAGAAATGATCGATTTAGAATTATTTTACATATACACATTATAAAATCAACGCAAAATATGTTATAAAAACATTCCTTTCTTAAAGGAAGTGCTTAAAAATTTTTTAAATGTATGGAATAACTTTTGAAAATTCCAATTTGGCATAACATACTTATTAGCTTAGCTCAATTTTGTACAAAAACAAGTTCAGTAAATGTGCAATATACATACTTTAGTAGGCCAAGCCTATATTTAATATACTGTGTAATATTTCACTGTTTCTGACCAAATGTTAACGTTAAATCTTTGATACTGACATAAAATATACTTTTACTTGATGGCATGTAGTTATGTAATGTGGGCGTTATTGTGATTTTGTTTACATTGTGATGCACAAAGGAAATATGAGTAGCCCATGTCAGTACAGTGACGTTTTCAATTTATTGATTCTGTGAACAACATTTGTTTTTTATTTACAAACGTTTTTAATTACACAGAGAGATTTCAAATTTACAACTGCGACTCTTATAGTGATCTATATAACAGTAACCTATGTTTTTATTGTTACGTGCAGGAGGGCTCGCATAAATGAACAATTACCAACGTCATACTGTGTCATACGAAATGCGGAGCGTGCTGAGCATTTTACTTCAAATAACTCTTCATTTTGGCTTGTATTTAATTGCATTGATATTTTTCGAAAAAAAAATACATAAATTATTGAAACTAATGAAATATGATAAAAGACTATTTGTTCCTAAAATATTCAACTGTTAATTTTATCTCCAAATTTTAATTACATAAAAACAAAGAAACATAAAAAAATGTTACAGAAATATTATAAATACATTTTTGTTATCAATTCATATATATTTAATAATAATATTTGTGTGTGTGTGTGTGTGTGTGTGTGTGTGTGTTTATTCATAATGTTCTTCGGTATCTAACGTTTCACCTCTCCTTTCCCAATCCACTTAACTGCATTTCCTCATTTGAGCCACTTTCTAGGTCTTCACTAAAGCCTGCTTTCTCGAAACTGAAATTGAATCCGACTTTCATTGCTTGGTTTCCCTTTACTTTCTTCTAATATCCTACAATATTCGATTGAAGTATTGTTCGAGCCATACTTGTTTTTTACTTCCTATAACGCCTACTATCCTGATTGTTACACGATTTCTTTATTCCGTGGTTTGTTATGTTTTAATCTTTGAATCTGTGGCCCTTGGAAGTATTTTATTTTCCCATAGCCTGGAATCATTTCTTTGCTTTACCTCTAATTTACAATACGTATGAACTATATATTAATATTTTTTTAAATTGTTATGATATATTCGTTTTCTGTACTCTTTTGTAATGCTTTTCCCGTAAGACAGAGTTCAACGTAGCAAAAACAGTAAGTCTCTCGACGTTGTGTTCCTTCATTGCTTTATCTAGTGTATTCTGTGCACTGCTTTACAAGACATCGTTGTGCCTAATGGAGTACTAAATCTTGTCGTTATTTACAATCGTGCATGCGCTTTTTGATTTTTTTCAGTAAGTTTATGTGACAGAATTTATGCCTTCCTAATCTTGGGCTAGAAGCACCTGGTCAGCCGCAAAGTACAAATTGTACAGAGCTCTATGACTTAGGAAAACTTACAGTATATACCATCGCCTACTACAAGATCTCGAGTTATGCTAAAAATATCGTTGGCAAGAGATAACATTCTTGCTTTGTCTCTTTTACTAATGTGAATCATAGAGTAATACTATTTCTTGTTTAAATTTTCCATTTAATTGTTTTAAACATTTTCAGTACTATTATTAGAGTGGGAATTTTTAAGAGGTTTCCAGAGATTTTTGAATGAAATCAACATGTTTTAAATCACAGAAAATATTGCTCTAACTCTATGAAAAGGAAATAGAGCTTTACAATCATAAATGATTAGTACCTTGTACAGATACATATAACTCAATGTGCCTAGCGAGAAATACCACGCGCGAGCACACGTATAAACAGTATTGTGGGTATCGATATGGGTATTTCATTATGAATTCGACTTTTCACAGCGATCTCATATTTTAATAGCCCTATCACCTATTTCTTTTCACAAACATTACTGTGATTATTACCTACCTAACATCGAGTAAGTAAACATAGCGTCACAACAGGTAATTACATAATTTAAGACATTAAATATAATTTACAAGTGTGTATACTTTTACTTATAGTTTGTATTAATTATCATTATAAACGTATTTTTTAATACCCGACACTTTGAACATATTCATATGTTACTGAACATTGAACATAATAAACACTTTGAAAGTTATTTGTCACTGCGAGTAACGGTTGGAACAGATTATTTCATATTGCTACACCGTACAACTGTCATTCGTTTAGCAATGCTCCCCGTTTAATTATAAGCTTCTACAAATAAAAAAACTTGTGGCGTTGTCACGCGTCGCACCGATATGGCAGGATCTACTGTGTTTGTCACACTAAGGCCTCGAAACCTTTTGTATTTGTATATACGAGTAGTTTAATTACACGCAGTGCAAAGGAAGAGCATATATCACCCAGACTGCTGTACCAAACAGTGTGTTTATTAAAGAAATTTTCTCTCAATTTCGTTTGTTGAAATTTATTATAAACAATTGTTGAAGAATTATTTACATTAGGAATAGTCGTTTTATTATAATCAGCCAGTTAGACTAAAGCTATTTATGTTGAAAGACGTATTGATTACCATATTAGTTAATTCGTTACTATTATAACAGCGGCCATTGTAATGTTCTCAAACTGCAATCCTCAGGCCTATTGTTGGTCAATACATGAAGTTTTCTTATGAAATGCTACCCTCTATGTATATAGAACTGCATCCGTTACCTAGTACATGACGACTGAAAGAGGTTACCTCTTATTTGATTTATCAGCATAAATCTATCAGCTTAAGTTTTGAATTATCAGCTCCCAAAAGGAATCTGATTTCTACAGACATCTACAGAAGCTGAGTAAAAATCTAGAAACGAGAGTAATTAATTAAGGATTTGATTGTGTGACTGTTACAACGGTCTCCCGGATCCATCGTGTCGCACAGTGGAAACAAAATGCGGACACCAATTAAGTCACTAATTACCAACTTTAATGAGTCACAAATAAGAATTTGTAATCAACAAGGTACTCTCATGCAATAACTCAAGTTAGAATTGTCCACATGCAAAAATAATGTTCCCTATAAAAGTTTCGCACTAATAGTTACTTTCTACTAATTCCTTGTCCCGCATTAAATAATTAGTCCACTGTAACTAAATCTAAGCCCGCCTGTTGCTTATATAGGTCCCACAGAGGTTGCAGAACAATTTTCCATCATTCTGGCGGCGTTCCAGCATAAATCGAGTAGCTACAAATACTTGAGTGCGGCCTTGGCCGAGACGCTACACCTGCTCGGCTAGCCGAGAAACGGGTGGGAGGACGCTCTCGACTCACCGCGAGCATTCCGCCATTGTCGTAGCACAATAAACGTAGTTTGTTTTAAAAGTAATTTGCTTTACCAACAATAATATTTATAGATGGTCTATTTTTTATTCAATTTTTTCCTTTCGGAATATTAGGGGAGAGTGGGGTAACCCCGATCACCTAAGGGAGAAATTCGATAAAAAATTGAAGAATTGGCTAAAAGTTAAAAACAAATGTAAAAAGTTGTTGATTTAACAGAGCAAATTATTAGTTATACACTGTAAGCATTAAAGTTGGAAGGGGCTATTCTTTTGCATAAAAAGTAAAAAAATGGGCTTTGATCCGGTATTCCCCCACCCGCGGGGTAATGATGATCAGTTGATTTCCTATGCAAATTAAATGGGAAAAAATAAAAACCTAAAAAAAATTGTCAATGTAAAAAGCAAATGATATATTGATAAAAGATACATTAGAATGTTACTTATATCTACAAATGGTCCTTACTACATTCTAAATCTAAAAATAAATTTTAAAAATTAGGTTTTCTTTTAGTTCATAAGCCAGTGTACTATACCCTGTGTATTTTGTATGGGAAATAATACAATTTAATTTTTGTGTGTATATTTTCTCTATATAGGCCTACTAAAAACCTTTCCTATAATACACATTATAATAGTTTCTCATTCAAAAGACACTAATATTGACAATCTTTGACTACGAGGGTAACTCTTAACTTAAGATACGCTATAATAAAAAAAAGTTGTTATTAATCAGTACAAAACTAAAAAAAACCTAGCTACGCCACGGAAAGTAGCACGAACATATAAGGGCAACGCATTAGTATTTAACAGTACTTAACTCAGTATGGTGTTGTACAGTTGTAACTCAGTACAGTTGATCATCATTCCCCCAGTCACCTGATCGGTGCTACACCACCCCGTATACTACTGAGTTTTATAACCTGAGACTACAGTAAGTTAATTTAAAACCGTAAATAACGAATTCAAATAATGCTGAAAACGTTAACAACACATCTGTACAAGTAAATAATTCAAAATTTAAGTGCAAATATCATTACTTTGCTTTAAAGATGTGAAGAAATAAGAAGAAATTTGTCTAAAACACACTTCTGTAATTCACTATAAGTACAATGGCGGAAATGGTTAGCGGTCGTTTTTAATTAGTTCACCGTGCAACTGGCTAGAGTGCAGCATTCAACAGATATCGCTATAACTATACTCTCGTTCCCGACCTGATCGGGGCTACCCGCTGATCGGCGCTAACCCACTCTCCCATACACGCCTTTTAGTAATTAATTAAAACTCTTTCCTTGCTTGGAGATGTTGTATATGACCTTGGTACTGGTGATATGTAGTATGGGTTTCATCGCCATTGGTTATTACCCAACAAACGTAGAAATAACAAAATATAAAAATAGAAGAAGGCAAATACGTGAGTAGAAGAAGTGACGACGTGAGTTAAACTGTTCTTACACCTATATTTACGTTTAAGGAAAAATTTATTAGATGTTGCACGTAGGTCTTTAAGATTCACACGCATATTCTTATTACCACTTATAAATTCAGTGAGTTATAGTTAATCGATTCTAATTTCACATTTTTGTTTAAATAACAAAATCACTCAAAATTGACGGACGGCCATAAATAAAATTTGTTCCCCAGGAACTGCACGTCTTGTTAGAAAGCTACTTTTAAATTAATAAATCATCGTCCACCACTGACGAATGACAAATTATTGTAGCTTTTTGAAAATTCCAAGATACTACGTCAATATTTACTTAGTTTTAAAATAAATATGACTTTTTTTATAAAATTAAACAGCGTTGTATTGTAGTAGTTAACACAAAGTTTTATTTAATTATTAAATAATCCCCCTATCTCTTAATTAACACTACAGGAAATAATTGTCTTCAGAGAAGTGCGTGGAGCTTCATATGCTCTTCACTGCTTAATGGTAAAGCCTACCTAGTGTAGAGAGATACCAGACAAAATTAACTTAAGAACAAAAGACAGTTTACTAACTGAGAATATTATTAGTGATAAGAATCTTTTAAAAATTAGATACAATGAAGAAATCATAGATATAAGATGTTTTATTTTAGGTGAGTGTTACAAAAAAGCAACCTAAATGCCACAGACAGTGTAATAACTGAAAAGTGTTATTAGAAATAAGATGTTTTTAGTTCTATCAATTCACGTATAATAAATTCAAAGGACAGTGAATAACTGACAGCATTATTAGTAATAGGATGTTTTAGAATAATTATAGTTAAATAATATCAATGAAAAAATAATAAGCTTAAGATATGTTTGTTATGTATAGGCAATATAAAAATTAGTAGATAATAAAATGTTCTATTGTATTGTATTATACTACTAACAAAATTAAATATAAATAATGTATAATGTGTTGATAATGAAAATTTTTTTGTGAGTTATAAAAATTTTGTTGTTGTTTAATTAATTAATTAATAATTTATTTATTGTATGTTTTTCAATTACTTGCAATTAAATAAGTGTGATTTTGTGATTTGAAATTATTTGTTCTATAGACAATCTATTTATGTTGTTTGATCTATTATCCTCTCTTCTAACTTTGCTGTTCTTCTTCTTCCTTCTGGTATCTTTCTTGGACGGCTCTAAATAATTTTTAGAAGAAATAACTAACTAATATGTACTATACAAATAAATATAAACTTTTGTAATTGAATAATTATGTTTATTTATTACCATTTAAAATTATGCGCCACTTTGATGCGCTTGGACCAGGCTTTAGTTGAGCTCCGCTCGGGTCGCTAGTGAAACGAATGACAAAGTATATGTTTACAAAATTAAATATTTCGGATTCTTTGAACTGTCGAAATGGTCAGAGAGGGCAAGGAACAAGATACAATGCTTACAACTATTTTAAAATCAATTATTATTGCTGAAAGAAAATAACAGTATTATGCAAATTGTCAATTATTAAAATGAAATCGAACCATCAGTAGAATGACGTCACTGGCTCTGGTAGGCAGTGTACGTTGCTGGCAGTGAATACAGTATGGCTGCCGTCACCTTGACTTCTGCTATGTAATGCCGACACGATGTTGGATCTTCTCCCTCAGAAATAAATGAGAATTCCTTTCTCTGCGAAGTTGTAGTATTCCTGGAATATAGCATGGAGTGTTCTTCTGTCTTCGGTGATGTTGTTCTGTGATTGTTTGATGGTGCAGTGTTCGGTGTTCAAGTGTGTTGAATTCGTGTTCTGCTAATACGGTTTAAAAATTACTCAAAATGGTGGCTGCTTTCTCGTTCTCGTAACTGGTATTATATTTGTGGTTGTTCTAGTTCAGTTTGGTGATAATTATCAAATGTTGGTGTTAAATTTTACTTGGTAATCTCTGTTACACTTTTTGAGGTTGCACTCAATGTTTTTTCACTATTTTCATATTTTTTGGTCTTCTGTCAGTAACTTCTGAACTGTTCACATTAACGATTAACAATAGACTAATGACTGAAAGTCGTCGTTTTGGGGTAATTTATTGAATGTATTTTTCCTCTTCCCATTGTCTTTTTATAAATTTGCATGTCTTGGATCTGATTTCAATTCTTAAACATACATAACAAATTTTCCTGTTTATTGCTGTAACTCAATTATTTATTAATTTTACGAAAATCTAACTATTCAGCAATATTCTTAAGTTAATTTTACATAATTTGATATATAACTGGGTCTGTTTTAAGTTCAGATAAGCCTAAAATTTACAATTTTTGATATTCATTGTAGGCCTCATATTTTTTACAAATTTAGTATTTAAATGGTTTACAAGTGTTTTCATGTTAATATTTCCATGAAATAATATTACTCACTCCATAATTATTGCTGGTTGTTAATAATTTGTCCTTATAATACACCAATATTGACTAATTTACTTTTTATTTGAGTTGAGTACTTTTTAGGCCTAGTTTTACCTATTTTCAAATAAAGTTAATTTTCTTCCTTTGTCATTACATTTGTTATTATTTGTATCTGTACTGATTACATTTTCAAATTTTTGTGTTGTATAGACTAGATTCTATTCATTATATTATGTAGTTTGATTGACTTTATTTATTTGAGTTTGACTCTATGATAGAGGATTTTGGTTCACAATACTGGTTTGTTTTTCTATGGTGGTGTGTTAGTTAGTTTGACTTATACTTTATATATGGGTTACAATTTAATAAATAAAATATACAACATTCCTATTTCCTACTTGCCTCCTCTGCCTTAACAAATTTGAAAATTATTTAACATTATTTTTAATAAACATAACATCTTATTTCTACTAATTTTTATGTATCATCTAATTATAACAAAAACATCTTATGCCTATTATCTTAAACTGTATCATCTAATGATAACAAAATACCTTATATCTATCATATTCCCTAGACATAATTTAATTAGAAAATAAAAACATCTTATTACTAGCAATACTGTGAGACATTAACTGTCTTTTGTATTTATGTTTCTTCTGGTAACAACTTTACTGTGATAACAACATCTTATATCTATTATCCTTATTTATCTAATATATAATTTGATTAACAAACAGTAAAAACATCTTATTACTAGTCATACTCTCAGTTATGAACTGAGAAAACTCTTGGTCCATATATAAATAACCAACTATATAGAACCCCTATAAAACAGCAGTATACCCAGTAGGTTGGGGAGCAGTAAAAAGGAAAGAAAAAGATAAAAAAGGTAAACACAATTTTAATAAGGGAAATTTATTAAATTAAGAAGCAGAGAAACCCCAAGACACTAAACCAATGACAAATGAATAAGGAGTTAGAAATGAGAAAAGGACATGAAACCACAAGACAAGGAAATACTATATATTGAGAAGGAAGAGACAAATATATCAAGGTCCACAAAAAGAATATAGCAACAAGATGGGATATACACTAAAACCTTATGAGGAGGAATATACCCTATTCTTATACATTTAAACCCAATGAATAATTGTCTGACCAAATAACAATTTACAGGATACAATACAATGAAAAATAAACCTGTAAACTAGATTGTAAGCCTAACTTAAGAATAACAAGTGACATACAATAAGAAATAAACAGTGAAAGACAATAAAATTATTTAAAAAGAGACTACCATTAGTGTAGAGAGATACCAGACAAAATTAACTTAAGAACAAAAGACAGTTTACTAACTGAGAATATTATTAGTGATAAGAATGTTTTAAAAATTAGATACAATGAAGAAATCATAGATATAAGATGTTTTATTTTAGGTGAGTGTTACAAAAAAGCAACCTAAATGCCACAGACAGTGTAATAACTGAAGGTATTATTAATAATAAGATGTTAATAGTGTAATCAAATTAGAAACAGTGAACACCAAAGACAGTGTAATAACTGAAAAGTGTTATTAGAAATAAGATGTTTTTAGTTCTATCAATTCATATATAATAAATGCAAAAAACAGTGAATAACTGACAGCATTATTAGTAATAGGATGTGTTAGAATAATTATAGTTAAATAATATCAATGAAAAAATAATAAGCTTAAGATATGTTTGTTATGTATAGGCAATATAAAAATTAATAGATAATAAGGTGTTCTATTGTATTCAAAATAATGGTTAAATAATTTTCAAGTTTGTTAAGACAGAGAAGGCAAGTAGGTAATAGGAATGTTGTATTTTTTTTTATTAAATTGTAAACCATATAAAAAGTATAAGGCAAACTAACTAATACACCACAATAGAAAAACAAACCAGCATTGTAAATCAAAATCATCTATCATAGAGTCAAACTCAAATAAATAAATTCAATCAAACTACATAATATATTGAATAGAATCTAGTCCATACAACACAAAGATATGAAAATGTAATCAGTACAGATACAAATAATAACGAATGTAATGACAAAAGAAGAAAATTAACTTTATTTGGAAATAAGTAATACTAGGACTAAAGAGTACTTAACTCAAATAAAAAGTAAATTAATCAATATTGGTGTATTATAACAACAAATTATTAACAACATGCAATACTCATGGAGTGAGTAATATTATTTAATGGAAATATTAACATAAAAACACTTGTAAACCATTTAAATACTAAATTTGTAAAAAATATAAGGCCTACAATAAATATCAAAAATTGAAAATTGTAGGCTTATCTGAACTTAAAACAGACCCAGTTATATATCAAATTATGTAAAATTAACTTAACAATATTGCTGAATAGTTAGATTTTCGTAAAATTAATAAATAATTGAGTTACAGCAATAAATAGGAAAACTTGTTATGTATGTTTAGGAGTTGAAATCAAATCCAAGACATGTAATTTTGTAAATAAACAATGGGAAGAGGAAAAACACATTTTATAAATTACCCCAAAACGACGACTTTCAGTCATCAGTCTATTGTTAATCGTTAATGTGAACAGATCAGAAATTACTGACGGGAGACCAAAAAATATTAAAATAGTGAAAATCATTGTGTGCAACCTCAAAAAGTGTAACAGAGGTTACCAAAGGAAATATAAAACGAATATATAATAGCTAACACCAAACTGATCCAGAACAACAGCAATAATATCATCTAGCACGAGAACGAGAAATCAACCACCATTTTGAGAAAATTTCAAACCATATTAACTGGACACAAACTCAACATATTTGAACACGGAACACTGCACCAACAAACAATCACAGAACGACATCGCCGAAGAGGGAAGAACACTCCACCCAATTTTCCAGGGATACTACAACTTCGCAGAGAAAGGAATTCTCATTTTATTTCTGAGGGAGAAGAATAACGTCTGCGTTGTATAGCAGAAAGTCGACGAATTGAGCAGAAGCCATACTGGATTTACTGCACAGCGAACAGAACACAGCCTTCTCGAGCCAGTGACGTCATTCTACGAATGGTTCGATCTTATTTTAATAATTGACAATTTTCAGAATACTGTTATTTTTTCAGCAATAATAATTTATTTTAAGATAGTTGTAATCATTTTATCTTGTTCCTTGCCCTCTCTGACCATTTCGACAGTTAAAAGAATCCGAAATATTTAATTTTGTAAGCATTATACTTTGTCATTTTGTTCACAATCGACCTGAGCGAATCTCAACCAATGCTGGATCCACGCGCATCAAAGTGGCGCATAATTTCAAATGTTAAGAAATAAACATCATAATTATTCAGTTACAAGCGTTTATAATTATTTGTATAGTAAATACTAGTTATTTATTTCTTCTAAAAATAATTTAGAGTCATAAAATTAATATTCTAGGAGAGGAAGAAGAAGAAGAGCAAAGTTAGAAGAGAGAATAATAGATCCAACTACATAAATAGATTGTCTATAGAAACAAATATTTTCAAAAAATACAAAATATCATTTATTTAATCGAAAGTAATTACAAAAAATATATTTATACAACTAATTATTTTTTTAATTAATTAATTAAATTAATTAATTAAACAAAAAAATAATGTTTATAACTAACAAAAATTTTTTCTTATTAACACATTATACAGATCACACATAAATTATTTATCTGAATTATATTTACTTGTTTTACTACAAATTGACGAATCCAACGTGGGACTTCGTCAACATTTATTATTAGTAAATCACAATATTTGTTTCTCTATATATTTGTAGTTTTACTACAAATTGGCGTCCAACTGAGGGGCTGAAAATAGGAATAAATAGATCTATAAAATAAGGACAATTCGTCCAGTTTCCTATTTTAGCTCGGCAGCTGTCAACAGGTCAGAAAAAGAAACAAGATGCACAGGAGGGCGACATCAAAGAAAAGGGCGGTGGAGGCCGAACAGGAAATAGATATTGAGGAGGCAACACCTGTGGAAGTTACAGAATCGAGATACCTCCAGCAGAACCCACCGAACCAATATCCCAAGGGAAACAATCTGAGAAACCCGAACAAACAGGGGAGGTCAATTTCCAGGAAACCATGGTGAGAATGATAATGGAAATGAGAGAGGAGAACAAATCAAATAGTAATAAGGCGGAAGAAAACAGCAAGAGGGGGGAAGAAGATAGTAGGAAGTCAAGGGAAGAATTAGCCCAGCAATTGAAGGAAGAGTTAAGGAAAAATAGTAAGGAAATGAAAAAGTGATAACCAGCGATTGAAGGAAGAATTAAGCCAGATATTGGATGAAGGCCACCGACGGGTGATGAAGAAACTAGATGATCAGAATAAGAAACTAGATGATCAAATAAACGATAGGAAACGGCGGAGAGAAGAATTAAGAAAAGAGAGGAACCAACCGACGGAACAATCCAGCCAGGAAGTGGATGGCAACCAAACAGAAACAGAAGAAATACCAGACGATAAAACAAAGGAACAAGTAGTAACATTATCTGAATATAAACCTAATTGGAATCAAGAGAATATTAAACATATGGAAGGGGAATCAAAGAAAATGAGAAGAATGCATCCAAGGAATTTAATAAGAACACAGGAAGAATTGGAGATGATGCTCAGCGGTTTAATTAATGTACGTAATATCCCAATAACCAGCGAAAAGGACATCATGAATGCTGTAGATTATAGAAGCAGGTCGAGACAAATCTCAGAAATAACTTACAATAAAACCGTATATCACCATTTTAAAAGGGATATAAAGAGATGGAATGCAACAGAAATACAAACTGTGACGATTTAAAAAAAAAGTTTAAATAGCACAAATGAAATTTTTGCTTTTATAACAAGTAAGAGTATTATCCACCCCTTACCTGTACCTAGACTCCTGCATCAACGTGAAAATTGTCCCGTACCAACACGCAAAGCACGGTGTTATTCAGCTAAAAATAATAATTCCGTTAATTAAATAAAAGACGTGCTAAATAAATAAAGAAATTCCTAATTCATAACCAAAAGGTAACATAAAGTATTACGATTTAATTAATGAATAATTAGTACTATTTAAAAGAACGAACTATTTTCTCAGCGCGTAAAACCGCGCCAGCTTATTGACCCCTCGCCGCTAAACAATGCCCACATTCGCCGGAGAAACTTCGACATGTAAGGATGTCGCTACTGTGTTGTCAATATACACGTAGGTGTATACCGTTAAAAACTATTCAATCAAGTTTATAGTGATTTCGATTTGCCCCAATTTAGCGTGGAAATAATTATAATTATAATAATATAAAAAATATATATATAATGTAGTGCGTGAAAAAAAAGGGAAACTTAGCCGACACATCTCTTAACAAACTGTAAGTGGTAAGATATGGTCCTTACCAGATTTTAGTGCTGCTAAAATAAGGACTGTAATTAAAATGTAAAATGTGAACAACCGACTCCAGAAGAAGAAAACAACAACAACCGTATGAACTTCTAGTACCAAAATCCAATCGTCTAGAACGAGACTACCTTTCGGAAACAATCAACCTAATGGAGCATCAAGAGGAACCGTGTATCACACCCTAGAAGACGACTGGAGATGACCATCACGGACCCCACAGCAAACTCATGTTATATTCAGGTGATATCAAACCATAACATTTGTAAAAATTTGTTTCAACAAGAGAAGTAACAAAAGAACATTAAAGAGCTTTTGACAATTTAAATATTAATATATAAATATTTGTAATCTCTGTAATGAAGTAGTAATAACATTACGATGTTTAGATTTAAGGTAATTCTAAAATTTACACCCAAAATTATTCTTCAAATAATTTGGTTAAAGTTGTGATAAATTAAAACATAACAAAGTTGAGACCCGGATCCGTGGTACTTAAAACAATATCTAGCTGAATGCTTTTGAGATAAAAAGAATAAGAAGTAAGAAGTAAAAAATTTTTCAAAATATTAAATGCAGAATTTATTAGAGTACTTCTTTAAGAGTAAAGTAAACTATGAGATATAAATATAATAATAATAAAGAGATGTTTTTGCTAACACACAGCGAGTGAATAAATGTATGCAAACCTTGACTAATTCCTATATAATAATGTGTTATAATTTGTTAGTGAGTATGGTTTACTAACAACGGCAGCTAGTTTAATTAGCAGGTAACAAATTTAACTGGTTCCCGACTTTTGTAATGTCTTAACAAGGGAGACGTTACAAAATTTCGCCACTCTGCTGATATTGTGTTAAAATTGTGTACATTGTTATAATTCATTAACAGTAACTTTGTTGAATAAATATTTATTCACTCTGAAATCGGGAACAAATAAATGAGTAAAGTTTTAATTAAGATATAATAATATTAGTATTGGGACATTGCCGTAATAAACAAGTCATCGCTGGTAAATATTCCATTTTAAACCTGTCGGTATTGACAAGCTGTTTCATGTTAAATGCGTGTCGAGAAATGTAAACTCTACCCTGTGTACGTATAGAGCATCCCATACAAAACTCCCCTCGCACACATAACAGACAATTCAGAACAGGAAAGAATCGTGTTTAGGAATCACCCTACTTTGTTAAACCACCCTATGCAAACAATAAGACTCCCCAAAACAGCTGACCCTTTGTGCGATTGTTAAAGCAATGAACTTTTCGTATGTGAAATTTCTCTCCACTATAAAATGATATTAGCGTTTTGTTTTGACTGATTATATCTGACAGTACAGAAAATTGAATTGTTGTGAGATAAGTTTAATTTGATTAATTAGAATAAGATTCTATGTGTAATAAGAGATATATGTGTGTGTTTAAATGAATTCAAGCTTCATAAGTGTTTAAAGTAGATGACATAAGATTTGTCGTACGTAATACTTAGTTTATTTAAAGGTCATTATTAACAAAAATGTCTCAATTTAACCCCGACTTGTTGTTGAAGGACGAATTAAGCTATGAAGCATTGTTGCGTGGTCTTCCATACTTAAATGTAACTGTCGCGGAACTTCGCAAAACGTTACGTGAAAATAAACCGGACAAACCCTCATTGTTAAATCGTTTAAGTGTCTTAGATTTTGAAAGTGAAAAGGAAACATGCTATCACAAGTATACAGAACTAACTTCGATCGCACAAACCCTGCGTGATGAAAAATCCCCCGCAGTAATTTTACGCACCACCCAAAGAATCGAACATCTGACCCGCCGTATCACAAATTTGTTAAATTGGCCCGGTGATAAAGTTACCCCACCGGATGCGCAAAAATTCGCGGAGGAAGCATGACAACAATTACCCGAGATAATGCGCGAATTACGTCGAAGGTCCGAATCGTTTAGATTAGAAGAGATTGAAGAAGCAATGACGAAACTAAATATTTCCCCTACCCAATCTCCTACTCAAGAACAGCAAACCGGTACTGTAAAATTTCAGTTTCTGCAGGAATCCAATATAGATCCATTTAAAGAACGGTTAACTGATAGACAAGTAAATATCCAACCTGTAAACGTTACGTTACTTCCTAATGAACTAGAGAATATGACTCGTACCAACGATTTACCTCCTCACTTGCTGACGAATCAATCTGCGGAAAAACCTAGAATGACGACTCAATTAAATCTAACTACCGAGCTTTATGGAAAAATAACCCACCCTGTAGAACGTATTTTGTCTGACATACCAACCACTGATGGGCTGAATATTACAAAGCTCCTAGATTTTCTCAAGCATCTTTTACAATTAAAGGATCTGCGACAACTAAGAGATGACCAGATTTTACAAGTAATTTTACCTAAATGTAGATCTCCTTTAAAAGATCGTGTGTTAGAATCCCTAAGGTATAATCACCCTGTAGAAGAACTTCATACCACCCTAATAAGACATTTCATTCCCACCGGTATCTATGAAGAATTGAAGCGAAACCTAGTACTTCGCGTACAAGGAGCATACGAGAGATTAGCTCATTATATATCTGAAATAAGGGTATCTGCTTTATTGCTACAAGTTAAATGGAGTGAACAACAGTTAGTAGACACTATCTTAGTAGGACTATCTCCCGAGGAGCGATCTCGCCTAGCACTCATGAAGCGACCAACCACTTTCACCGAACTAGAACTACGTTGTATACATTCGTCCAACGTCTGGTATTCTGACCAGAACAGACGCGTTTCTATGTCCCAGACTCAACGCAGAGATTCATTCCAACCTCTACCAATTGGAAGCGATACCCGAACCTACCGCGATAAGCGATTCGTAAGTACATCTAAAACCCAAAGCTATTTCATACTCTAGATCAAAACCCCGACAACATGCGAGCGAAGTCAAGGAGGAAAGAAGATGTTATAATTGTGGAAAGGCCGGACACATTAGCAAGAATTGTAAACAAAAGCGCTACCAACAGAAAACCGACCAGTCAAAAAACGTGTGAAACTGGAAGGACAAAAATCCTACGTCTTCCGCAGCACCAGAAGGAAAGGTAAAAACAATAATAATCATAGAGTAAAAATAAATAGAACTAAACGCATAGACCCTTACTTAACAAGATTTATTGAGAAGTGCAACTCTATTGGTGCATGCAAAACAAGTATCTGCCAACTACCTTACGTACAGATAGACCTTGGAGCAACGAATATCCTTGGTTTAATTGATTCCCGATCTACCCGTAGTATAATTAGTCAACAGTTAGCCACCGTATTAGCTAATCATAATCTGATTAAACGTAGCCAAAACGTGAACATAAAGTGTGCCACCGCTAATAAACGAAACCTAAATATATCGCGCAGTATTACGGTGAAATTAAAAATAAAGAATTTTACTTGGTATGTTCCCCTACTAGTAGCTGAAGTGTTAGGACAAAACTTAATACTAGGCGCTGATTTCATAAGTAAAACTGGCTTAATCCTTGATATATATGCAAAACAATATTTCTTCAGATTTGATCGTACTCGAAAATATCAGTTCGACTACGAGTTAAGTAACGACGCTAAATGTGAAACCTCAACTATTCAATCAGAGCATCAAAAATCTAGTATGAGTCATTTAAAAGGAAATGAGCGACAAAGAATTCAAAAGTTAATAAGGGATTTTTCTACTGTACTCACTCCCAAGTTAGGATTAACCACTTAATAGAATATAAAATAAATCTTAGTGACAACAAGGTAATACGCCTTCACCCATACAAATTATCGCCGCCCAAGATGGAAATAATGAGAAACCACATTAACAAACTCATTGAGCAACACGTCGTAGAACCGTCAACTTCTCCATACTCATCACCTGCATTCCTAGTACCAAAAGGAACTGACAAACATAGACTAGTCGTGCATTATAGACAGCTAAATAAGAGTATAGAATTTGAATCGATACCCCTGCCCGACATTCACAGCGCGTTTCACTATTTTACAAAAGCGAAAATCTTCACCATAATGGATCTCAACCAAGCATTCCACCAAATCCCACTAGCTGAGGAATCAAAACATCTAACTGCTTTTGCTGTCCCATTTAATCTATATTAATTTACTAGAGTACCATTCGGTGTATCACAAGGAAGTTCAGTATGTAGCAGACTGTTAGAAAAAATGTTTCATGACGTTAAATTTAAATTTGTATATCATTATCTTGACGATATAGTAGTATATAGTGAGTCAATGGATCAACATATTGATCACTTGCGTGAAGTATTATCCAGGTTAAAGAAAGCTGGACTAACGGTAAACCCGAGTAAAGTTAACTTCGCAGTAAAACAATTCTCCTTCTTAGGTCACATAGTATCTGCCAAAGGTAAGGTTAGCATCGATCCCGAACGTACACGCGCAATCCGAGAATTCTTACCGCCGAGAGACGCCAAAGGTATAGCTCGATTTTTAGGTATGATTAATTATTTTCATAAGTACATACCCCACCTATCGGATATAGCAGCCCCATTGAAGGCATTAAGAAAGAAAGGAACGAAATTCGAGTGGACTACTCAACACCAAGACGCGTTTGAAACACTTAAAGAAAGCATAATATCCCCACCGGTATTGCAGTTAGCAGATTTCAGTAAACCATTTGTTGTACAGACCGACAGTTCGAGTGTAGCATTAGGAGCCGTAATATACCAGGAAATCAATAATACTAGACTCCCGATCAGCTATGCTTCCCGTACATTGACCGAGCAAGAAAGGAAGTTCTCAGCCTACGAACTTGAATGTTTAGCCGAAATATTCGCCTTTGAAAAATTCAAACCATTTTTGGAACATAAGGAATTTCTACTAGAAACCGACAATCAAGCTTTGTCGTGGTTGTTGAATCACCCAAAACAGTTAGGTCGTATCGGAAGATGGGTGTTAAGATTAAATTGCTACAAGTTCAAAGTACAACATATTCGTGGTACTCAAAATGTAGTAGCCGATACTCTATCCCGCATGTTCCAACTACCCAATACTAGATCTGGCGAAGACAATGTTGAAACCACTACCGTTAATACGCTAATTACTAACTTTCCTTGACTAATACTACCTTGACTTTATAAACAGAGATATACAACAGATTACTTATCGCATGCGTATCACACAGGCAAACAAACTTCAAAGATTAATAAACGATCAATTACAGACAGTTGATAATATTAAACATAAACAAACATTCTATACACGACTACAGAATTTAACTTCCATAAAATTAAACTCAGACGAAACTGAACTACTAAATAAAGGTTTGAAATATAATTTACCGGTACATACTTCCAATTTTAGCCGTAAACATATTATTACAGAAATTTTAAGCGCCGAAACTGTCGTCAAAGCGATACCTGACCAACATGAACAAAATAAGGTGCGGTTTTTAATAAATGACAAGTTTAATAAGATTATTGAAAGACATAACATCAATAAGAACATTCACTCTGTTTCTTCAGCCAATTATAACAAAGAACGAAAAACTCTAATTAATCTCAAAAAGAAATTAACTGATAACCATGCTTTAGTTACTAAGGCAGATAAGGGCAACACTGTAGTTATCATGGACACGAATACTTATAATGAAAAGATACAAGATTTTATAGCAGACAATAACATAGTTAGATTAACTTCTGACACTACAGAACAATATACTAAAAGTTTAAATCAATGTATAAATAAATGCATACATTTATTTGATGAACAGACTAGGAGACACTTGAAGCCTATCAACGCAAAAGCGCCCTTGTTAACAGGATTGCCGAAGTTGCATAAAGAAAATACTCCTATAAGACCGTTAGTGAATTTTACCACTGCCCCGGGTTATAAAACCACCAAAAAACTACTCAACATAATCAAACAGAATATAATATTGGAAAATAACTACAGCTTAACTAATAGCATTGACTTTGTTAATAAGGTTAAAAAACTAAAAATCGAACCTTCATATAAAATGGCGTCCCTCGACATCGCTAACTTATATACAAATATACCGATATCTGATACTCTGCAGTTACTGAAGAAGAATCTTATAAATACCAAAAAATTAGATATCAAAAGTACACATGAATTGATTGAGTTATTAAAGTTGCTCCTTGACCAAAATTACTTTACTCATAACAAATTATATTTCAGCCAACGGTAAGGATTAGCTATGGGTTCACCTCTATCAAACCTTCTTGCAGATATATATTTAAATTACTTCGAGAATTCCTATATCTTTGAGAATGATATACATAGCAACGATATTATATTTTACGGTAGATATGTTGATGACACGTTTTTAATTTATAAAGGTACATAGCGGCAGATTGATCGATTACACACTTATTTAAATAGTATTAACAAACATACAAAATTCACCTTGGAACATGAGGACAACGGACAACTAAACTTCTTAGATCTGATAATCACAAAAAACTCCAACAATAATTTACATTTTAATATATACAGAAAACCAACGACGACAGACACCGTGATACACGCCACGTCATTTCATCCCATATCGCAGAAAATGGCTGCGTTTCATAGCATGATACATAGACTTTTATCTTTACCCCTTGATAACATAGATTTTCTTAATGAGTTAAATACCATCAAATACATCGCAGTTGCAAATGGTTACAATTCCAACGTTGTAAACAACATTCTCAAGAAACATAAAAATAGAATAAGGACCATTAACCAATTATCAATGAATGCACGGAAAAAAGCCACATAGATATATCGCCGCAACATATACCAATTTCATGCCGAACATTTTAAAATCTCTCATAAACAAAAACACGGATATTATAGTCACTTACAAGACTACAAATAATATCTAAAATAATCTTCGTACCCACGAACCTACTTGTATTGAGAATCAAACGGGCATTTACAAATTGTTATGCAATGATTGTGACGCTTTCTATGTGGGCCAGACGGGAAGTGGTTTTCTCAAAAGATTTAATGAACACAAACCACCCACTATCTGTCGTAACTATGATACCATCAAAACAAGTTTCGCCAAACATCTTATTAACGAAAATCATAGTTACACCGATTTCAGAACTAATTTAAAACCCCTCCACTTTTGCAGTAAAGGACGTTATATGAACACACTCGAAGAATTTGAGGTGTACAAAGCGTTCAGGGACACTAACACCAAGCCACACATTTTGAACGACCAGTTATTATTCAAGTATAATGTATTGTACGACACCGCGTTGAGATATTGAGATAACAAGAATCAGTTGCCGTTAATGCGCGGTGAGTCGCTGTGCAGTGTACACTGTTCGCCCGATGCGCGTATTCAAGTTACAAATTAATATTTTAATAATCCGTTATTTGTGGTCATCATGACATGGTTTTTAACGTTTGACAAACATATCTGATATGTGCTATATATTTTATGCTTGACAATGGGACAAGAGTCTTGAAACATGTCGTAATAAGAAGAGACATCAAATACGAGAAGTCACAGACGGTTAGTATAATATATTTTTCATATATTTTACTAACTTTCCCCTTGAATTTAAGGATATAGCATATTACCAACAACAAGATCCGAAATTGTGCAAAATAATAGAACAAATAGAGAAAGGAAATTATTCTGAAAAATATACCTTGAGTAAACGAGTACTTTGTTTTAAAAAGGCTAACGGAAAATTACTGAGAATAATCGCCCCGGAAATAATCAAACCTAAGCTAATGGAATACTACCATTCATCGACCATTGGAGCTCATATGGGAATTAGGAAAACTATACATCGTATTCGCAAGGAATACCATTGGGAAAACATGAACAGTGAAATAACAAAGTTCGTGAAAGAATGCGAAATCTGTGCCCTGAGCAAGCCAGCAAGAATCAGTCAAGTCGGAAAGTAAATCTCAGAAATACACACAACTCCCTTCTCGAAGATATACATAGACTATTCTGGACCTTATCTCCGTTCTAAATCCGGAAATACTATGCTATTAATTTGTGTGGACTCCTTCACTAAATTCGTATGGATGTATCCTATGAGACGTGCCTTAGCATCTACGACAATAAAAATTCTACAAGAAAGACTATTTAAAGATGGTACACCCTTACACCTAATATCTGACAATGGACCTCAGTTTAAATCGAAAGAATTTAATGACATGTGTTTTAAATTAGGGATAAATCATATTACAGTGACCGAGTACAGACCGCAAGGAAACCTAGCAGCAAGATACTTGCGTAACTTAAAATCAGCTTTAATATCTTATCACGCTAAAGACCAGACAACCTGGGATCAAAATGTATCATGGATACAATTTGCTTTCAACTCAGCGTATCATGAAGGACATAAATCAACACCATTTGATTTACTGTACAAGTATAAACCCAACCATCCTTTAACCACGAAGTGGAAAATCCATGAGTCATTGCCCCGCGACATAAATGCGAATAACGTAAGAAAAACATGGAACGAAGCTCGTGCAAAATTGAGAGCGAATTTACAAAAATCGAGGAAATATCATGAGCAGAATAATAGGCAAATAGAGTATAAAATAGGTGATTTAGTAATGTATAAAACTCATCCTATGAGTAAAACCGTTGATAGGACCACTTCCAAACTATCATACCGATGGTGTGGCCCCTACAAAATTCATAAGTTCATCACCCCCCGTTACTGTAGCACTGTATGAACCCAATACAGAAATTTACGTTCGTAGAAGCCATCTGTCTCAAATAAAAAAATTATTTTCGTGTTAAATAAAGAAGCACGACTACGAGAAAGATAGTAAACCGAGAATACTACTTAAGTGTTGAGAATAAAATATGTTGTATATACTTATACAGGAATACGATAAGATTTTGCAACATCCTATATCGTAAGTGAGTATAAACTCAAACCCCTCGTACGAATACTAGCGAGGCCTGATCAACATTAGCTAATGTCCTGCGAGAATGATATAAAGAATGTGAAGTCAGCTGACGAGAAAACAAAACTAATCCCTAGCGCAGTAAACTAAAAGTAATTCGATTGTTATTACAATACGTGATTATTATTAGTAACATACTCATGAGTATAACTCCGTAAAACGAGTGATGAAATCAAGCAAACAACCGGTAGTAGATGTAAGAATTAAAAATAAGGTAGATTTATGTTTTTGTGTATTTAATGTGTAGTAGATGTATTAGAATTTAAATATTTTGTATAAGTTGTAAGATAATCAATTGATGGATAGAAAAAATCTGAGAGAGAGAAATTTCAGCATGAAGTTCTGTGCCCAAATGTAATTGTGTTTATGAGATTTTCTGTTATTACCCAACCGCCCGTCTTCATCGTTAGGTGCAGGAGGATGTGACGATTTAAAAAAAAATGTTTAAATAGCACAAATGAAATGTTTGCTTTTATAACAAGTAAGAGTATTATCCACCCCTTACCTGTACCTAGATTCCTGCATCAACGTGAAAATTGTCCCGTACCAACACGCAAAGCACGGTGTTATTTAGCTAAAAATAATAATTCCGTTAATTAAATAAAAGACGTGCTAAATAAATAAAGAAATTCCTAATTCATAACCAAAAGGTAACATAAAGTATTACGATTTAATTAATGAATAATTAGTACTATTTAAAAGAACGAACTATTTTCTCAGCGCGTAAAACCGCGCCAGCTTATTGACCCCTCGCCGCTAAACAATGCCCACATTGGCCGGAGAAACTTCGACATGTAAGGATGTCGCTACTGTGTTGTCAATATACACGTAGGTGTATACCGTTAAAAACTATTTAATCAAGTTTGTAGTGATTTCGCCGATTAGCCCCAATGTAGCGTGGAAATAATTATAATTATAATAATAAAAAAAAAAATATATATATATAATGTACTGCGTGAAGAAATATGTAAAAAAAAAGGGAAACTTAGCCGACACATCTCTTAACAAACTGTAAGTGGTAAGATATGATCCTTACCAGATTTTAGTGCTGCTAAAATAAGGACTGTAATTAAAATGTAAAATGTGAACAACCGACTCCAGAAGAAGAAAACAATAACAACCGTATGAACTTCTAGTACCAAAATCCAATCGTCTAGAACGAGACTACCTTTCGGAAACAATCAACCTAATTGAGCATCAAGAGGAACCGTGTATCACACCCTAGAAGACGACTGGAGATGACCATCAGACTGGAGATGACCATCACGGACCCCACAGCAAACTCATGTTATATTCAGGTGATATCAAACCATAACATTTGTAAAAATTTGTTTCAACAAGAGAAGTAACAAAAGAACAGTAAAGAGCTTTTGACAATTTAAATATTAATATATAAATATTTGTAATCTCTCTAATGAAGTAGTAATAACATTACGATGTTTAGATGGAAGGTAATTCTAAAATTTACACCCAAAATTATTCTTCAAATAATTTGGTTAAAGTTGTGATAAATTAAAACATAACAAAGTTGAGACCCGGATCCGTGGTACTTAAAACAATATCTAGCTGAATGCTTTTGAGATAAAAAGAATAAGAAGTAAGAAGTAAAAAATTTTTCAAAATATTAAATGCAGAATTTATTAGAGTACTTCTTTAAGAGTAACGTAAACTATGAGATATAAATATAATAATAATAAAGAGATGTTTTTGCTAACACACAGCGAGTGAATAAATTTATGCAATTCTTGACTAATTCCTATATAATAATGTGTTATAATTTGTTAGTGAGTATGGTTTACTAACAACGGCAGCTAGTTTAATTAACAGGTAACAAATTGAACTGGTTCCCGACTTTTGTAATGTCTTAACAAGGGAGACGTTACAAAATTGCGCCACTCTGCTGATATTGTGTAACAATTGTGTACATTGTTATAATTCATTAACAGTAACTTTGTCGAATATAAATTTATTCACTCTGAAATCGGGAACAAATAAATGAGTAAAGTTTTAATTAAGATATAATAATATTAGTATTGGGATATTGCCGTAATAAACAAGTCATCGCTGGTAAATATTCCATTTTAAACCTGTCAGAAATATCTCTGACGACAGAAATATTTCTGAAATATTTCAGAAATATTTCTGAAGACAATGGTAGTCCGTACAGCAAGGACTATTTTAAAGACCTATTATACAAAGAAATGTTGTAAGAATAGTAAGAAGAATAAAAAAATTACAAAATTCAAAAAAATTGTAAGGACAACAACTTACACCAGTCATTCGAAAAGCTATTATGAATAAACAAAAAGAATTTTGAGGAATAAAAATAACTAAATTCAAAAAATAGTAAGAACAACTTACACCAATCATTTGAAAAAACCATTATGAATAAAAAAGAATTTAGATGAATGAAAATATCTAAAATCAAAAATCTGTAAGACCAACTTACAAGAATTATTTGGAAGAAACTATTAAAATAACAAAAACTTCAAAAAGTTGTAAGACCTACTTACTTGAACTGTTTGAAAGAAACTATTAAAAACTTATATATAAAAAGAATTTTGGAGAAAATGACTAAAGTTAAAAGATAGTAAGTACAACTCATACGAATGATGAGATATAACTCTTAAGTATAAAAAGAAATTTTGTAAGAAAGAGATACAAATTTCTAAAACAGTAAGAACAAATTACACTCATAATTTGAGTGAACTCTTACATAAAAGAATTTGAAAGTAAATGGAGTATAAATGTGTCAACTCTCTCAAACCCTCCAGAGACAAAACAAAAAGGACATGTTCCAGTAAATAAAGAGAACAACCAATATTAAACAATTGAATAATTTAATGTTACCAGAACAATATGTGAATAAATGTTAAAAGTGTCAGAAGAAGGAACGTAGCAAATCTTCATAAAAACCTGTGTTAATAAAGAGAGAAAACCCTCAATAAACTATCACAGCTATAAGAACCATACTATAGTTTGTATTGTAATAGTGACTATGCTAACTATGACCACTATTATAAACAATGTAAATGAGACTATTTAAGACAAAAATGATACAGAATTTCAAATGAAAAAGAGAGAAGAAACCAGAATATCGTATAATTTAATCAAAATAACTTAACCAAACTCACAAGAAAATAACTTGATAAAGATGAAACAATGAAGAAAGACCAACTTAGTATAAACCAAGTATTAAGACCAGAAACCAAAAACCCTGGTACCATGATTATAATATTGTTGTAATAACCACTATTATAGTGATAAGTGATAAAGAAATAATTAATGTTATGCCATGAGCAATAAAATAACTCATTGGATACCAAATGGAAGAAAAAATCTATATAAATACTAATTACTATGTAAACAAGATAAAAAGATGAAATAATGAAACGATGAAATGTATATTATACCACATACCTAAACCACATAAGATGGAATGAGGTTTGATAGAGAAGAAGAGTCAAGTGTATAAAAGTATTAATTGATATAAAATATTATGAAGTGAAGAATCCAAGGATGTTTATTATTAGTCAAAAGAGACTACTTCTACTGATTATTTATTTTTATGACTGGATGTAGAAAAATGCCATCAGTCTTATATTTTGAGCAGAGATGATAATTCCTCTGGGCTCAGTTAATTGAAGTATTGGACAGCAGGGATTGAAGGCAAAAGTGCCACTCTGAACTGTTCCAACTCATATGTTAGGGAATGTTAGGGAGTAAACATACAGGTGAGGAAGCACCAAATAAGAAAAGATATAAAATGATAATGTTATACACAAGATTGATGATTACTTATTAACGAAAAAAAAAGAAGCTAATGAAGGAGATACATATCATCTGAGAGAAAGCAACGGTGGAAAAAGAAAGTATATAAAGTGAAATCACGAAGAAAATATGGTAAATAAAAAGAATTAGTAGTAATTATTTCATCCATACTAAGAGTATGATCTGAACTAATCACTTTTACAGGAGAGCATATGTAGCATAACAGAATTATCACATTAAAATTTTAACTTAATACAACATGAATAAAGAAGAAAATATCAATAGTGAGTGAGAATAATAAATGGTTAAAGATTAAACTAAAGAAACTGTACATAAAGTCAATAAAATGTTAATAAAATTAAACAATAACAAAGAAAACTCTTGGTCCATATATAAATAACCAACTATATAGAACCCCTATAAAACAGCAGTATACCCAGTAGGTTGCGGAGCAGTAAAAAGGAAAGAAAAAGATAAAAAAGGTAAACACAATTTTAATAAGGGAAATTTATTAAATTAAGAAGCAGAGAAACCCCAAGACACTAAACCAATGACAAATGAATAAGGAGTTAGAAATGAGAAAAGGACATAAAACCACAAGACAAGGAAATACTATATATTGAGAAGGAAGAGACAAATATATCAAGGTCCACAAAAAGAATATAGCAACAAGATGGGATATACACTAAAACCTTATGAGGAGGAATATACCCTATTCTTATACATTTAAACCCAATGAATAATTGTCTGACCAAATAACAATTTACAGGATACAATACAATGAAAAATAAACCTGTAAACTAGATTGTAAGCCTAACTTAAGAATAACAAGTGACATACAATAAGAAATAAACAGTGAAAGACAATAAAATTATTTAAAAAGAGACTACCATTAGTGTAGAGAGATACCAGACAAAATTAACTTAAGAACAAAAGACAGTTTACTAACTGAGAATATTATTAGTGATAAGAATGTTTTAAAAATTAGATACAATGAAGAAATCATAGATATAAGATGTTTCATTTTAGGTGAGTGTTACAAAAAAGCAACCTAAATGCCACAGACAGTGTAATAACTGAAGGTATTATTAATAATAAGATGTTAATAGTGTAATCAAATTAGAAACAGTGAACACCAAAGACAGTGTAATAACTGAAAAGTGTTATTAGAAATAAGATGTTTTTAGTTCTATCAATTCATATATAATAAATGCAAAAAACAGTGAATAACTGGCAGCATTATTAGTAATAGGATGTGTTAGAATAATTATAGTTAAATAATATCAATGAAAAAATAATAAGCTTAAGATATGTTTGTTATGTATAGGCAATATAAAAATTAATAGATAATAAGGTGTTCTATTGTATTCAAAATAATGGTTAAATAATTTTCAAGTTTGTTAAGACAGAGAAGGCAAGTAGGTAATAGGAATGTTGTATTTTTTTTATTAAATTGTAAACCATATAAAAAGTGTAAGCCAAACTAACTAACACACCACAATAGAAAAACAAACCAGCATTGTAAATCAAAATCATCTATCATAGAGTCAAACTCAAATAAATAAATTCAATCAAACTACATAATATAATGAATAGAATCTAGTCCATACAACACAAAGATATGAAAATGTAATCAGTACAGATACAAATAATAACGAATGTAATGACAAAAGAAGAAAATTAACTTTATTTGGAAATAAGTAATACTAGGCCTAAAGAGTACTCAACTCAAATAAAAAGTAAATTAATCAATATTGGTGTATTATAACAACAAATTATTAACAACAAGCAATAATTATGGAGTGAGTAATATTATTTAATGGAAATATTAACATAAAAACACTTGTAAACCATTTAAATACTAAATTTGTCAAAAATATAAGGCCTACAATAAATATCAAAAATTGAAAATTGTAGGCTTATCTGAACTTAAAACAGACCCAGTTATATAACAAATTATGTAAAATTAGTTTAAGAATATTGCTGAATAGTTAGATTTTCGTAAAATTAATAAATAATTGAGTTACAGCAATAAATAGGAAAACTTGTTATGTATGTTTAGGAGTTGAAATCAAATCCAAGACATGCAATTTTGTAAAAAAACAATGGGAAGAGGAAAAAGACATTTTATAAATTACCCCATAACGACGACTTTCAGTCATCAGTCTATTGTTAATCGTTAATGTGAACAGATCAGAAATTACTGACGGAAGACCAAAAAATATAAAAATAGTGAAAAAACATTGTGTGCAACCTCAAACAGTGTAACAGATGTTACCAAAGGAAATATAAAACCAATATATAATAGCTAACACCAAACTGATCCAGAACAACAGCAATAATATCATCTAGCACGAGAACGAGAAATCAACCACAATTTTGAGAAAATTTCAAACCATATTAACTGGACACGAACTCAACATATTTGAACACAGGACACTGCACAAACAAGCAATCACAGAACGACATCGCCGAAGAGGGAAGAACACTCCACCCAATTTTCCAGGGATACTACAACTTCGCAGAGAAAGGAATTCTCATTTTATTTCTGAGGGAGAAGAATAACGTCTGCGTTGTATAGCAGAAAGTCGACGAATTGAGCGGCAGCCATACTGGATTTACTGCACAGCGAACAGAACATAGCCTTCTCGAGCCAGTGACGTCATTCTACGAATGGTTCGATCTTATTTTAATAATTGACAATCTTCAAAATACTGTTATTTTTTCAGCAATAATAATTTATTTTAAGATAGTTGTAATCATTTTATCTTGTTCCTTGCCCTCTCTGACCATTTCGACAGTTAAAAGAATCCGAAATATTTAATTTTGTAAGCATTATACTTTGTCATTTTGTTCACAATCGACCTGAGCGAATCTCAACCAATGCTGGATCCACGAGCATCAAAGTGGCGCATAATTTCAAATGTTAAAAAATAAACATCATAATTATTCAGTTACAAGCGTTTATAATTATTTGTATAGTAAATACTAGTTATTTATTTCTTCTAAAAATAATTTAGAGTCATAAAAGAAGAAGAAGAAGAAGAGCAAAGTTAGAAGAGAGAATAATAGATCCAACTACATACATAGATTGTCTATAGAAACAAATATTTTCAAAAAATACAAAATATCATTTATTTAATCGAAAGTAATTAAAAAAAATATAACAACTAATTAATTATTAAATTAGTTAATTAAATTAATTATTTAAACAAACAAGAAATGTTATAACTAACAAAAATATTTTCTTATCAACACATTATACAGATCACACATAAATTATTTATCTGAATTATATTTATTTGTTTTACTACAAATTGACGAATCCAACGTGGGACTTCGTCAAGATTTATTAGTAGTAAATCACAATATTTATTTCTCTACATATTTGTAGTTTTACTACATTACCTATGCTATAGAAATTTTAATACTCTATGACTTAAAGTTGAGACTCTTGTCAGACACCCCAGCAATTTAAATTATTTTATAATTTTTTTCATATGACTTTTTATGTTCAAATGTTATCAATGTTTGTTACATGTAAGAGGTATTATATGTGGCACTGTATCTTCTTATAAAGAAACATATTTTGACATTATAAAGCCATACTTTTAATTTGTAATATTCAATTATTCTTTATGGTAATAATTAATAATTCGATGAGTTTTTCTTTGTCAATATTTTAATTAGTTATTTCATGCCATCAACATCCCATCATATATATATATATATATATATATATATATATATATATTGCAAAGTAACAGGTTCTAGCCCAGACCAGACTTGCAGAAAAGAATGCACAGTTAGTGAAATTTAATACTTTTATTGTTCTTTCTGGTACACAATTTGTATTAAAATGTTCTTTAATTATTTTACATACAATTAATTTGTTGTTGTTCAAAAATCGGCTTGAAATGTCTTTAAATAAATGCTTTCTTGCTTTAAACAGTTCTGTAAATTTATTTAAGTGTTCAAAGTCTTCTTTTTGTAACAAAATTATTTTCAATTAATGTTCTTTAATGTTATGTTTGAAAGTTTTATAATTTTTATAACAATTGAAATTTTTGCTTCCCTGTTTGGTCGCCCTCTCTGTCCTCCCGGTCGACGATCTCGATCCGGCCTCCAGCGATCCGTCGTCTCGGTCCACGTTCCAGCAACCGCCTCAAGGTAGTGCCTTGCTCAAGGTCTCCGTATTCCAGCCGCCACGATCAGCAAACAATGCTCAGGGACGGTAGTCAAATATCTCGCACTCCGTTATGGTTTCCTGTTGACACTCGCTGCTAACTCGACTATACGGACCCAAGGACGACTGGAATTTACGTTGCCTGGAATCGCTTCCCACTGCGACCACCTTCACTGAGAACTTTCAGAGAGAGAGAGAGAGAGTGAGAGAGAGAGAGAGAGAGAGAGAGAGAGAGAGAGAGAGAGAGAGAGAGAGAGAGAGAGAGAGAGAGAGAGAGAAGACTGGCTAGTCCTTTTATAATGCACCGAATGTATATCGCTGCGCCGCCGAGTGACGTCACCGCCGCTATGCGCGTAGGCGTTGTTCCAATTTACTCTAATGTATTCAGTAGCGGCCACGTGTTTTCCAACTTCCTCTTTCTTGAATCTTCTAGAACACATCTTTGTAACACATGAATATACTTCCCTAACATTCTATTCGCTACCTACATTACACAACACTTCACTCACATATAAATTTATATCTTCATTGTCCTACAATGTCTTATTTTCTAATTTTATCCAATTAATTCTAATTTTTTTATTAATACTACTGTATTTATTTTCACACATTCTTTTATCGTTTGGGACATTTATAATAGCTGATAATCATTATTCTCTATATTCACCTATACTGAGACCTTTTGTCACTTTGCAATATATATATATATTGCAACGATACAGCCGTATAGGCATTAATTTGAATAAATATAAAATTTGTAGAATTTGTACAAGTTACGGGTAAATGGACTGGTCTGAGATTGTAAAAATATTTCATTGCTAGATAGGGGAGAAATTAACCTGTTCCGACAGGCAGTGAACACCTGCTTAATTGTATGTGTGTTACACGTGTATCTTGTGTGTGTTAGTAATGCATGCAAAGACAGGAATCTCAGCAACCCGCCCCAAGTAATTAATAAAATAATTATTTTCATTCACTGTGCGAAAACTAATTAATGTATGAACAAACCAAAGGCACCAAAGTGTGTGTAAAAATTATAGTTATCCCCAGTGAAAATATGACGTTAATAGAACACGCTATGCGAAGACAGCGCAAAATAAACGTGCCAAAAAATACGCAAATTACCCTAAGACGCTCAAATTAATATAGTGAGTGCTTACTCGAATTAGCTATGATTTGTGCTATCTCGATTCCGTGCAAAACATTGCTATTTGCAAATAATTGCAAATAGTTGAAAAGGTTCGGGAGTGGGGGCTATCACGCAATATGCAGGTATCGACAGGACGATTTTGGAGCCAACTGGCGCGGAATCTCGAGAGGGTATAAATTAAGGGTTCGACCAAAAACCCTTCTCTTCATTTCAAGACACAGTTGCAGTCGGACATGCTGTCCGTCGGCAGAAGAGTTTTATTTTTATTTCTATTACAAGTCGCAGTAAGGATAGAATAAAACGTTCGTTAAATTCGTGACAATATTCCGGAAAAAGTAAATACCGAAATCGTAAGTCTACCAAGAGTATATACGGAAAAGCTACCAGAGCGACGAGGGACGCTGGACTCTAGACGTATCCAGGACCACACACGCTGCTGTAGAACGACGCTGGACTCTAGACGTATCCAGGAACACACACGCTGCTGGAGAGCGAACACACACGCCAGAACAGGAGGAATGGAAAGCTTACTCTGGACAACGCTGGACCCCGACAACAAGTCGTAAGATCATCAGAACTCGAGGTGACATGCGTAATGCATTTTTAAATGAATTTAAATTTAATTTTAAACATTGGTATAGACTGAGCGAGTTGAGGTCAGATCTGAATTAAGAGAATTCAATTCCAATTACATTTTAATTTAATATTTTATTAGTAAATCAATTTATTAACATGTCTATATTAAGATTATTAACATGTCTAGATATAAGAGGTTTTTAAATATGTGTAACACTGCATATTATAAGATATAAACATTTAATAATGAACAATATCGTGACCGACGTTTATTAAGGACGTTTATGATTATTTATAAGATTGAGTAAACAATAAGTATGAATTTTAAATACTCATAAATACAATACTCTTATTATAATTACACCTGAACCCCAATTACACATACAACCTACATTTATGCATATATGTATCGTTGTAATATATATTCAATCACTGTCTGCTACAGTCCGTTTCTTGATGTATATAATACATTTAGTATTTATAAATAAATTTACCTCAAGATATACTTTTTTCCTTATTAGGAACATGAAGATGAGAGCACGGGAGCTCTCGAAACATGTTCATAATCAGGAAAAAAGTATATCTTGAGGTAAATTTATTTATAAATATTAAATGTACTATATATATATATATATAATGTTTACTGTACTACAATGATACTTAACGCAACGAACACACAATAACCTATCTCGTAGCTGGTGGTTTACACAATATATTTGCGTGGGGTATAAACACTGAATTGTATACATAAGAACATTACTTTTAACGTTGATATATACATAGGCAAACGGATGGATAGATGAACAGATAGATAAACGGATAAAGAGAGACAGACAGACGGAAATACGATGCATGCGTAGAGAATAAAACATATTACGTTGTTTCTATTCGCTGAGCAAATGAAATGATTAAAAATTATAAACCGAGATATACACCACGAAAATTATGAACACAATTCCTTGTAAGAATACAAAGATTCATACTTGGCAGAAGTCTTATATTTTCACCGTATAATGTAAAAGTTACGATAATAATATGTACATTTGAAAGAGAGAAATAAGAATACGCAATATATCTATGCAAAATTGTAAGGAGTTCGATGTCGCAGTGGGCAAAGCATTGTTTTACAACTCGTCAGTGCTGGCTTTAAAACTTTTCTGATTTGAGCGGTATCTACATACATAGGTGTTCAAAACAATTGGTTTTACAAGTTTCCTGCTATATAAAATTATTTTAATTTTTATATTTCACAAATTTTAAACGTTGTTTAGTGTGGGATTGTTGATGTGTGAAATACATTTTGTGTTATTATTGTTACTATTATTATTATTCTATTATCTTACATTGTGTTGCTTTTATAATTTAATTTATTTTCTATCGTGCTGTATATACCATATCCATTTTCTCAGAAATTTGATTAATTATAATTTTATGTGTTACATTCCATAAGCGTTTAGAGATATTGTGCTCCGAATGTTAAATGTAAAAAATGTATTTGTATTGCCTTTTTTATTTAACTTTTGCATAGTTTATTGTATATTTAATATTTTAACTATAGTTTCTCAACTTCGAATTTTTAATTTGTGACCTGTAGTTTTTTTATGTATTGAATGTAGCGCTTTTTAAAAGGTGGAATTGGAGCTCCCGTTTAATGTATTTTTATTAGGTTTTTTCTATTTAGATGTTATTGGATTATAAATAAATACACAAGTGTTGAAAATTACTTTTTCTGAAATATTTAGCGCAAACACTGGAGATGTTTCATTAATATTAATTACAGGATCCTATTTAAAGTCCCCGCCAGAACAAAATTAACGAAATGAAGAATAGTGTTTATGAAGATATCAAAGAATCTTTTAAGGATTAGAAACATTTAACATAAATGTTACACTACAAACAACTGTAAATGTTACAATACTAACATAAAAGTACACGTGTCCATGTAAAGGAGATGTGATAGGCGTACAAACCAGGTAAGAACACACAAATTTTCTCTTTCCTCTCTGCTTTCCCCCTCACTATCTCTCTCCCTTTCTCGTAACCTCAAAAATGCATTGGTCATACGCTAAGTATACTAAATACGGTTTACGTTACTTATCATAATTTTACAATATTAAGTTACATGCCCTGGAAGCAGAACTGATTAGAGTGGGAGTAGCAGTAGGGAAAGAAAATTTGTATCTTTGTGCTTCTTGGATTCATGCTAGGATCGAAAAGACAAACGTTGCATCATCTGAAATTTGAAGGAAAAAAGAGTAAAATGAGGTTCGACAATAAATCTAAAGAAAAACGTGTACTTACCAGCATTTTTTGAAGAGTTATAAACATGGCGGTAGAGAACAACACAGCGATTAAGGAAACGGAGAGTTTCATAAATCTGAAGTTTTAATCATCCCAAAAACAAGAGGCTAGAAATAGCGAGATACGAAATTGGGCACACGGTTATTCTGGATCGCGTACATCATGAACAATTCAACGAATCAATCCAGAAAGTCGTGTGTAAAAACAGATAATATCTCCAGCAGAAAAGGAGAACTGAAGAAGGAAAATCAGCTGTTTAGAATATCCGAAACGAATCAAACTTTCAGAAAGAAAAACTCGAGAGGCAGTGGTTCTTAGAGAACCAATATGAATCAAAAAACTGTGTGAGTTAAATCACAGGGAATGAAGACATCATACGACACTTTAAAGGACAAAGATTAACGTGGTTGTGTCACATAAGAAAAATTAATCCTTCACAAAACGGTCTTAATTTGTAAACCATTTAAAAATAAGTTTACAGACGAAAAAGGAACCTGCTAGACGGGAGGAGAAAGGATCTAGAACGGAATACAGAAAGTAAAAGTGCAGTGGAATAACTGTAAGTAATAAAATATCAAATTAAAAAGTTAGAGAAATATCAAAAAATAAAACATTGTAATTAGAATATATAAAACACATTATTACGAGTTAGGTTATTATTCTTAATAATAATTATTTAGTATCTTATAAAATATGTGTTCTTATGTGGTTTGTACGCCTCCCACATCTCCTTTAAATGGGCATGTGTATTTTTATGTTAGTATTGCACATTTACAGTTATTTGTAGTTTTATATTTATGTTAAAGGTTTCTAATCCTTTAAAGATTCTTCGCTATCTTCATAAACTCCATTCTTCGTTTCGTTTCCTCAAAACGTAACTGCCACGTTTGACGCACACGGATTGGATGTGACGGAGTAAACACCGGTAAACAGAAGGGAATAAGTACGTTCGAGAAGATCACCGACCATCGAGGTAGGTTCCTGCTTTGCAGGAATGGCGACACTTGTAACTACCCTACAAAGAAGAAAAAGTTAAATTCACTTAATTATTTTGTTTGTTAGAAACACTGGGTAAATCCGTTACACCATTTTCAGACCTGGAGTCTTGAAAAACGAAAATGTTTAAGAGAATAAAAACTCATCACAACAACAAACAACCATAGTTTATTATTAAAAACAAATTTTATCTGTTCTATGGTCAGTAGTTAATATACTATACGAGGTACTGTATATCCACTGGTCAAGAATGAAGAAAATCAAATCAAGAGACGATGGACACACGAAGACGCAAATGAAATCTACCTACAAAAGAACACTCCGAAACAAAATTTGGTTTGTCACAGACTAGATGGCAGCCTCTACCTTACTTCACTACAGGGTAGTATCTTGTACCAGGAACGTTTCCAAAATACTTAATGTTTTTACGGACGGGCTGCTTAAAGAAACTCTCGAATCCAAAACATGTAAATGTTATATTTTGTCGAAAGGAAATGTAAGAATGTTATCTGTAATTGTAAGCTGAGACAAATGAAAAACTGAAAATTACTGACCTTGTCAACCATATCATTCCGACATGGCTGTACATATTGAATTTCATTTCACCGTAAAGTCTAACAACGTCTTGTGTATGTATTACGTTTAATTTCACACTATACATTTGCATAACCTTAATTGTTAATAATAATATTGATAATAGTAATTTTCAACTGCAATACAGGCCGCATTTATTGAAATATATTATGTACGCCCCAAACTGGATAGAACACAACATATGATGGATTCATTATAACGTTTTAAATTTTGTTTGCTGCAGTTTATCCCAAACATTCGTTAAAGCATGTATTCTGTTAAACTCGCGTGTTTTTTGCACTTCATTACATTTAAACTCCATTAGTTTTCATATTATCAACGTACCTGGTTTAAATGTGTAAGCCTATCGGTACGTGTTATCTACATTTTTAATTTTGAGTGTTCTGAATTACGTATATAATTAATTTTTTATATTTCTATGCAAGCAAAACGAAAGATGTATAAATGTATTTAAAAGAACTGGATCAGATGGAATTTTACTGCCTCATATTTCCCATATTTTCTTTGTAGTTACATCTTAGAAATAGTTTTGTATAGGCTATTCCGCAATCCTATTTCCGGTTTGTATGGCTTTGAAGATATAACTTCTTTAATCTAATTAGTTTGAACAAGTATAGATAGATAATTTGTGAGGTCCTGCCAGCTGACTACAGTAAAGCCTGTGAAATGCACGTTTCAATGTTTCTTCCATATTTAAAATTTTATTTTCATTTTTTTGTTTCTTTTCCGTGAATATTGGTGAAACTTTTAGTCACAAAGACTATGAACTGTATAAACTATTTAAACAAACACTTTTAAGTCTAACTTAATTTTTAATTTTCTATGCATATCGTGAATTGTTTGTAACGATTATCTACTACGTCAGTCTGAAGATTTCGTGGTCGTCTATATTTGACCACATTCCTAAGCTCATTTTTGGCCTATGTTGTCACAATTTAGTGATACGACTAATTTGGTAAAATAATTAATTTCTTAATTTTATTTTAGCGATGTTTCATTATTTTACACAACTGAGAATTTATGATTTTTACGTATATTTAAAATATACTGTAAATAGGAGGTTCGCTTTTACTCAGTAAATATGAACAGTTACTGTATTTTTATTAATTTTCAGAAGTGAACTAGACGGAAAAGAAATATTGAAACAAGAACAAAACTAAAGATCGATAACACAAGAAAATCTGTGACAACAGAAGGAGATGGTGCGAACACTTAAGACATTTACTTATGCAGTATAGCAAATAACTAACTACCAGTGGCAGCATTGATATATGAGACGAATGGTGATGTTGGTTGAGCGAGGAGATACGTTGCGTAGCAAGTCGACTGGAGCCTAATCCTCAAAGTGAAGATTATACTGACGATGAACATTTGTATAAATTATAATATTGTAAGGTCGCGGTACCTCAGTAGGAGAGGCCTCACTTTGCTTGGCAACATATAAGCTACACGTAAACACACATAATACTTTCCCCATGAGCTCATCACTTCACGTAATGAAACGTAAACTTATTACTATCTGGCGGTAGTTTGATGCAAACTGTATCGTGGGCTGCTGTGGGGTGCAACAGGCCATACTAGGGGAACGAACACGATCATAATGATTACACTAAAACTATTGTTTATTATTATTAGAGTATAACTGTGGAATTTTTTACTTGTATTTTAAAGTCCGAAATAAATATCTAAAAAAGAATGGTGGTCACATTCCGCACGAACAACAACTTACATAAATTGCTTCGCCCTAAAATCATTAGACCACTGGAAGAAAAAATGGGCATCTACAAAATTAAGTGTAGTGACTGTAAATGCTTTTATGTAGACCAGACGGGGAGATCATTTTTACAACGATTTAAAGAACATGTACCTAAAAAGATCTAGGTCAAACAAAATCTAATTTTGGCCGACATTTAATGGATAGTAACCATAATTACACAAACCTGGCTACAAATCTTGCACCTTTACATGTTTTTAAAAAAGGCCGTTATATGGATGCCGCTGAGGAATTTGAAATTTATAAGGCACATAAATTATATCCTGAGCTTTTATTAAACGACCATTTGAATTTCCACTCGAACGCGCTATATGATACGGCTTTACAAGTCTCAGAACGTCTGAGATTTGCGTCACAGATAAGACAATGAATGTGTTGACTAAAGACTGCAGTGTCGTTCTAGCTTCATCGCGGTACGCACCGTTATTCCCGCGCGCTAATGATCGTTTTATGTATATGTGTTTTAAATGTTGTTTTTTGTGATTTGTTCTTAATGTTGTGACGACCTCTAACGAGGAAAATAACCTGAGGATGGAACTTTAGTTCCGAAACGCGTTGTGTTTTAATATAACAAGTGAACCACAAGACGGACTATTCAGGTAATATTTAATTACTTAATAAAAAAGAATATTAACACAATGACGTATTTTCTATTTACGGTTATTAGGTTTCAGTCAATGTAGTATTGTAGATAATGTACAGGTTTATATCCTAAATGTAACAATAAACTTATGCTACATTCACTTGTTGCACACACCACTAGTCACTGTGACACCGATTAGCGCTTTCGAATGTACCCGTTCATCATCAGATCGTAACTGCCAAAACTTACACGATCTGATGATGAACGGGTACGTTCGAAAGCGCTTATCCGTGTCACAGTGACTAGTGGTGTGTGCAACAAGTGAGTGCAGCATAAATTTATTTAGGCCTAATCACTAATAAAATTTGTAGTTTAATTGCAACAATAAACGTGAAATGTTATGTAACACAATGTATCATAACCAAAGCGTAAACAATTTTATTTGAAAAATCGCAAATACATAACGGTGATTTTTTTTTAGTTTATTGTAAAGTGGGCTGTTCGTAATGCGAACAATAAACAAACCGAATGATATAAATACACATGATTCGAAGAGTTGTCCACTGACAGGTCTTCTTATTATTGTTCACATAATAGGTTACACATTTATACAAAACCTATTATTAAAAGTTTAATGTCTGAACATTTAAAACAATGACACTACCACTGGCTGCCGGCGTGAACTGGGAACTTGCATTTCTTTTAGGCCATTTAATCACGGCTGGCGCCGTCTCTCGTATCCTAGCTTCCACTGGCACTGATCTAAACAGTCCTGTTCAGTAAGTTCTCTTGCATTCATTGAATCTTCGACGTCCATTTTCCATGAATGTTTAGGTCTTCCTTTTTTTTCTTGTAGAGGGTGGAGTCCATTCCCATACGTTCCTTGGCCACCTCTCATCCGACATTCGTTTTAGGTGTCCAAACCAATTCAGTCTTCTTCCTACTATAGTATTGTTTCTATAATGTCAAGGTCGATTTCCATCGCGTGTCTTATCTCTACATTTCTCACTCTACTTAGTCTTGTTAGTCTACAGCACCTCTGCCAGTAATTCATCTCCATAGCTCTTATTATGAATTTACTTCTTTCATTAATTTTTCAGAGTTCTGCGCCATATAGTCCTATACTTTCGACTATAGCTTTATACATTCTGATTTTATTGTTTTTTGTTATTCGTGGACTCCAAAGCACATTGTTTAATTTTGTTGTTGCTGTCTTAGATTGCTCTATTCTTACTTTTATTTCTTGGTTTCTGTCACCATGTCATTGTTACACCCAAATACTTAAAGCTTTTAATACTTTTTTTTATCACTTCTGTTCCTAGTTTTAGGTCTTGACCTTCACCGCCTACTATAAGGTATTCAGTTTTTGAGGTATTTATTTCGAGACCCCATTTCGCATATTCTTGTGCTAGTTTCCTAAGCATACAACTTATATCAAATTCGTCCACTGCAATTACAGCTTGATCGTCTGCAAAGTGTATTGTAAACATCTTGTCAGTTCCAACTGGTACAGCCATATTACAACATTTTTTCCTCCATGATGTTAGGGCTTCATTTAGATAGATCTTAAATAAAGTCGGAGCTATGCAACAACCCTGTTTCTAGCCCTTACTAATACTTATCTTGGTGGATATCCTTTTCCCTGTTTTAATTTGAGCTGTCATACTTTTATATAGTTGTTTAGTTGCTTTTATATACTTACTACATATTCCTTGATTCTGCATAGCTCTCCATAATATTGCAAGCTGCACGCTTGCAACTTACATTAACATATTAAAAATTGAGCCTGTAGGGCATAAACGTAAGTTGACAATAATACTTACCCTTTAATGCTAAGATAAACGCAGATAATACAGAGAATACAGTACATTAACAATAAAAAAATAATAAGATGAATAATAAGATAAAAATATAATACGTACGATTAACACGTTACTCATTGAACTTGTAGCAAATATGTAACAATTTATATCTTTTTAGAGTCG
Source organism: Magicicada septendecula (assembly GCA_034769895.1). Classification (NCBI taxonomy): domain Eukaryota; kingdom Metazoa; phylum Arthropoda; class Insecta; order Hemiptera; family Cicadidae; genus Magicicada; species Magicicada septendecula. Next base: position 265,333,786 of record CM068371.1, read on the forward strand.
CTATTGTCTAACCATCTAACAGCTGTGGGGTAAGGTTCTAATTTAGGTTCTAATTCAGCATGATATTCTAATTTAGATATGTAGTTTTTGCTGAGATGCACAATTTCTTCTTTTACAGTAGGGACGTTTAGGTCTCTGTGTATAGAAAAACATACCATGGACAGTCGACTATTAATCATAGAATTTTGGACTGAAAACAATGTAGAGTCTATGTTGCTTGTACTAGCAATACGCCAAAGATCAATACAAGTTAAAGAATTGCTTTGTACATTAAACGTTGGTTAATGAGACTTAAGCGCGATTTTTCTGCCTATCGGCAATAGATATTTCTGACCTCGCGCTTAAGTTTAGTCTTCTTGACAGTTTCGTGTTTCTTCCACATCAATCTCCCTTCCACGGTATTTAACACTTAGGTTGTTGGTTGACTATTAATTGATACTAAAATGCAGCTAATCTTTAGTGTCTTGAATATAACGTGTACTGATTTAAGCTCCTCGTCCTGCGGCAAATAGACCAAGTGCGTGGGTGTGGGCTTCCGTTCCGGTTTCGAGGGCGCGACTGCTTTGGCCTTTTCTGATTAGCTCGGGCTCACTGCACATGTAGGTTTCGGAACTTGAGCAGGTCTGGGGTGTCTGTGCGGCTTCGGAAGAGCAGAAGTATTGGCTTCGGTTTCTGTACGGCAGGCTGCGAGCCGACTTACTGGCGACAAAAGGACCCGCCATCCCCTCAGATCACGGACGGCATTGTGTACTCTGCAGCCGGCAAAGCTGAAGTCTTAGACGATACCATGGAAAAACAATTCACCGCCCACAGAGGCGTCTGTGATCCCGACCACTCGGTCGAGGTCGCAGACTTTCTATCAGGATACTTTTCCCGTCCTCCTGATGACTCACCAGACCCGTTCGACCGGGCCGATGTTGTTTCGGCCATTAGTCGACTTCGCCCTAAGCGGGCGCCCGGCGATGATCGTATCGGTACGGCAGCGCATCAACATGCTCCCCCCAGTCATATTACACTGCTACAAGAGCTGTTCAATGGATGTATCAGGGTCCATTACTTCCCCACCCTGTGGAAACGTGAAAAAATTGTAATGATTTCCAAGCCATGCAATCTGCGTATTCTCCCTGCAAATCATCGACCCATTTCACTGCTGCCAGTCATATCGAAGATACTCGAGCGGCTCCTGCACGGTCGTTACGCGCCCCTGTTGGATGGTTTCATTCGGCAGGAGCAGTTCGCCTTTCTTAGAGAGCACTCGACGACCTTCAACTCGTGAGGGTTGTTACCCAACTGACGGCCGCCTATAACAAGAATCTGTCCTCCGTCGCTGTTTTGCGCGAAGTGAGTAAGGCCTTCGATCGAGTCTGGCACAAAGGCCTTCTCTACAAACTGGCCCACTCCTCTGTCCCTGCCTCTTTCGTTCATTTTCTCCGACCGTATTTGTGCGATTGCGTCTTTAAGGTATGCGTCGATGGGTCGAATTCACCCGTTCGACCGGTCGCCGCAGGCGTACCTCAAGGATCTATCCTTGTCGCCGTTCTGCACCTAGTGTACACAAACGACCTGCCTGTACAGCCTGGAGTCACTCTCTCGCTCTATGCGGATGATGCCATGTATCACGCCAGCTCAGCGAGTCTCGATTTCGCAGCTGGCCTGGTGCAACGTCAGCTCGCCGTACTTCCGGACAGGCTACAGAAGTGGGGGGTGGCGGTCAATGCGGAGAAACCCGAGGCTATCGCCTTTTCTAGTAAATTTACTTCCCGATGCCAGTCCCTCTTCCTTGAAGGGAGCCCCATCGAATGGAAACGCTCTGTGAAACACTTGGGCGTCACTCTTCGCCGGCGCCTAAGGTTCGCAAAACCACGTCTCCCAGAGACTCCAGAGCGCCCGAGGCGTCAGACCCAAACGCTACCCCTTTCTCTCTCATCGGGGTTCAGTGCCTGTGCGCACTAAACTCACCATTTACTCTACTTGCTCTTTCTTAGGGCAATTCTCACTTACGCAGCTCCCGCCTTTTGGGTACTACTCATGTGACGATTTAAATTGTAACAATAATAAAAAAAATAAAGAAATTTTAAAAATTAAGGTTGCGAGCCATTAATCCATTTAAATCTCACTATAATAACATAAAAACCTGTATGTACTCAGTATGAGAGGAAGAAGTAATTAATAAGCCCAAAGATACTGTAATAAAAAAGCATATTGTAAATAGTTATTATTGTCGTATTTAACCCTTTGTTTGTTGTCAGGCGCTGACCTGTTGATTCCGGACTCGACATGTTTTCCGAGTCTTCTGTAATTTAGAATAAGATAAAAAACCTAATGTTAATAATTAAAAAATCTGAAGACACAGATAGTCGCTAAAACAACTTATTTAAATTAAGTATATTTATTTAGGGATAGTTTGTATAAATAAAAATGTTTACTTAAAGAGAGACAGGTACTATATTCTCGCGCAGTAATTGCCCCTCTACCATTTTGTTAGGTACCAGTCGAAGGGAGCAGAAATTCGCTCTCTAGCTATGTTGACTTCATGCAGTACAGACGTACGAGCAAAAGCTCTTACACTATGTTGCCGATACTTTTGTTTTACTTTAATGTTGTATACAAGAAATTGCTGCTGAAAGCCTATGTTATGTATTAATCAGTATAGTTATGTAAAAAACAAGAGACTTAAAGTGTAACACGAAATATAAAAATGGTGTAAAACAAGATGACTGCTAACTTCAAGAACTAACAACACTTCCAACATCATACCGGGAGATGTGAACTACCAGAACTTACAAACTCTAGTAGACCCGACAGAATATGCAGATCAGGACATCCGAGAATCTACAAGTACCATCGTAGAAGGTTCAATCTACCCTGCGGACTTTTGAGCCCTTTAATGACGAAGACCAGACCGAGATGATGACGGCGCTATTAAGGATTCCCAAGACGGACACCCCAGGACGAGGTTTCTACATACCAATTAAAAGGTGACTCGATAGCCTGTCTATCGAGAGTTAATAATATTTGTTACACAACACACTTTAAAAGAGACTTTTCAGAGACTATTAATTTTGTAAAGATTAAAAGATTAAATCTAAGAGTTTTAATGTAACCATTCAAACATCATACGTTGTAACAGTTTATATGTTAATGTATCGTAGTATAATTCAAGTAATAATACCATTCTTCAAATGGTTAAATTAAAGAAAGTCTTGCAAGCTAATATCATGAATTGAGTATAACTAAAAGTTTTAATGACTAAATACCGAAGGTTACCCGGATCGGAGGTATAGCTAAATAAAATCAATTTTGATCCCAAAGATTAAAGAAAGCATTCAAATAACATTAATAAATAATTTAATTAGTAATGTGATGGCATCTGTCAGTAAATGTTTTTAAATGTTAAATAAAGAGAAGTCGTCTTGTTAAACACATATAATGAGTGCGTACATCAATAGTATACCTTCCCTTGTTTCCTTACTCAGTTGGTAAGTAAATTTGTTAAGTTAATTATTTGTGGATACATTTCGTTACAACGTAGGCAGCCCATCTAATTGACGGAGCTTAGTTAAGATGGGTTCCTTGGATTTGTAACGCGGCGATACGTTACAAAATTGCGCCACTCTGCTTTTTTAAAAAGGAAACAAAGGAGAGAGTTTTATTCGTGTACAGAGTGTCACAAACAAAATTGCGCCACTCTGCTTATTTTAAAAAGGAAACAAAGGAGAGAGTTTTATTTGTGTACAGAGTGTCACAAACAAAATTGCGCCACTCTGCTACGGTTAAAGGTTGTGTAAGCATCGTGACGCACAAACAAAAATGAGGCACTTTGCTTGGATAATTTGTATACCCAGTTATTGATCTATGCACTCAGAAAGTTACCTTAATAACTTTAATTTTCAAAACATATTTAATATTTTACTAAGTTACGTAAATGATAGTATGTATAAGTTGAAATATCATTAGCGTCATACAATGCAAATAAGCTATATGCAGGTACCTACTTGCATACATGAATTGTGACCAAACATTACAATTTTGGTCAACTGGACAATCTGAAACAGGTTTGTTTACGACAATCCATGACCTGTTGTTTCCTGAATCATTCTGCACAGTATATGTTGGACATACACTAGTATGTGTCAAAAAAAAATTAATTAAAAATAACTTTGTTAATAATAATGCAATTATTGTAGACCCAGGTAATTAAGTAGAAGTTCGTAATTTGAAATTGTGAGTAAAATAATTAATTGATATAAGTGACGAAAGTATATGAATGAATGGAGTCAGAGTGTTACCAAGCGTAATAATAATAATAGCGTTGAATAAGATTCATCCTAGCGTGTGCACTCCCCTTCTCTTGTTTATACCGGTCGTTGGTGTTATTCACTCGCATTGTGTAGACAATAATATGTAAAAGCAAACACCCCATTGTCACACACGCTCAACCTTCCTTTGTTAACTAAATACAGAGGGTGACCTACATTCCAGAAAACAGCTTATCGGCTATTTAACTTGATAAATATGGTGTGGAATTTCTGTCTCTCCCTTAGAAGAGAAATTGTTCTTTTCTAATTTATGTAAATTAATTACTTAAGAATTTATCCTATATGTGTAATAAATGTGTACAGTATAGTAGTTCAAGTACTTTCCCCGTGACGACAATTAAATAATGTAGTGACTTAATAATAATAATAAATTTATAATAATAATTGAAGTGTGCTAAATAAATATGGTACTTAAATAGGAAATAGTTCTAGGTGCGTTTCTTAATCCCCAAAGTAATTAATAAATAATAAAGAAAGAAATAATAAAGTGAATAATAATATTTGATTAAATAATAAGGCTAAATAAATCTTGATTTAAACTAAATAGTGTGAAGTGTAGCAGTAAATAAGAGAAAAGAATAATAATAATACAAGTAACGTTGCATAGTGTAGACACCGCAGTGGTGGCCACTTAAAGAAATAAAGCGTGTTAGGAATTGTACTAAGCAGCCACGCACCCTCCCTATTGTGATAAACCGGTGCTAGCCTAAACAATTGAAAACCACCCCTGTGTATTACATTGCATTGTGTAAAGTGTCTCCACTTCCGCATAGTTTGTTTAGATATTGTTAAAGAGATAAAAGAGAATTATCTTCGTGAGATTCCGCTTCTCTCAAGTAACTGTAATCTAGAGTGGAGTATGGGAACCTCTTTAGATTACATTAGAAATAAGTTTATGATATATAATCAAGAAGTGATTATACGTGTAACGTAACAGGTCACAACTTCGCCGACTGAAAGGTGTAATGATAGGGCAGAAAGGTGCCAAAGATCATTAATAAATGCTGAAAGCTAACTTGCGTAGTTAGAGTAAGCTGTTGTCAGTCGGGCCACGATGTTGTGAGTTACGGATAAGTAGGGATCTTTCCAATCTAAGCTTTGGAAATTAGTATTAAGATTAACATATAAGTTAGTACTGTAAGAAGTGAGAAAAAGGGAATTCACGAAGGCGATCCTTTAAATGAACAAGATCATTTAAAGAGAATTAGAAAAAACAAACTGTGCACTAATAATGAATAACTTCACACTGACTCATACATACTCCCAGTCCCCAATTGTAAAAAAAAATTTAAACCGAAACGTGCAAATTAAGCGGTGGAGTATGTGACGATTTAAATTGTAACAATAATAAAAAAAATAAAGAAATTTTAAAAATTAAGGTTGCGAGCCATTAATCCATTTAAATCTCACTATAATAACATAAAAACCTGTATGTACTCAGTATGAGAGGAAGAAGTAATTAATAAGCCCAAAGATACTGTAATAAAAAAGCATATTGTAAATAGTTATTATTGTCGTATTTAACCCTTTGCTTGTTGTCAGGCGCTGACCTGTTGATTCCGGACTCGACATGTTTTCCGAGTCTTCTGTAATTTAGAATAAGATAAAAAACCTAATGTTAATAATTAAAAAATCTGAAGACACAGATAGTCGCTAAAACAACTTATTTAAATTAAGTATATTTATTTAGGGATAGTTTGTATAAATAAAAATGTTTACTTAAAGAGAGACAGGGACTATATTCTCGTGCAGTAATTGCCCCTCTACCATTTTGTTAGGTACCAGTCGAAGGGAGCAGAAATTCGCTCTCTCGCTATGTTGACTTCATGCAGTACAGACGTACGAGCAAAAGCTCTTACACTATGTTGCCGATACTTTTGTTTTACTTTAATGTTGTATACAAGAAATTGCTGCTGAAAGCCTATGTTATGTATTAATCAGTATAGTTATGTAAAAAACAAGAGACTTAAAGTGTAACACGAAATATAAAAATGGTGTAAAACAAGATGACTGCTAACTTCAAGAACTAACAACACTTCCAACATCATACCGGGAGATGTGAACTACCAGAACTTACAAACTCTAGTAGACCCGACAGAATATGCAGATCAGGACATCCGAGAATCTACAAGTACCATCGTAGAAGGTTCAATCTACCCTGCGGACTTTTGAGCCCTTTAATGACGAAGACCAGACCGAGATGATGACGGCGCTATTAAGGATTCCCAAGACGGACACCCCAGGACGAGGTTAGTAGGGGGAAAATGACAGTTCTAACGCGGAAGTGACGTCACACGGCGGGAAATTCAAAAATTGTGGTGGTGGGGGTAACCATGCGGCAGTAGTCTGTCGGCCATGTTGTCGTCGTCGCCGCCTAAAGTGGGGTAATGTGTGCGTTGATTGGCGGAGGCGTGGCTATGTTCGCCGTTCGCCGTTGACGTCGTCGTTGACGTCGTCATCGTCGCTGGGCGGCGGCCTGGTGGTGGCTTGATGGCCGCCCGTCGTGGTGTGGGCGACGGGGACCATGTTGGAAAAGGTGCGATGTTGTCGAGTGGTGTAAGAGTGTAGTGGTTAAGGTACGGCCTGGTTGCCGATTCGTGCGTGTGTTATAGTGTATGGTTATGTATATGTAAGGGGTTTTTCCGGAAGTTCGGCCATGTTGGAAAAGCGTCGATGCGGTGTTGCCAACTGTTGTCGGCTCGGTGTTATAGTGTACGGGTTGAACGTATGTTTCGCTATTGTTGCCAACTCGGTGTTATAGTGTACTGGTTTCGTATATATTTACCCTGCCGTGCCGATATCGTCGATGTTGTGTATAAACATGGTTACTCCCACCACCACAATTTTTGAATTTCTCGCCGTGTGACGGTCCAGGCTAGAACTGTCATTTTCCCTGTAAGAAATACATATGATATTCAGTGTTCGATTCACTTATCTGAACGATTGCATTGTTGACAACTGTGTGTCTATGTGTTAAGTAAATTGTAGTATGCGAAAAGGATAGTTGAAAATAAACATAAAAATATTATACGATAAAAAAAATCCATGCTTTTCACATGTGGAGTTATTTTTTACAACAGAATGCTGACAGACCGCTCGTTATTACTGGTGTGTATGTAATATAATAGGGACAAGCGGTAGTTGGCTCCCACACGCTTTTTTTTTTTTGAATGTAGCAGTTGACTCCCACGTGCATTTTGCAGCTGTCTAGACATCTGTTTAGCGAGTCGCTAAATTAATTGCATCCGGCTGTCTGAGCGTAGAATTAATTGCCACCATCTGTTAGTTGTCGCCGTCTGTCTGAGCGTATAATTAATTGTCGCTGTCTGTCTGAACATATGTTAATGTTGGGTGTGAACGAATTTAAAGGCGTACATAAATTATTGTGTGAACAAGTCAAGATAAGTATGTGTGGCAGTCGTTACTTTTTTTGTTGATGATGTAATCGGCTCCGTCTGTATGGCCATCTGTTTATCGCAGCGTGTGAACGTGGTCGTACATAAAGTTTTTTTTAATAACAGAACAGGATGTGTGACACCATCTGTTATCACAGCGTGTGGGAATTAGAACGCAGACCGAGCTAAGTGAGTGTTCATGACTTTGTGTGTGGGAGCTTTTTTTGTTGTTACCATCTCTTTCGTGTACATCCTTGAAATACTATATATAAGCCTGTACGAACTGCTCTCCAAGACACATAGTTCGTCGCGAGACTCAACTGGAACTTGTATAAGGTCAGTTTGATTTTTAAATATTCTTTTTTTCTAAATTATATTATAATCATACACTTGTTGTTTAATAAAATTGATTTTTTTTAGAATAGTGTTAATGTTCCAAGGAATTTTGAAATTAAAAAAAACAATAAAAAGCTTAAAGCAATACTGTTTAATTACAAATAATTAAAATACATGTAATCAAAATATATTACAATTTAAAATACATAATATGTAAACGCACACAGTAGTGAAAGTAATCAAAATATATTACAATTTAAAATACATAATATGTAAACGTACACAGTAGTGAAAATTACAGTGCACTATGACGTGACAAATATGTACAAAAAATGATATAAACACACACAGTAGTAACAATTAAAAAAAATACAATTGTATACAATTATATCAAATGAATTATGTGTAAGCACATTATTTTAAATATTATTGGTAAACGTGTGCAATGACAATTATGTACAAATATATTCGTTAATTCTGAAGATGTCTAAAGTGTACAACATGTAAGCCTTGTTTTATTATCTAGGCATAATCAAATGAAATATGTGTAATCACATATATTATTTATAATTAAATGAAATAGAACTAAGTACATGTTAATATATATATATGTAATCGTACGTGACAAATGAAGATGTCCATTCGATACTACTGTACAATTTCTACTATGTAAGCTCTATCCTTTTCTCCGCGATAAATTAGTTGCAGCGAGCACGGTAATAAATTTTTTAATTCCTCATCTTCAAAAACACCTGCGTATCTCTTTGGTAGATATACACGATATTTTAGTCTAGGGTCTTTGTAATCTTGAAGAGTGACGAGTATAGTTTTACCGTATTTTGCGTCTATATTTTGCATTTCTTATATCGGATATTTTACACCGATTATCAATTCCTTTATTTTTTTATACTCGATTGCGCTAATAGTAGCAAACTTTTCAGTGAATGATGCCATTTTAAAATAAAGAACTTATAATAATTTGCGGCACGTCTCTCAACGAATGAACGAATAACGCTTGTGCGCAGTGGAATATATAGGGAGGTAGTTGTGGAGGTGGAAACCGGAGAGGGGGGAAACCACTCAACGCACAGTAAGCGTTTATTTTTAACCGTGTGAACAGGTCACGAGTTGATTTCTCACGGCTCGATGGGTAGGTGGGGAAGAGGGGAGTCGGTTATTTTTTTATACGTCTAGACAGCACTTGTGCTTGTTCGAACATGTCGCCGACGTTAATTTATTTTTAACTGTGTGAACAGGATGCAACTTGATTTCTCACGGTTCGATGGGTAGGTGGGGAAGAGGGGTGTCGGTTATTTTTTTTATACGTCTAGACAGCGGTCGCGCTTGTTTGAACACACTAATTTATTTTTAGACAGATGATGTAATCGATAGAAAGACGACGACTGTTTTTTTTTATGTAAGCGCTAAACAATAATTTTAGTAATTTATCAGAAACGTATTGACTATTCTAAAATCTGACACAACCCACTCGCGTAAAGCGTGTACTCTACTATTTGTACATATTTCCGGACATAAGCGGTGCGTGAGACAGGCTGTTCCGTGTATTGATTGTAATTGATCGAGTTTGGGACATCCGAAATCTTCTAAATTTATAATATTAAAATGCACGATACGCTTCTGTAGAAATCTTTTTTTTTTGCAATCCTTTTACGAACACGAAGTTAAAAGGAAACGTATACTTTTCTAATATCGGTACAAGATGTTCGTACGATGTGTCCCCGTCCGTCCACGTTAGTCCATGATAATGGTCTGTTAACCATCTGTTTGTCCTCACATGCTTGTGATTCGAAACAATCGTCTCTACTGGATGTGTAAATATCCAATGCCTGCTGGCAAATGCAGTGACGTCCATAACGGCTAGTTCCTTAACGAGTTCGTTTCCATCGTTGTCGATAAAACAGTGAAAGTCAACTATGACTGCTAGTTTATCCTCGCACATCCTTTTTTCGTTATATACAACGTGTTTGGTTTTACTAGGAACGTTGCAGATCCGTCCGTCTTACGGAACAGACACGTTGTATATTGTGAAACGCTCGTAAAGAATTTGTTCGGAACGTTTATTTTGTACTTTATATTTTCGTCACGGATCAGTGCAACAAATTTACATGTCAGAACGTTGTATACAAAAATTTCTATAGGGTACAGTACTGTATGCTTTAAGTCACTGCAGCGTATGTACTCGTACGGAGATAGCAGCTCCATGCGTCCGTCTTCAACGCGTGCTGTTCAAACACTGAGGTATGCGATATTAGCGGAGGTTGTATAAAACACTTTTGTCACAGCAGCATATATATTTTCAAACCTGGTGTTCAATAGACGCGTGAAAACGAACTAGAAATACGCTCTCATGTAAGCAGTGTATGCGGTTCTACATAAGGGGCAATTATGTAGGGTTATGGCACAATTCACACATGTAATAAAATGTCGACAGGGAATAAGTACAACTTCCACGTTTTGTGTGTAACAGACTTTGCACATCGTATCACGATTCGAGCTTTCTTCTACGTTTTTTATATTCTCCTTGATCGTGTCGGTGCGTTGTTCGTTCTTTGCTGTCACTGCTACAGCTGTTGGTGCTTGCGCCTCGGTAACAATACCCAGTGCCTTGAGGATAAAACTTTTATCTTTCATTAACATTACGTAAGAGCACGCAGGGAAATGTCGTGCGTGTTCCATCCAAGCATATTCTCCACGTTCCCATTTGTTTAATCCGCCTCCACAGCAAAAACAAATCACTCTATCGTTGCATCCGGTGTAAAAGAAACCCGCTTCTGATAATTCTTTAGGTGTTATCGTTAACGATACAGGCCATTCTTTAAAACTCTTTAAACGGTTTTCCAAGTTTCTGTAACGCGGGTACGGAGATGTGATTTTTTGAATTAAGATGACCTGTACTTCTTTATCGTCCGGTGATAAAGACTTGAATGATGTAGTCGTTGCCGCTTCACCGCATTGTTTGAAATAGCGGTTGTTGCTGTTGTGATTGATATCGTCAACATAGATATCGTGTGAAAGCATCTTGTACGTCCACTCGCGACTCGTGCTGATGAAACACTGAACGAAGAATAGGGAGAAGAGGAGAATCGTTTTCCCCCTCCACAAAAATAAAATACACGAAAATTGATTACATTACATTCTATTTACAATAAAATAAAAATACATGAAAATTGATTACATTTTTTTTTTTAATTAAAAATTACATTCTAAAAAGCAAATTTCTATTTACAGTAAAAAAAAAACATTAATATATAGTAAGCTTTTAATTGTGTCTGCGCACCGTGTTGGATAACGGAGTGTACACATTTATTGAATCATGCAGTATCAAGCAGTAGGCCGCTGTCTGAGCGGGGAAATTGGTCGATGACTCGAATTCCAATCTGACGTCGACTGGTGATGACTTGAGCGATTCGTCCTGTCTGCTACAATCGAAGACGAATAACGGTGCTTTTGCTATGAACTCTGTAGGTGTTAGAAGTACGTTGGGTTGACTTCTGTGGTAGTACGATTTTTGAAATCGTGTATACATGTCGTACAGCAATGCGTAACGTCCGTTATCGATATCCAGGTTCAGGTTATCGTACGGGTAGTATTTGCCGTTCAGAAAGAGTCTCGCGTTTGTCACATTGCAGTGATCGAATTCACCTGCGTGTTTTTTCAGATTGTTTTTTCTGGCGGTCTGAAAGGTGAGTATCGCGTACCGTGGTTTCTCCAGTTGTGTAGTTGTTTTCACTGTCCAAGTCTGTCTGTCAGTCGTCGGTAAAGCCGGATACTCGTGCAGTTCCCAACTACGAAACGGTAAGAATAGCGGTAGGTCCTTGCGTATGATATCCAACAATCGTATCCGTACTTCGTTGTTCACGTACACGAACGGAATCATCCAAGAGATTTTGGTCAGTTCTATATCGGCGTTAGCGGGCGCATCCGTGGACGAGAACAAAGCGTTAACGTTGCTGGAAGTGCGCAACAGTATAAGTTCCTGTTTCATGTTTAAAATAACATGCGTGAAATCCTCAGCGAATCCCATCAGCATCCTCAACGGTATGCAAAAGTTGAATTCCTCGTGTTGGCCGGTCGGTGTTATCTCGTTAGCTGTAGGAGCAACCCAACCGGCGTTTTGCATCGAAACAATGTCCTGCTTGCCGGCAGATAGCATGGTTTTAATAGTGGACGTGATGCCGACGCTCTTGGTACGATCCACTTCCACACCGGCCAGTTCGTAACGGATTTCTTCGAAGAGAAACGCGATCGCGTTGTTGATCATTTTCACGTTCACACTACCGGTGCTGTCGGTCTTTTTGCTCAATTTGCCTTCAACGTACAGGAAACTTTCCATCGGTAAAGTGAAGACTTCCTGTTGCAGTATAGGTATGCGTATTTCATCGTTATTTCCGTATCGTGACGCTGACGCGTACGGTGCATGAGGATGATATTCGTAATGTGTGATGTTGTCTTCGAAGAATGGTCGACGTTCAACCGATAAGACGATACCGCTGTCCGCCATATTACTTGTTTTTCTTGACTTTGAATCCTAATGAAATCAGGTAGCGTCGGTTAGTTGCTGTTAACCGTGTCAACGACGAACGTCTACTGATACCTTTTCCAAAAGTGTTGACCTCTTTTATCTCGTGGTGCGAGCCGCCGCCGCCACCGCTCTTCATCACGGGGGTATCGGTGAAATAAATTCCCATGATTACTACACACGTTTCAAATGTATACGTGCGGTGATGACTTCGCCTTGAAAATTCACAATATCACCGTCCTGATCGTGTACGGACAGTGTAACGTTACGCAAGTGTAGTACGTTAAGTGGAAAATAAATGACGTTTCTAGGCGTTTCTACTATCTTGAATCCTGGCTCAACCGTTGGATAGAACGAGTGCAGTATACGCTCGTTTCGTCCCGTCTTGTACGAGCCTTGTACAGCGTTACACCTTATCTCCAAAACGTTCACTTTGTTAATGTTTACAGGCACGTCCGACGTGTGTAATATATACGCTTCTAAGTTTCTGTTCTTGGAAAAACCCAACATGGTACCGATCGTGTGTTCCGTACATCCGAAATCCATATCGTATGAACAATAAATTTCACATTTCAACGTGTTGTTGTTGGGTCGTAGAGAAAATTTTGGGTCTGCTAGTTCTTTCTTCAGGTATGTTTCTATATCACTGATTTCGTACACTCCGGTCGGTATATTGACGAGTTCTAACGTTTTACGTGCTCCCTTTAGTACGGGAAAGATGTTATTTCTTCCGCTTTCCACGTTCGGTATAGAGTTGTACGTGGTAAAGTCCAGCAGTCCCGCGTACCATTCACCGTTCGTCAGTTCAAGCGGTGGAAAAAAGTCACAAACCAGTGCGCTTGGATCCGTTCCTGTGACAGTGACCGTAAGCGAAGACATCTTGGCGTTTACTGATCGTTCGATGTCAAAAACTCTAAACATAAATGTCCGCAGATGACCGTGTTCGATGGCTGTTTCTGTGCGTAATTGTAATGAATGTCGGTCACGTTCGATCCAAAGTACCGTATTAGCTCGACAGGAGGGCGCAGATTGCCGAATCCATCAAAGTACCAGACTCTGTCGCCTCGCTTCTTGTAGCATACCCAGTGCGTGCCCGGTCCGGTAGCGTCGTCCATATTTACGATTGCGCTTTCGTTCTCCCACGGTGATGTACTAGGAAGTGTGTCGCGCATGTATACGCCTCTGAAATAAGGTATACGCAATAGTTTCGTGTACTCATAAAGATCTCGATCGGACAACGGACGCACGGGTATTTTGATTAGTTTTTTCGGTACGGTCGAAGGTATAGTCCTGAAGCCTTTTTACCATCGGCCCGTCTTCGTCGACGTCCTGCCCCAGTTGTCGTTGTCCTCCTCCTCCTCCTCTTTCTGATTATCGTGCGTCGAACCGGCTTGCGTCGTCTGGTGCGACGTTTACGCACACCGCCACCGCAGCATAGCCCGCTGCCTAACGCTGATTTCGCCTTCATCGCTGCTGCTACGGCTGCCGCGTACGCTCTTTCACTGATGCCGGAATTCAAAGCTTTCACTCGTTTCCACGCTTTACCGGCTAGCACACGATCCGCTACACGTCGTCGTTCGTTGTCCTTGTACTTGCTGTAAGCGATATCGTGTTCACGACAAGCTTCGTCCAACTCGTTGATTCCTCGATCACCGCGAGCCAATCTCTGCTCTAGTTTCGTTCCGGGTCCACAGAACCTGTAGCCGGGCAGATGTAGTTCCACCGGTAATACGTCCACCGCTCGATTGATCAGTGTAGGTACTGACTTCGCAACGAATGGTACCGCGCTTTTAACTATTTTTCCGATAAGACCACGCCCTCCCTTTTTTTCGGCTACGTAGTTCGTACATGACTACTGTTTCGCTTGCTCTCGATAAAGGGATCTCCAATCGTGCTCGTCCTTAGATTTGTCCAGATCACTAATCAACTCGTTCGTCTCCGACTTGTTCGTAAGTAGTAAGTCCGCCTCTTCGGCACCAAGTGAAGTACGCGCTGCGTGCTTATGCAATTTATAGATATACGATACCACTTTCTCCCAACGATGTTGGAACACTTTTGCGAGTTTGTACGTTTCGCTCTTCGCGTACCGCTTCGCCTCCTCCAATTGACGTGCGTTCACCGCGTCCGTAGCCCGTGCGCCACCGTCGCCGACGTTTAGAATAGTCTTTCCTTGTGCGTTGAAATAAGCGTCGTTTACCGCGGTGATCGTGTGTCGGTTCAAAAATTCCAAATTCACCGCGTCCTTGTTGTTGACTGGCGGCGCTAACTGTGTTATCCGCACGTTGCCGACCATTAGGTTAGAGTTCGTATCCTTCGGTATGATTTTCGAGTCCACGTATACTTTGGTCGCAGCGTCTCTCGCACGAATCGGTTCCCTCAGAGACTGTATGCGATGATCCCGCGCGTCGACGACAGCTCCGTTCTTCTTGTTCGGTACCAGCTGTGTGAAACGTAAGCACGAGTAGTCTACGTACTGCTTGTTGACAGCGTGTCCGAGATCGACGGGAGCGCCGACGTTGACGAGCTTACGACCTTTCGCGTCTATTCCTTGCGTCGTCGTCGTCGTCGACGACGGATCGTCGGCAAACAGACAGTGGTCACGCACGAAGCGCAGTGGAACGGCATCGTTACCGTCTTGCGGTTCGCCCAAGTTGTGTATTTTTTTCCCCGCTACGTCGAAGTGCCCGTCCTCGGTCATCGAGATACCAATATCCTCCCGTAGACTGCGACGCGTCTCCCTTCGCGCTCTGACAGCGCTCTGGTGTCTGCCGAACTTGTCAACACTCATCTTGTGAATGATGCGTCTCCTCCGTTGTTCACGGCATTTATACGTACTCGCGTAATAAATCGATTAGTTTTGATACGATCGTACTGTCTATGCATTTTATTCCGACAACGGAGAGTCCGTCGCTATGTTTTCCTTTTACGATCGTATTTAGAAATTCATCGTACACGTATACGCGTGCGTCTTTGAAGAAATAAATCTTTCCGTCGATGTATCGGAACGCACTGTCGACGGCTTCTGGTAAGCCGACAAAACGATCTTTAACGTATCCGCGTTTCTTGATCGTGAACGTGCACTCGTCTATTTCGCCGTAATACATATCGTTGTACAACAGAAGAGTTCGACCCGTGTACGTGTGTATCGCAGCGTTTATTTTCGTCATCGTGCGAACACCGAGCGTTGTGATCGAACGCGGATACCCGTTCAGCGGTTGCAGACTGTGTATATCGAACATGTATACGTAGTTGTCTATGAATAGCACCACTTCTTCGGTTCGCGGTCTCTGGTACATCGCTGAAACGTTGGTGAACGTCAACGGTAAGAAAGTCAACCAATCCGTCAACAGAAGCTGCGACGACGGACTCGATCGCTTGGACTCGAGATCCAATGTCCACAAATAGTTATCGTGCACAATATACAGGTGTCTGTTGATTATTAAAAATTGATTAACGTTCTTTAGCCGACATAAATCCGTCGTCCGAACGGTGTCGTTCGTTGTCGTCGCCGTCGTCGTTGACGTCGTCGACGTAGCTGGCGGCGGCGGCGGCGGCGGCGGCGGCTTCCCGTACAAGCGTTGAATGCCTTTTATATCGTCGACTCTCAGGTCGAACGGACCGTTCGAGCGTGGTACGTAGAACGGGTACATGATCGAATCCTTCTCGAGGGAATGAGACAGTCCTAACGCGTGTCCGATTTCGTGCGTTAACACCTGAAGGAAACTGGTCTGATCGTCCGGTATTTCGGTTGCGTTCGTATAATTCCACGATTCGTAGTAGTCCATGTGTATTTCGGTAGTGTTATACGGTAAATCGGGCGGGTAGTAAGCGTGAGCGAGTATACCTCCTCGTCCGTCCAAATCGTACCCGCAGATCGTGCACCTGGAAGTCAGACACCTGTGTTTAAAATATTTCATAGCAATGACCATGTCGGCGTTTATGTCGTTGGGTCGATATTCGAATTCCAGGTTCGAATGTTTCTGCCATACAGCGAACGCTTGTCGCGACGCTTCTATAGCGCTGGCGCTACCGTGAAAGAACCGCCACGACAAACGTCTCTTGGCCCACGGTGTTCGTAAGGTGTACGACACGAAATCTTCGTTACCGCATCTCCGCGCACGCATCAGATTCATCGTTTCGTTGTTCAATTCTCCATTTACGGTTAAATTGTAATTCACTTGAAACGTGCGAAGGTAGGCGTCCATATCGATGGTGGCGTTGTCCGTGAGTCGTAAACTATCGTCGGGCACGTAACCGTATCGCACCAAGTAATCTATAGCGAAATCAACATCGTTAGCGTTAACGCTCGATGCGACAACGGCACTTGTGCACACGATAATAAACAGTAGCACGATATCCATGTTGTCACAACCAAACGTGGAATGTCCCCGGCGCATGTACGACAGTATTATTTATACACTTTATCGGCTTTCAGAATCGAACCGCTCTTATTATACGATTATGCCTGCTTTACGTAGTTCTTCCACTATGGAGACGATTTCGTTCGTGTGCCCACTGTTTCCAACACGTTGTGATGCCATTAACAGTCGCAATCTGTCCACCAGTTCGTTCGGATCGTCCCAGTGCACGTAATCGATTTTGTCTTTTTTTCTCGTTAACGTCATATACGATGTATCAATATTATTATGCCCCTGTCCTGTACGTTTCGGCGGAAACAGTTGCGATATTATTCGTTTATACTTTACACCTCTGTTCGCGTTCACCTGTGCGTTCGCTAAGTAATACTGCTTATGCGCGTTGGTGTTACGCAGTATATCTTTGTACGCTTTCAGATCTGATTCCTTGTAAATATTTTCATTAGGATGCTTCATGAACACTAGTTCGTAGAGTCCTGGTGTACCTTTGTATCGTTTACCGTTGATAAGAATCGAATCGTCCGTATCGATTTCGAACTGTGAATCACCGATCATCCATTTTCCGTTTTCGTGTCTTACACCGTACGTATAGTCCATCAGACGATCGCGTTCGGACGAAAAGATCATACGCATGTACTTGTTCGCTAATGATTCACTATCATATTTGTCCTGAAAATATCTACGCGCTTCACGTCTTCCTTCCGGTGTGTCTAGCATTTTTTCAATGTTGAGACTGGGATCGTCCTCCTCATCATCATCATCATCGTCTAATGTTTCGGCTATCACGGGCGTTTTCAGGAAACGCGGTGGCTTCGTTCGGGAACAAGATGGTGTTCCCGCATCGATTTTACTAATTGCACCTGTCGGATCCTCTTCCTTCTCCTCTTCCTCATCCTCTTCACGTTTCATCTTTTTCACTCTTGAAGGCTTTTCATTTGTTGATTTACGTTTCTTTTCAAGCAACGCTTGCGAAATATTTTGTAACGGTTCTAGAATCGGTTTGTAACTTTTGGATAACGATGCTTCTTCTTCACGAATCCCATGTTTTAACGCAAGGTATTTCTTCCGTATATCATCACTGATCGTGTCGATATCACGTGCTAGTCGTTTCTTCTTGTCGTCCATCTCGATAAACGGCAGAACATCAACTAAAGTCGTTGACAGCAGGTCATGTGTATTTAGCTGAACGTGTGACATTTTTTTTGTTTAATCGTTAGGCGCAACTACTATGAAACGGTCAAAACCGACTCTATACCTGCCAGCGTCGATAGAAGAATCCTTGTCCACAACGAGAAAGCCGTAACGATCTTTCCACGCCTCAGCGCACATATTCTTAAACGTGTCATATTTCATGTCCGTGTTGACGTGATCGTTGTACGCATGTTTCAAGTTGCGATCGTCCTGTTTGAACAACACTATTAGATTGGCATTGTCACGAACCAACTGTTTTGGCACTTGACTGTACGTCTGACAAAGGTAAAACGCGTCCACACCGCTGTGTCGTCCCATAGAGAAATACTTGCGTATGTTGTGTTGCCTTTCGCAAGACACGTCATCGAACACCATAATAGAATTGGGATCGACCTCGTCGGGAGGTGGTACCTCTTCGTTATCGTTGTAGTCGTGATAACCCATTCCTTCGTCGGAAAGTCGTGTCATCAGGGTCTCCAGCATCTGATATTTGGGTTGAAATAGTGATTTAGAAAACACGTATAAGTTCGCAAATCTCAATCCGTTTACATCGAACAACAGGTTGAACATGACGTTTGTCTTTCCGCACGCGGAAGGTCCGCAGATAATCGAACGAACGGTATCGGGCAGAAGACGTCCGTGTTTACGTTTTTTTCTGCCACTCCCACCATCGTCGCACAATTTCGAATAGTCCACGTCCTGTATTTTTAGTCTGTGCGCTTGTTGCAATATTTTCATGTTGTCGTTCTACGCACAGTGTATTTAATAGTCGCACTATATCGTAGCAGTCGGTAGATATGTAACTGCATACACATGTGTCCGGACCCGTTTCACAGTTCGGATCCGACCAAACACATTCTTTGTAGTGATCGAATCCGGTGCCTGTTGGTACTATTTCGCTGAGTCGGAACCTCGTCACGCGATTGGTAACCCGTTGCCAGTACTCGTACACCGTCAAGATCCTGCGCATGCGTTCAACGTCGTTTGCGGTCGTGTTCACGATGTACTCATCGTAACCAGGGTGTGACACAATGTCTTTTACACTGTACACAGCGCGCATGTTGTCATCGTAACGCATCGACGCATACTAGTTCTATTTCCTCGAGTCGAATCGTTGTTATACCAAGTTCTTCTTGTGTATCCACGAATCGTGTTTACCATCGAATCCTAACCATCTGACTTTCACACGATCGCCTTTACGTTGTACGATCTTTTCTACCAAGTACACGTCACCAATGTTCGATTTACTGATTTCGTGTTCATAAAAACCACCTTTCAACACTTCTCCTGTATGATCCTTTAGCGAATAAGTGACGGGTACGCTGCCGGTACGCACTGTGTGAACGAAGAATATCTCGTTTGTCCAATTCGGTGTGTATCCTTTAGCGAACGTCATTTTGTGTTTGCTTATACGCACACGATCGCCTACTTTGAACTTCGGTCGTTTATAATCGATGCTCCTCGCTGTGTTCACACGAATCCTGCGTAACACTGTACGTTCGTTGGATTCGTTCACCTGTTGTGGTTTCATTCCAATCGGTCTGTGCACGGTGTTGTTATACGTGCTGACTAGTTTCGGTAACATATCCAACCAACGGTAATGACCTTGTTCGCTGAACGCGCGATACATGTGCGTTTTCAACGTACGGTTGAAGCGTTCCACAATGGAAGCCTTTTTCTCACTGTACGTGGAATAGAGTGTGACACCATATCTGCTCAGCAATTTTTCTACGGTACTGTTGTAGTACTCTTTCCCGTTGTCCGTCTGCAGATATTTCATTTTATTAGCACGCAGAATCGGTTCCAGAGCTCGTGCGACCTCTACACCCGTCTTCGTTTTCAATGGAACGGCGTACGCGTACTTGCTAAACGCGTTAATCATCGTCATAAGGTACTTGAATCCCTTGTTCGCCTTTGCGTGCGGTATCATCTCTACCAGGTCTGCTTGGTACAAGTCGTGAAGTCCCTTCAACTCGACCGCACGTCTCGGAAAATTCCTTCTTACCGGTCTGTGCAACTCCGTCGCGATAGTCTTGCGAACGCTCTGGTGTATATTCTTCACAGCTCGTTTCATTCTCGTGTCGTCGTGCGAACCGTGATTCGCAATACGCTGGAATGTAGTAAACTGTCGGCTCGGTGCTGAAGGTAATTCTCATCGATGCCGTTCTGGCACGTCCACCTTCCATCACGCGACTGTCACACCGCCACCGCTCCACACCCGCTTATATCATCTCGACCGAACGGAAGAACATCGCGTTCTTTTTCCGATTGCGCAAGTACGTTAAAACATGAGCTAAACTGATTTTCATACGCCCATTACGCACGAGGCTCATACCGATGTAGTATCTCGGGAGCGCGTGTTGTTTCGAGTCCAACGCTCTTACAGTCTTAACAGAATTCATGTCTTTGAACATGACGCTACGTATAACGTTGTCGCGGTACTCGTGCATTTCCGCGACTATGACGTTATCGTTCTCAGGTAGCCACTCGCACATGTGTTTAGCTTTGAGTTCAGCGATTGGGCGTTGACTTCTCGATTTCGTATGCAGGTGTATCAGATACGAGTTCAACAACCAAAATTCGTCCGCCATAGAGCCCGTGCAATGCTGCCACTGTTCGTACAAACGCTGGTCTTTCACCGTGTACCCTTGTTCGTGCGAATACCGCAGACCAAAGTATTCGCAATACTTGCGGAGTGTAGGCAATGCCTCCTTCAGAAAGGCTACCGAAAATAATCCCTGCGCCTTGTTGTTCACCAACGCGAACTGTTTCCCTCTCGCTAGTGTCGGTAACGAGGACGGTGGGCAGTGCAGGTCAAAACTTACGTTGTAGCTAGGATCCAGTGCGCACTTTGGCACTATCATCATCACGCTTCTGTATATTTCCATCGGTGTGCGTATCGGAATAGTGCGCTCCGTAAGGACGATGCAACAAGAAGCGTGTGGTATCGAACTTCCGTAGGCGAGCATGTCCGTGTATACAGTAGTGTAGTTCATCTGTCCGTGTGAATCGTGTAAGCCGTGCACACGCTGAACAGCGTTATAGAGTTCAGGAATCGGACGGAAACGTGAAAGAAAATTCCATCCGTGACGTACGGTACACTTGAACATATTCTTTTCGTAAACCACAAGTTCTATCGGTACGTTATTTTGTTCGCACTCTACGATAAATTGAAGCCACCGTGATTTGTTGTGTATACGATCGGATACTATCATCAACAGCACGATCGGTGGCAAATCACTGCGGTGTTTTTTTATGTGACGCCAACAACGTGCGTGATATTTGTCAACGCCGAATTTGTAACGTGTACAGTAGTTGCCACAAAATCGTCTTTTCTTCACAAAATACATGGAACATAAGTTGGAGCGTATCGCGCTTCGTGAAGCTTTGGTTATTGTGAAATGTTTCCCATCATCATATCGATAGACGTCCATCGTCTCGATGATCTGCGATGTGAGTGATACGTTATTAATCGTGATCATGATATTTATAGTGTATACGCATATTGTTTGAGTAATTTTTTTTTATGTGTCTTCACTCACACTTTTGGAGTGAATACTGTCGTTCGGTAGTAGTAGTAGTAGTAACACCTAGTACTACTAGTACTACCCAAACGGGCATGTTTGTACATGAGTTTATGTTGGCTCTGAAAAGAGCCGTTTTTGCGTGCGTCGACTTCTACAAGTGTTCACGAACGAAATCGCATGCGGGCATTGACGCCTTATGGATTTGGGCGGGATCATCACCCACTGCCCAATCCATAATTCGTATTTTACACTTGCAGCATCTTACAACATCACCATCGTCTTCGTAAATAAACCCAGCTTTGGCTAGGTCAAAAATTTTTACGTTCGCATTCGGAAATTTATGAACGAAAAATTTAATGTTACCACGACGACTGATGTTGTAAAAGCTTTTTAATCGGCTTGCAAAAGAATATGTGGACACATCCATATCTGAAGCAAGAATGTTGGTTTGACGCGTTGCATTTCACCTCCTCAGCGATAGCTGCGCGCGCATCCGTAGTGGGGATGGCTGTCGTCAATTGGTCGGTATGAAATAAAGCACGGTGGTGGGAGCAGATAGCTGCGCGCGCAGATGGTAGTGGGGGATCGTCGGCGGTAATAGTTCGGTAGTGGGAGCGGATAGCTGCGCGCGCTACTGTCATAGATAGTATAAGTAGAGCGACGATCACTGCCAGCGTTCACCTTCAAGTCTCGCGCAGTGTAACTTTCACGTGTCGCATATAAAATAGTGCTTATTTTCTAATTTCGTATCAGTATTCAATTGTTCTTCAAGCGAGCAAGTAATTGTTAAAGTTTCGTGTTTTCATTGTTGTTGATAATGCAGTCATTTGCTGTTGAATGTAAATATTCGTTACGCGGCGCGTTGGTATTGCGCGTTTACACGCCTATCACAGATGACGAAGAATGTGTCAACGATGTCATAACCTTTTTTGATGAAATGCACGACACGTTACGTACGGACATTCTAAACGAACTGACACGTTTGCTTTCTATAAAGTGGCATATAACGGTTACAGCGAGATTTGTCAAGTACATCGTAAACGCTGACACGGACCAGGACGAAGAAGTGACGACTGAAGCTTATTTTCACGGACGATGTCATACGACACTGATCTCTGACAAAGATGTATTGCCCGATCGTTTAGAAGCTTCATACGAAAAGATCATTGAATCGATTGATAAATTCACACGCGAGGGTAGCGGTTGGGTGTTAGACCGCATAATCTCCTTAGAACTCGTTCTCTCACGATACCAACCGCTAACCGCCTCCAGTTTCATTCGTACACCTTCTGAATTGTCTCGTACTAAATCCATCATCAACGTGAACAATACAGGCGATCAAATGTGTTTCGTATGGTCAGTGTTGGCCGCTCTGTTTCCGCAACACAGAGACACCAATCGCGTATCCAAATACAAGCCGCATATCCGCAGTATCAATACTTCTGGTATAACTTACCCCACCCGTCTATCCGACATTGTGAAGTTCGAACGAGACAATCCTAACGTTTCTATAAATGTTTTCGGTTACGAAGAATATGAAATTTACCCTTTAAGAATAACTCCTTCCAGCGGCAGACAACATCACGTTAATCTATTACTTCTTACCGCTGACGACCGAAAACATTACTGTTTAATCAAAAATACAAGTCGCTTATTCTCTTCACTAAGCAACCACGATGGGCGTTCTTTTTATTGCAATTACTGTCTGCATAGATTCTGCAAAGAACGACTCCTTACCGAACATATCCCCCTCTGTTCACCATATGGTGAATAGAAAATTCGTTTACCCACGACAGCGGAGGAGGAGAATGTGATGTATTTCAGAAATTATACATACTGCCATAAGGTCCCTTTTGCGATATACGCAGACTTTGAATCATTTATCGTCCCTTGCCATCGCTGCGACGCTCCTCCGCACACATCGTCCACCACAACGGAGTCGTTACATCTTCCTTCAGGTTTCTCCTACCTCATAGTCGACTACGAGCGTAACATTTTCAAACCCCAGGTCGTTTATCGCGGTGAGAACGTGGTAGACGTTTTTCTCAATAGACTGGTCGCTGAAGAGCGAGAACTTTTCAGAATCATCCGATCCATTGTCCCTATGACTATGAGTGACCGTGATTTGTTATCTTTCGCAAATGAGTGAATCGCCAATATCTGACGAAGATTACGCTCACGCGCACAACGTGTGGCGTACTTTTGGAATCAGTACACTGGGCGAATATCACGATCTGTATCTTAAAACAGACGTGCTGCTACTGGCCGACGTCTTCGAGGCGTTCCGTGAGATGGCCATGCGGTACTACCAGATCGATCCGGCTCATCTTTACTCGCTTCCTGGTGTCGCTTGGCATGCGATGTTAAAGATGACCCGTATGCGACTGGAGCTGTTGACGGATATAGATCAGCATCTCTTTATAGAATCGGCTGTTCGTGGTGGCGTTAGCATGGTACCCAACCGCCACGCCATGGCCAACAACCCACTAATTGTCGATCAGTACGATGCTTCAAAGCCAACCTCTTTCATATTGTACACGGACTGCAACAACCTTTACGGTGCAGCCATGTCACAACCGCTCCCTTACGCCGACTTCAGATGGTTAGATCGTAACAAGATCAACTCACTGGACGTGCGTACTCTGTGCGATGACGGTGACATGGGCTACATACTCGAGGTCGACTTACACTATCCACCTGAACTTCATGACCTCCATTCCGATTATCCATTGGCACCCGTCCGTTCCTGTGTCCATCCTGACGTACTTTCACCGTACTCTCGACGACTCCACACACGTCTGCACTATACAAAAGGGTATAGCGGATCGGAAACGCCTTCGTCGTCCGTTCCCAAGTTGCTGACAACTTTGGACGACAAGCAAAATTACGTTCTTCATTTTCGAAATTTAAAATTGTATCTGAGTCTCGGTTTAGAATTGAAAGCGATACATAGGGTGTTGAGTTTTAAACAGAGAGCGTGGATGAAACCGTTTATCGATTTCAACACGCAAAAGAGAGCAGCAGCCACCAACAGTTTCGAAAAGGATTTTTTCAAACTGATGGTCAACGCCGTCTATGGCAAATCGCTGGAGAACGTGAGGAAACGAATAGACTTCCAACTAGTCTCTAACGAACAACGGCTGCAGAAAATTGTTTCCAATCCTCGGCTAAAGCGTATGATCCGCTACACCGATAACTTGGTCGGACTGGCCTTACGAAATAGGACGATATTCCTTTCCCGTCCGGTGTACGTCGGCTTCACAGTACTCGATGTCAGCAAATTGATAATGTACAATTTTCATTATCGGTACGCTGTCGCCAAGTACGGACAACGATTGACCTTACTAATGACTGACACAGACAGTTTGCTTTACAGCATTCAGACTGACGATTTGTACTCAGATATGAAAGAGGATCTCCACCTTTTTGACACATCGGACTATCCCGTGGATCATCCTTGTCATTGCGACGACAACAAAAAAGTCGTGGGGAAGTTCAAGGATGAGACCAATGGAAAACCCATCAGGGAATTTGTCGGACTCAGGGCGAAGTGTTACTCGCTCTCGTTGTCCGACCGCACCGACAAAAAGGTGGCGAAAGGTGTGCCAAGGACGGCAATAAAAAAAAGGTTACGACATCAATTGTACAGCGAGTGTCTTTTTGACAGTCGTACCGTATTCACCTCTGCTGACTGTATACGAAGCAATCATCATAAGCTGTACACGCAACGTATAACAAAACTTTCCCTGTCTCCTTATGATGATAAGAGGTATGTACTGGACGACGGTGTAAGTACACTCGCGTACGGGCATTACATGATAGCAGCAATAACCAACGACGCTGCTGGTCCTAAGGCAAAAAAGAGAAAGTACACGGACCGATAACTAACGGTAAAGATGATGTTCAGCATTACACACACACACACACACACACACATTAACTTTATGTTCTTTATTTACTTATTTTACAACTTTTGATACGTTTTACAGAATGAACAACAAGAAAATTGTGAAAAATAAGACAGCAGAGCAACGTCGAGTACGATGGTAAATATAACATTTTTTTCTTTATTTATAATGCACAAAAAGAATATTCCATTCGATTGATGTGTGTGTTTTTTTTTTATAGTTCACAACGGTTACGTCGTGCTTTGACAGGACCCGGCTCGAGTCGGTAAGACCGTTTTCATTAATAAACTCTTGTCCTAATGCGTTTACCTCCGGTGTTCAATTATATATTTTTTTTTTTTTTATTTCAGTGATACCGACGAGGCACCTGTCACCGCTGATTCTCCCGTATCTCCAGAACCCGATTCGAGTCGGTAAGACAATTGTCATTTTAATAAACTTTTGTACTTTTGTGTTTTTTTTTACCTCCGGTGTTCAATTTATTTTTTTTTTTCAGCAATGATGCTGCTGCTCCCGCTGTTGCTGTAATTCGTCCCCAATCTCCGCAACCTGGCACGAGTCGGTAAGACAATTTTCATTAATAAACTCCTGTGCTCTTACGTTTTACCTCCAGTGTTCATTTCATACATGTTTTTTTTTTTTAAGTGATGCTAACGCTCCGACTGGTGCTGTTGCTGCTGCTGCAGATTGTCGTCGTCCCCTATCTCCAAACAGCCTGCAATGTTTTAAACGCGCGTTATTTCGATTACAGGCTAGTGTGTTGCGGTAAGTCAGTTTTCATTAACAACAAAGTCTTATACTATTGCGTTTACCTCATGTGTTCAATTTATACTTTTTTTTCAGCGATGCTCTAGCTGCAGGAGTGGCGGTATTTCACCCTCGACCCGGTACGAGTCGGTACGTTTGTTTTTAATTAACATTCATTTGTTCTCTTACGTTTAAATCAGGTATTAAAATTGTTCCTTTTTTTTTTGTTTCAGTAATGTCGAGCCCACAGAAGAAGGTGAAGTTATGGAGGTGGAGGACAATCAAAGCGATGCTGATACGCTTGAATTAAATCCGAACGGTAATGATGATAGTGACAGTGATGATGACTATGTAGAAGTCCTCGACATAAATATGTAAGTCATCTTCTTATGCGTACATACTGCTTTGTTTTATTTGCGATTATACATAATTTCTATGTTGTCTTTTTTTTTAGTGACATTCGCCCGATACCAGCGCCGCCGCCACCTCCACAACCACAACCGATTACGCCACCGCAATCACCACCACCGCCACCACCGCAGATGCAACCTCAACCACGCCCACAGCCCATTTATCAGCAACAGCAGCAGCAACTATTGCGGAGAGATCCCCGTTTGTGGACCCCTCCAGAAGACGCGCTACCCGTCTTCTTTGAAGTGCTACACGCAACCGAACCGAGGACGCACGATGACCCAACAACATTGAGACTCCTTCTTAGAAGGAGTCTACCGACATGGTGTTGGCGTCGCGGTGAGCCCTGTCCTGTTCAAGGTATGATTCCTCCACACAATACATGCAGTATATGCATAGAATCATACAATGACGGGCAGAGGCTCCTCGGTTTGGTATGTGGCCATACATACCATTACCGATGCGTCCTCAACTGGTTCCAGGCGGTAGCGATGGAGGGGACACCACCCGCATGCCCACAATGCAGGATGTACGTATTCGGAAAGTCGAATCGTACGTTTTATGGGCGTATGCATATTTAAGGTATATTACAGTGTTAATAAAGGTTTTAGTAATCCATCCTACTTGTAACAACCACATGTCACTAACACTCTTACTTTTTTGTTACAGATGGAAATTAACCACCGGATGAAGACTTTTTAAAAAAAAAAATACCTGATTGTGAAATGTTTAAATTTGTATATATTTTTTTATTGTATAATATTTTTTATGTTTATATATTTGTAAATATTAGTTGTAGGAAATTAACCACCCGGATGGAGACTTGTAAAAAAAAATACCTGATTGTGAAATGTATAAATTTGTATATATTTTTATGTTTATATATTTGTAAATATTAATTGTAAAGTAGTTATTTTTTTCTTTTATGTTTATATTTGTAATAAACTTGTACATATTTTTTTCATTGTATAAGTGTTTATTTTCAACTATTCTTTTCGCATACTACAATTTACTTAACACATAGACACACAGTTGTCAACAATGCAATCGTTCAGATAAGTGAATCGAACACTGAATATCATATGTATTTCTTACAGGGAAAATGACAGTTCTAGCCTGGACCGTCACACGGCGAGAAATTCAAAAACTGTGGTGGTGGGAGTAACCATGTTTATACACAACATCGACGATATCGGCACGGCAGGGTAAATATATACGAAACCAGTACACTTTAACACCGAGTTGGCAACAATGGCGAAACATACATTCAACCCGTACACTATAACACCGAGCCGACAACAGTTGGCAACACCGCATCGACGCTTTTCCAACATGGCCGAACTTCCGGAAAAACCCCTTACATATACATAACCATACACTATAACACACGCACGAATCGGCAACCAGGCCGTACCTTAACCACTACACTCTTACACCACTCGACAAAATCGCACCTTTTCCAACATGGCCCCCGTCGCCCCCACCACGACGGGCGGCCATCAAGCCACCACCAGGCCGCCGCCCAGCGACGATGACGACGTCAACGGCGAACGGCGAACGGCGAACGGCGAACATAGCCACGCCTCCGCCAATCAACGCACACATTACCCCACTTTAGGCGGCGACGACGACAACATGGCCGACAGACTACTGCCGCATGGTGACCAGACCGAGATGATGACGGCGCTATTAAGGATTCCCAAGACGGACACCCCAGGACGATGTTTCTACATACCAATTAAAAGGTGACTCGATAGCCTGTCTATCGAGAGTTAATAATATTTGTTACACAACACACTTTAAAAGAGACTTTTCAGAGACTATTAATTTTGTAACGATTAAAAGATTAAATCTAAGAATTTTAATGTAACCATTCAAACATCATACGTTGTAACAGTTTATATGTTAATGTATCGTAGTATAATTCAAGTAATAATACCATTCTTCAAATGGTTAAATTAAAGAAAGTCTTGCAAGCTAATATCATGAATTGAGTATAACTAAAAGTTTTAATGACTAAATACCGAAGGTTACCCGGATCCGAGGTATAGCTAAATAAAATCAATTTTGATCCCAAAGATTAAAGAAAGCATTCAAATAACATTAATAAATAATTTAATTAGTAATGTGATGGGATCTGTCAGTAAATGTTTTTAAATGTTAAATAAAGAGAAGTCGTCTTGTTAAACACATATAATGAGTGCGTACATCAATAGTATACCTTCCCTTGTTTCCTTACTCAGTTGGTAAGTAAATTTGTTAAGTTAATTATTTGTGGATACATTTCGTTACAACGTAGGCAGCCCATCTAATTGACGGAGCTTAGTTAAGATGGGTTCCCTGGATTTGTAACGCGGCGATACGTTACACTCAGTCTCTCCGTTTTCGCCCGTTTGGAAGCGTACCAATCCCGAACCCTCCGCTACATCTCCAACTGTCCCTGGTTTTCAGAAATGATGTTATCAGGCGAGGGTTGAAGGTTCCTTCTCTCACCGAATTCGTTCGGTCCCTAGCTCTAAACCTATTTACCCGAGCCTCTGTCTCGACTCATTTCCACATCCGTCGACTAAGTACAGACGTCTGCCCACCACCTAGACGACACAAACGCCCCCCCACATTGTACGATAACCCCCCATAAACCGATTACAGAACGTCTGTCCCATCCCCCGATATTGATGATTTTTCGCTCTCTTCTTCCTTCCTTCTTTATCTTGTTCGTGCTGGTGCCCGGCAATAGACTGTGGAGGGGGGCTGCGCTTGCCTTAGGTGTGCTTAGTGCCACCTCTGTTGGACGCTATCTCCTCCTACGCTATCTCCCGTGCCCCGACATTGCAGCTTGGCAGCCCTCTGCGACTTTTCCTGAGCGGTTAGAGGCACCCTGCCGTTGTGAAGGGGGGGGCAATTCCTACTTCTCAAACGAAAGGCCTCTGAGGTCTCCCCCATGCTGCCGTCGTGGGTTTCTTCAAGGTCCGAGGGTCCAATGAAAATCACATCATCCTCTCCCTCCAAAATAAAATCGATGGAAGTTCCATTCCTATTACAGCGCGAGATCGCTAGTCAAGGTAACAGGCAGGCAACATACAGTCATCGGGTTTGCCCGGACATTAAGACCACCGGAGCACGACTAACTCCTGCTCCGTTCAACTTGGACTGGTTTCAGTACCACCAGGGCAGAGGGTTTGGCCGAGGGTTTGGTGCCTGCAGTCGGTTTTCTAGACTTCGGCTAAATCGATTTAGACAGTCTATCCATATGCTCTTAGTAGATAGGACAGTACGTGTTGCTGACCGCGTGAGGACCTCCAACGTTTATGCAATATCTGTCATTGTCGGGAACAGCGCAGGGCTCCGTCAAGTGATATGTTCTAAAACTGACTCTGGGGTGTGTGGCTGTGCGTCGCAGAGACGTACGACTCGGGAATCTGAGTTCCAAGCTACATTATAGATCCCTGCCTCATGGTACTGACCAAGTAGGGCGATTGCTCTCTTTTCCAGGCCTTACATTAGCTGTTTGTGCTAGCCTACACTAGCGCAGTATTCACTGAGCTTGTTTCCATGAATCACATGATCGTATACTGTACTGATCCAGCCTGGTTTACGTTGGCACATATGCATAGAACTTGGTGCAAGACGCCTTGTAGTGTCGCCTATAGTGTCCTCAGAAGGAGCGAAAAAGTCGACGGTTCTAATGACGCTCTGGGCTGTGCGATTGTGCGTCGCAGAGACGAACCGCTCGGTAACTGAGTTCCGAGCTACCTTCTGGAGCTTCTGCCTCGTGGCCCTGTCCAAGTAGGGCGTGTGCTCTGTAGCAGGCCGATTCTCGGCTGTTGTGCTAGCCTAGACTAGCGCAGTATACACCGAGGGCGTTTCCACGAATCACCTGGTCGTATACGGTACCTGCCCAGCCCAGCCACAAGAGGATTGTCTTTGAACCTCGCCGCAAGTGCATAAAGTTTGCGTGCAAGTCGCCTGAATGTTTTGTCTAAGGAGCGGACTCCAAGTCCTCTCCTTAGAAGACGTGATGAGAAGCGACGGGGGGTTTGGCCGCTAGCCGAAGACCCCTGTCGAGGACGCTCTGCAACTTCTTTTTATGCGTTGCTGCGAGGTAACACCAAACCGGGCAAGCGTAGGTAATGACCGGCAGCAAATACGCGCCGATGATCATCTTTCCCAATTTCCTGGTCATGGCTGAGCTGATCAGGAGTGGAAATAGTAAGCTCAGACGAGCGGATGCTCGCTTAAGAACTGTCTGAGCGTGGGTACGCCAGGTGAGCCGACGGTCAAGGTGTAATCCGAGGTACTTGACCTCGTTGGACCAGCGCAAGTACGTTCTGCAGATACGTAACTGCCTAACAGGTTACTTCGAGAATTCGACGGCAACACTCTTGGTAGCGTTGATTTGCTCTATCCAATTTTCAGTCCAGTCCCCGAGCGTGTCGAGCTGGTGCTGCAGTCGTAAGACGGCTCTTTCTACATGACGATCGGCCGCAAATACGGCCGTGTCGTCCGCAAAGAGGACCACCTGTACTCCAGGCTGCCTCGGTACGTGGCGTGGTTGACGTAGAATGAGAACAGAAGGGGGCCAAGAACACTACCTTGAAGGACGCCGGCTGTGATTCGTCTCTCGGAAGAGACTGAATCTCCAATTCTCACGCAGAAGGTCCTCTCCGTCAGAAAACTAGCAACCAGATGGAGGTAGCAGTCCTGGAGCTCGACTTCCCTAAGTTTCAATAATAGGCCATCATGGCATACCTGTCGAAGGCGTTTTCAACATCCAAGAAACAGCCAACGGACCGTTCTCTCCGACATCCGGCGTTCGTGATGTATTCCACCATTCTCATCAATTGATGAGTGGTCAAATGCCCAACACGGAAGCCGAACTGTTCGGGGACCAGCACGTCAAAGTTAATTAGATTTTCTCGCACACGACACTGCACGAGTCGCTCAAAAACCTTGGACGTAGCGGAGAGTAGGTTGATAGCCGGAGGTTGTCGGGGCGGGAAGCATCCTATCCCTGCTTCGGGATCACGATGAACGTCGCCTTTCGCCATTTCTTGGGAAATTAGGCCTGTCTGAGACACGCGTTGAACAAATCAGTCAAGAATTGAACTCCAGGCTCCGGGAGAAGTCGTAGAGTGGTATTCGTGACACCGTCCGGGCCTGGAGCTTTTCTTGGCTGAAGTTCAGCGACCCGATCTGAGACCTCTTCCAAAGAGATGGGTTCGGGGTCCGCCGTGATCGGAAGAGACAGAAAGCCTTCCACAGCCATCTCGACTTTTTCGTCGAATTCCCACTCCAAGGGCGAGTTGGAAGCGAACTGGCGCTCGAAACACAAGCCCAAGTACTCGGCCTTCTCCTCCGGGCAACCCAGGAGTTGTCAGAACGGCCCAACGATGGCGGGGAGAGGAGGTCGTCGCCTCCGTCCCGTCATCGCGGAAGGTATTCTGTACGGGTGACTTTGCGTGTCCGCATCCCCTGTTCGGGCCACAGCGAGTTCCCAACAGCTACGTCGGAACGCCTTCAGACTGCCACGCAGTCGTCCAGTGAGCCGATTGGATTGTAACGATACCGGGGGACCCAAGTTCGATTCCCGGTACCGAATCACAATTGTATAATTGTTATTGGTTCTGTTCTTATATTTTTGTTAATAATAATGATATTGTTTGTTAATAATTATTATATTGTTTTGTAATAATGATAATTAATATAAAATGTTAAATATAAATAATTATATATGTATAACTGAATGTATGAAAACAGAATTTTCTATGAGTGATGTAATGGAAAAATGGTGGCGTTGGCAAGAAAACTGTTTTGTGAGATTGATGATGATGAATTGTTAATTTTTGGATCTGTAGAAGAAAAGATGAAATACAAATTGTTCTTTTGATATCTAAAGTGAAATTGATGGAAATAAAAATTGGTACAACAAAAACTGAGAAGATATTGATTATATTATAACATTAAAAAATGTTCAACTAACCAAAAATAATAAAATAAGACCTCCGAAGAGAAATAATGAAACGCTACAGTATTCTGCCTTATCGGCCGGATCACGGGTCCTCTGCCAACGTTTCCGGAAATAATTCCTCTAGCGAGCGAGAAAAGAGACTTCCTCAGGGATGCGTTGGTAGTCAGGCGTGAAACCAGCTCGCATACGTGAAGACACCCCTATAGCCGAGATGATTGCCTCTTCGATTCCCGCAACTGCTTCGTCTAGGAGGCGAACGGAATCGAGTGGGCCCGCTGGCGGCAATATACGGCACAGAGCCGGGCCGTAGCGGTCCGAATCGATAACCTTCTTCTCGTCCCGTGCATAGGCGTGCTGGGTAGCGAGTGGACCAAGATGGGGTTGTGGTCGGATGTCAGCTCCGTAAGCGAGAATACCTCGACCAGACAGACAATTCCTTGGGTTACCGCAATATCCAGAACATCGGGAGCCGCGTTAGGTAGCGTCAGAAAGAACGTGGGTTGCGCTGGACGAATCAGCATCGCCCGGCGCGATTCAACATAACTGAGCGGGCGCCTCCCGTTCGGAGTAGTCAAGCGACTATTCCAACCGCGATGTTTGCAATTCAGATCGCCGGCCAAAATTACCCTTCGGTGGGAATCGAAGATGACGTCCAGGTCGCCGACAAGGAGTTCAGCGCGAGGGGGCTTGTATGCTGAAACCACGAGGACGCCGCCAAGAGCTCCGTGGACCTCAATGGCGGTGGCCTCTAGGTTAGTGCGCTGCGGCAAAATGACACGATGATGACCTATAGTGTCGGCAACTCGGTCATCCCCATAGACCACGTAATTCTGTAATCGAAACCGGTTCGCCGGTGTCAGGTGGGTTTCTATGAGGAGACGTACGTCGGGTTTGAACCAAGCCAGGAATTCTAGAAGGTCGGAATGGTTGGAACCGATGGAGTTAGCATTCCTGGCTACGAGCGAGAGGTCTCGTCTAAGGGCTCGGTTCGTAGAAGACCTATGACATTGCAAGGTTCCACCAAGAGCATAAAACTCTCAGTTGGGTCAGCAGTTTCCAGGCGGTCTCGGATGGACCTGAAGGTGGATGCGACTTTCTTGAGGTCGTAGCTGGACAGAAAGTCGCGGACGAACTGTGCGTCATCGGATGTGACGGACTGGGCTGTTTGCCTGGAAACTGAGGCCACGTAAGAGCGACCAGGCTTAATGGCAGGTAGGGTCGTGTTGGTGGAAGCTAAAGGACCAGGGGCAGTCGAGTTTGAAGTAGCGACAGGAAAAGTACGATGTTGCGCTTCGTCGGACTTATACCGGGAAGCAGGACTTTTCTTGGGCTGTGGGCAGGCAGGAGCTCGGGGCCGAGCATCTGGTATGGTTATCCCTTTAGTTGTATGCTTTGTTTTGCCTGCCCACAGGCATATATATTTAAACGTATATTTAAACATCGTATCTATTGAACGTAATCGACAGTCGTGACAATAGGTGAGACAGATTAGGAAGTACGAAAGGTTATTCAAGGAACTGCAGATTCGTTTTGAGGTCTAGACGTGGATATCAAGAATTCTGTAAGCAAGGAAGAAATTGTATCCAATACAAAAAGACGTTACTTACAGGGCAGAGAAGAAGTAGCAGAAAAACGACTGTTCCGATTGGCGAATAGAAACAACGTACGCAGTACTTATTGAAGAGGGTAAAGAAATGTTGCCCTTTATACATACAATGTTATTATCAGTCATTCTTTAAGACTGCCAGTTTGAAGCCTTTTAATACAGCCATTTTTATACTTCATACGCTTATACAGTGAAGTTTGATGCCTTGAAGAAGTCACCTTCGGATATTTTTAGTCATATTTATAAGGTTAACTTAGAAGTCTACAGTTAGTCAAAGTTTACAGCTAAATCAACTTTTATTTGGTTTCTACTTATAGTTGTAGTTTCATTGAGTGAACGAGCTTCATTTTTTGTAAATGTCGTGAATGTAGTGAAAAGTGTAGCGTAAATAATTTGTTTAAAAATCCTCACCACAGTGCATCAATGCCTAGAATCAGGAGCACGAGGATGGGGAACACGCAACCTAAATGTGATTATAAATTAAGCCTTATTATAATTTGTTTATTAATAATCATTTGGTTGAAAATCACTGCCCTATTTGAAAGATCGCATGATAGAGTATCTCAGCTCTAATTCTAAAGGTGTCAAGCAGTAAAAATTTACATTAATAAGACTGAGTTTTACTAATTTAATATATTAAATTCTGCATATAATTATATACAAAAACTTCAAAATTATTTAACAAAGTGATTCTAAACATTAATGTACTAAATGTTATTTACAAGATAAAGTATCACCAACGTTCACATCAACATTCTGTTGTAAATTGTTAATCATTTAATAATAACTAACAATCAACATTGCTATATTAATTAGAATTAATATTAGGCATTACCTGTCTTAACTTCCGTCTTGTGACTTATCTGTTTTAATTTCTAAAACGACGCGTTTCGAGGATAAATCCTCGTCTTCAGGTTTTAATTTTATAAAAATATCAAATTCACTCGAACGGGGTCGTCAATTATTTAAAACACATAAAAACACCACACATAATTTTACATTAATATAGGTCTCGGCACAGTCCGATGCGCATCGTCTCGTTGCCAACGATTAACTGTTGTACTTTATCCTGTATGAAACGTAAACTGAAACAGCTGAACTTACGTTTACGTAATTGAAGAGTCACGTTTCTGACAGACAATACAAAACACAAGCATATGATACCATTGTCCGTAAGCAAACTTGTCTGCGTATGTATCTGATGTGTCTATTTTGCGCTTAACTGAGATAATATTTACGCAGTAGGCTATACATAACAATCTCTTGCATTGTCAAAACATTTGGGACTCAAAAATGTACTCAAGAAATCTTATATTTAACAAAACGAACACGAATTTAAAAAAACGGTTGATAAAACTGCTTCCATAAGTTGCTTAACGTACAACTAGTAGTGTAAAGAATAAGCTGCATAACTCGATCACTACTCTGAACAAAGTACGTTTATTATTTAATTATCAGGAAAATTACGAATCTTGTTAACCTATATATTTTTGTTTAGAAAAGTAACAAATGTTGAGAAATCATATAATATACTCTGCAAGTTTCAAATAATCGGATTTGTGTTAAAATTCCATTTAGT
The DNA here is from genome assembly GCA_034769895.1 of Magicicada septendecula. NCBI lineage: Eukaryota > Metazoa > Arthropoda > Insecta > Hemiptera > Cicadidae > Magicicada > Magicicada septendecula. Next base: position 265,369,689 of record CM068371.1, read on the forward strand.
CTGATAACCGGGGGTATTTTTACAATTTTTTAAATGTTTAACCGAATTTTTTGGTCCCTTGTGGTAAAAAGTTTTGAAATTTCCAAAACTGTATACTATAATAATATTTTGGTTTACCTTTTTTCAAGTTGATCTCCCAGATTAAATTTCAAATTGTATTAAATTTTTGCCTCCGGTTTCAAGGCCCTGGTATCCAAAAATGTTTAAATTTCCTAAAATTAAAACTACATTCAGATTTAGTTAACATTCTTTTTAATTGGATACGCCACATACATTTTTACGGTTTTATCTAAATTTTCATTCACTTTTTGGTCTCCGGATTCCCAAAATTTTTAAATTTTTAAAAAGAAGGCTGAATAATCTAGTTATTACTCATATTTGGCTTAAAAGTTTCTTTAAGTTGATACTCCACACGGGCTTTTGCAATTGTTCAAAATTTTGATACCCCTTTCATTTTTGCCTTCCGAACCCACACTTTTTGGTGGATCAATTTATAAAACAACAGGATTATACTTATAAAGTAAAAGTGTGGTTGGAACGTTGAAAAGTTATCATGAGATATATCCCAAACACAAAGACAGATAGATAGACAGGCACGCAGACAAATACCAAACGGTCGAGTTAAAACTGGGAACGCCCTTTGCTCCTTCAATACAGAAAGTAGCCTAATAGCACAGCAGACTGCATACAGAATACGCTGTAAGTAGAAACGGCGTGATAAATAATTGTGAGTTCTTCCTTACTGCAAGCTAATAAATCCTAATTTATGTTTTACCCCGTTTAAGTATATTACCGTTACATAAAAATTAGGATGCAATACACTTTAAGATGTTTAAAAGAAAAAATGAAAGCTCTTTTAAGTTCTCTAAAAACTGATGTATAGACTTTTCCTTATCCGCGGAGGCATTGAAAAGTGTAAAATATAGTTCTTGTAATTAGGATGCACCTATATTCTTGGATGACAGAAAACCGAATGCCAGTTAATTTTTAGTTTAAAAAAAAAACTTTAAATAACATATTCCATAAATTTTAAAAGGTACGCGGAATACTAAGTATTGAGTATGATAAAATCATTGTTAATATGTGGTAAACGTGTTATCACTGTTTTCGTTAAAGTGGTAACGACGCCATGTGGTTGCACCAAAAAGGCAACCAATCAATTTATTATAACTAAACCTAGTTGTCAACCAATATTTAAATACAAAGGTTTTGTATTAATATGTTTCACCAAGTGTCCAACGAGTCATCAATTAATATCGTGAAAAATATTTAAATAATTTAATTAATTAGTCAACTAATAGTCCCTCCCCTCACTGCCTGTGTCTGTCTGTCTGTCTATCTATCTACCTCTTTCTCTGTGTCTGTCTCTCTCTCTCTCTCTCTCTCTCTCTCTCTCTCTCTCTCTCTCTCTCTCTCTCTCTCTCTCTCTCTCTCTCTCTATCTCTCTCTCTCTCTCTCTCTCTCTCTCTCTCTCTCCCTCTCTAACTTCCTGCAGTACTTTAGGCTATACCTAAGCGCAGTAAAATGTTCGGACGTCATCATTAGAATTCGTACCACAATCCGCTAAGCTCCCCATCATGCCAGATTTGCGGTTTGGTCAAAGTCTGACAATGAGCGTAGACGCTTGTCGCGAACGGAGGGGCACCGCGTGGTCAGTCAGTCCTGCTCATGCCAGCTCACGCATATTGTCAACGTATTTCTACTCAGTGTTTGTGTTACATAAATAAACTCACAATATTCGCACAATTCGCAATAAATTCACAGACTAAGTATAACAGTGTATTATTGTCTCTTATTATTGTGTTGTTGATTTTTAATATAGTTGTTAGTTTAACCTTTAATTGAATTCAATCAGGAAGAAATTTATTTCAATTTCAAGAAGTCTTATTTCAGTTCAGTAGTTTACAGCTTCTCATTTTCTTTTTCCACCAAGGCCATGCTTTTCATTTTTCATTCCCGTTTACCCCCCAACTTAATCTGGGCAGGAAAACCAATAACACTCTTAGTTCATATTTTACGTTTAGTTTACTAGCATTTAATTTCTTTCGACATTTCATCTATTAAACGTATTCTATGTTTAAGCATTTTCAGAAAGCCTTATTCTACTTAATGTGTAGTTAATGTTCGTAACTGTACCCCATTTAGTTCGAACGTCAAGCATTTGTGATATTTTTACTAGGATTTTAAGGAAACCCTTACAGTTTTTAGTTTTTATTTTACTTTAATTTACGTAAGTTTTACTAGAATTTAATTTTGTTGTAGAGAGAAGTTTTAATTCATTTTATTTTAAAGTAAATCTAGAAGAAACGTTTCTTTGTTTAAGGAACTTAACGTTACCGGTAGTTCATATTTAATTTTATCGATTTGAAAAGAACAAAGCCTACTATTATGTATGAGAAAATTATTGTAGTTAACGAAATACAGTTCCCTCGCCGAATAGTAAACATCCGTGGTAACGGCGCGTGCCTATTCTCGTCCCTGCCCTACCTGGTGCATGGTGACGTCACAATGGCTGCTCAAATTCGGCTTGACATTGTGCGTCACGTGTCCAACAACTGGCAGAGGTTTAACCCCTTCACTCAGAATCGGTCTGGGGCTTCTTACAGTACTAAACGTCGGTACCTCACCGAAAAGTCTAGGCCTTACACCTATGGAACTACTTGCGGGATCAAGGGGGCGGGAGAGATATTCCCTTATGAGTTTCAGGTGTTCCAAGGTGGCATCCTTTTTGTTACCTTTGGGGAGGCACTGCAGGGAGTCAAAAAAATCCGGTTTACAGGAGAATTCAAGGAACAGCACTTTGTTGTTCTAATTCCATTGGCCGAACCAACAAATCCTGATAATGTTTAATTAACTAACCCTGACAATGTCTAACAACCACCAACCACCAGTGTGTCAACGGAATGTGAACCGAATTTGTCCTGCATCGTGTCCCAGCCCCAACTCACTCCGTACACTGACCTCCTCAGTTCAGACGAATCTGTTCCTTCTACTACAACAGCAGTAAAAGGGAAAAGACGGAAAAAACGCAGGAAAAGATTTACAGATGCGATTAGGAAAAAACAAGTTAAGGAAGCTGCTTCAAATATGCAAAAAACAACCCCGACGTAAACAGATTAGCTGCAAAAAAGTATAGTCAAAGTTATTAATTGATGACTCGTTGGGCACTTGGTGAAACATATTAATACAAAGGTTTTTTAAAATATATAAAAACACTTGGTAAGTTTCACAAATTTTTTAATTAACTCTGACAGCTGTTTCGACTAGCTAAGCCATTGTCAAAGAGGCGAGTGAATGAAATTACTGAACATAGGATGTTAGTGGAGTGTAGGTGGTGAACATCTGTTTAGGGCGTATCTGGAACATCTGTATGGTGATGGCGAGGGGGGTGTACAAGAGACAAGGGAAGGTCAGGTGTCTTTAAAAACTAAATACAATCATGAATGCAAAATATAAAATTAACTGAACTAAATATAAACTGAATGCAAAATTTAAAATAATGATGAACATTCAAAATAATATAAAATAAACTAAACTTAACAACAGATTGTAAAATTTAAAATAATGATTGTAACATTCAAAATAATATAAAATAAATAAACTAAATAACAGATTTTAATAAAGTGGATACACAAAATTCAGTCTGTTGATTGTTAAATTTTTGTTATTTTTTATTGCTTTTTTAATTTCTAAAATTTTTAACAAATCCATTTTTTACCTTTTTGTATGTTGTGGAGTAGTGTTATATTTTTTGTGTCTATGAAGTGATTGTGTTGTAAGCAATGATCTGCAAAACCTGTATTAGATGTATTGGTTATAATCGCCTTCTTATGTTCAGAAATGCGATGTTTCAGAGCATGGCCACATAGTCCGATATAAATAGCATCGCATTCTGCACAGTGTATTTCATAAACTCCATTTTTCTCCAGTGTGTTAGATTTTTCTTTATTATTGACTAGTAGTGAAAAAAGATTACGTTTGTTTACTGATACCATGTTAGGACCATGGTTTTTTAACCTATTATTAATCTTATCTGTTATACACGGAATGTAATTTGTTAAGTGAAATTTTTTGTTACCCTGATCTGGCTCTATGGAATAAAATTCTTTTAAAGTAATTTCCTTCTGTTTTTTTAAAATTAAAGAGTCAATTAATCTTTCATCATAACCGTTATTTTGTGCTTTGGCTTTTATAATATCTACCTCTTTATTGAAATTTTTTTGGATAAAGGGACTATAAGGAGACGATTAACCATTGCATGAAAACTGCATAATTTTATGTGCCATGATGTTAGTGATTGTTTATGTATAACGGTATCTGTTAAGTAGGTTTTCTATATATCTGAAAACTAAGATTATTTTGTGACCTAGTAATGGTAAGATCCAAAAAATTTAAACTTATCATATTTTCTGTTTCAAGTGTAAATTGTACGCTACCTTCCCTTGTCTCTTGTACCCCCCTCGCCTTCACAACAGAGATGTTCCAGATACGCCCTAAACAGATGTTCACCACCTACACTCCACTAACATCCTGTGTTCAGTAATTTCATTCACTCGCCTCTTTGACAATGGCTTAGCTAGTCGAAACAGCTGTCAGAGTTAATTAAAAAAATTTGTGAAACTTACCAAGTGCTTTTATATATTTTACAAAACCTTTATAGTCAAAGTATTCCCGAAGTCAACAAATAAGCTGTAAAATAATACCACAATACCCATCCCGAGGTCATTATGAAAGCTGTTGACAAATATAGAAAAATAAATCCCAAGGTAAATAGGAAAGCTGTTGAAAAATACAGAAAGACTAATCCAGAGGTAAATAGAGAAGCTGCAAAAAAGTGTGCATCTAACAACCCACACGTTATTCAGGCAGCTACAGCTAATAACAATGAAAAGAAATTACAAAATCAGATTACTGCCTTGGAAGTCTCTGTCTGGTTTTAAATATGAATCTCAGACTTATTATTCCAGGGACAAGGTTGTTGACCTGGAACCTCACTCACCATTTACCTGGTGCCGTGCCCTGAAGTGGAAGGATGAGACTCCCGGAATGGGCTGCAGTGGCGGTAAAGTCCAGCTCCCTGCCTTTGAGCCCTACCCTGAGTCCCTACACAGCATCGTTACCCACCAGCATCCAATGGCAGAGCACTTTCTTTCTGCTGCCCGGAAGTAAATGGATGCTTCCAAATGACGTCTTTTGGAGCCAGGGAGGTAAAAGAGGTCAAATTTTTGCCAACATTCAAAGTGCAGGGGCAAGTCTACAACAGGATAGAGAGCCTCGTACCGGAGCCTCAGCAGCATCCTTCATTTCTTCAAATATACTTTGTTGGTGACGATGGCAATGAGAGGGATATCCGTTGTGACATCTACCCTGGCGTTAAGCCAGAGCTGGTTAGCCAACTGCAGAAGTTGCTGCATGCACACAACAAGTATATTCTGGACTTTAAGGCTGCTGTTGATTCCGTTCCTAAGGGCCAGGAGGACTTCCAAATGGTGATTAACGTCCTGTCTCTCAACTTCTCGGCCCATATTAATGTTGAATACTCCAATTCTGTAAAATCCATAAAACACATCTGCAAGTACGTTAACAAAGGGTCTGACCAGGCAGCGTTCACCGTTGAAGGTCTGGGCGAGGTGACGAGGAACGATGCAGGACGATACATCAGCAGCTCTGAGGCAGCCTGGCGCATTCTCTCCTTCCCTATTCACGAAAGGTTTCCCCCTGTTATGTTCTCGCCTCCTGTTTCCTCCTTGCCGTACATCTCGAAGACGGCAAAAGAGTTTATTTTACTGAGGAAAATGTCGTTAACAGGATCAATAACCCTCCGGAAACAACACTTCTGACCTTTTTAGAGCTGTGCATAGTCGATTCCTTTGCAAGGACACTTTTATATTGCAAAGTTCTGATTTATTACGTACGGAAAGGCAACAAGTTCTGCAGGAGGAAACAAGGGAAGCCTGTGCCAGGGTTATCCGCGGGTGAAGAAAGATCAGGTTTTTACAGAGTGTACACCGTTCATCCCGGTAATCCTGAGTGCTACTACCTACGCCTCCTCTTACACGAGGTCCGTGGCTCTACGTCATTTACTACCCTAAAAACTGTAGTCCACCCGACATTCCAGGCGGCGTGCAGAGCATTTGGCTTGCTGGAGGAGAATGCTCACTGGGACCGCACTCTGGAAGAACCCTCCATCTCTGACTCTCGTAAAAAACTCCGTGAGCTTTTGCCATCATGCTGGTTTTCTGCCAAGTAGGAAACCCATAAAATTGTGGGAGAAACACCGAGACAGTCTTGCGGAAGATGTTAGACGGCAAATGGAGAGAGAGCGCGGAGATGCCCAACTGGGTCCTTGACATTGTTTACAACCAATGCCATAAGACCATTTCTTCTTGAGGATATTGTCATTTCCATACCGGGTAAAACACTCCTACAGTTCGGACATCCTACAGTTCACGAGAGCAAAGAGCCGTTGTCGCCAACCGTGAACACCTGAGGGAACTGTCTTATGATACCGTTCAGCTGGTCGAAACAGTTGCTGTGAATGTTCGAAAATTAAATCAAGAACAGAGGAATGCCTACGATGAAATAATGCACAGCATTGCTTCGGATTCGGGGCAGTTGTTCTTTCTTGACGCTCCTGGTGGCACTGGCAAAACTTTCTTGATCAATCTGTTGTTAGTCACAATTAGGAGCGAAAGGAACATCGCCGTTGCCGTTACTTCTTCAGGTATTGCAGCTACCTTGATCGACGGAAGCAAGACGGCTCACTCTACCTTCAAGTTACCTCTCAACCTGAATCATTCTTAGTCTGCACTTTGTAACAACTCTAAGCAGAGTGACATGGCTCAGGTGCTTCGAGAAGCCAAAGTTATCGTTTGGGATAAGTGCACCCAAACAAAATTTTCTGTTTCAAGTGTAAATTGCACGCTACTATAAAAGGAATTAATATAATCTAAGAACATATGGAGCTGTCTATCTGTTCCCGTCCAGATACAAAATATATCATCAACATACCTTGCCCAATGAAAAACATATTTTATGTTGGGGTCATCGGATGTAAAAATGTTTTCTTCCAAAAATGTCATAAAGATTTCACTTAATAAAGGTGATAAAGGAGAGCCCATAGGTAAGCCATTTAATTGTTTATAGATTTTATTGTTAAACTGAAAACAATTTTGTCCTATGCAAATATCTAAGGCAACAAGGGAGGTATTGAGGCTCTGAACAGGACGCTCTAGGACATTAGGGGCCGCAACCGTCTTATGGGTGGAGTTACGGTGCTTTTGGCTGGTGACTTCAGACAGACCTTGCCTGTTGTGCCACGGGGGACACGTGCAGATGAAGTCAAGGGCTGTCTCAAGTCATCCCTCTTATGAGGGAAGGGAAGGGAAGTGAAGCCTATCCTTGAGAGTCATCCCTGTAATGTCAAGGTCCTGTCCTCCCCCAACGTGACTTGAGGGCAAAGAAGTTTTCTAACTTATTGCTTTACATTGGTGATGGCAAGCTTTTGGAAGAGAGGGGAAGAATAAATATCCCTGATAACCTTTGCGATGTTGTGGGAGATGTGATCAGCTTGAGTGACAGGATATACCCCAACATTCATCAGGCTAGAGAGTATTGCACTTCATGGCTGAGGAAAATAGCTATTATCACTCCAACAAACGACTCAGCCTACAGCGTCAACAACTTTATGTTGGAGAAGCTGCCAACTGAGCATATGAGGTATGAGTCTGTGGACTCTTTGGTGGGGGTCGAAGATGCTGTACATTACCCTGTGGAGTTCTTGCATACTTCGACCCACCAGGAGTACCACCTCACGTCCTCTATTTCAAGGTTGGCGCTCCAATCATGCTGTTGCGCAATCTAAACCCTCCGAAACTGTGCAATGGCACCAGGCTTCAGGTGCAGACTCTGGACAAACATGTCATCAAAACCACGATTTCACAGGTATCGGTAAGGGAGAAACCGTCTTTATCCCCCGAATTCCTCTGATCCCATCAGACTACCACTTTCAGTTCAAACGTCTGCAGTTTCCCGTTAAGGTGTCCTACGCCATGACCATCAATAAGGCACAGGGACAGAGTTTGATAGTGGCTGGTGTGGATCTGAGGAGTGATTGTTTCTCCCATGGCCAGTTGTACGTGGCGTGCTCCAGAGTCAGTTCACCTGACAGCCTGGTCATCCTCCAGCCAGAGAGCAAAACCAGGAATGTTGTTTACAGGGAGGTCCTAAGCACTTAATCTGAGAGAGCAACTGAAAGTATATGCTAAGCAAGTTATTAGTTTGGCTACGTAGACCAAAAAACCAGGAGTGGTGGTGGGATCAAAGGGCTTAAGCCCATCTTTTTTATTGTTGTTAGACTTACAGTAAAGGACTGTCTTAATCTCTTACAGAAACTTAGCTTACCTTCTCTAACTAAATAATACAGCGTCATTTTAAACAACTCATCAATTTTCAGGCTTTTATAGTTGATTGTTCAAGCTTGATCAAATTGATGATTTTCAAGCTTGATCGTCTTCAAATTGATCGAGATTAAATAGTTTCTCTTAGTTTCAAAATACCGCTATCTAAGCTTCACAAATAACCTATTACTATTTTCTGATTTTACATTCTATTTTTTCCTGATAATCACCGTAGCGAAGCACGGATATCCAGCTAGTTTAAGGATACTTTTCACTGCCAGTTATACTAATATCTTACATTGTCCTATAGAACCTTAGTTCTGATCCTCTTATAGAAACAGCCACCATTAGACTTGTGTACAGCGGTGTTTCCCAACGCGGGAGTTAAGTTCCCAAAGCTAAATTTTGTTTGCTTAATAATCTTTAGTTACAGCATATTCTAGTAATTTTCCGTATTTTTGTAGTGGTAGACTTGTTGACGGAGTTGTTTGGATTTCTGTGACGGTGATGTTCTGATTTGTTATAAACAGTTCGACGCACAATATAAGGATTTTAACATTATTAATTACAGTTAAGGTAGGCTACCTGATTGCTTTTCAGACACTTTATCAAAAGTGAAGAATTAAAATTGCGATTCAAATAAAATTAACTGTAGTATCAACAAACAAACAATTTCAATTAAAATAGAGCTAATATAATTAAAATATAACTAATAGCTCTAGTTCCGTTTGAAAAATAAAGAATGCACCACACTTTATTACGCATTATTTGCTGTAGTAATGAAGATTTGATTGTGTATAAATATTATAATGTAGAGTTTTTTGTGTATCTGCCGTATTTTAATGCCACACGTTGGATGCCACTTTGTTATGTTGTTTATGTTGAATACATGTAAGCGTTTTACTATCTTTATGCCTCACTATGGTAGGCGTCAACCTTGTAATGTAAATTTTAGTTTTAGTATTTCAATTAGGTTGCGTCAATTCTATAACGTAGAGTTTCACGGTGTTTAAATAATCAATTCTTTAATATAAAGTTTGTATAATGTTGTTATGAGAGAAAGTGTTTGTATTTGTGTGCTAGCGCCTTCGAATTTTCCCGCACTTCTGGTTGACTCAGCGATAGCCGCTAACCGTATGTTGCCAGTTGTAGGTTAGTTTATTTTTCTGTTGTTGGCGAGGTTATATTCGCCCTGCGTACCTGCTCTCTCCCACTAATGCCTGTGAACAAATTCTTATTCTATTTTCACGCATAAAATAACAACTCTGGAATCGGTAATCATTGGTTTCTTTTATTATTTTTTCAGCTTATTTATCAAAACAACAAATGGTTAGTTCTTGAATCGACCTTAACAGTTTAATAATCGATTCGTCTTCGAATCTGCTCTTCAATGGTTTACAAGTAAAGTTAATATAAAATATTTATCTCAGGGCTTGGGTTCTTTGGGCTAGTTATGAAGTCAGAAAATGCTTTAAAAATGAGTACAACACATTACATTTACATATAGAATAATAAAACTGAATTATTAATGTTTACCAATATAAAAATGTTAAGTTTTTTCACCGACAGCGGTGACGAACTCTGTTAGCACTGGAAATATAATAATAAACAAGATGGCCGCTTAATCGGCTAACCTAACGTCATGTAGTTGAATGTTTTTCTGTTTTAAATAAAATTGTTATTATCATTAATCACTGTATTAATGATCAATGGGTATTCTAATTATCATTGTAAATTGTTTATATGGTGTAGTGAAGTTGATCTGTGTATATTATGGTAATGAAAATACTTCGGAGTTATAATTACGTTCCTGGCGTACTGCAAGCAGTTCCTTGCTATCGCCTTTTTGTGGGTTTGGTGTAGAATTATGCTTCCATCGGTTAGTAATTAATTCTTTATAATTTTCTTGGAGTGTTTTTCTTACTTCTCTGGTTTATTTTAGAACATTAGTCGACTATTACTTGATTGTTTTAATTTTTACACAAGCGTCAGCTGTTAGACTCATCTCTTCAGCGTGGCGTATAACAATACAATAATCCTTCGTCTCGTCTTTGTAACGGCTTTTTGACCAGTAAACTCGGGTTTTGATTGGTCAGTTTCATGAACTTGAGGTCAAGCGGCATATATTACTAAAATTATATCCTTGCCTTTACAGTCAAAAAATACTCCCTTGTTAATTTTTGTTTAAACTAAAATTGGTTTACATATTTCTGTTCCTTTTTTAAAGGTCTACATTTTGGTATATAATTTTGTATAAGTTAACTTCATATTAGGTGTCCTTTCACCTATACAAAATCTATAAATCTGGACTATAACACTGCCCTTACATTTACTCTGATACAATACTTAAATTTTTATAAGATTAATCTCATATGATACACAATTACTCTAAGACTTGTCCATTATTAAATTTTGATCCTATTTTGTTATTATTGTATTATATTGGTTTGATAACTTAATCATCTCTGACATTATTTTATTTTACATTTCATGTTCGGCCTAGGCCTAAAATTTGACTTCATTCCCATTTTCTTATTTACATTAATTATCAAATTGTTTTCTGTTTTGAACCCTTTTTGCCTGATTACATTTGTTTTAAAGATTACTACATTATTTTTTCTTTAACTTATTCTAACAATGTTTATTAACTAACACAAAACCCTTAACATACTAATTAAAAATATTGCCTTCATGGCCAAGATTAGATTCATTCATTTACAAACAATAACATAAATTATTTAATTGGTCATAATACCATTTTCATTCTCATACTATTAGGTTCTATTCATGGACCGTTATTATATTGTTTATGGGCCTCTATTTAAGTATGTTTTGGTATTATGCCGTAACACATACTTTCTATTCTTGCCTACAGGCTTAATATTTTCCTTATATTCTTTTACACATAGTTTATCAATGCTAAAAATTACTGGCATTGGCCTAATTAAAGAAAAACAAACATGGGATTAATAATTGTACAACCTCTCAATAAACAATGTTACAATACTACAATTGTCTGTTCATACTTTAACATTTAGTATGTTTGTCCTTTCATATTAACTATAAGAGTTGGGCCTCTTATATTGAACTATTTGGGGTTTTTCACACTTAATGGAATTATAGGGATCATTAATCTTAACAGTCTCATCTGTGTGATTAATGATCACCCTTGTTTTTTCACCTTTCACTTATTCACTTTTCATAAGTTTTATCTTATTATTTTTTTTTTACAATACATAGTTTATTATTTGTCACACTATTGTGCTGTACTTTTTATTTTAAATGGTTACATACTTGATTTCATTTATTCTGACTTTTTTGTTGTTATTCGGACTATTTTTGTTAATTGTTTTGGGACTCTCATTATGTCAAATTACAATATCCATCGTCCTATTTAGTTGAATGTAGATTCAGAACGGTCACCAGTTTCTTTATTAAAAAGATGAACCGACAGGAAAAAGTTAACGGCCGATATTTACGAATTACTGTTGACAAACGTAACGAAGGCAAAAGTGGCCTGTGTGTTTACTATGGACTAGTGGTTATACACATCAGGCTCAATCTTATCATTACTGATTATATTTCATTTATAATAAAATTAAATGATATTAATTACTTGTATAATAATGTCCAACCACTATTGTCTTGTATCGACATGAGCAAATTTATTTTTATTATTTCGTTTGTATCACTTATTTAGATTTTCTAGTTTCAAGTTCCTTTATATTCAAAAATGCTACTTCAAAATAAAAGATTACGCACACATAGTTGTATAGGAAATTCAGAAGCTACATACAAACAGTTTATTAGAAGAGAACGCTGAAAATATTATTTTTGGAAATAAGACAGTGAGCGAAGAGCCAAAAAGTCTGGGAACCACTTGAGTACATGGTGTTAACATTGGGAACGAATACTTTCATTAACAATTCTGTTATTAAACGTTTTGTGTCATCGCTGTCTATAATAAACGTCTGTCTGTTGAAACCAGAGCATGCTGGACTCATTGATTTTAATCAAATATATTGCAACTTACCGCCTGCGGCTTCCAGAAACAACGTCCTCACAAAGTTGACATGTTTCGGAACACTTGTCCCATCATCAGAACTTAAAATAATCGTGTATCATTTAAGTTGATACATTTGTCAATTAACTAAAATATTAAAATTCAACATGAAATAAATAATTTAAAACAATATAAATACGTAAATGTCTAAAAGCGAGTGCGAACGTTTAACGATGTACATCGTACGGAGATTGACCGCGCACTGAATTACGTTTTGCTCCCACCACGACAATATCGCAATTCAGTGCGCGGTCAATCTCCGTACGATGTACATCGTTAAACGTTCGCGCTCGCTTTTAGACATTTACGTATTTATATTGTTTTAAATTATTTATTTCATGTTGAATTTTAATATTTTAATTAATTGACAAATGTATCAACTTAAATGATACACGATTATATTAAGTTCTGATGATGGGACAAGTGTCCCGAAACATGTCAACTTTGTAAAGACGTTGTTTCTGGAAGCCGCAGACGGTAAGTTGCAATATATTTGATTGAACAGCACGTGGCTTGGTACTAAATATTTGGAATTATTCCTTTTAAACTCATTGATTTTGTCTATACGCGCGTGCGCTCTCTACGTGTTGGCTATATTGCAATAGTCATTTAATAAAGAATCTAGGGAGGATAGTGCTACTACTTGCCTGTATTAGCGTCGTAGTCTACTACTTGCACGGTGGAAGCGGTGTCGTTTCAGTCAGATATTCAATTTGGTTTCTCCCCCAACGCCATGGGGACAAATGTGGACGTGTAGATTGCATTGTTGTTGGAGGGTGTTACTTTTAGTCATTGATGGTCTACCAATCTTTATGTGTGTCTTCTTCCCTCATGCATTAATGAGTGCATGTTTGTTTCGTGAAATAGGCCTAGATATGATAAGGATAAAGTTGCTAACCTACTCGGTTTCCATGAAGCTAACACTTCTGGTTATTATGACACATTGTCAAGACTGTTGAAACTCAGAATTATCTGGTACCTAAATATGCAAAACATATTCATTTTAGTTGAATATACGTAGTGAATAAAGACGTACAACTTAATAAGTTTAACACACAAAGGGTTTTACATCTCTTAGAAATAATCCTTCAAATATTATTGAGGGAATTCTTCTTATAAATCTGATAAATGCAAAATATATTTGTGGTCCTTACACTCAATGAGAAATCCACTTTAATATATAGATGAGGATCGGAATTACGACAGTATTAAAATAGGTTTAATTGTTATCTTTTAAACCTCAGTGTAGAGAAGGCAGACCTGTGAAGTTGTGTATTCTTGTGTATTCATTTTCATAGTCCCTGACTTATCGTGTCCTTAAAAGTTTTTATATCTGTGTTTACTACACTTTCATCTGTTCCATTCGCATCTAAAAAAACCATGCTTTTACTTCAATCGTTTTAAATATCTTTATCATTATTGTCATCATTATCGTTATCACCATGGGAGCAGCAACAGCAGTAGCAGCACGAGGCGATTGCTGATCACTAATCCCCTTATAATTTTCCATGATTTGTCCATTGAACTTTTAACGGTCAGTTTACTGTACCAGCTGCACCACAATAAGTACCGAATTATCCCTCAATATAACCAAGAGGTTTGTCATGGCCTCTTTGTCTCTTGGTGTACACTCTAGAAATTCTGTCACTCTAACACGGCTAGAGGAAAGATCACCCAGTTTTAAAATATTATCCTATCCATTCCTACGTTGCTGTTGACGAAGCATTAAAAAGTGTAAAGTTTCTTTTAATATAGTGTGTAAATAACAAATATAGCGACACCGAGAAAAACGAATTTATGCCTTACGGCTATATTGTGATTAACAGTCTGGTAACAGTCTATGCCTATAATTAAACACTGGCGGCTGCAAAACTAAAGAAAATGCATAATTTTCTAAGTGTTTTTATTGTGAGAATTTCATGTTAGTATTAAGTAGACAGGTGATTACAGAACACTATAAATGGATCATAGCGTAAACATTATATGGTAATCATTTTCTAATGAAAGTGTAAGTAATTGCAAATTGTAATCTGCAAATCTCAGCAAGTTTACGAAGGGATGGAAATGTTTTAATAATATCTCAAACTGATTTAACATACCATTACCATTTATATAAATTTATTCAAATAGTTTGCTAAAATGTATTAAACTACTCTTCCTGCACGGACCTTCTGTGAATGACTGTTACTCAACATAAATTAGTAGCCTTTTTTTAAGACATTTTTCAAAAACTTTTTAAAAACTTACGCGTCTTTGTACTACCTTCAACAGGTTTTTAGAATAATTCATATAAAAAATTATTGCATTTCAAGAGATTTAATGTTAAAACACTATGTCATGAAGTTTAGAATCAAAACACTGATACCCTGCGTAGTAAAACCAATATTTTTAATTCTGAAAATTAAAAAATTTATTTGTTCACGTACTACCTGTAATTAGCAATTAATAGGAAGATCCCTAATACTTACGTTCTAAATTTTTTTAACTTCTTTAATGAACTAAATTTAAGTTTCATAAAGTTGTAGCTTCAAAATTACGTTGAACTTATTTCATTATTCAATATGAAACCCCTTGCATATTAATCAAGCAAGCGATTACTCTATATTTTACAAAAGTCGTAATAGAAAATTTCATAAAACTATAAGCTCATAATTCTTCCCTACACTGTACTGTGTTAAGGTATACCGTATATTAAGGTAGACGAAATAAGTAAAAAACAAACATAAAAGCAAAACACAGTCGGTACTTGATTTTGAAGAAACGAGAAATATCTAACGACTGACAATTCTCCTGTGTGTTTAATGCTGACATCACGTGCTTCGATTTGTAATAGACTCTACAAGATAAAAATAACATCACTTGTTGAAACAATTGGAGATAAATGTTAATATCAAATTTGACGGAAGTAAATTAAAATTTATTATATTTATTGTTATTATTTATTTAACATTTAATGCAAAGCCACAAGGTAAAAGCTAGAAGGCAAAAAAGTGAGATGGAGGGACGGTTTGAGTCAGGACATCAGTACTCTTGGAATTAGAAACTGGAAGAATATGGCTATGAATAGAGAAGAATGGCAAAATCTTCTGAAGAAGGCCAGGACCCACAAAGGGCTGTCGAGCCAATTTAATTTAATATCATTATACAATACTCCCTTGATGTTCCGAGAAAACAAAATATACTATGACGAAATATTATCATTTCCATCCTTTGCAATTGCATTTTTTACATCATAGTAAAGAATGGAATAAAATCCTTTATATTTTGTATTTATTTATTTAATCAATATCTCCTTATACTAAATATTTTATAATTAATTACATACATTAAAGTTGATAATAAAATGAATATTACTAATATTAATCATATCAATTAAGTTAGTATTAATTAAAATTAAAAGTGAGTTAAATTTAAAAATTAATTAATATTAAACTACTTAATTTAATATTAAATAAAAATTATTACAAATTAGTAGTGCTGTCTATATAACGACAATAATTTTACGGCATAATTCAAGCTAATGCCCATATCGTATTTATAGGGAAATGTAAGACAATATTAGATAAGGTTTTTTTATTTTCATTTTGTTCTTTCATTCCTCTGAATGTGTCACACAATTTAATTCTTAGTGTGGTTTATCACTCATAAATTAATGTGTGCTACGACGATCGCGGGGATCGTGACCTTCAAAATGTGGAATAAAAAATTAAACACCAGAGATATCGTGACTCAACTGTTACAACAGTTCTAGCTAATAAAGTCACTCGGATACAACAATTTCTCCATGTTATATATCTCCAGTACTCAACATCGCTATAAATAATGAAGTCATCAATTACAAATGACCTTACACATTAATTAACAATTAACCAAATCCATTAAATACAACTCAAACCTTTCAAAACACTAATTGTTTTACTCTTTCGAAAATGTACGCTCAGGGAAGGTTGCTTGGTACGAGACGGTTACATCATATTTTCTTAATTATTATTGAGAGATGAGACGTCATATACGAGTTTTCTAACATGAGTTTAAGATATATGTTATGAATTATGCGTTATAAAATCTATTTACATATATATATATATATATATATATATATATATAAAAGCCAAAGACCACTCACTTATTCATACACTCACTCATCACGAAATCTCCATAACTATAAAGCCTACGAACTTGAAATTCGGCACGTATGTTCCTCTTGACTTCTAGGTGCTCGCTAAGAAAAGGTTTTGAAAACTTTAACGCCTAACCGCGAAAAAACGCTAAAAACCGTGACACCGATAATGCAGCTTTTTTTCAAATGTACGCTTCCTGGAAGTCTAATGTTTATTTTTTTACTTTCCTTTAGGCTTTTAGGGAGTTACTTAAACAGTATCTTTTTTTCATCTAACCTACAACCACGAGGAGGCGCGAAAATAATCGCGAAACAGTTCACCCTGCCCCTCTATTCCTTGCTATGTGCCGTTGAGGGTTTATTTTGAGTTCTAAGTTCGGCACATATAACTTGGAGTTATAAGTTCCGCCACTTGGATTCTGGGTGTTCACTAAGAAATAGTTTTGAAAGCTTTAACGCCTATCCGCGATAAAACACGAAAAGCGCAACACTGATAATACCGCTTTTTTAGTTGTATCCTTCCTGCAGTACGCCATGACCATAAATAAGGGACAGGGGCAGAGTTTGATGGTGGCTGGTGTGGATCTGAGGAGTGACTGTTTCTCCCATGGCCAGTTGTACCTGGCGTTCTCCAGAGTCAGTTCAGCTGACAGCCCGGTCATCCTCCAGCCAGAGAGCAAAGCAGGAATGTTGTTTACAGGGAGGTCCTGAACACTTAATATGAGGGAGGATTTGAAAGTATATGCTAAGCAAGTTATTAGCCTGGCTACGTAGACCAAAAAACCAGGGGTGGTGGTGGGATCAAAGGGCTTAAGCCCATCTATTTTATTGTTATTAAACTTATAATAAAGGACTGTCTTAATCTCTAACAGAAACTTAGCTTACACTCTCTAACTAAATAATACAGCGTCATTTTTAACAACTCTATAATTTTCAAGCTTTAACAGTTGATTGATCAAGCTTGATCAAATTGATCATCTTCAAGCTTGATAATCTTCAAATTGATCGAGCTTAAATGGGTTAAACAGTTCCTTTTCGTTTCAAAATACCGGTATCTAAGCTTCACAAACAACCTATTTCTATTTTCTGATTTTACATTATGTTTTTTTCTGATAATCACCATAGCGAGACACGTGTATCCAGCTAGTTATTTATAGTTACTCTATTTTTAGCTACTTATTTTTGAGTTCATGGACTATATAAGTTTTATGTTTATTTTTTGCTATTGCCAAATACAACTGCCTCTTTCTATAGTTTTAACAAACTAATCTAGTATTCACGCAATTATGAACAGATTAAATGCTAGATGCTTATTGTTACCATATTTACATAATTAATAACTTATATTTACTTTGTTACACCATTTAACTGAATTGCAGTTTACAGTTATGAATATAAAGTACATGAATCATTTATATTTATAATAGCATCAAAAGTACTGTGGCTTTTTATATTAAACTTACATACCCTGTAGTTCGTACTAATATTGACAGATCAAAATTAATTTTAGCTGTTTTAAAGTATTTTTGTGTCGCAACTGTTGTTGTCTTTGATTAATTTACAAAACACGACTCCTCATAATGACGTTATAGTTAACCGATCCAACTTCTTTCAAGATACTTAATGACTTATTTTCATGTGGCATAATATTATCAAAATATGCATTAAATTTTAGTTATATTATTAATTCACTACTTAATTTAATTCAAATTTAAAATAAATACTCCCATCTTCTGTTGGTTATTTTGATTTATGTTTTTACTGAAAACATAAACGCTAAAAATATATAGGCTCTTTACTGCAGGATAGTGTACACAATAGGAATGTCATGCATATCATGATGTGTGGAAATAGTGAGAAGTAATGCTGCATGTACCGCTCTGTAGATAAAAAAGCATTCCATTTCAATTTATATAGGCATTACCACTTCTGTAGATTAAAAATTATAGAAAAAAATTATAGAATGATTACACGCGCGATCTCAGCAACTCACAGGATAATTTACTGCGACACTGGAAGCATGCGTCAGGTACGGTAATTATTGGATTGAACTATCACATGGGAATGGTAGTGAAACGTACGCGACTACAAGTGTTCTCGGGGAGGCAATCAATTTAAATGTCTGACCAACCTTGAACAAAACGCCGATTCCTTGTTAGGTCAGCGTCGTTAAAATGTCAATTAATTTAAATGATAATAATAAGCAACTCAACGCCAAAAATGAGTTTTCAGTTTTATGGCAACCTTCCGTAATAACGTAAATTCGCAACTAATAACACGACGCACACACACACACACACAAGACTCACATAAGCTTTCTTGATAATCATAAATTAACACAGTATATTATACTAAACTTGCACAAGAAGGAGCGCGAGGTGACTTGGTTTCTGCAGAGGAGGGTAAAGCAATCTGACATTCATACCTTCAGTCTCACCTCGCGAGTTAATGGAGGAAAGGTGGTATCTCCACCATTAACTGTTGATACAAAGTAAGCGTGTACATGCCGACCGGCAGTTTCTCCATAAGCACCATTAACAAGGGCTCAGAATGCAGATCATATAAGAAAAAAAAAGTGTTCTCATTTGTAACAGTTTTTGAACGTGACGTATAGACACTAATAGTTTAAAGGATATTGGCAACTATAAGTTACAGCGAAACAAGTTTCTAAACAACCTGTGAATGAATTAATTTTTTCGTACCGATTCTGCGCATATCTTAACGTACGAGACCTTGGTAATGAGGTTTGTTCTCCAACCGTCTCAAATAGCGTAGACATCTGTATCAAGCGTATGTTGTTACTTTATAAACTGTTGGCTTTGTTGGGCAGAGATACAGAAAGGCGGGTCTACGTCAGACTAGGATTTTTTTGTTAAAGAACCTATGTCAGACTAGGTTCTTTTGTTTCATATTCACTTATAGGGTACAAAACGTAAGTATGAACAATTAATTTCATGATAAGTAAACAAAAATGATTAAGTATAAAAATAAAATATTATGTTTCGGAAATAACAATTTAAAATGTAGTCGAATTTTTAAATGTCTACACTTAAATTAACACAGTATGTTATACTAAACTTACACAAGAAGGAGCGCGAGGTGACTTGGTTTCTGCAGAGGAGGGTAAAGCAATCTGACATTCATACCTTCAGTCTCACCTTGCGAGTTAATGGAGGACATTTTAACGTGAGTAATTTTAACAGACAGTAATAGGCCTACTATAGGCTGCAAACAGTGTTATATTCTATTCAGTTCATTTGATTAATTACGGTCTTATCAAGTCAAAAATTACTGACCAGTAATGAGCCAAGGTAACGTTTGTACGCTCCGCTAAGATCACACTTTCTAATTGTTAGTTTCCTCTTTTAAAAATGGGATGTAATTTATTAGCCTAATTGACACAGTTTATCGCTTTTTGCAGAATCTATTGAGTAACGTTGTTTTAAGATAACAGTTTTCTGTCCTTCTGTAACTAAAGAATCTGTCAGTCCATTGACTAACCACTAATATGTACTTCACTTTAAACTGTATTTACTTTTTATTTTTTATCGGCCATCTAAGGACCACATGCCAATTTCAATTTTTTATTCTTTGTTCTTTTGTTCTTCGCCAATATTCTTTCACCTTTTCACTGTGTCTCTTCTTCCTGTCTTCAGTCCACTTTGAACCTGCGTTTTTCTCTCTCCTACCCTGGACCCCTTTCATTTTTAACACTTTTGCCAAAAAACTTCTCTTTCAGTTGCTTCTTCTCCGTTTATATTATTTTCTTATAAATCCTTTTGGACTTCTTTAATCCAACTTGATGTTGACTTCTTCCCCCACAGATATTTGAAGATCTGCTTTGTCAACCTATTATCGTCCAGTCTTTATAAATGTCCAAAAACAATAGTCTTCTTATTTTCATCGTTTCTGTTACATTTTTCTATACTCTGATATATTTCATCATTACTTCTTAATTTCCAACCTTCTGAAGTTTTTTTGGGGCCTAATATTTTCTTAATATTTCTTCTTTAATTATATTTACTTTATTATTAAAACATTTCTCTCTATGAAGGTACCATAAGAGAGCGACTAAACTCTGAGTAAAAATTTAATGCAGCCAGTTATGTCAGTGGCTCCAAATGTACAGCGCAATCACATAATCATAAATTTTCACATTTCTTACAATCTGAATCTAAGCTTATGGGTAGTGGCTAGGTAACGATTAGATAAAAAATCCAATAGCATCCGATTCCTGTGTTTATAGTCCTGCATAAAGAACTAATTTAATCCCAATCCATATAACGTTGTCTATCAGTTAATACTGTTGAAATTCTAATTTTGTGGACTGACTCATAAGTCTAGTCTAATTAAGAGTAAACGAATTGCCAAGCGCGACCATACAACCATGCCTTAATTGCGCTGAACTCAGAACTGTATTGTCTACTATTTACGCAGTGTTTAGTAGGAAAACAGTATGCAAAGTCAAAAATTGAGTATACTTGTTCGCTTGTGTATCCTGCGGACAAGAGAGATTTGATTCTGTAAATAACGAGATTTGATTAAAACACCTGTAACACTGTATATTGACATGTGTGATATCACACATGAAGCCAATCTGAAATAAGAAATTAGAACACACTTTTTGTGAGACTAAAATTGATTGTATATGCGGGAGTGAAGTGTGTATGTAGATCAGTGCCTGTCTGTTTATGTCTGCGTCTGTGTATGTGCGTACTTTCCTTTTACTGTATTTTGACTTAGAAGCAGAGCAGAAATATGTACTGGTTAATAAAGGATGCAGAGAAAATGACAAGAAGTGTCAGACGTAAACGATTCTCACAATTTAAGCTTATAAACGTTAAAACTGTCTAGTATCCTAAATTTTTAAAAAATACGAGTTTCTAATAAGGTCAATTCTTGTTTAAATTTTTTATTTGTATTAACACTTTAACCTGTTTTAAATTGTCAAGATTTCTATTTCAAGTTTTTGTGTTTTGATAAGGCATTTACAAATGTCTTAAAAGTGGAATATAACCCGAAATATGTATTTATTAAGGCGGTGTCGTAAACCAAAGACAGCGATAAGTTTGTCAGACAAAACGCATAAGCTGAGAATCATTTATGTGACTGTGTCATATCTCATATATTTCGGTCTTATGTCCCACGCTAAAACTCGCACAGATAGTACTGATCTGATATGTCTTGTGGCGTCATCGAGTGAGGAGGCATGTGTATGGGTACACATAGGCCTATATGTCTTTTCTGTATAACAAGCTACCATTTGTTTAATCTAAATTACAGGAATTCCATCGCGTTTTTGTTAGCGATCTTCAGATGTACCATATTATACAATATCATCAGACATTTACGTTAAATATGTTAGGCATATCTATCCTACCATACATATAGATCATATAGAGCACTAACTTTGATAGTATTAAAGCTGGTAAAGTTATATTGTGAAAGTTTATCATTTGTCTGTAACAATTACGGCAAACAAGAGAGGGAGTGTAAGAAGACAAATCTTAGCTACGATGATTATTACAGCAAGTACCCCCTGCGCTTAATCAGTACAGGCATGTTTACAAACGTTGAATATGTTTCATAATGCTCTCAATTATCTGTAAACATCTGCCTAGTTTCGAAGAATATATTAGGAGACGTGCACTGAAATATATGAACTAGCTTTTCATTGATTGATTGGAATTTGAAAACGACAGAAAGCTCTCGATTATTTTGTATTTAAGACATACAAAACACTAAATCGCTAAGGAAATTGCTATGGATTACTTGACTGCCGCTTACAGAGACTGCATGCTTCTCATGTAGTAGCAGAAAAAGAACGCTCACACACACTTAGACAGGTGTAAAAGGCAAACTTAGCGAAATATTTAAACTAGCCTATTTGTACAAATAAACCGAAATCTTATAATACTTTACAATTTATAAAAACCCCTGGATTCATTGATCGTTATGATACTAAAGGAAGCCGTAACAAATAAATTACCAGAGAGCTAAACACAGCAGTTTTTGGTAATACGCAGGCTCGAGAAAAATCCGTGTACAGGCATTTTTTTTTACCTCCCTAACCGATATTGTGCTAACTAAGGTTTATCCAGTGAATTTGATGGTTAAGCAATAAAAAAGTTACCCGTTTTCTGTTACTCACCGAAGCCAACTTCGTACAACGCGAGGCAACATTTAGGCGTCCTGATTTTAATAGAATTGTAAACAATGTACTTGTCGAATTAAAATAACGATTAAATACTGCAAATTTGCCAGCAGCACTGTACACTTAATTTTAGAAGTATTCGTTTAAACATTTTTACATCCACGTTAAAATATTTTTTACGTTAATGACGCTAATGTACGCTATTTTGGAAGCTTCTCCTTTTAAACGAAAACCACTGCTACAATACAGTATTAACGATTTGATCCAAAATCCAATAGCATCCGATTTCTGTGTTTCTAGTTTTGCATAAGTAACCAATTTAATCCCAGTCTATATAACGTTGTCTATCAGTTAATAGAACGTTAAAGTATAAACTATTGTGTTTCCGCTAATGAATATACAATTTTAATTATAAATTTATTTACAGGTCTTTTAATAAGTATAGGAAGCTACTTATTTCTAACCATTTTTTAGTAGTTTTAATTTTAATGTTTAGCTGCTGGTTGTAAGTATTTTGCTCATAAACGATTTTCATTAGAACAAGTTGAAATAAATGTTTAGCGTTGTTCACATCATATTGCGAGTACTCGTATGTGTATATGATTGTGCGCTTGTGCGTGTGTGTATGCACCCTCGCGTTCGCTAGAAAGATTTTTCTGGAAAATAAATTAGAATGAAGATATGTTTCATGGTTTCTAATATACTAGAAATTATATTATCTGTCAACATAACTGTTAGATATATGTAAAGCAGATATCTGTTAATGGCTTGAAGTGATATTGACAGAAACTATTCCCAATGTTACACAGTAGAAACCTGCTGAATGCTATCCGAAAAGACTTATATGAGTGCCTCTTTCCAAAAATATAGTATATATTTTCGTATTCAATTGATTTCTTTTAAAAACACCTTTGCAATTTGGAAAATTGTATACAAGTAAGATGTCGCATATGTGTAAGGTATGGGTATACTGTACTTAAATCGTATTAATGTTCTGTAGGCCTTTTAATATTAGTAATATAAGTACCATATGCATAGAAAAAAACGCCTGTTTAGAGAACCTTAAAAAAATTAACTCAATTTTATTTAATTACGTTAGGGATTTTTTTTTAACCTAATCAAAATTAACGTTAGCAAACCGAAGTGTGATAAATATAAAATTGTGTAAGCCACCGACAGGTCTGAGAGTGTCGGCGGTACGCTTAACTACCGTGAAGTAAATCATTGTTCGGATAGATGGCGTGAATGTCGCTACCTAAGGCAGCGAGCACTAGACGCCTTCTCAAACCCCTTTGCCCATATATTATATTTTCGTTTCACGCTCGTGAACAGTTAACCCTGCAGCCTATTTGACATTTTCCAGTACCGGCAGACAACTGTCTCATGATTTTCTAACAAATTATTTATATTTATGAGCATAGCTTCCTTCTATTCATCTCTCACCCTCCATAATTCTCTTTCTCGCGTTGCCTTTCCCTATCTCTCTTCCTGTTTCTCTCTATTTGACTCCCCCATACAGACAGGCAAACAATGCTGACTTGCTTTTCCTGTTTTTGTATTTCTCACATGTTACAGCGCATGTATGTGTTTTCTTCTCATCCTCTTACATCACATTTTTTATTTAACATCGTTTAATTTCTCTCTTCAAATAATTTCTATTTACTCCATTAGCAACTTTTTCATAGATTTATTAGCCTCTACAGCCTCGTCAATGTGTCAGTTTGATAATACTGCTGCAGAGTACTGCAGGGTAAAATAAATCATTGTTACTGTTCATTAAGATAATAATGTAATTACTGGTTTTCCTAGGTTGTTCCAGAAAATAAGTAAATTATTATGTAAACTATTCTTCCATAAAATTCAAAACTGTAATTCCAGTTTTACCTTTATATTGCCTGAAAAAGAGCTAATTAACGGAAAAACATAATTAACGGAACTGAACATTAGATAGTAAGTTCTCGTTTTTGTTAATGCTTCGATGGCAGCACTGTACCACTGCATATTGTTATAATCAGTGGAAAACTGACGAAGATTATGGTACTTCTTAAAATCATTTGGTACAGTCAGAGAATCTGTTGTATAAGGGAATATTTGAACTATTCGTGCATCTTCATCATCTTCAATATCATCATCATCTTCTTCTTCTTCTTCTTCTTCTTCTTCTTCTTCTTCTTCTTCTTCTTCTTCTTCTTCTTCTTCTTCTTCTTCCCACCATTGTCTTTTGTAAGTTGCAATAATTTCATTTATGTTCTTTATTTCGAGTTCTGCTCTGATATCTTCATTCCTCATTCTATCTTGCAATGTATAATTTAAAGTATTTCGAACAAACTGCATATCAAGACTCTGAATCTTGCCGCTTTCTTTTTTGTCACGACAGCTATGTGGATATTGCAGCAATTGTCTTATAAAATTTAATCCTTGTGCTGTGTCTTTTTTATTTCTGAGATTTCTATGAATCGTACCACAAATATTCCTAAATTTATTTATCTTCTCTCTTATATCATATTCAGACTCATAGCTTACTGCACAGCCGAGATATTTGAAACGGGTCACTTGTTCTAAAGTGCTGTTGTTTCTAACTATCTTAGTCCTCACTGAATATTTATCTTCAAAGGCCATGGTTTTGGCCTTTTTTACTGAAATTGTCAGTGAGTACTCTCTTCCCACTTCTTGTAATTGAAACATACTGTTACGACGTCACAGAACAATCTACGTGTTTATCGAACGTTCCACAGAGATCCAGAATGTAAGCGTGTGGCGTAGGTGCTTGTAGACGCATTTTGCGAGAATCTTCTCGACTGTGCCGGGCTTCACTCGGGCGCTCGGACTGTGTCAAGGTCGCAGTTAATTACGTAGTTCACACGAGAGATAAGACGCAGTTTGGAAGCTTCTGGTGTGTGAGCGGGACTATAAGTACATGGCGGTAGCGGCCTTAGTTTTCAGTTTTAGTGCGAGATATTTACAGAGCGGTTCGAGAGTTATAATAGCGATATTACTGCATACGTTCAAGTGGTTATTAGTGAAGTGTTGCGTTTTATAATCGGGCGGTATAATTACAATTTATTCTAATACAATTGTGTTTAATATTAGTGCCATTTTATTGCGTGTGAACAATTTATATTTGATTTGTTGTAGAGACTGTGTTGTTAATTACGAACTGTTTTACTGTAAAAATTAAAGTTGTGATTAGTGACTTAATTGGTGTCTTGTACTTATTTTGTTTCCACTGTACCTACCACGATCGAGTAGAAAGTCGCAACAGTGGTGTTAGAACTGGGATAGAACGGTTAACAGTGGAAACAGTGGACACTTTGTACAAGACGACTGTAGTTCGTAATTAATAAATAAAATGGATACCAGTCAGATGATAGAAGCATTCCGACCAATGCTACAGCAAAGTCACGAACAAGAAAAATAAGAACGAAGACAGGAAAGAGAAGAAGCAGAAAAACGAAAAGACGAAAAACGTAATCCTGAAAATGTAATACCAGAGGGACGGAGAAAAGAAGAATTTAGTCGTCAAGCAGACGACGGTAAGACGTTCGTACAAGAGGATACCACTGCAAAATTTGCCCTGTTATGAGGTGAGCTGAACAAACAAGTTGACAGAATATTTGAAATAGAAAAATCTGTGAAAACAAATATTTCAAGTTTAGAAGATTCTATTACAAATTTAATAAAACAAATTAAAAGGGAATTCGAACATTTAGTAAAAGAAATAGTTGATAACGAAAGACCTTTAATAAATGCTGAAGAAGATTCAAAATATCAGAGAAATCTAACTGTAGCAGGGCCAGTTACCGTAAAGGCCCCAACATTTGATGGAAACACTCATTGGGCAAATTTTTTTCGTCAATTTGAAGCTGGCGCTCGCTTAAATAAATGGACGGAAGAAGAGAAAGGACTTTCACTAATTCTTGCTTTAAAAGGGCCTGCCGCAGAACTAATACAGAAAGTGCCATCTGACAGTCAGAATTTATATGCCGAATTAACTGAAGCTCTGGAATTACGGTACGGTGACCACCATTTGTGCGAAGTGTACCGTAAACAACTTAAAGCGAGGCGACAGCGTTCAGGGGAGAGCCTTCAAGAGTTTGAAGCGAATATCGACCGACTGACGAGATTGGCTTATCCCGAAGAATCGGAGGACTTCCGGAAGTGGATTTCTTTCATTATGTTTATTGACGGTATCAGAAATAGTCAGTTACAACAAGTGTTAAGAATGGCTTGGCATGACAATAAATCAGACGCTCTTGTTAATGCTCTGCGTTTTGAAGCTGCCAAGTCGGCTACCTACATTAATTAAAGTATGCCATCACGTTGTAGCCAAACGGATCCAGTATAACAGTATCGTCATAGCGGACGGCATAAACAGACGATTCAAAACAACAGTTTAAGAAGTCAGCAGCGCTACAACGATCTTTCGAACCAAAGGATAAAGACAGAAGACAGAAGTGTTACAACTGTGGAAAACGTGGTCATCTACAGATAGACTGTTGGGAGAAGAAGATACCAAGAGAAGAGAGTGATCGCAACAATTGGAGAAGTAAAGCCCCAGAACAGCACACAGTTTCCACGCTACATAAGACCAGTGGAAACTTGATCGTTAATGGATTTGCGGAAGGTAAACCAACATCATTTACAGTTGACACGGGACCAATAGTGTCCATTGTGCGCCCTGACTTAGTCAGCAACCGCCAGCCTCTAATTAGCTCTTGTACAATACAGACTGTGACTGGAAGCCCCGTCAAGGTGCTAGGAAAGGTAGACGTACGTGTACGCCTGGGTCTTCTCGAGTTTAGACACTAATGCTCGTTGCAGGCATTGTCGATGAAGTAATTCTTGGCACGGGCATTATGAATGCCTACGGATTCGTTGTGGACTTAAGAGAGAATTTCCTGAGTTGGCCAAGAGAAGATAAAGCTTTGCATGGCTAAAATGACAGGGTCTACCAACCATTCGATTAAGCGAGTGGCATTAGTCGAAGAAAAAGTCAACAGGTCTGGTCAAGAGGAACCCTCCCTATTGCAAGCGGAAATGGAGGAAGAACTAGCAGAGGAAATACAAATAAATGTAACGGCAATAAAAGTGATTGGAAACCCAACTATGGGTGTCGAGACAAAACTCTTGCTTGTTCCTGAGCTAATAGAAGCGCCCGAGGGCAAAGTGGCTGAAGATGAGGTTACGCAAGAGGTTGTTGACGAGAACTAAGCAAACTTGGATCAGCCAGTGGTGTTTAGATCATCAGTACACGACACAACCGGCATGACTCCAGCAAAATTGGTGTTTGGGCGGGAGATTCGTCTTCCTGGGAACTTAATGTTCGGATCACCTGAGACTCAGTCCCAAGAGCCGCAGAACTATTCCTCGCAATTAGAAAACCAACTGCGAGAAATGAATCGCTTGGTAAGAGGACGGCTGAAGATTGCCAGTGATAAAATGAAAACTCGGTATCACATTCGCCGTAATAGTGTGGGTTTCCAAGAAGGAGATCAAGGCTGGTTGTTCAACCCAAAGCGCCGTTGTGGTCGCTCACTTAACCTTCAGTCTAACTGGGAAGGACCCTACACTGTGAAAAAAAGAATTAACGATGTTGTTTATAGGATTCAACAGGAAGGACAGCGAAAGTTCAAGGTCGTCCACCTAGATCGCCTGGCTAAGTACAACTTTAGAGACGGTTTGCCAGCTCGGGACGAACAGGCTTAAGGAAGAGGCTGTGTTACGACGTCACAGTGTTACTACGTGTTTATCGAACGTTCCAGAGAGATCCAGAATGTAAGCGTGTGGTGTAGGTGCTTGTAGACGCATTTTGCGAGAATCTTCTCGACTATGCCGGGCTTCGCTCGGGTGCTCGGACTGTGTCAAGGTCGCAGTTAATTACGTAGTTCACACGAGAGATAAGACGCAGTTTGGAAGCTTCTGGTGTGTGAGCGGGACTATAAATACATGGCGGTAGCGGCCTTAGTTTTCAGTTTTAGTGCGAGATATTTACAGAGCGGTTCGAGAGTTATAATAGCGATATTACTGCGTACGTTCAAGTGGTTATTAGTGAAGTGTTGCGTTTTATAATCGGGCGGTATAATTACAATTTATTCTAATACAATTGTGTTTAATATTAGTGCCATTTTATTGCGTGTGAACAATTTATATTTGATTTGTTGTAGAGACTGTGTTGTTAATTACGAACTGTTTTACTGTAAAAATTAAAGGTGTGATTAGTGACTTAATTGGTGTCTTGTACTTATTTTGTTTCCACTGTACCTACGACGATCGAGTAGACCGTCGTAACAATACGTTTTTTTGGAAATCATCCTCATTTACTTCAATAAGAACTATGTCATCCACATATAGCAGGGAACCCATACAAATACCCTGCTATATGTGGCAGGGAACATATAGGTCTGCCCCTGCCACATACAAATACAAATTCCCTGTTACGCTGTATTCCCGAAGTCACTCTGGATTTCCATGCTCTCAACATGTCGTGAATGTATATATTATACAATGTTGGGAAACACAGCATTCCTGCCTAACTCCTTTATTGATTAGAATGTCACCCAGAGGCGCAACCAGGGGGGGGGGGTTGGAGGTTAGAACCCCCCCCCCCGGAAATATGAAAAATCAAATTTTGTAATCAATGGACGTACAAATATACAAATAGTAAGCTGTATTAACGATCTCTGTAGGCTACATGACGAAACACTTTTACGTCATTTAGCGTCGGTAGTTCGAAATCTTTCCGTATAAGCTCTCCGTACAACGCGTTAATTTCTTCTATTTTCAGTGTACCTTGTGACCTTGCGTGTTGTTTATAGATACGAATTTCACTGCTAAGTGTATCATTAAAGATCGCTGTGATTTCATCCGTGTTTCTTCACTCATTTGAACAGATCAACATTACAAGATCAACAGAACTGCAGCACTACAGAATATGTCAAAACATCAGCTTGATTTACTAGACTTTTTTTACAAACGGCCGAAGCCAGGAACTAGTAAACATGAAAGTAAGCAGCAACACAACTATATTAATGTAAATGCCTTTTGTTTTTAAATTAGTTGAAGGAATTATTTTGTTACAAAGAACGGTAGGCCTACTTGTCTGTTAGCCAAACGAGCGACATCATATTTTACAATTAATATTAACCTAAAATGTAACTGTGTTCACGTTCTGTCACATGGCAAAAACGAGGTTAACAATTGAACCGATTGTTTTGTTTAATCAGCGTAAATGCAACAAAAAGATACCAGTAATCAAAATGTTCTAACATCTACAAACGTATGTGAAAGATTTTTTGTGCGGCTGTTTGTGTTGGCAGTGGTTTGTCTGTTTTACGATTGGAGTGTATTTTCTAAGTAAAAATTATTTAATTATGGAAAATACGTTTTATTGACACACGCGATTTCATTTAAGTTATTATTTCATATTCTTTTTCTCTTTTTTGTCTAGGGAACATATTTAATTTATCTCTTGGAAAATGTACACCGTATTTTTTTACGTGAGTCACAAATATATAGACCTATTATATACAGTACTCAACTAAACGGATTAACCGAATCAAACTTAGCCTGATCACGCATACATGTAAACTGTATCCCCTTACAGCAGCCAAATTCTGTCAATCTATCGAAACTCATATTACTAATATAAGAAAAGAACTTACAAATCATATTATACCAAACCAAACTTAACCTAACGTTGTCTGAGTCTGAACATTATTTTTCTGCTCCATATCGTACCATATCAACCCCGTTAATACCTATATCGTATCGTAATTCATATTAGCCCAACCGAAAAAATAGATCGTCTCATTTTGTAATTTTATAAATGAAATAATTCTTATGTTTTGTACAGTAAAGTAGTAAGTAATTAGTGTATAGTATACCACTTTAAATTTGGATTACTATTAGTGAATTATGATCTTGTTTAGGTACCTGGCTCCCTAGCATGGGCGTAACTTGGGGCCTAACCTTGGGGGGGGGTAAGGTTTCATAAACTCAAGTGTGTAGTGAGACCATCTATATTATAAAATTAATAAAATGTATTATATTATTACAAAAGAGACGATGTAAAGATAGCAAATTCCTAGAAATACAGCTGCGCTTATTACTTCATTATGATGTGTTCCAAAACAAATCTTTGTTTGTGTAAAAGAGACGCATTGTATTCCAGTTAATTAGGTCTCTAGGGTTTTTTTTTCGAACAGAAATATTATTTTGACGTATATCATTCAAATCTGTCAAACATTCTCCTTAAAAGTTTCTTCAAAAGAAATAGGAATAATAAACTTATACTGTGCTCGCAAGTTTAAAAACTGTCTCCTGTTTGACTATTTGTTAGTTTTTATTTATAACAACTGGAAACAAAAATTTATAATCCTCGGAACATTGAGGAGGCGAGTGCCCCCCTTGCCCCTCCCAAGTTACGCCTGTTCTACCTAGCTTCTCTGAGAACAGCTCACGATATCACCTCTGCAAGATTATAATGCAGCTCTTCCTCTATTACTTTTAACAGTTTGCAAACGCCTTTATATGTGTAATTAACCCTTTGTAATTGCAA
Organism: Magicicada septendecula; assembly: GCA_034769895.1. NCBI lineage: Eukaryota > Metazoa > Arthropoda > Insecta > Hemiptera > Cicadidae > Magicicada > Magicicada septendecula. The sequence continues at coordinate 265,400,982 of CM068371.1, forward strand.
ACTATTATCTCAATGTAAAACCTAATTCGTCTGAAAAAGGTCTAACTGTGTGATTCAAGAAAGGAAACAATAATAAAATCTTTGCTTGTGAGTTTGACTCACAGTGATACTGCTGTAATCCCTGAATAAAATGATCAGGAATCGGATGAGTGTGTATTAAATAATAGCAGAGACTTAATGGAATCGAATGTAACGGAATAGAGAATAATGGATAATCAATGATTGCATTTATTTCAGACTCCCATCAAGAGAAAACAATTGCTGGGGAGACTGAACAAATCGAGATGAGATCCGTGGGTGAAGAAGACAAGGAACCCCAGCGGCAGTGGGACGCATATGACATCGCTAATTTTGTTGACAATGTTGTCAAATAGTGAGAAAAATGAAGTCTTGACAAAACTGTGGTCACCACCAGAAACTTTTATTTACCCATCATCAGGAAAAGAAATTTAAAATTTCAAGGAAAATGGTTGATTGAATGGAAGTGGCTAAGCTACTTAAAGAAAGTTGATGGAGCATTTTGCAAGTTTTGTGTATTGTTCAACAAAGATTTTGTTGGTAAAGGAAGCCACCAGAAAATGGGCCAGTTATGTTCTGACAAATTTTTTTATTGGAAAAAAGCAAAAGAACGTTTCAGTGAGCACCAGCAAAGTTCGTATCACCGAAACAATGTTGAGGTCGCTCACATTATAATGAAAATTGAAACAAAACAGCAAGACTCAATTGACTTGCAACTAGATGAAGAAAGAAAAAATCAAATTATGGACAACAGAAACAAATTAGTACGTCATTGAGACTGTGCTTTTTTGTGGGAAACAAGGTTTAAGTTTAAGGGGTCATAGAGATACCGGCAGAGTTGGCGAAGATGCAGAGGAGAATGAGGGAAATTTCCGAGAGCTTTTACGGTACCGGGCAAAGTATGATGATAACCTACAAAAGTCGTTATCTAATAGCAAAAGTAATGCATTATACACTAGTTGGAAAATACAAAACGAAATTCTCGAAATAAGCAATGCCCTAATTCTTGATGGACTGCTGGCAAAGATAAATTCATCATCATATATTTCTGTGCTCGTTGATGAAACAACTGATATTGCTGGTATACAGCAAATGTCGCTTTGCATTCGTTGTACCGATTTCTTGATATCAAATGTGGAGGAACTTTTTTTGCAGTTTGTACCACTCCATGATATGATGTTACAGGCAAGGGAATTGCAGTTACAATTATTGACAAACTGAAGGATCTTGGAATAGATATGACCAAGTTGCGCGGGCAAGGATATGATGGAGCCTCTACTCTTAGCGGAAAATTTAATGGCGTACAAGTCCATGTTCAAGCCTTGTTTCCAAAACCATTATATGTTCATTGTGCTGCACATTCGTTACACTTAGCTGTATCAAATTCTTGTGAAGTTCCCTCAATTAGGAACTGTTTAGGTACAATTGGAAAATTGTATGACTTTTTTCATATTCCAAAAAGACAGTGTCTTGGACCAATGTTTAGAACAAGCAGAAAGTCGTTCAACCCACGGAAAACTAAGACAACTTTGTGCCACTAGGTGGGTGGAAAGATACACTTCTGTTGCTATTTTTCTTGAATTGTACGATGGTATAGTTTTGGCTTTAGACAGGATTGCTGAATGGCCAGATAAAGATTCTGCTAATGCGGCACACCAGTTAAACTGTACAGTAAAAAGAGCAGATTTTGTTATTGCTCTATATGTTATAAATCAAATCTTTTCCTACAGTAGCATTTTATGTAAATCACTGCAACAAAGAAGTATTGACCTGAAAAAGGCATGTGATCTTGCCGAAGACACAGCGCTGGAGATAAGAATGCTAAGGAAAATGGTAACTCAGAGTTCACTAAATTATTTTTAAGTGCTAAAATGAAAGGTGAAAAATTTGATTTCCCACTGAATATACCAAGAATTGCTAACAAACAAACATTAAGATGTAATGCGGATGCTGCTAGTTCAGAAGATTATTATCGAGTGTCAGTATACATCCCATTTTTAGATGCCTTTTTAAATAATTTGGAACAAAAATTTTCAAAACACTAGTCTATTTTGACAGGATTACAATCAGTCTTGCCAGCAGATCCTAACAGACTTTCCGAGGAAACTTTAAATGAGTTTCAATCTTTGGTTTCATTCTACAACAGTGACTTAAACGGGACAGTTGATGAACTAAAAATAGAGTTGAAGTTTTGGTACAGAGCCATTGCTAGGCTGAAGAAGGATGACTGGCCAAAGGATGCGTTAAGTGCTTTAAGGCACTGCGAAGAAAATATTCTTCCAAACTTTAAAACATTGTTGCACATATTAGCAGTTCTACCTGTGTCCACTTCTGAAAATGAAAGGACATTTTCCACTTTGCACAGACTAAAGAATTATTTAAGAATTTCTACTTCTGAGACTAGGTTAAACGGGCTAGCTCTTCTACACTTATATCGACAAATGACTCCATCAACTGAATCCATTTTAGATAAAATGGCAGAAAAGACACGAAAAATTGACATTAGTTTGAAATAGTGAATGATTGTGTTCCAACTACAAAAGAGTTGGTTCTGACTAGTTATGTTGTTTTTATAAATAACTGACTATATCCTCACAAATAAATGACTGTATTTACTGTTACTAAAGGATAAACTATAAATTAAAAACAATTATTTCAATAAAATCAGTATCTACGGATTAAGTAACTGAAATTATTTAGTATGCTTATATGCTTACATAATTTTTACTCACGACTGCCCTGCTTTTAGAGAAAAAATTAAGTTTTTGAACCCCCCCCCCTGCGAAAAAAATCCTGGGTGCGCCACTGATGTCACCTGATAGCCTACCTTTCAGATCCAGGACTACAGATGTACTTTTATATGGGATCTTAACTGAATTTATTAAATGGTTTGGATAGCCTCTTCTATCCATAATATTTCATAACGTTTGACGGTCTAGATTATCAAATGCTTTTTCCAGATCAACAAAAGCGGTATGCGTTTTCTGGTTATACTCCCGCATTTCTCTATTATCTGTCGTGATACTATGTTTTAAATATATTAAAAATTAAATTAAAACTCTCACGATACACAGAAATGCTGTATTATTGTGCATATGCAGAACATAGTGTTATTGTGTGTTATGCGCAATCCTATGTTATTGTGTGTATCATGTGTACACAGATAGGTGTGTCATTCCATTTATAACGTTTGGTTTGCAATTACGTTATGAAAATATATGTTTATGCGTCTAGGTGGCTTTGTGTATTCCGTTATGTACATAGTTCTCCAAGTGCTGACATCATCTCTAATTATGTTAGTCAGTATTTGTGTCAGCCGTTGTTGATGATGTACTCAGTATCAACTACTATAAATGGCTCTAGAATAATTTAAATTTTAAGTAACGGTATTATAATTCTGGTGAAGTCCTCCCATTGATTATAAATATGTGTTCCCCTTAGTATACCTTTCCACAACTGAATAAAATTATCGAATAATACGTTAAGTAATAATAATAAATATATTATTCTCAGCTAAATATTCTATTTGATTAATTATATACAATAAATCTTATTTGTTTAATAATTAAAATCCTGTTTTTGAAATAAGAGTACCTCGTATGCAATGTCAGTAATTTCTGACACTAAATTTGTTTAAATTAAGTTAGGTAATCACTTTTTATTGTCTTATCGTCACTGAAAAACCATAGCGTCCACCTTCTCATTGACACTGAGTGATCGATATTACTAACAATTCTTCTTCCAGGTGTTTCCGGAGGGAGCCCTTCTTGTACTTACTATAAACTTGTGAACTCACCCCTTCTCCCTCCACAAACACACACACACAAACACTGTCACGTGACGGTTCCCTCAAAATAAATATTAAACTTATAGATTGTAAAGTGACGGTTCTCCCAAAATAAATATCAAACTTATATATGTTAAAGAGTAGAAATATGCCAAAGTGCATAACCCAACCTAAACCTAATTATTAAAATCAATTGCAGTACAAAACAATAGTTACGTACTAAGTTTATGTTGAAAGTTATATGTTGTAAAATGTTTGTTTTAGCTTATAAAGTGATATACCATAGTCAAGTAAAGTATGTAGGGAATGTCACAGAATTGTAATACTTACTTCTGTTAAATACTGTAGGTCATAATGCCTTAAAAATATGTCAGACTCATGTCACATTGGGCATAAATAATTAATATTATATAGTAAAGTGTAATGGAAACCATATGAAAATATTGTAGCTAACATCTGTGACATAAAATTGAGTGATTAATAATAAGGAATCCTGAACTAATTACCCTATTATAGAACTTGTCAGGAGGACAATTAATATGTTTAAAGAGTTACTAATATAGTTGGTTGAATTATAGTATATACTTTGTGTTAATATTAGTAAACGTCATGAATATACTGTTACAAGGAAACAGATCATGATGATTAGGATGTTAAGGAAAAAACTGTTTATTAAAAGTTGTGGTATGTAATTTGTATTATTATTGGTAAACATCATGAACAAACTGTTACAAAGAAACATGTCATGATGATTACTATGTTAAGTGAAGAAAAACTGTTTAGTTAAATGTTAACAGTATCTAATGTGTATTAATATTAGTAAATATCATGAACAAACTGTTGCAAGTAAACAGATCATGATGATTATTATGCTAAAGAAAGAAAGCTGTTTATTTAATTGTTATGATTTATAATTTGTATTATTATTAGTAAACATCATGAACAAACTGTTGCAAGTAAACAGATCATGATGATTATTTTGCTAAAGAAAGAAAGCTGTGTATTTCAATGTTATGGTTTATAATTTGTGTTAATATTAGTAAGAATTAGGTATAAACTGGTACAAAAAGAAACAGGTCATTATGATTATTATGGTAAAGTGTATAATAGCTAAACCAAGAAATGGCTTTAAAATATTGTATAAAATTTTTATTTATATTATAGTAAGTTTTAGAAGAACTGTAGTAAGGTAAAAAGTATGAAATAATACATAATGTGATTGTATTTCCTAATTAAGCAATGTATATTAGGAAATTAACGAAGTTAAAGTATGAATAAGATAATTATGTTAAAATTTGTCATAACCATTACTAATATTAATGTATTTAACTGTTATTATCACATTTAAGGTGAATAGGAACTGTGTTAAAACATTAAAAAAGGGCACTTTCATAAATAAAACATAAATTTAGATAAAAAATCCAAAATTGTAATTTCTAAGATACTGAACAGAAACCCATCTTGTGAGGTGTCTAAATAATCAGTGGAAAAAGGGGAATTCATTAATGACCATCTCATTAAAATTAGATTCAGTATAAGGTGGGAGTTTCAAAATAATTATTTGATGGTATATTGGAACTAGAAAAAACCGACGCCATCAAATGAAAATGCCTAGGGCTTCGACCAATCGGAATTTTGCAAGTTTTGGTCCAAGAAGTCAGAAAAATTAACCGACTCCAGTTAGTTGATTGTTACACCTCGAAGAGTACAGAACAAGCTCTCTGTGTTACTTGTGTCCAGGAAATTATTAATGAGTATCGAACACCAGACAGGTTAGGTGACCAAGATATATTTGTGAGTTACGAAATTCAGTGAATAACCTAATCCGTGAATTGTGAAGAGTGATTTACCAATATTTAATTGTGAAAACAACATACCAGAGTTTAAAAAGTGTATAATAATTTGAGAGATCAACCCAACTCATAATTTCTATATAACCTAAATGTAACATTGATTATACACTATTTTTATTATTTGAACAATCACTGAACCCCTTAACACTAACACTTTTGTAATCATTAATTGTAAGATATTTTTGTGTACACTTAGAATTAAGAAGTGAATTTGTGGTTAACCTAGAAAGACACTGAACACTATTATTTTACACTACTGAAAACTGTTCGTGGATTAATTATAAGTAATTATTTATTTTCTGTAATATATCGAAGAACTGTGATGTTTTGTACTTCACTGAGGACATTTTTCAAGCAAATTATTGTAGTCAGAAGAACCCAGTAACATATTTAAGTTGAATTAATAAACAAAAATTAACCTAGTCCCTGAGACTTTTTCGATACTGCAACCCGTGAGCGAGTAATTGTACAGTTCGGGTAATTAACTAATAATTTTCAAAGAGTATTTATTTATTCTATAATAAAAGAATATTGAAGTAAACGAGTTCAGAGTTGTTGTAATTATTTGGAAATATTAATAAAATATTAAAATACGAGTGCTTCTGCAGACAGAATTGGAAGCGAAGTCTGGTAGTGGTCAAGGGTACCAAGTGAGCCCCGATAATAAACAGATTTTAAATTATTATTTATTTCAATCAATTACTAAAGTAATCATACATTCTACAAACAAATACTTGATGAATTATTTTTATATTGAAAAATAAAATAAAGTAATTAAAGGTAAATTAAAAAACGTAAATAAATTAGAACGTTACGAAAATTAGGGCTTACAACAAGAGGGGATATAGGAAGAATTTAAATACACTACCTATTACAACATTGAATTTAAACATTTATCAACTTTTTATTATTTATTTTTGAATTACATATTTGGCGCTCACAACTCGAGAATAACCCAATACTGCTTTTAATTTATTTTATTATTACATAATTGACCTAACGACGTGTGATAACACAGAATAACAAAACGCAACAGACCATTTTAATTTTAATGAATTTATTTAATATTACATAAGTGTTGCTTCAAACGTGAGGCATATAGCCTACGCAGCATTTGAGTTTGATTTATTATTTATTCACTGTTACAACACACACACACAAATTCTCCTCCACTTCTTTGATTTCCTGTGAGTGGGCTCCTTCAAGCGTGCGTACGTGTTATTTCTTATAGTCTTTTCATAAAAGCCTCCTTTACTGAATTTTTTTGCATACAAATTATCTTACGAAAACATAAAATTTTCACTATTTCAAAACATTGGTCGGAATCTTTCTGAAGTGAAGTGGATGCTTGTAACAAATGACTGCGCCCGGACGTGCGCGCGTGTCTGTTTCGTGTAAAAATATTATTGCGTAATTTCTTTCTATTTTGTTTGATCCATCAATAATGACATTAAACATAAATTCTGTATAGGTCTATAGTACGTGCAATAACTAGTTGAATATTCAGGTCATTAACTGTTCTGCATAGGTCATTCTATGTTCTATCTATTATTATGTAGGGCTACCATGGATTTATTAAGCTACATGTTTTGGACACCAAGAAATTACAACTTAAATATTATTTGTCACTTGTTTAATATTAATTAATCAGACAATAATGAGTTAACACAGTGCAGTGCGATGTTAATAACAAACATAATAATAATTTTTCCAGAGGGAAAATGGAAAATCTTCAATAATACACTAAGGAGAGTGCACGTTTTTCTGCGCGTGAGTTTCCTACCTGCTAAAAACCATATACTTTGACGTCTTGACGTAGAAAATCTACCGTGGAATCTCTCATCCACTCATAACTTCAGGATTTCGTCAATTCTTGCTTAATGACAACCAATTATCCTTAACTTGTACCTACTTGAAACTTCCGTGACGCCTCTTTTTTCTTATAGTAGTGTTTGCTCGCGAATAAAATAATAATAATAATATGCTGATTTACAAATATCAATAAATAAATATCTAACTAAATCTTCTTTTCCTTTTTAATATAAGAAAAGCTATTTGAATAAGAGTATAATTTAATGATGTCCAGTGTCATCAATTTAAATAAATGTAATATGCAATAAAAATGGTATACGAGTGCTAGTTGAAAAGTTCACGGAGCGACATCTATAGCCAAGCGGCAGAAAACAAATGTTCCGTGTGTTGTAAAATTTATATTTCGTATAAACACCAGTTAATTTCGAAATTCCTCTGTCAATTTATTCATTACTTACCAGGTGTTTGAAATTTACGTGTCAGGCATGGTTTAAAAAATGGACAAGAACACTAATTCTTTGTTAAAAATGGACTAACGCCAATGGAAGTTTACAACAAAATGTTAAATGTTATAAATTTGCTGCATCTGATATCTGGAATGTTTGCACTTTTTGGACGTTCACTACAGGGATAACCTTCAATTCCCGTACGACAACGTTTAAACTCAAATTCCCACTTACGAACCGTTCTTTTCAAAGCGCAGCATTTCCTAACATGTTTACCATTTTTTTGTGAATTTCCATTGGCGCTAAACCTTTAACAGATAATTCAATCACAGCACAACGTTTGATTTTGTTCATTTTCAAAACACGCGTGACAATTAATAATTTCAAACTGCCGGTGAACAATAAATAAATTGACAGGTATACCTGAAAATATGACGATAGTTTACAAGAAATATGATTCTTACGGCACACAAAAAATTTTAATATTACTGCTACTCTACAGATGTCGCTCCGCGAACTTTTCAACTGACCCCCGTATGTTCTGCAAATAAACATCAGTATTTAAAATTCCCTCAGCTTTTTACTATTCCCTGATACCTGAGGCTGTAGATTCCCTCTGGTTTTCCATCGGGACTCCTGATGGGCTACCTAATGTCCGGTAATACCCTCCGTTGTCTTCTTCATAACCATTCGTCATCTCACTCTGCCTTTAATCTACACCCACCGTATACTTATTATTTCTACAAAAGCATTTCGATGCCTGCAACATTTTATTGTATTTTTTTATTTTCTGATAGAATTAAGTTAATAGAAGCCCTCACTTTCGTCAAAATTGCTCGCATTCCCAAAGCAAACTAATTAAAATTCACTTTATCTTTTGATTACTGAATAGAATCAAACATTTTAATTGGTCAGAGTCTTAAAAAATATCACATGCCACAACGCTGCCTGTAAAATTTGTTAACTTATATTTATGGCCAACAAAAACATTTTATGCAAATAATCGTCTTTACACCTTTCGTCTATCTTTTTACGGTGATTCTATTTCTATTTAATTTCAATACTATAGGTTATGAAAAAATTTTTTATAGAAATTCAGAAAATATTTTAAGCGGCTTACATGTATAAAGTGTGAATTTTGATAATTTAAAGAGTTTGCGGCTGAAAAGCCTGTTCACTGATTCACTTTTTCTGTAAGACTACGCTTTTTGACATTGGATCCAAAAACTGTACGTGAAGGTAAACACTACACGTTAATTATATATGGTCGACGTTAATACCAAACTCATATTATAAAATTTATCACCAAACAATATAATATTGATTATATTATTTTTATTAAAATTATATATTTTGAACCATTACACACACGCACGCACGTGCACACACGCACAAGGCGTGCGCGCGCGCATACACACACACATTTCAATGGAAGATCCTGTTCCCTGTTTTCTCATAACATGCTACAATTTTACAATAAAAGAAAGTATAAAATAATGAAATATGTAGAGTTTTATCATGTAAGAAAATTTCCAATTATACTCATAATCAAGTTAATGTAAGTGCAAACATGTAGTGCGATACATGAACATATGTGTAATTATCGTAAATTCCGGTTACGTTTTCCTTTTTAATAATTCGATGTATGATTCATACTTGAAAGTCGTAAAAGGAACAATAAGTATTAGGTTATTTCTCTTCGGGTTGAAAAAAATTCTTTGCCAGAATAACCCTATATTTACATGATTTGATTGTAATTCCTTCAATTAAATAATTTCTGTAGAGAAGGAATACGTATCTGATCAGTCAGTATTTTAGAATTTCAGTCGAGATTAATAAAACTAGCCGTAAGTTCAATTTATATCGGTTATTCCAACGTGACTCGCGTGGTCCTCCTACAAACAATAAATATCGAGGAACTGCTACAAGTGAATGGATTCACCTCCATTTAACGCTGCATGACAATCTCGGAAAGATAATGTCTCAGTTACGCTAATATTACAAACTAACTGTAGTTTCGACAGCAGTTAAAATCAGATGATTTCCGTGTTAGTGGAAGATAGTCCGCATTAGTTTAGAAAGACATTTGATGCGTTTTGGATTTGGTTGAATCGAAATTCACCACGGTCGTACCGAGTTTAGCCTGGAAATTTCCCAATAACAACCCGAAAACGACCCTGAGAAATTCTACCATTCTTAAGGATCATATGGTTTTTGAGGTGTTAACTGAAGATTATCTTAGCTGGACTCCAGCTGGGTAATTGTTTGAGTCCACAATGGGAAGTATATTTAAATTATAATACATGTAAAATTGTACTATGGTCCAAATGAAAACTCAAAAAGATATTAATGACTAAAAACTGCGTACAAACGAACGATTAAAAGACGCTTAATTTTACTTAATTTTTGTTGGTCAGCAGGCTAAATGAAAGTTAAGTTAGTATTACGAACTTTTAAATTTTAACGTTTGTTCGACAATTAGTTTTCAATAAACCATCGATCCAAATATATGCCCCGGAATTACTAATTTATCTATGCTTATCCATAGATAAATATATAAATGTATAGATTACATCGCGATATAAAGTATATATTGCAAAGGTATAAATTGTATGAACAGTGTGCAACCATGCATACGTAAATTATAATGACCATAAAATTGAACACTCTGCACAGTTTCAAACTTTCACAGACTGGTAAGCCAACCGATGTTTGTCATGAGGGGTGAAATCTGTGTGGACATTGTTAAACAGTGTAAGTTATTAGTCGTAGCGTAAAGCCGGTTCAGACTGGAAAACTAGACGAACGCAAAACTATACGTTTTGGGAAATTCATTAACAGTACCAGGAAACGGTTTCTTCAACGGGCTGTGCAGAATGTTATGCGGCCGTGGACTCGTAGTGCGAATTCGTCTGCATGTAAGGTGACACTGTAATTGTTTGTTTATTACTCCACTAATTAAATAATTACAGATTAACAAAAAACACGTTCATGAAATGCAAATACTGCGAATGAAGAACAATTATTCTGTTCGCTGAAATTGCTCTAAACACGATGAAAATCGCCAGGATAGGTAAATAATTGTTCATATTTGTGAAAATGACACGAAGCCTGTTGTAACATCCAGCGCCGTTGAAGAAGTCTTGGACAGATATGGAACGTCAGGCGTTTATATACTTAAATCTGGTAAACCATTCTCTTTTTTGATATCTGATTGTCACTCCGAACGCTTTGTGTTTCGTGGATTTTGCCGAGACTTGACAAGGCTGTAAAATGCGCGCGCCACCTTCAGGAAGGCCACCATGAACACACACAACAGGACAGAGAGATCGACAGCATCAGGTGACGAACTGAATTATTTAATTATAAAAAAAGACTGCCTGTACAGAGACAATAATGGTAGAATAAAGAATCTAACAAAACGTATAGGCCTACATCTTCAAATAGTTTGTATACATTGTAAGTAGTATATATTTACATAAATTTTTTTTCAAGATTAGGCCTACCATTATGAACTTTGATACGAAGCTTTCCTGAAGCACGCTAGGCATTACATTTTTTTGGGTGAACATTGTTGAAATTAGAATGGTTTTCCTTAAAAAATATGTACTATCAGAATTTTAAATAATGAAATTTTTAGTTAAATTGATAACTTTTAATTGTCAGTGATCTCTAAATGTGTCAGAAACAAATAATAAAATTAATTTTATTTTTGTAGCATCTGAACCCGAAACCTATAAGTAATGTATTAATGTAATGATTATGTCATACTATAATTATAACACATGCATACTTAGGTGAAGGTCATATATTTTTTAATTTATATTATTAAATATTAAATAAATAATAAATATTAATTAATTATATGTGTGTGTGTATGTGTGTGTGACAATTATATTTTCTCAAAATTATTCTTATTGCAATTATAATTAATTAATAATAAATATCTATTTCTACAAGAATATATTTTTAAATTAATTAAAATATCTCGACAGTATGTTCTCTGTCATCCTCAGAATATTCTTGTGTGTGTGTGTGTGTGTGTGTGTGTGTGTGTGTGTGTGTGTGTGTGTGTGTGTGTGTGTGTGTGTGTGTGTGTGTGTGTGTGTGTGTGTGTGTGTGTGTGTGTGTGTGTGTGTGTGTGCGCAATGTGTCATGTACTATTTATCATATTATTCAAATAATGGATGGAAATTTTCATAGTAGCGTTAATTATATGAACAACATCGTACAGCCTACAATTGTTTTCAGTGCGTCCTAAACCCATTCGTAGCTAGAGCTTTCATAACCCGAACACGACATTGTTGCAGATATTAGGTACTCCTTGTTCTCATTTCATACAGTTGTCACAAAAGGAGAATATTTGACGATGTTTCGATGACTTTTAATGTATTGTAGATTTTTAGGCAATACGAGTATGTTGAATAGCAGCCAACATTACTTTTGTAATATCTATTGGATTGATCTTTACGATTTTAATAGTATACAAAATTAATTACGTACTTGTTTTGGATCGTATTCAATAACTGGGTAGATTCAATACAAACAAATAGTAGTAAAACTTTCCAAAATTTTTTAATTTCTTGTACTCCTCGGAGTACGGCAGATTTGAAACTACAATCGCCGTCATGACACAGTGCACACATATCCCAATTATATATAAAGGCCTAGTACATTTGTTGATTCATGAAACTTATATATAATAATTATATTTATTATAATGTAGTGTGTATTATCAACTAAATGATTTAAAAATATATATCAAGTATTATTAAAAATTTCCAATGTATGTGTGGAAGAGGAAAAGTTAATTGTTTCGTTCAAAATTTACATGAAAATACTCTAACTGCTAATGAAATTAATTAATTTTTCAATTACTTACGGTGATACCACAATTACTGAATAACCATTAATCGTTCGCATTGGATTTGTTTTCCTATTCTTATTTTTTAACAGAACTAAAAGATTAACCGAATATTGTCATAAAAGCAAACATAATTTAAATTTTATTTATTTCAAATGGTTACAAATCTAAATTAAGCGATATTAAGCTCGGTAATCGCACACGTATCCGTACGTGCCTATGGTGTGTGTGTGTGTGTGTGTGTGCGCGCGCATTTAAAACCTTCAGAATAAAAATTCTTTTTATTGAAGCCCATATGTTAGTTGATATATCAATATTTTCATCAGTGGCAGCTGTCAAAAATGTGAATAGAGTATTTTGTCAAAAATGTTTGGCTAACAAGAATTTGGCACCGACTAGGAAATATTTGACATTTGTCGAATTTCAACTGCACCAAAGGAACTGGAAGTATTTTAGTGTATTCACAAAATAAAATAAAATATTTAATGAAACTTACTGCTAACATAAATATGCACATATATAATGCATAAATATTAAATCCATTTGCAATTATAGGCTTACGTACAATTATAAGTGTACGTGTATACGTGTGTTTTGTGTGTGTGTGTGTGTGTGTGTGTGTGTGTGTGTGTGTGTGTGTGTGTGTGTGTGTGTGTGTGTGTGTGTGTGTGTGTGTGTTTTACATAAGGGTGTATATGTAGGCCTACATACATATACGAATTTGTAACTATATATAAGTATAATTACATTCATATATGCTCATATTTTTCTTGATTTTTTTTATATATTAGCAATAATAAAATTTTTACAAAAATATATTTTTTTATTATTTTGTAAATTTACATATGATTCGAAAGTATCATCATCAGATATAAATTAATAAATTCAAAAGTTTTTAATCAATTGTTCAAAACATTTGTTTTATATGTAGACTAAATTTAATGTTTTTGTGTATATATAAAATATGTATAAAATTAATTGTAAAATATAATATAAATATTTATTATTTTATTAAATTAGTAATAAATAATGGCTCCCATGTATACCACCGAAGTAGCTTACGAGAAGGCATGGTAGGCTGCCTTATGTGTGGCGTACGGCACACAAGGAAGGCAGTGTGACCAGCACTACGCTTCAGCCGCCTATTATTATCCCCAGAATGTTATCCCAGGTACTCATTTTCAACAGGCTGAGTCGACCTGGGGGCTGAAAAACGCACCTTGATTTTATGGTGCGGTCCCGGGAATGAAATTTTGAAAATATTATCATTTTTTGTATTAATCTGAATTTGTTCTCGTATTAATTTATTACTGGTTTATGTTTAAATATTTCTAAATTTTCCCATGAGGTCATTTTTGAACCTTTGGAAAAATGTTTTTAGAAAGTGATGTTACTTAAATTTAGAAATGTGCGTTGTTTTTGATTGAATCTGTAGCTAAATTTGATTTGTATATATCGGGTTATAAGTCTTATATATATCTTAGACCTTAAAGGAGGCCTTGACTACTTAGTATGGATTGTCGCGCGACTGAAGAAGAAGAATACATATACAACAGCTGTTTTGAACAATTGATTTAAAAATTTTTTGAATATATTAATATTTATATCTGACGATGATTGTTGGATTACTATCAAAATATATGTAAATTTACAAAGTAGTGAAAAAATATATTCTTGTAAAACGTTTTATTATTATTATTATTATTATTATTATTATTATTATTATTATTATTATTATTATTAAAGTATAAAACATAAGTAATTACACTTATACTTATACTTACTCGTATAAGTAAGTATAACAAAAATAATTACCTCAAAAATTTATATTAAAATAAACTAAATACGAATATTGAAGTATATCCAAATATCTTTTAATATAGAGTATGTCTGTACATTAGTTCTAAATTGTAATTATTAAATTTTTTGTTAATTTTTCGAACATTCTTACATATAGGCGATCCGTAATCATATATGAGAGTTGGTTCTTCTTATTATTGCTTATAAGAACACATTACTTATTCATTTTGTAACAGCAGAGGAGGTGATATTCTCACGAATCAATATATGCAATTTCTCTAGAGATATTTATTTTATCGCAGTTTATCTTCATAATACCAATGAGATTGCCAACTGATAACTACCTAAAACCCATTATTATGTAAAATTTTAAAATTGCGTACCTTAGACGAAATGCGTGGTTTATAGAAAGGCATTTATGAAAATGTGTACATTTCTTGAAAAATTGTTTCTATTACTAAGGAGAATAAATTAATTTAGTTTTTATATAGTATCCAAGTCACTTTTTCACAATAATTTAATTACCTTGTATCCGTCAGTGACTTCGTTCTAGCGTTTTTTATATAAAAAACGCTAGAACGAAGTCACTGACGGATACAAGGTAATTAAATAAATTAATGTTGGATTGGTGTAGCACATCGGTACGTCTCACAACAGGCATATATTGTAGAACTATATTGTTTCCAAATTGTCGTTTAAATATATGGATGCTATTGTTAACGTGTATACCGTCTGTTTACGTTGGATGCTGATCTCATTAAAAAACGAAGAGAAACATGAACAGGTATCATCTCTCAGCTATTTCATCTTTGATGTAGTTTATAAATTAAGACATTACCCACTGGTGATAAGCAAAACCAAATAACTCACCACACTTTATACTGTACATTCTGTCCCTTAAAATGATTTTGATTACATTAAAATAAGTTTCAAAATGACTATTTTTCCTTAGACTCTTTGCCCGTGTTGGACAAAAATTCGTTTAACTATTGACGTTGATTTTACATTATTTTCAGACCCATGTTACTAAAACGCCTTATTTTGCAAGTGGGTCTGTTGGAAGAAACATAATCGTAAAAAAGCCTGGTCTCAGCTATTTAAAGTACTAAGGCTAAACCAAACTATTAATACAAGCTCTTTTCGTAAAATATCATTACAGACTTTTCGTAAAATAACAAATGTAAAACACCTTCTAAAAGTATGCCTGGAATTTATATGCTGTTTCTCCCCCCCCCCAATTGACTGTATTCCTGTTTGTCTCTCTGTACCTCTCCCTCCCCTATCTTCCCCCTATCCACTATAATTTTGTGCATCAACATTTTTTTTTATAAATTATGTAAATTTAAATAATTAATTTTCTTTAATTTCGACTTTCACTGCTACTAGGTGTAAGATAAAAATTCTTTCGATAAGCTGGAACTAGCCTTTACTATAAACGATGAAGATAATGTTAATCATCTTGCAGTGTAAAGGCGTTTCAGTGCCGTCTGTAAGAACATTACCATTTCTCGGAGTTCATGTAAATACATTCAGCCGTAATTTTCTACCTTTACGAAGTATGTTATTGCATAGAAAAGGAAAGGGTGTTTGAACTCTATGTTTAACAGAATATATAGGTAATAATAGCTACAGAATTATAAAGAGATTTACGATGTTTGTTGTACGAAGAAGGCAGAATGTATTGAGGACATCACATGTTAAAATAAGTACTTAAGTATTTTATGAAAACTTTGATAGATTAGTATCTACGTATTAAAAATTTCAATATAACATATTTTGTTTAGTGAAATTCCAATTGAGACTCAAAAAATAATCATGACAAGTAAAAGTTAATCTGAGAAAAATGTAGACAAGTCAAACAAAACATTCACTAAGAGACTGTGCAAGCGGAGGAAGTAACAATATTGACAACTTCAAAAGTAAGTAAATTAGGTGAAAACTTCTAAAACAGTAATAACCATCAAATATTGCAGTTTGAGAAATTACTAATTGAATAAGTGAATGGTGGACAGATTTGGGAAGGCAAGCAATATTATGGAAAGTAACAAACAGCCCTAAGTTTCAAAATGAAAATTTCTAATCATTTTACAGTTAAGTACGGAACAATGAATCAAACAACGGAATGAAATCAAATTACAATCAATTAAGGATCTCACAATTGTATAGAGGCAGTGTGCTCTCTTTAACCGAACAGAAAGAAAAGAACAGAAAAGACTATTGGCCGGTATGGTTCAGATCGTACTTTTGTACGCAGCACCAATATGAGTAAAAATGCTGAAAAATAACTAGCTGACAGAGAACGGTCTCAGTGCAAATTTTAATAGTATTTCTAATCGTCTCAGGATACTATATAGTATTAGAAAGTATTGTGCTCTTCTTGGCACGATTTCTAACATTAGCTGTCTTTACATAAGAAAGAACTTAAGTCTGCTATCAAATAAAAAAAGGAATGCCACATGAGCTCTCTGTAGCCAGCATTAACAGAGCAGTGAAGAAAAGTGCCAGAATTATTGGGACAATGAAACAAGAGGCAGATGGACTCGACAGGTGAACCCATAAAGAGAGTACGGGGAGGTGAACTGCTTCAGACTCAGGCTCCCATAGGACATAAATGCTTTAATGAACGCTTGAACAAATTGATGATCCAGACATTAGACTCTCTGGTTTCTGTCGAGATAAGAATGATAATGTTATGGAGAGCTGTTTACTTCCTCTGCATGGTAAACAGGTAGGCTAAAATTAATGAATACCTTGAGAAGTAGAACTATTTCTTATTAATGACTAAATGGAGATAAATCGAGAGGTGTGGAAAATGTTGAAGTAAAAAACCTGACAGTGAAAGAAAAAGATCTGATACTTCAGTAAATGGAAAGTAAAAGGGGCACTAGCTGAGTGGCCTGACCTTACGTGAAGTAATGTCATTGTTCATCGTACACTGTTCAGGATAATTTAAGATCAGGAAAGGAAGATATCCTGATGTGTATATTCTTTAGGAAAACTCTCACACTAACAAAGGTACGGGCTGGTAGATGTCTAATTGTTAATTCGTGCAATAATTAACGAATATTTATTCTCATATTAATGTGTTCTTATTAACAATCACTGAAAATATAATTTCTATATAAGCTAGCACAAAAACAAGAAATTTGAAATCTTTATGTAATATAAGTTCAATTTTCTCCCGCGCGCGCGCGCTTGTGTACGAGCACATTCTCATTCGTTTTCTGTTTTCGTAAGATTCCAACGTAAAAGAATTGTTTTATAGTGAAAACGGCAGGAACAACTGGAACAGTGTATACCATTTGGAAACAATAATATATGCTGGCAAGTGTATTCCTCTCTAGTTTCAAGTAGCGTTAGTATCATATTTAATTTATGTGTGTTTTACTGCCTGACATCTCTTGCTGTACATGAATCAACAACGTGCGCATCTCCGTGATTTTCTTTATTCATGTGCTATGGAATAGACAGGTAGTAGGCGTTTTAGGTTAAAGAAAAATACTGAACAACTTTGATTTTGTATACAATACAAACATAATTTATTTTCTGAACTCATATTCAATTCCATCGACTCTTCAAATATTGTAGTGCTGGTTCAGTATAGATTATTTAACACAAAATAATATAAGTGGTCACGAAAATTCAAAATCGGCACATAAAGTTTACAGCGTAATCAATATATAAAATACTAAAAACTCAATCACAACTAATTAGCCATTAATGCTGTAACAAATCATAGACTGCCACATTTTTCAGCAACATCTACACTGCATACAATTTATCAGTTCAGTTCCTAATTATATACTTTTTGTTGGCACCTTCTTTATAATGTCGATCATCCATTTTCGGTTAGTAATTCCCCGAAACTAAACACTAATACAATATTAAGCTCTCAGTAGTATAAAATGGAATACCAACATACATTTATTTTTATTATACGCATCATATGATCAGTTATTTATAATGTTCTTTAACCTACTGTTTTAAGGGAACACTTATTTTTGCTCACTAAAATAGAAAAGAATATTAAATACTTTACTCACTACAAATAGAAAAGAATAATAAGTAAGTCCAAAAAGCACTTTTTGTACATTATATTAACATTCACAATTTTTTTTTAATTGTCACAAAACACACATTGAAAAATGATTAACATATATTTACCTTTGTTCTTAAAAATATATAGTTTTCCATTATTATTATTAGTACAATAATTTTATGAATAATCTAAAAAGTGTTAACATTTTATAATGTGAACCCATACCTCTGACGCTCCGGACAATATACAAGTTCGTGTTGTCATAAATTTTAATAATATTTTGGTAAAATTAAGAAACACCATTTATTGTATACTATGATAAAAACTGTACATCAATGAAAATGCTCTGTGATAGTTGGAGATGAAAAGTGAAAAGTTACTTCTTAAAAAAAGAATGTAATTTCATAAATTGTTAAGTGATAGCTTACACAGACGTTTACAGTCAGGGACAACCATTGATTTATTTTAGGTAAAAATGTCTCACAAATAATGCTGCTTATGCATGCTATACTTTTAATTACCTCCGTATCAGAAATAAATATTTCAACAAGTGTACAATATGTTTACCTGAAACTCAGTATTTCTTAATACAATTTAGTCCTAATTCTTTCAAAGTCACTGACCTACTTGAGAAAACGGTTCAACAAATAGATTTGATATAATCGATGTAATATGGTGATATTCTCCGTAAAAACACAAATGGTCTAACAAAATTTTAAATGTAGTTTCAACCATGAATTAATATTACCTTGCTCCTGCGACATATTTTGGTGTGGGTGTTTGTATGTATATTTGGTGAGATACTTAGCATATATGTGCGATTAAAGTATGGCATGATATGTGTGCTTTGAGTATTACAAACAGAAAGAAATTAATTTTAATTGTAATTTTGATTTAAAAAAGAGCGTTGCATGTTATACAAATCTGGATAGGCGAAATTACAATTAAAGTTATTTAAATTTTGTAATTAGAATTAATATTGTTATTGTTTTAATCGAGTTCCTAAGTATACCACTTTCTTGTGAGATACTACAGAAAGAGATCAAATTTTAATTTACCAATTTATAATTTTTCGTTACACTTGAATGTACGTTCGGAATATAAACTTATAAATTAAAAACAGAATTATTCCGATTAGCGGTTTCAAGCTTCTCAGCTCATCCTGAGGATGAGCTGAGAAACTGGAAAGCGCTAATCGGAATAATTTTTCTATAGTGGTGTGCAACAGTAATAATTCTGTTTGTGTTTATAACCACTAACACAACTTTCTTCATTAAACTTCTTATAAAGTAAGTCTTCACAATGTACGTTCGCAATAAAGTAAATCTTCACTTAAATTTATGACGCTTGAGTTTAACTGTGAACTATACCTTAGTGCACAATATGCATTCTTACACTAAATATAGATTATATGGAATTTAATATGTATTCTACATTTTTGTTCCCAAAATATGCACTTAATACATTAATCAGAATATTTTTTTACGAACACCAATTGCGCCACCAATATATTTGTTGTTGTTGTTGTTATTGGTAACAGCACAAAAATTTATTATTATTATACAATTTTATTTTGAATCTACTTAATCGTTCTCATTAAGTTTGATTAAAAATTAAATAATAACTTAACGCTGATAGTGATACAATTGTATCGTATGTAGCCCATATTAAAATAAAATAACACCAATTTCTCCCACAAAGCCAGCAAAGATATAAGAATAACATTTTAAAAATATTTTAAACACTGAAATATTTTAATATGGTTTAACCTTTAACTTTCTGAATTGACAAAGAAAATGAACGTACTTGTTTCCAATCTATTTCTTCGCTTTTGATATATAATTACGAAAGCAGATGAAAAATTAAATTATAATCTGAAAATTCAATAGAAATAGTATCATTCCAAGCATTGGTAATATTGATTATTAATTATGAAAAAATTAAAAATTAAAAATTTTTAATTTAATTATTTAAAATTATGAAAGCAGTACCGGTACCGAAAAAACGGTAGTATCTGCCGTATATTTTTCTTATGGAATATGCCCTACAACCACTTTTCACCGTAAAATATGCAATGCCAGTGACAAAATTTTGGTGTTGCTTCAAAATTAAGTAGAAACAATGAGCTCATACGTTTCTTATGTTGCAATAGAATGTCTCGTTTTATAAGATTTTTTATGTAATAATTAATCTAAACTGATCAAAAATTTCAAGTAACATTACTGTTGGCGTTAAGTTTTACAATACAAAAATTCAGACATTAAAAAAATTGTTAATTTGTAATACAATTAATCTAAAATTAAATATTTTACAAAACAAAAATCTTTGGTTAGGTAAAACTGACATTACTTCTGAATAATTCACATAATATAATAATTACGTGGTAATAGTTGCCACACTATGCGCAAGATGCTTTCTGTGCGTCCCACCTAACTTTGATGCAGCTGTCTGCAAAATACGCACTCCATGAGAGACATTGTTTACCCGATGTTCTTATACATAATGTGTAAGAACAGTCTGTAATAAGTACTAAGTAATATATAATAGGGGCTGACAGTTTGATTTTGATGTCGGTTTGAATATTTTTTCATATTATATTAAAAACTTTAGAAAATTAAATAACGTGTAACTAAAATATCTTTTAAAAACTCGTAATTGACAAAAATGTTTTTACAGTTCCTTATAAGTAATAACGTGAAATCGGCAAAAGTAAAAACATGGAACTCTTCTTAATTAAAATCTAACCGAATACCGCGAATTTAATTTTTGTCCATTACTGGCTGGAGACCGTAGTGGGTGGTTAACTATGTTCTGTTTTGACAGTATACACTAGCCGGAGTGAGTGACAAATTCCGTGCAACACAAACAGTACGTCACGCCCTGATACTGTTTAATAACTAAACAGTGCTAGCTAGAGTTATACAGCCAAACAGCGTCAACCGATACACCAGACAATCACATCGTTTGATGCGCTGACAGTACATGCAGTGCGAGGGTCAAATAAATCTGTGATTTTTTGAACTCGGCAGTACTTTTGTGAAACACTATCAGTCAACATAATAAGTGCTCATGACATACGAGCTGTGATGTGTATGTGCGCGAAATTTATTTGGACGCCTAGAATAACATTGGAACCAGAGGGACTGTAAAATAGGTAGAATAAGAGAACAGCCACTTTTATACACATATGGTTTTTCTGAAATACGATTACCGGCATTTAAAAAGTATGACATGTTCAACCAGAATAATATTGATATATGTAAAGCGAAGCAGTACTCTGTTTATGTATTTCAACTGCCAAAAAACAAACAAAACTTAATAGTATAAAAAAGTCTCAAGCGTTTAAACAAATCACATTACAAATAGAAGTAATAGGTTTAAAAGTTTATACTTAGCTTGGCAGATTAAATGCAAGTATTTAATTTACTTTTACATTAAATCTCGAAACTAAAGAGTCATCATGAAAAGTAGTTTTTCACGATGTGATAATTTCAAATTAATACGATATAACAATAAACATTTCCGCATAATGTCATGTGTTTGAAATCGTACTGTTCTGAACCCACTGTCACGCAACTTGGGAGAAAATTTACAGCCGTTTTACTCAAATGTAGTATGAAAATTGTTTATAAATTAAATTAAAATAATGACCCTAAAAAAGACTGCTTCTTATTGCTAAAAAACAAAGACGCTCAACTTTATTTTCGACAAAACACTTTCATTAACTTTCAAACAAACCTGGAATTTTGACACCTGGTCTGAAAATATTTTAAACAACAAATATCACTGTACCCATAGTGCAGTTGTACATGTTCAAATTAAATAAACAAATATTCATAAATGCTCATATTTTTCTTGTATATATATTTTATATTATTATTAATAATAACAAAAGTTTTTACAAGAATATGTTTTTATTATTTTGTGAATTACAATGTTTCGACAGTCTTCAACTATCATCGTCACATATAAAATTAATAAATTGTTTATTAATTTTATAAATTAATAATTCATTAATTAATTTATAAATTAAGAAAACTAATTAATTTTTTAATTCATAAATTAATATAATTTTACTAATTTTATATGTGATGATGATTGTTAAATACTATCGAAATATAGTAATTCACAAAATAATAAAACATATTCTTTTAAAAACTTTTGTTATTATTAATAATATAAAATAAACAAATATGTATAATCCATGATTATCTTTTAAATAATATACAGCATTTAAATCGTTGGTTAATTATTTTCTTATTAAGGAATGGATAAGACTATACAATTAATCAGTGATTTATATAAAATACAATTGTTTTTAATAATTTAATTGTGAACGTGGGAAAGTCTGCTTTAATATACATTATTTCACAATTACACACTAAACACAATGCGATAAGGCGTACCACTTTAATATTATTTAACTGTCATAAATATAAATGTAATGCTTACTTATTCCTGTATTGTTAACCCAGCATTACTTAAATAAGAAAATTACGTTTCGGTACACCAGTAATACAAACAACCTACTTGACAGTTGTATAATCTTATCACATAAAAAAATTTAAACTAAACAACTTAGAGCTTACATATCTAAATGGTAAATTGAAATTAATATTTACAAAAGGGATTAAGCAATTAATGTAAACATGATGTACTGCAATGCTAACATTGCAATTGCAAACTGGTGAATTTACAAAACCATCCTTTTTTTTAAATTATGAACAGTGTACGTAATTATATGTGAATGCAATTATAACCTTCCACTTATATTATTCTGACAATTATACCACATTATAAATGAAATCAACTTTTATTGTCTAAATATGGATTCACTGAACTTAATGATTTCAGTTGGTTCATAATGTGTCATCAGCGATTAGATTTTCAGTTAGCCATTAATAAGGCGCTCTAAACTACGTACCTAACATAAATAAATCGTCACTATCAGAAATATTGGTTCTGTTACATTGTTTATGATGTTTGTGCTTTGAAAACTAAATAAAAGGCAAAGCTTGAATTTTTCCTGTTCTGGATTACACTGTACAAATTAATTGGTTCTTAAATAACATTATTTCTTTGGTAAACTGAAATCTACAACAAATATCGTTACAGCAATATACATTTCTTTAAACATTAAAAAATCTCTACGCTTTCATAACACAATGCACGTACAAATCACTCTTCATCCCTGTTGCAGCTAACACTAGTGAATTTTATACAATAAAGAGACTATATAAGGTTGACAGACTTGCTATAAAGCATTCTATACACATATACATACTTAAAAGAAAATTTAAAAAACTCCGATACGTGTATGTATGTAAACGAAAACATACATACACATATCACGAATGTATTATAAAAACAGTTTATTTGTTATGAGGTCAACAAAATAAAATGAAATTATAACACGTATTACATTTTCATTTTATGAAGTAATAATTCTAACACTGATAATTCCTCATATACGTATTAGACGTATGTCATGGCACCGCAGTTTGTATCAGACACTCCGCAATAATACACAGCACGTTTTTCAAAATATAGTTTTATGTGGTTTCTTTTTTTTTGTTCATTTCAACATTTATATATAATAATATATGTAGCACACACAGTCTTAAAAAATAAGCACCACTAAGTGTTTTAGGTAGGTTTTTTACAAAAAAGATTTGTCACTTGTACAAACAATTTGTTTTTCTTCTTAATTAAATACACACTGCTCACTTTCAGCTTTCTTCTAAGCGAATTTTTTGCACAGACTTTCTTGGTTCAAAAGACGTACAGCAATTCTGTAAGCACAAAAAAAAATATGATGAAGGATTATGTATGTACCGTATAAGCAATTTAAACATGAATATCGAAAAAATTTTAATTTAGACTTGGTATAATTCAAAAACTTGGTATAATTGGGACAAAAACCTGTAGTCATTTATGACTGGCGGAATAACAGTATTCGAAAAATTTTACAGATATTATATTGTTTGAAAACGATAAAAGCAGTGCGAGCTAAATCAGAGAGACTTTATACTACTTCATACGTTTCCTGGACTACATTGCTTTTATAAGTACTAGATGCAATATTTTGTTGGGATTTCGTTAATAAACTACGAGGGTCATTCAATAAGTAAACATACAAACAGCTGTGGAGCAAAAACTTTTTATTCAATCAATACAATTTTTTTTTTTTTACTTTTCAACGTAATCTCCAGCAACGTCTATGCACTTGTCCCATCTCTTTACAAGCTTTTTTATTCCCTCAGCAAAGAATTCTTTACCTCGATGTCGAAGGTAGTTTTGGACTTTTTCCTTCTCTTCTTCATTGCTGTTGAACTTGAAAAGTCTCCTTGAGTGGTCCAAACAAGAAAAGTCAGATGGAGCAAGGTCAGGACTATAAGGGGTTTGAGGCAGGATCTCCCAACCTACTTTTTTTATTGTTTCGAGCGTCAGTTTTGTTGTGTGTGGGCGGGCATTATCGTGAAGAAGAATCACACCTTTCCTCTGCCATCCCGGACATTTCTTCTTCAATGCAGTTTTAACTTTGTTCACAATCATGTCAGAATAGTACTGACTGTTGGTGGCACACTGGTCTTGTAGGTAATCACAGAAAATTGTGAGCTCCAAAAGATGGTTAACATCACCTTACCAGTCGATGCCTGGGTTTTGAATTTCATTTTGGGGAGTGAACTGAGATGCTTCTACTCCATGCTTTGTCGCTTTGACTCAGGTTCAAAATAGTGAATCCAAGTTAGTGGTTATAGTGGTTCCAAATCCAAAAATCTTATAACAAAACGCTGTTCTTCGAAAGTACTGTCCTCAAGAGGACACGCCATCGTAAATAAAACTGTATTGGTTATGTTTATGGAATATATTACTGAACAGCTGATCAAAATTCACAACGACGTTGCCAGGTAACACTCCTGAAAGTTTCAATCAGCTGCTCCAATTAATTTCTTTTCTACAACTCTTTGTCTGTTTACTTATTGAATGACCCTCGTATTAATCCTAGCTGGTGGTTTTGTATCAACATACATTGTACCTTTTACTTTTAGCTTAAAAATTGTCTGTGAATCAAAAAATAGTCATTCAAATTCTTTTCCAACGAAAGATCAAAAGGGGAAGGGTATTAACAACGGTCTGGAGGGAAGTCAAGGCGGGTAGATTACATGATTTATGCAGACCGGAATATAGCTTCCAATCGTTTCTGTGTATTGGCTTTGGCACGTTGATGTCGAACGGATTATCCTCAAGCTTTTCCCAAGAATGTTTGCTCTTGGTCATGAGACCTAAGTAAATGGTCGTATGACCAAGAATTATTCCATGGGGTGGCAACAAACTAAGTCCCTAGACCAAGAAATTTTTGTGCCAGTACTCAATACACAAGGTTGTAATAAATATCTCCTATGATGGAAAAGAGGTAAGTTCTGTTTGAGCGTTGGTTACCAAAATTCCAGTTACAACACTACAATGAAAGATACAGACACCCTTGCCACTACACGTTTTTGCAAAAGAGACTGATAATTGATGCCATATCGTTCTTACAGCCAGAGCTATCACCACAGACTTCCACTTCCGGGACATTTTTATGTCATAAGTGAAGTGGAAAACTTTATCAAATGCTAGCGCAGCGGGTACCTGAAACAATTTTTGTTTTTGGACGTAAACAGCGTGTTTGGAGACAATGTTTAACAATTATTGGGGACAAGCGTTAGTACAGCTACATTTGCCTAGGTAAACATGTCTCTTATTTCTAATAAAGGAGTTATAAATAATAATCATTACATAGGCTATAGTAAACACCCATATTTTGTTGGGCTATTCTGATAAAATAAGTTCTAACTCTGATTTTCAGCATTTCCCCCATATTGATGTTTAGCGAAGTAAGATTTGAGGAAAAAGCTTATTTAATTGTAAGAAGGGTGTACAAGGACGACATTGAATCAGTCACTAGTGCAGAAGCGATAAAATAACTCTTTCTTACTTACTTTAATCTCTACGTCCATGAAACCAACAAAAGAATGAAGATAAGAGCAGGAGACGCAAATGTTCTGTCAGAAGCTCTGCCGAATGCAGTGACGCCCATATCTCTAACTTCCGGATCTGAAAACAAAACATAATTAACTTTATAGTCATATGTACTGCTTCATATATATATATATATATATATATATATAACTATATGTAATATAGTAAAAATATTATGCACACTAACAACTATAATACTTCAAAAAATCAGTCACTACATGAAGTATATAACAAGTTTCCTTTTCAGCACTATGAGGTCAAATCACAAACAGAACAAGAATAAAGGCAATGAGTCCGCAGGCACTCACACTGCAAATATTTTATATGCCTGATAGGTACTACTGGTGTAGACATGGTATAGAGTGTGAATTGATATTGACGAGAATAAATTCTCGAAAACTGCTGGTGATGCCATTCGTTTGCCTGGTCACTCGGTACTGTGAATTAACTACATCTTTGAATACTTCTATAGGTTTAACACTTTTACGTAATCATGTTTTACATAAATTAGTCGCTTGCACAAAAATAATCTCCCTTTAAATGTTTGCAACAACCAATTAGTAAGTACTATTTTCTAATCAGGTTACAAGGAATAGTGAATGTAGAAGACCTTGAAATTTTAGTTATTTTTACCCACAAAGTAATTTAACAGAAGAAACAACTTCTGTGGCCGTTCAAATGAATAAAGCATGAACTAAGTTGGAGGCAAGCAGAAAATTGATCCGCGTAATAGGACAAGCTGATTTGTCTTCTGGTTACGCGTGTCCACGGACGTAAAATCAATAACACTTGGCACGGAAGGCCGCCGAACAAAGGGAACTCACTCCCTGAATTAATATGCAATTACAAGTATTTATCTTTAATTGTTAAAAGTATATAATTAGGAATATTAATATTCGACTGAGAGTTACAAAAAATAAATTGAAAGTGCTTTTATAAAACAACAAGAGGCAGGAAATAAATAAATTCAGTATTGTGTCCGGTCTGTAGGTTTACAGTGACCAAACTTTTGAAAAACGTCCTTATACCAACAACGTTCATAGTTTTTATCGACTATGAAAAGGCACGAGATTCAGTAAAGAGAATGATGTTATTTTGAATAACGCCTATAGTCTAAACATTTAGACAATACCTAATCTGTACAGTAATAACGTATCCACATTTCAGATGGTAGCAGAAGATCAAAATAAACAAAGGACGGCGGTTCTCACTCACTTATTCAACATTAACAATGAAGACGTCATCAACAAGTAACAAAATGTCCTCTGTAAACATTTTAAAAAACGATTCTAGATAAACTGCTGTTTACACACGGATAAACACTAATAGTAAAAAGTGAAGATGATTGATATCTGAAACATTTTTCATAAGAAATTAAGTGAGAATATCAGATATGAATCAAATATTTTTATTGTAATGTAAACAAAATACAGAAATATAGAAGATACTAGAAAGAACAAATAACCTGAATGGAGCAAACAAGAAAACAAAAATGACCTTTAATAATTAAACGAGTAGTAGTAGTAGTAGTAGTAGTAGTAGTAGTAGTAGTAGTAGTAGTAGTAGTAGTAGTAGTAGTAGTAGTAGTAGTAACAGAGCATCGGTCGATCAAGAAAGACGTGATTCTATCAGTAATAGTGAGAAACCGTTGAAAATAACAAGTATTAATTTAGGTCCCGATATTTTTAATAATTTTGATAATGATAGTAATGATAATGATAAAAATTAATTAATTTAATTAATTTTTCTTCCAATTATATGGTACAAAATACAACTAACTCTGAAGAAAGTTTTTCAGATCTTAAAGTGACTTGTTCAGAATGAATAATATTCATTCACAAACATTCTGAATGAACGATTTCCAGTTGTACCTGTTACAAAGTGGACATTTTATTTCTTAGCGTTCGTTCAGAACTGCGCAAGTATATGCAATTTTATACGATCTAGTTCAAATAAAAGTTTACGAAAGAGCTTACACATCAACGTGTGTCAACTATCTAACGGTTGCATTCTGTTTCCTACATCCAGATACACTATCCCAAACTAGCCTCTAGCTTAGTTTTACATAAATAAAGGAAACGACTTTAGTACCGGTAACACAGAATTCCGTAAAATTAAAATTAATATTCAACTGATATACTGCCACATCGTGTGAAGCTACGACGAATATGCTTAATACATATATCAATAACTACATCAATAAACTTATTTCAGTTATTTTTACGTGAAACTAATATAAGAGTATATAAGAGCTGTATTTGAAAAATGAAACTGTATCGTTAGTGTTTCACTTTAATAGCCGAATACGAGGAAACATCGATGACGACTAGAGTAAAACGCTAATCTGTTTTTGTACACACTTGGGAAACAAATGACCATAATTATCACTTCTGTGTTTATTTTATTCATTTGTACTTTATCTTTTTTGAAGTTGGTATCTGTCTTCGTTCGGTTAATCAATATGCGTGTAACATTTACAAATTCGCTTCTACACAACTGATAATGCCTGTAAGACGGCCGACCTGTATTTTTATCTGTTTTTTGCAAAACCTCAAGACTGTGAAATTACTTCACCATGCTATATGCGACTAACTAAACAACGTGACACTGTTTCAGAAAATAAAAAACCCGTTTTTAGAGTGTCGTGAAACGAGTGTAGACAATATGTATGCACGTTGTGTGCGTGTGACTCACAGGTATAATGGCCCTAAAATATAACTTAACACGAGTTATCTAATATAGGGATTCGACTTGTTAGTTCTTGCAATGGCATAGCAGTACATGTAGAGAGGTAAAACTACGGTGTAGTTTGCCGAGAGTGCGAGCCTACACTATAGGCCTACTTCCACACCACTGTCACGCTCTACCGACCAGCAAAAACTGTACGTGTTTACGTGCAACTTTCGCAGTTTTGTAAGACAAAAGTGTTTCAAAACGTGTGCATACTTTCACACACACAGACGTCGATTAAAATTAGATAGGCATTCAAGAATATACACCAACTTATATGAGACATATTTAAAAAATAAATAAATACAATTTTTAAACTAAAACAATGTATTAACTTTTAACTAGCGCAATTAATTCTGGTGTTCTTAAATTCCATCATCATTATCATCACCACTCCAAGGATTAGGCCCTAGACCTGTTCCGGAACCCATTTCCTCTCGGTCTACCACCATCTTTCTTTCCAGTTGGGTGATAACCCAAGGGTTCTTAAATTGCGCTGAATTAATTTCTTAGTATGTACACAATTATGACGGAGAGGCTTGAAAGTGAATGGGTTGGTTGGATAGACAACTTCGATCTACTAGGAAAGAGGGACAGCGGTGAAGACAGATAAAGCATTGGCAAATAAAAATAGTAAACACCAGTTTTCATATCGACATGTAAATACTGAAAATAAGCATTTGTTTTACGTTATAGTGACTTCTATTTATTAGCTGTGTAACGTAAATATTATTTTTGATTTTTTCGCAAACGATAAGTTTATCCCTTCTGAGTTTTCGAATCAGATGATCTCTCTCTCTCTCTCTCTCTCTCTCTCTCTCTCTACCTCTTACTGCCTCTTAGTCTAACTATATTTACTGTAATCATAATAAAAACAACAAGCCTAATAATAATAAGTAATAAATAATATTTTCATATTGTGTATAATTAATGTTATATTTAGCGACATCATTTCAAGTTACGATAGTCTTTCTATGCCTAATGGTATAGACATACCATTAGATATGTTACACGAATGTACTGTGTTGCTTACGACAGCTTCCTGTTTATTATCTTTCACTTTTTTAAGTGTTCTTATTTCAATTGTAAGAAGTCAATCGGGTTTTCTTTTTTTTTTAACTAGAGTAGTTTTTGTGTTCATCTATAATGTCGACAAAATTATATTACAAACTGTATTCCTATTAGTAGACATCGTAAAATATTACCTTTAGAGTAGTAGTAGTAGTAGTAGTAGTAGTAGTAGTAGTAGTAGTAGTAGTAGTAGTAGTAGTAGTAGTAGTAGTAGTAGTGGCCGTAGTAGTAGTAGTAGTAGTAGTAGTAGTAGGAGCAGGAGCAGGAGTCGTTGTAATAGTTATTACAGTAGTTTATTATTGTATCATGGAGAGAAAGAGAGAGAGTGTGTGTGTGTAAGATAGCAAATAGCAAATTCCAAATCGTTTTCTATAAGAACAAACAAGAGATCTAGTCTGCTGGTAGCAACTTGAGGAAACGTAAGTACTTAAAAACAAATGGCTTAACAATGTCTGTGTATTCACTCATTGTTTCCTTTGGTTTGGCAATCCCAAAATATAATTTGCCAGCAACACAACACCGTGGAGCAAGAATATGAAAGTTAAGGCGTTGAAACTCATGTATTACCGACGCACGCTGTTTCTGCGAAGTTTGTATGCTAAAGTGGAGACGGTTTCAACGACGTTTGTTGTCGCTGATGGTATACGCAGTCTATTTATTCCCTGCTGGGACCAACTTAAGAAAACGTAAGTACTTCAAGTCAACGTCTTAATAATATGTGTAAATTAACTCATTGTTTTCACGTAGTTAGGCAAACCATGACATACTTTACCATCTACAACCTAGGGGAAGAATAGGGAAAAGAGCGAGACTGTGGAACTCGTACATTATCGTTGTACATTAGTTGTTGCCCCGTTTGAATATAACTGTACATTGCATCCATATAAGTATATGCTCAGTATTGTGTGCAACGAAACACATTCAAAACTGTATGACAAGCTTTCTGAGTTCTTTGTTTCCATTTTCTTACTCAAAACGAAGGAACAAATTAAAATTTTTCTTATTTTAATGAAAGTATGTCTAAATTATTGTGTTTTAGATTTTCCAAAATATAGAATTTTTAAGTTCATGAGAAATATAGATATATACGAATGTGTGTGTGTGTGTGTGTGTGTGGTTATGAAGTAAGAATAAGTTTACGTATCGAATTGTCAAATTTATTACCATCGTTTAGAATGTCTTCTAAGATGTCTTCTAGCTTACTGTTGTTAATCTTTAATTTGTATGTGGAATACTGAACCGTACTCGGTCAAATCAATGCCACAGTCAGAGAGGACAACAGTTGTCCCATGTGTAGTAAAGTCGCTTGTTTACGAGTTACTGTACATATTAGGCCTACGTCGCCCTCTTGCCTCTCATGCCATGCATGTTCAGTCAAACACTGATGGGTTCACGGTCACGTTAGCATGTTGTGACAGACACAGCTGCTAATGACACAGACTTAATATACAGCTGGTTTGTCAAGAATCGTCTTTCCACGAAATAATAAAATGGATATAGCACGTGCACCCAGACTACTTAGAAATAGAAAGAGAACTACACTCATGGAAAAGAAACGAGAAATTGTTTGCTTACATGTAGGCCTACCCAAAGGAAGGACAGATATTCGAAGATGTAAAACGTGGCTAGACGTTACAAATCGGTGAACAGAGTAATTCACTACAATTAAGTGGAAAAGTCTATACAGCGGAACGTGACCTTCAAAAAGAATAGTTTTCCAGCGAGTAAGGGCCAGTGCACTAGACTTGGAAAAGTGTCGAGTAGGCTACAATCAAACAACAACAGTCCTGAAATCACAAGGAACGGAAAAATCGACGCACGTGAAGCCGGTTGCCAGACAAGCACGCGAGTGTTGCAAAGCCGTTGTGCTTGGGACTTCTACCCTTCGTCAGGGATTTTTTTTTAGGTTACGCTGGAAGATACACTGAATCTATGAGGGCAATGACTGGGAAGCAGAAAGTCCTGAAAGTCGAGAAAAGTACAGAACATTAGAAATACTTTTGCTGGTTACTTTGCCAGCAGTATGGTGAGGAATACTGTTAATTACTGTTGAATAATGTTATAAGTTCAGTTGTACTGATGTGTAAAACTATTATAATTCTCCCTGTGTTGTTAGGTTCATGCATTATCTAATAAATTTGTGTAAAAATGAATACGCACACCAATTTCTGTTTATTATTGAATTACTAAAATAAAATCAGGCTTCCATGCCCCTTTCTCATTGTTTTGGTTTTCATATTAATGAAACAAAGTATGGAAAATATGGAAATATTTTAGCACATTAAACGTTATCACATTCGACAGCAAACTTTGCTATCGCAATTAACGTATCAAGTTGGTACGCAACAATTTTTTTTTTGTGAACGAGACTACAAGTAATTAATACTCAGAAAATTTTTGAAATAAGAAATATCTGTTGTGTGTGTGTGTGTGTGTGTGTGTGTGTGTGTGTGTGTGTGTGTGTGTGTGTGTGTGTGTGTGTGTGTGTGTGTGTGTTTTAAATGATTTGTTACGAACGTTTCTTAGATTTGGAGTATACCAATATTTTTCCAGTGTTGCGGTGCTCACCTTAAACCATCAAGTTAGGAATACCTTAGAATACGAAAATGTTATTTGGAACTGCCAACAGGTTGAAAAGGACACTGTGTTGACGTGGTCTATAGCACTTTCGTTTTTCTCCCGCTTATAGAAGACTAAGTCTTCCCGTGGTTGGAAATCTTTATACCATATTAATACAAGAGTTTGTGTCTACCTGCTCTCAGCAGCGTTTCTCTGCGGTTTCTTAAATTTTGGCAACTAATATATCGGCACTTCTTTACACGTTCGTCCTCCGCATCATCTGATAATGCCACCTGAGAAAATTCTATTATTCTCCTTTGTTATTCTCCTATACAACCCAAGTGAACTTTGATCACTCTATGTTGGTAGAAGAGGGTCACGGAATTCTAATGAAACTATTTCTATACGAATTTCGTGTTTGAAAAATTATACGACAAATGCATCAATACACAGGTAAATTCATGTACGCATGTTACATACGTTTAATTTTTATGTTAACGTAGATGTATTATATTTATTAATGTTTTGTACAAAATAAATATGTAGTTATGCAAGCTACACATTGAGGATTTCCTGAACAAATAATCTTAATAATCTACAAAAGCGCTAGTACAGTAACACAATGGAAAATAGATGTATTTTACAACACAGCGACCTCTCACTTATTGCGTTTGAGTACACTGTTAGTGTAGAGTGTGCATGCAAATTCTACAGTAAGTAAATGTACAGACTAATTTGCATACGTTTGCATACGTGACTTTTCAATTGCAGGATTAATTTAAGTTATTATTGTACTAACTTAAAAAGAAAATAAATATTAGGTAAATAATAAACACTGACCTGAGAAAACTGCGGGTTCTGGGGAGGATTCTAGTGAACTTCCTTCTGGGCAGCGCAGGGCATAGTGCAGAAGGCGAAGGTTGTGACAGGCGAGAGCAGTCAGGCAAAGGCAAAACAAACAGACATACAAACAAACATTACACAAACTATCAAGACACATTTCTAAAGGGGTAGCATGCAACGTCTTCAAATCTCTTTGACAATTACAGTATGTAGCAGAGAGTTAAAGAACAATTGTTTTAAAGGACAGTGCATATAATTTGAGTGAAGGTTAGCTAGGTTTCAGGTAATATTCTCACGTAACATTGTAATGGTGTTTATATGTGTAATAAAATTTCACATTGACATTAAATTTAGTTTTTCGTGTACTTTTATTTTTTTCTCGGCGAAGTATAATTATTCTGTCTGCCAGTGATTGTCAATTAGGATTTGTAAGATATGAATTTTGTTAATGAATAATATCTGATTGTTATCAGCGAATAACAGGTTATTATTATTATTATTATTATTATTATTATCATCATAATTCATATTATTATCTTTATTATTATTATTATTATTATTATTATTATTATTATTATTATTATTATTATTATTATTATTATTATCCTTGTCACATTATTATGACAGCGTTACAGTCTGTCGGTTCTTGTTTCTGTTTTTATTAACAGGCGAGGAGCGCCTTCAAACTTCCGGCCACTTCGCAAGTATCTTTCGTCAGCAAATACTACTTTTTGTATTTTCGTCAATAAATACTACTTTCTACTTTTCTGACAAAACTGGCTTTGAAAACTACTGGTCTTGAAAGAAGCTGAGTCTCATAGCGCATCGAATGAAGAAAACAGTTATTGGAGAGCTGTAAGTACAACACATAAATACACTTAACAGATACATATATAAAGCCCACTCATGTTCGTATTGCATCACTTCTTTTTCAAAAACCTACTGGTTCTTAGGAAAAGAATAAATAAATATGCATTATAAAAAATAAACTTACGAAAAATGTGTTAATCACTGAGTAATATTTTTGAAATCAACGTAAACGAAAACATGTGCTCTTAATAGGTTATCGTTTTAACAGTTAACGAGTATACTTAGTCAGTTTAGCTACACTAGTTTTCCTAATAATTATTCTATTTGTCAAGAATTAAACTTTCCTTATTTTAGTGTGTGGTTGATAGAATATTTCGTAGATTCAGGAAACCAATGTAGTAAACACATTGGTTATCATAATTAGTAAGTTTACAAGATTTAAGTGTCATTTTCTTGTTACGCTTCTTAGGATTTTCGCGGATATGACGTTCCAGTTGAGTCCGCGTACAGTTACAGGACAGCCACTGAAATACACGTGACATATTATCTTACGTGGGATACAGAAATGTCTGTAGTAAGTTGTACGAATCTTCATGTAGTCGCCTTAGTGGTCAAACATAAAACAAATAGACTTCAGCAAGCGCATCTATACGACACGATGGGCATCATGATGTTACGCAATTAAATCGATTTCAGTTTTACAGGATGTCCGAAAAGAGTAGTTTCTTCTTTTTTTTAGTAGGTGTCTCATATTTTGTAGCATAATTAAATAGTAACTCACTTTTCCCCTATTACTATAAGAAAAAGAAGTCACGCTCAGAATATAAATAGAGTAATTATAATTCTATTAGTTAATCGATCTAGCACATGCAAGAAGGCGCTTGGTACTCCTGCCATAAAGACTGCCAATATCTCAATAAATTTTCTGAACGCAAAAGTGTAGACGACATATTACAGTGAACAGTAACTATTGTATTATATGATCAAGTAATACCGAGTAATTAAGGATGAAGGATTAAGTAATGAAATAATACATTAAAGGATGCACTGCACAACTTATATGTGTACAAGTAAGTATGGAACTATCAAACATACTATCAATCAAACAGAATAATAATGTATTCCAAAGACTAATTATGGCAAAACGTTTTACATTCTTTGCATCAAGGTCCCCAAGCCGTCTGGTTTTTATCAATTTAAATCGGTCAAGGAAGATTGGGTGGGAAGATTTTAAAAGTTATGTCATCATATTCGATATCACAGCTAGTAATACACTACAGATTTTCCAAATTATATTAGTTAAATGAAGTGTGTTATAAAAATGTAAAGAAAATTTATTTCTGGAATGCTAGTGAATACATTTCATACTTAATCTGTGAGGGCAGTTGGGTGTGAATGTACAATACAATTTTTGCTTCTGGCAGCATTCAATTTTTATCAAACTATTTTAAAATATGTATTGGGAAATGTATGCGTTAACAGAGAAACATTTTAAGTAATCTATGGTTAGTGACTGACAGTGTTCCGAGAGCTCTGCGGTGCACTGTGGATTGCTCATGCACTCCTGTTGCTTCATGCAAAGTGAAAAAATTGTAAATAAAATTTTTATGAATTCTAAGACGTGCTGAAACTATGCACGTAATCAGACGTGCGGGAAGACAACTTGTGGCGTACGCAGTGCTTCTTGGTGTACAACTCAATAACAGGCAGTGAATTTGTAAATCATGAAGAAAATCGTATGTGACGCTAGGCTTCGTTTAACTAACTTTAATTTAAAATTTAAAATATTTATATCTACATAACAGAGTAAGTAAGTATAATTAAATTTGACTGAGAAAGTCGCCTTCAATTTTATACACTTATTCGGTCGTAATTATTACCTTCAGTCATCTTAGTTATCTTAATCCATATAAAATCTAAAGGAACAATATTCTCAAAAAAAGTTTATTATATTTTTTAACTCAGATGATTCAACATTACAAACGTTTAACAAAAAGTTGGTGTATTCTAACACCTAAGACATAATTTTCATCAGTCAAGGTTTTGTATCGTCTATGTGGCACTAACACTGACAACATAAATTTTACTCAAACTCTTTGATAAGTTTGGTCAAACGTGGAAGAAAATTTTTTCTAATAAAACGTAGTTAGTCTAAATGTTATTGTCGATGTCTTGAAGTTGCCGGTCAGTTTGTGTATGTAAGCTCGCATCACAACTGTAACCATGTGGATTTTTCTATTTTCAAGAAGTAACTTAACAAGTAAGGCTCATGATCACCGTAAGTAAATCTGTAGGTTTATCAGAGTTATGGGTATGAATGAAAAACCTGGATTTCTAAAGCGACGTGACAGTTTGAAACGTTGTACAGTGTTCGTTTAGTCAGTGGTTTGTGTACGTGGAGAAGTTTAGTGAAGAACATTGCTCATACAGTTCAGGAAAATATATTTTCTGAGATCGTTATTTATGCTTTATTAGATCGCTGAAGGTGACGTATTGTTTAAATTATTGGCTAATATTAGAATATTTTCCCCATGTTTCCAAGAAATGCAATAATCAATTTACACGTATTTATTACTGACTAAAACTAAGGAAGAAGAGGGTTAGTTATTGAGAACGCTCAATATCCATTTTTCAAATTTACG
This sequence comes from Magicicada septendecula, assembly GCA_034769895.1. NCBI lineage: Eukaryota > Metazoa > Arthropoda > Insecta > Hemiptera > Cicadidae > Magicicada > Magicicada septendecula. Next base: position 265,438,281 of record CM068371.1, read on the forward strand.
ATAAATATTGATATCGTAAACACTACAAATGATAATAAAATGTATAAAAACAATTAAAAATATTTTAACATTTGCGCTACTTTTCATCGAGAGTGAAGACAATATTGTTGATAAGTGAAGGAGAAATTCAGTAAATTTTCTTTCTTACTATGTATAATGATATGTAAAGATACCTACCTGAAATCTTCGTGGTTATGTAGCAAAGTAGAAAATGTTGATATACGAAAGTAGAAATGTATAACTATTTCTTGAACGCAGTTTATACGAAAGCAAATTACTGGTTAAACACCGTAAGGCTAAGTTATCCTTTTGCACTCATATAAATTCTTTTGCTAACTTGAGAAATATTTCTTTTAATTAATTATTTTGAAAAGTTTAAGCTTTTCAACAGTTGGTACACTGTAAATACAAAAGTTTTAACTTATCAAGATAACAAACATTTGGGAAAGCAACACTAAGAACACATCGATGAAGTCATTACACGAACTCCGTTCAGTGACTCAGGAAGATAATACCTTTTTTATGTCTGGCGTAAACGTTTTCTCACTTCGAATTTTTTGTGACCAAGTGTCTCACAAATGTGACGATACACTTCAACATTTTGAAAACTAAATAACTGTTGAGCAATAAACACGTATCTATCGCACGGTTAAACCATATTTTATTACGAATGTTCATTTGCTATAGACATTACAAAACTGATTGAAAAGGACAAAATAACATATTTAACACTTACGTTGACCATAATGTATGTTGCATGTATCAAGATAATACTCTAAAAGGCTATTAGTACAATTAATCATGGATGTAACGCATTAGTTCTTACTTAAATTTAAAGTAAACAAATTATATAAGAGACAATTTACACCGTTACGACATACAAAATCAAGCAGAAAAATGTTAGGCTTCCTCAACTTAATTCTACATATGTATAATAGTATCAAGTATAACAAAAGTGATGTATTTATCTGTATAAATTAAAATAAAATTGTATTATCCTTAATATAATTATTCGTATTTTAGTAATAACATTGAATTCCTAATGTAATATAAAAGTAAATATTATTATTAATCTTCGTTTGGAGGTAATGAGGTAATATTGCAATAATCGGAATGTACTGTATGCACAGAAGAAATACTTTTAACGTTCTATCGAAACTTTAATTAGCTGTGTTTACATGTGCGGATAACAACAGTAATTAAACAAAATTCTGCCATAAATTTAATGGAGCATGCATTAATTTTTGTGAATTTATTGTTTATTTATCCGTAAATAAAACCAAAGGTATTGTATTTTTTCCTTATTAAACTTTGTACTACTGTTGTAATAAATAACAGTGTCATATAGTCAACCTATTACATCTGTAATTAAATTTTTAAATATTTTACCTTAATCCGTCTATGTGACCGCTTGATTTCTGTCTGCTAACGCGTTTCGGATTAATTTAGTCCATCATCAGAGTAAAAATTCGTCGGTTATGACTTCGTTAAAACATTAAAAAGACACTAAAATACATTTATGTATATGTTCTACAAACACAGCGACGTACGCGGATGTGAGTGCGCACTCGACACCGGTTGACGACGTACTGCACAGTTTATTTAAGTTATCATGTTATCTATTGTTGTGTTGGGGCGTGTACTCTATGGTTATGTTATCTATAATCTTATCATATAGTGTATGTGATTTAAATGCCAATTGTTCGTTTAGTATATTATTAGGATTATTTCTGAAGGCCCGGTAAATTTCGAACTCTTCTACTGCATCCATATATCTTCCCTTTTTGCAAATGTGTAAGGGTTTGCAATTTGCCTCAAAATTTGTGTAATTATGATTTAATGAAACGAGATGTTTAGCGTAATTTGATTTATTTATGTTTGAAATGCTCGTGGGTAAGTGTTCTTTGTATCTTTCGAAAAAACCCCTGCCAGTCTGACCAATGTAATGCATGTCGCAGTCATCACATATCATCTTGTATACGCCCGTTCTTTTTTCAATTGATGTTCGTGTGGCATTATTTAACATTTTTTGGATATTGTTATTTGTTCTAAATGTGATGTGGATGTTATGTTTCTTAAATGTATTTCTAATGAGCATTGAGAAGTTGTTAGTATAATCAACCGCCCTATATATTGCGTCCATCGTGACACGGTGAGGGTTGTCAGTTCTGCGTTTGTGTCTAAGCATCAAGTGTTCAACTAATGAGCTGCGGTAACCGTTCGCAATTGCAATGTGTTTAATTATATCTATTTCTTCCTTGTGGTTTGTTGGATCTAAAGGTACACTGTATAGTCTGTGTATCAGACTGTTGAACGCGGCCATTTTTTGTGAGTGCGGGTGGAAAGAATCAGCATGTATGACACCATCAGTTGTGGTGGGTTTTCTGTATATCCTGTATTGAAATTTATTATTGTGTTTCATAAAAGTTAAATCAAAAAAATTTATTGCGTTGTTTGACTCTATTTCGAGTGTGAACTGTATGTTTTTGGTGATGTTATTCATGTAATGTAACAGCATGTTTGCCTGTCTCGTTGTCCCGTCGAAGATAACAAATGTGTCATCTACGTATCTTTTATAAAATGTAATGTTACGTTGCCATTTATTATGTGGTGATAGCAAATATGTATTTTTCCAAGTTATTCAGGAAAATGTCAGCCAACAAACCGGACAAGGGTGAACCCATTGCAAGACCCTCCTCTTGAATAATTATAATAATTGTGACGCGGATACCAGTACAATGACTTTAATATTACATCTGGAAATGACGAAGTAGTATTATACTATACACAACTTATTCCTTTAGTATGTTCAGCCAAGAAAGTACCATAAAATGTATTGTTAGATTAATTGCATCAGACGTAAGTACAATTTTCTTCATCGAACACGACACAAAGAGATGTTGTTAAACGTACAACTGTAATATAACGTAGTGATTACATTAATATAGACGTGATGTAAAACGTGGATGCTGTAACTTGTAATATAAAGTTTCCGTGTAAGTCAGCTCTATCTTAACGACATTCTTATTACATCTACCTCTATCTCTTCGTCTCTGTCTAGCTCCCGCATTAGAGGCTGTTTGTTTATTTACTGTTTCTGTCGCTCTCTCGTTCTTTCTCTCCCTGCTTTGTGTCCGGGCACTTTTATGTATTATTTATAAGATCTCTATTGTCTGTATGTATGATGCTCACAAAAAACATCAACTTCCGTGGTCACAATTGTTTACTATTGGGAACAGTAAATTTAATTACGAACAAAGATTTAATAAACAATGAATACACTAATTGTATAAAATAGTTATAATTATGTAATTTTTATTTTTCAAAGTGTATAAGATAATTAATATAATTTAATTAATAATCGAACACAATGTTTAAATAATAATGGTTAAAAATATTACATAACTATTACAGTTATAAATTAATATAAATGTATTATAATAATAATGGCTCCCATGTATACCACCGAAGTAGCTTAGGAGTAGGCAGGGTAGGCTGCCTAATATGAGCCGTACGGCATATAAGGAAGGCAGTGTGGCCAGCACTAAGCTTCAGCCGCCCATTATTATCTCCAGGATGTTATCTCAGGTACTCATTTTCAACAGGCTGAGTCGACCTGGGGGCTGAAAAACGCACCTTGATTTTATGGTGCGGGACCGGGAATTGAACCCGGGACCTCTAGATTAGTAGCCAGGTGCCATACCCACTGGTCTACTGAGCCGCCCTAAATATAATAAATGTATATTATAAATGTATTATAATTAAGTTTAATTCCAGTGCCTCACACATGAGACCAAGAACTTTGTATAGCCTGGCGTAAAAGCGATTGTTAAAAGTTATAAAATTTAAAAGGGGATTCAAAAAAAATATATCGGGTACACTGTGGTAGAGAACGATTTGAACTAAATGATAGGGAAAAGAAATAGGACTGTTACGCAACGGAGTGCTGGTGCTTTCAAACTCTGCTCTTAATACAATTCTGGCGGTCTTCACGTTTGGTTAGCAATCATCATGCCAGTACTAATGGCAATTACAATAATTGTAACGTTAGATAGAACATACTAACTACAATAATACAAACTGTAATATCGATGGTGGGATTGTGGTAATAATACTAATGAATATCATGATGGTGTTATTAAAATATGGCAGTAATGTCGTTATAGTTAACACACACAAAACTTATTTTACTATTAACGTTATATTTTGTGTTAAAATATTAGTGTGTACTAAGAAATATGTTTACATCCAGTGAAAAGTTTTCTTGAAAACCGTTTATAGCAATCGATAAGTTGTCATGTGCTATATTAAACTGTCATTTCATATAACAAATATTTCCCCAAGTTATAAGCATTTAATGAAATGTGCATGTGTGTTTGTGTGTGTGTGTGTGTGTGTGTGTGTGTGTGTGAGAGAGAGAGAGAGAGAGAGATCTAGGAATGAAAACGTACAGGAGACTTTATATCAAACGTTATAGACATTACGTTTCATACATCTGTCCATATTGTTCCACGCTTTCCAGCAATTACATTGAGACGTACCATTTACTTAAAAAACACCTTTCCTTTTTTGGTAATAAACCAAAACCCTTCTTTTGTTTTGCTAATTTCGTCTTCGTTCTATTTTGTTTTCTTTTATACTTTCAAAATAAATATTCTCACATATGTATCCAAACTATATTAGACACAAAACAAATAAATAACAATCTACTTTTGCAGTTAAACACTGTAAACTTTGTGAGTTAACTATGGAAACTTTAGTAAATAAAGAGTCAGAATTTTATGTATTCGACTCCTGTTATAATTGTAAACATCGGCTTATTGATTCTGTTATGTGTGTTAAAAAAGGCATAAGCCTAATTAATACACATAACAATGATACTGAACTACCTCAGCTTTTTTTTTGTTAAAATTACTTCCCGGGCTGTTTGACGGTGGTCCAAAGTTTACGACAAAACACCAGACGTTTCGGCAGTGCTACCGACTGCCGTCTTCAGTGGAAACTAGTAACACTAAAGTGAGATAATATACGTTAGGACCACAGTACAGTGATTAAGGCTGGAGAAGAAGTGGTCCTAACGTATATCATCTCACGTTAGTATTACTCGTTTCCACTGAAGATGGCAGTCGATGGCTCTGCCGAAACGTCTGGTTTTGTCGTAAAGTTTGGACCACAGCCAAACAGCCCGGGAAGTAATTTTAACCAAAATTACTTCTGCCGTGTAAGGCTTTGCACCACATTACCTCAGATTTGTTTGGTATCAAGGTAAAGCACATTCTTTGCAAGATACGATCGTCGTATTATTTTTGGAATTCGACGCTTAGTCCCTCAAAATTCGGTTCAAAATTTAATGCTAGTCCGCCAAACGATACAATTCTTTTAAAACACAATCTAAATACCACATTCTACTAGTGATAAATATACTGAAAATAATGTGTCATCCTCCTTAAAAGTATGTTGTCTCTCACACGAAATCACCCCTCAACAAATACACAGATAGACAAATAACGCATATTGAAATATTGTGCCGCAGACAACAAAATCGAACATTTACTTGTGACTACAAAATCATATCGCGTGTGTTGCAGGTGAGTTTGAAAGAACGTGTGCTCAAAAAATCTGAATGAACCTGTCTTTCATGTCTCTGTTCAGTTTTTCGTATAACTATGATTTTCAGATTTTTGCCTTCACTTAGAGGCAGTTATGCAAGTTTAGAAAATTTTCTATGTTTAAACATACATATAGTTTAAAACTGATGTTGCAGGCTCTTAATTCTGAAACTTACCAGACCCTTTTGTTGTAAACTGGAATCTTTCTGAAATCTGGTTCCAACCGAATCTATTCTTAGCTTGGACCTTAGCTTCGTACTGACTCGCAGGCTCTAAACCTTTAATTAGGTACGACATCTGTTGTGTGAACTGTTCGCTTGGCATGGCCGGTAAGATGACGTCATTCCATTCACCTAAATAACGGCCATTTACAAGGTGCCCGTGGTGGTAAGTGTCGTTCTCCTGCACAGACACACAGTACACAATAAGAACTCGCATTCAGTACTAAAATATCAACTCAGATTGTGTACAAGATTTGTCAGTTTGTTACATCTCATATACGACAAAGAATGTTGAACAGACATGTATAAAAGAATTGTTCTAAAATGAAGGAATACCACATGTCGTAAATTATGTACCATTAGGTCGTTAATATTACTAATATTGATAATATAATTTATAAATAAGCAGCTATTTCATCTATAACCTCTCAAAAAATACCAGAAAAAACAATATTAGGAGATATCGACACGTAAGTCTATAGTAACCGAGATAGAGTCTATAAAACTTTCGCCTATCATTACATGATCTATACTTTCCTAAATTTTTAAGATCTGTAAAGAATTATACTCCGCCATTTCTGCTCCTGCTGTGTTAGGGGCCTAAAATGAATCTCCTCTGTCTTGGCCCTCCTGGTCACTCTGTTAGTAGCGATGAACTTCTATCGTCTTACGCCCGTCATTCATCACTTGACGCAAAGGTCGATAAAGTAGAAAACATGCCTTCTTGGTTAGAATTCACTTACTTAATATGCCTTCTCCCGTACTTCACTCCAATCTTCGGACATTGCCATTCTTATAGAGAAAATCCGGATTACACAATTCGTACACAAGATTTCAAATTATACAAAATAATCTTAAAACTTTTCTATTTTTTAAAATTATACAAATGTTTTAGAACCTTCTACAATCAGGTTTTTAATATCACTTCCACTCTGTTGTAAGCGTTGCAACTGTTTCAAACTATTGCCACACTAACTGACATGTATAAAGTACTGTGATGTCAGTTCACTAAACAGGACCACAAGTAATACAGATATACGTAAATCGTGTGTGTGTGTGTGTGTGTGTGTGTGTGTGCGCGCGCGCGCGCGCTATCGGGTCGACAATAACGCTTAAAATCATGAAATATTAATAATTCTACAAAGCGTTCCCTGTGCAAATGCGAGTTCACGCTTACATGAATCGCACATGAGCACCAAAACTTGCTGCGCTGCTTTAATTAGAAGAGTTCACAGGACGTAAAACACAGGATTAGTTTTTAGTATTCATATAACTTACACTTTAATGAATTCATTCTGTAGCGCCATTTAACATCTCGCAATATTACATATTTGTAGGCTTACACACGTTATTCATCCAGACATTCTAACAGACAAGCTGTGCGCCAAATAAAATAGCTAAAACACAGAAAACTACACTGATCGAAAATTTTACGTTTAAATGGCAAGAGAGTTTCTTATTTCAAAGTATCTAATACAGTAAAATAATCAGGCAATACTTTTAATCAATAAGTAAATATATTTTTACCAATTTGATATTCCAATTAATTCATTTAGAAAGAGACTTTTTACCGTAATCGGTCTTACGGGAAAAATAAGTACTGAACTAAATATGTTACTCTTATACATTTAACTCATTATTTTTACGTAACACAAACAAGGCATATAGTAGACCTACTCAGTTCGTTTCGGAACAGGTCAACAAAAACCCAAATAATGACGATTAATATTATATTTTACTTCAACATTTTCTCTCACGACTCTCACCATAAAGTTAACAGCTGCCGAAGACGCAACTTGACATAAACCTATTTCCTTATATTTCTACAATTATTTGTAAGCATTATTTTAAAACGCGCAACTCGCTTATATATAAGACCTACATAAATGCTTAAGGAATGTCGCCGAAATTTTTAATAGCTCTGGGGGAATTGATCTCCCCCCTCCCGTACTTGCACCACTGCTCTGAACAGTACTCTTTGCATAATGTACTCATGAAATAAGGCAGGTACAGGCGTTTTGTTGTTGTTTTTTTTACTCAGTTCCTTAAACTTACTGATTTCCTGGTATACCTACTTGTTAACTTGTTACGACCAACCAACTATGAGAGTAAAACATTAACGCTGAAGTTTGAGTATATTCCACCTAACTGTGCCAGTCGTGAAACCCCAGGTTTATAAAAATCCGTAGCAACTATTAAATGATACTAAACGATGCCAGTGGATCTACACATCGGTACTGTATTCTATCCTCTGCTGGGCTTCCGTCTGAGATGACTTCATTGATAATGGAGGATGGAGATACTGGTATCTTTTCTTCTAGATTTTTAAAGGTAACTTAACAATGAATTTCTTTTAATTTGTTTCTGATTGTTTTAAAGAACTGCAGGAAATGAAAACAGATTATTATGAACACAGAAGTAGATTAACTTCACGAATCCACAACACATATCATAACTACAAAAAGTGTGTGCCTAGTAATACTTGAAATGCTTGAAAGAGGGAGCTCAATATTTGACACTTCGAAGCTTTCCATAGTAAACAAAATAACTTTACGCTATCAAGCAGCGTTGCCTAGTTCTGTAAAAAGTACGATCTTTACACCATCTATTGAAATACCTTGTGAGTATAATCTGAATATTTCGGTTAGTAAAGATTTTTGCTAATAATAATAAATATAATAATAATTATTACTCAACAATTTATAAACAACCTATTGAGCAAATTAACATCTTTAACTACCTTGGTTTCAAGGTATCATATATACCAGTAGGGAAGTTATGGTAAATAAATAGATTAATGATATATGTGGAAAGATTCAAAGTATGTTCAAACACACTTGGTGTGATACAAAATTAAAACTCTACTACACAGCAGTCTCTACGTTTGTAATGGTTGTGAATGTTAGACCTAAACAGTCCAGGGAATAACTGAATCAGCGGAAACGAACTCTCTACTTGAGTTGCCGGGTAGACCTCATCAGACTAGGAAACGAACAAGGACATTCGGGATATATTAACTACTCAATAAAACTTATATTGAAATATAAATATAAATGAGAATATCACGAACTGGAAACATGGGTACCGCTGTTTGTTTCGGATAGGAAGAAACAGAATTCCCAAGCAGGGATTCATATACAGGTTTGGGAAAAGAATTCTGCAAATCCTGGAGAGCAGTGATCAGATTCTTGATGGTGATGATCAATATGGATTTTATTTCTTTTCTACACACAAAATAACCAAAATATTTTTGTGTTTTAAGCATGCAAATACACTGAATACATCTTGACATACTACAAACTGTAAATATAATTTTTGTATTACACGTTAATCCACTAAGTAAATATCAAACATATTATTAAAATATCAGGAGCTGTGTGTGGAGGGTCCAAACATAGCGTATCAATATTATCCTTAGAGGGATGCCGTATAAACTGTCAGTTACGATTTAAAGAACATAACGAATATTAATTCGAACCGAGCAGGACTACTTACAACCCATCGCTACAAGTATCCAATACTTGCTAGTCGTTGGCATTACTCGCTGGGGACATACAACTAACTTTTGTTTTAGTAGAAAATAGTAGCTGTATTTTTCTTTAGGTTTTGAATTAAGTGATAACAGCTGACAATGAGGTGTATGCAACTGTGGCGTGCGCTCTCAAAGGCGGTGTAATTTAGAGGCATGTAGCGTGACCGCTCGACGTTGCTTCCTGATTTATGGCCGCCAACCGACACCTTTCCTAGCTTTTCTGATTATTTCAACTGGTCGTTTCGACCTCTTTTATATTTGTACCAGGAGCCTTATCTTATCTTAAAAAATTACCTTCTTTGAGTTTCCTAGATAACATTTTACCCGTAGTCTGTAGTTCCTTGTTTTATATACTACGTCAATAGACCCAATGCTAAATATCCATAAAGCCCAAAAGCTGATCTGTACATACATTACATATTTGTATACATGAATATGTGATACGTTATGTGTGCGCGTGTGTGTGTCCGTGTACCTGCATCCGTGTACCACATTTGTGCGGGTCTGTAGGCATATATACAATATTCCTATGTATGTGATTACGCGAATACAGCCATGCACTCATGTGTGGTACATGCTTGTATATGTTAACACTAAAATGAAAGAACAATAAACTTTTGTAATTAAAACATTTTATTGTCACTAATTTTAATAACATTTATTTCATATATTCATGGCCGTGTAACGGATGCCTGTTCTGTTCTTAATTTAGTGTAGGCTATTTCCACTAACTTACGTTCAAGTGTAGCTGTCATTATAGAAAAGTAATTGTAAAGTTACAATGACCAGGCGTAATTAATCATAGACGACTACAATATTTATGTAAAATATTGTCTTCTGTGTCTTGTGAGAGGATTTGAAAATCGATATTTTTTTATTTATTAACAAATTAGAATTGTTATACGTTATCGTATTAAAATTAAGTATAAGTTAAGGGTGATATCAATTGTCGAAAAGAAAAGTATCTGGATGTGCACACGAACTGTTTTTACTATTTAATGTTTCTGTTCCAATACAAGCTTTTCTTAAATGCCAATATACCAACAAATGTTTAATAATTACGTACAAAATAAATCCTTCAGATTGCATAACACTATGATTAACCATCAAAAGAAAATTAAGTTTCAAAGTTATTAGCTTAACCTTATAAAACAAGATTATAAAAAAATCTTATAAATTAAAATACAGCACTTTCATTTTTTATAACAACTGATAAACATGTTTGTGTTTTCCATGTAATTTTGACAGCCTACATCGATATCTGAATCTGGAAACCACACATTCTATTTCTTTTTTCTAATGTATCCACAATATACATACATGATTTATTTTAATGGACGTGTTTCTATATTCTAATGCGTCCATAATATTACTATCATCATAAGTTTAATAGTCTACTTTGTTACAATAATTTTGAGAGGTATAATTGAATGATTATATTCACTGATCATCGTTTAAAACATGACATCCTAAATAAATGCATTACACACACTAGTGAACAGTTATTGTTCTAGTAAATACAATTGTTTGAAGTAAACTGGGTAGTCCAGGTTTCTTGTGAATTTTTGGCGCGTTTTGATGTTTACGAGGGAAAAGCGTATTACTACATGTCCTTAATGTCTTTGACACCGAATAAGTACGGACTACGATTAGATTAGACATTATAGAAGAATCATCATGAGAGCAGATTAGTTCTCCGCATGTGAGTTGCTGTTCGCCGCATATTAGTAACCAAACACGGAAAACAAATGAACGTATGTATTTGGTCCAAAGATTACAAATTATATATATAAACAATATTAAGGTCCTTAGTAAGCGAAACATGGTTGTTGTTAGAAAGATCCACCAACTGTTTAGACAGACGATAAAATATATGAAAAATACACGCAACCGCTTTTATAAATGCAACACTTTCAGTAGGCAGGACACGTAACCAGGATTGAAGACAATAAGATACCAAGACGTTGTAGACGCAGTAGACGCAGAAGTAGACAAGAAATAAGACAAGAAGTAGACGCAGCATAGTTTCGGCTAGGCCACAAAACCTGACAGAATTTAATTTATATTCTTTTGTTAGTTTATGGAAGGACATTATATATATTCACCTGAACTGAAACATTACAACGTTAAAGCAAAATTCACCAAACATATAACTGAATTTCGTTTCTATAATTTTGCACGTGCCCAAGCGTGTGCTAAAGTGCGTTCATTTAATCTCTCCCACCCTCACGCCCTCCCACTCGACCCCTGACTCTCTTGCCCTCTCTCTCTTTCTGTAATTTATGTCAGTATTTTTTTAAATTACGTGGGAGTTCAGTTAATTTATAATTGGATACGTTTTGTTGTATCGGGCATCCAAACCGTGTTCGCACGTGCAACCAACTGTGTGTAACCATAGACTGAGGCAGGCCGCCGGTGACAACAGTTGCTAACTACTACCCCTACTAATGTTGTGCTCACACTCTTTAATTTACGTGATTAATATTATAATTATATTGGTTTCTTCGATGTGTATGTGTGTATACCTACGTGTGCGTGTGTGTGTTATTGTTTAATTGCACCATCTGTTCGGTACTACCTCATTGTTGCGGCCGAACAAATGAATCACCGCTGAAGTTGCGGCTAGCCTCAAACAGAGAGCTGCTTTATCGTTCCAGCATGGCTTTTAAAATATATTGCCAACGTTTCTATCTGCGCGAACACTGTATATTGCTTGAGTGGGAAATTTACGTTATTTTAATTTGCCCGAAGGGTGTTTTACTACGCACTGAGAGTAAATAATAAATCAATAAAAACCGCTGTTACTAACATTTTGGGAACATTAAACCAAATTTACGCGTTTTCAATATAGCAAACCCGTGCCCTGCTGTTGACTCAGTAAACTGTAACACTATGTGTCACTGAAATTAGGATTTTCAAGCGATTCTGCAAATATATTTTAGTGCATCATTAACGTCTGGAAACAATTTTTCATATTAATTTTCTATTGTAATTTTCCCACGACCGAAGGAAACGTACGATATTTTTAAAATAAGATTATTTTAATTTGAATCTAGCTTAATTTATTAATGTAGCTGTCTCCCACCACCACAAACATTATTTAATTAACTCTGTAAAGTTTTATAGCATCAGAGTTAAGTTAAAAATAAAATCTTATTTCTTTGTATTTCGTGTTATTCATCTCTTTCATTTTATTATTCAAAGAGAGTTTAACAACTTTCAGAAAGCTAGGAATGTAAATTGAGTGTCTTTACGCCTTTTGATTATTTTAGAGTAACATCCACACATCTTAGTAACAGAAAATATATACTCACTCAAGTGAATTTTCAATCACTAGAAAAACTACAAATAGTTCCATATAAATGTGAACTGGAAAATTATATTTTTCAAGGACGGAACTAACTGCTGCTTACACGACAAAACGTAAGAACCGTTGAAAACATTTCAATGACAGAGTCCGTCCACTTCTCACACTCTAGACGTAACTGTACACCGCCACGCATACATGATTTTGCAAACGATAATCTTTCAACTTACTCTCCTCGCTGGCCTTTTCGAGTGTTGGTAATGAGGCTGAGTCATTAGCTGGCCGGGAACCGGTGGCGGCGAACTGGATGGCATCTTCCGGAAGTAGAGCTTGAACTCCTCAATCGGCGTGTAACTATTTACAGCCCACGTTATATTGTAGCTGTCCTTGTACCGACCCATTGGATGGCTCCTGAACACCGCTGGGTTTGGTTTGCCTGAAATCATAAGCGTCAATAAAATATGAATATTACATATGAAACAAAACAAACTTACTCTTGAAGTGATACTATTAGCTCACATCTCGTTTATATTAAAGAGAATAATTAAACATCGTATTCTATACTCCTAGAATAACAGGTGTTCGAAAGCCACGCAACCTAGAATTTCAAACCGTTCTCGACAGTAGGAAAATGTTGAATTAAAAGCATGACATCGTTTTGGTAGCATCGAATCGTTTCTTGATATGGAATGGTTTCTCAATAAATGGTTGCATTTATACATCCAGGGTAACTGTTTTCCTTTTTCTTAAGTGGGTGCTGTTTACGCGTATTAGTTTATACGCGTAAAATGAGTTTTCTCATCAGTATTAATATGAGTACTTCCCAGTTAAATAAATTTAAAAATTATTTCAGCTTAACCAACCTAACACCCATGTGTTGGAAAATAGAAAATAAAATGTTCCTGTTTCCGTATTGGAATATACTTATTTGGAATATGCTCTATTTTTTGGATTGCGTAGCTTAGCGTCCACCGCATAGTAATTTATGTCACTTTGAAATATAAATTTAATAAGTGAGAATATTGGCTTTAAATACACACATAACTACTTCAGTATCAGCTTTATCAAAAACGAAGGAATTTGCGTGTTTCTCTAAGAAAGATGAAATGATTTATTTCATCTTTTGTTGAGAGATGACCAAATTATATTTCATCAGAACACGATAAGTGAAATAGAAAAAAAAATAAAGGAAGCGTTGAATCTGTTTGTTTCACTTTCTCATTTTTACTCAATTAACGTATAAGCCTACTTAAAAAACCATATTTTTATCACAGTTGCTCCATAGAGTTCTGTTTTGTGTTGCGTAATATCCATATTTAAACGGGAGTGCTGCCGGCTGTCTGAACTAGTAACGAAATTACCTGAAGGCGAATTAATTTAATGTAATCTGTGGAACATGAATATGCAAATTATGACATAATTAATAATTCATTACGCGCGGCCCTTGTTAGTTTCGAGACTACGTCACACTGTTCTCAAAGCGTTACAGCACTTACATATTTCTATTCCAAGTAATGTTATTAATTGTTCCTCACAACTGCACCATTTGTATGGGAAGACTAATGAGAGATACTTCTGATTGTCATATAAAGTTAATCATATTTTATCACATTTATTCAAGCTCATTTAATGTCCAGAAGGCAAGATTTTATTTTTGTCCCAACAGTAATTTACAATATATGAAACAAGTATGACATGTTTCATAAAATGAGAATATATTTTAATTAACAAAATCACGATTTCTCTTTATATATTTAGTTTTAAAGAAAGGTATGTTTAGAAGAAATGTTTTATTTTAATAATAATTATTTCATTATGTATATGAGCATCGTTTTGTATTTTGAATTATAGTTTAGACGTCATTATATACAATAATTACTCTCCTCGATTCCCTCCTACGTTAACAGTGAATGGTAAACAATTCTACCAAGCAAACCACGAAAGTATCTCGGTATGCATCTTGACCGGGTGAGGATGACGATGGGTGGAAAGTGCATGTAATTAATAAGAGAAATAACTGCGAATACAACTGAGACAGCTTTACTGGATTATTGAGAGTCGGTTACAAATAAAAACAGTCAAAAGCTGTTACAGCTCATCCGCTCAGAAAGATTACAAGCGGAGTGCTTCGTTGTAATAACAGCCTATGTTCTTGAAAGCACTTCCCGATACTGCCTCTGTGCACCAATCAGATTGCACCGTTAGCAAAGTAAGGTTACCGTTTTTTAGTCCACGTTAATGCACAATTAGTATTCATAAACCGCAACTCACCGCCATTTAGGGATCTCACTCTTCGTGTCGTCGTCATTGGTCTGTCGGCGTAGCCATTGTTTAATGATATACAGAAGCATGTCACCAATTTGACTACATTGCTGCGAGACAATCAGTCAGAGTTGTTTTCATTCCGACGGGTAACGGTTTTAATGAAGGAGTTATAATGTCATAAAGACTGTTTTAAAACCCTACGGACACCGCCACCACAGGAGTGTAAAATATATTAGTAAATTTTCAAACAAAATCTTGAGAAACCTGTGGATGTACCGTGATAAAGAACCAGATACAATAATACAACCGTGATTTGAATGTATCTATCGTTGAAGGAAAGATAACAGGGGAAAATGTAGAATACGGTGATGGAAGTCGATAACACCAAACAAGCTGGTCGTTGAGGTGATGGACACACTAAATGAAATTAGACAGCAGGAAAGATTAAATCCTCTGAACATTTACTGATAACTGGTAAGTGGTATTGCCAAGAAAAAACAGAAGTGTATTATAAACTATGTGTGTATAGCCCAGACATTTATGTAATAGAATAAGAAGGGGGAGAACTTAAAGTAACACACCTTACAACACAATTAACGTAACATAAGATGTACATATTGTGCAATAAAATTCTACACTTTTCTTCTATTATGAAAGCAGTTTTATTTTTACACAAAGTAGCAGCCATATAAATAAGATTTTCTTTATTAACATCATAATTTGTTCTAAGACTTTTTTTTTGTATCCGCCATCTAAGGACCACATGACAATTTCAATTGTTTATTCTTAGTTCTTTTCTTTATCTTTTTCTTCAATATTCTTTCATCTTTCCACTGTGTCTCTTCTTCCTGTCTTCAGTCTACTTCGAACATGCGCATTTCTCTCTCCTAGCCGGGACTCCTTCCATTTTTAACACGTTTGTCCGAAAAACTACTTCAATTGCTTCTTCTGCATGTACCTATATTATTTTTCTCTAAATCCTTTTGGACTTCTTTAATCCAACTTGATGTTGACTTCTTCCCCCACAGATATTTGAAGATCTGCTTTGTCAACCTATTGTCGTCCATTCTATATAAATGTCCAAAAAATAATAGTCTTCTTTTTCTCATTGGTTCTGTTATATTTTCTATACTTTGATATATTTCGTCATTACTTCTTAATTTCCAACCTTCTGAAGTTTTTCGTCGGCCTAATATTTTCCTAATAATTCGTCTTTCCAATATTTTTAGTTTGTCTAAATTATAATTCAATGCTAGACATTCACTCGCATATAGGCATTCTGACTTCACTACTGTGCTGTAATGCCTTATTGTCGCACTTTTAGATATGCACTTTTTATTGTAAATATCTTTAGTTATACCATATGCCCCTTCCATCTTACGAATCCTTTCTAAGGCTAAGACTAATGGAACATAAGTTAATGAAGCATGGTTAATAAGTGACTAAGTTCATGGTTTCTAATGGTCCTAAGACTTTATTTTATAAACCATTTCATTATTTCATGATAGTTAAATTTGTGTTAAATTTTATAAACAAGTTTATGTTTAATCTAGTGTAAAAACCCTCCGAAAATGTGTGCCCAGTTATATGCTCCGTGCAAAACTATAAGGAATTGATATGCTTAATTATATTATAAATAGGTTAACCATAAATATGTTAAAAACCGTATATATAAGTAGGTTGAATCTTAGTAAATCTATCGTTAGGAAAAACACCTCATACACTTCCGACAACTTACGCTGGGAGGTATAGGTGTCCGCGCACGATTCCTCCGTCAGCAGTAACACTTAATACAATACTGAGTCATGACAGTTGACTTAAAGTAGAACAAAATATTTTATTAGTATAAACATAGGATTTGAGAAAAGAAGAAAATCAGCAGAAGATGAGAAAACCATAAACAATAACTCTGAATAATTCTTAGCAACTCTCAATAGACAAACGATTAGCAACGTAATGTTTAGACAAACTCATTAAATTTTGTACTGTTTAAATAAAATATTGATTCGATTATTTCATCTTCTCACACATTAGCTTTACTATAAACGAATAAAACACTTTTCCAAGTAACCTATATTTCTTGGATTTCGGTGTCCATGACGTGTCCATTACTTAACTAAATATAATTACAGTATTTCACTACCGACTCGGAACAAACCTGAACCGGTTTTCGCTTTTAAAAAGCTTCTTCAGAGGCTGCCGCTGGGAGCACTGTCCGTCTTCTTGTTGGCGACGATGTCGATTTTCGAAAGACCGATGTTCTGTGTGTGTGGTGTGATATGTTCGAATAATGCGTGTGATTTGAATTATGTCTGTTCGTTTAGGCTGTCGTTTTTATTTGTTTTCGTGTGTTTGTATATTTTCAAATGTTCTAGAGTGTCTAGTTTTCAGCCTTTTATGTGTACGTGTAGAATGTCCACGTTATTGTCGATTTTTTTGTATGTGTGGTTTGCTTCAATGAGGTGGTTTGCAAAGGTGGATTCTGTAGTGGAGTGGAGTGCCTATGTGTGTTCAATTATCTTTGTTTGAAGCTACGTCCTGTCTGGCCTATGTAGAATTTGTTGCAATCTGAGCAATTTAGTTTGTAAACACCAGGTAGATCGAATTTGTTTTGTGCTTTGTGTGTGCGTTTTGATAGTGTGTGTTCTGTTTTGTTACTAGTTTTGTAAGCGATTCTGTATCCAGCTTTTTTGAATTTGCGGGCTACTTTTTCAGTTTGTTTGTTGATGTATGTTAGTGTTATGAATTTGTTGTTTTCTATCTTTGTCTGTTGTTTGTTTTGTGTTTTGTGTAGGAGTTTACTGACTATTATTCTGTCATATCAGTTGGATTCTGCTAGATATTTAATCTTATTTTGTTCATCTTTGTAGTCTTTTTCATCTAGGGGGATGTTGTTAAGTCTATGTATTATGGTTCTGAAGGCAGCTAGTTTATGTTGCTAGGCCGAAAACTAGACACTCGAGAACAGTTGGAAATATACAAACACACGATAACAAATAAAAACGACATCCTAAACGAACAGACACAATTCAAATCACACGCATTATTCGAACATATCACACCGCACACACACAATATCGATCTTTCAAAAGTCGATAACAACAAGACGGACAGTGCTCCCAGCGGCAGCTTCTGAAGAAGCTTTTTAAAAGCGAAAACCTGTTCAGGTTATAAGGTAAACTTTTACGTTTTTACCCATAAGAAACTTTGTGTTCCGAGTCGGTAGTGAAATAATTATATTTAACCTATATTTATTGTTCATGAGCACCTTGGGTTTATATTTGTCCGTTGTGAACCAGACACTCAATTCACTGACACGTTCAACAAGTGTATTATTTAGTTTTGTCATTCTGAGCACGTGTATTCGTGTTGTGTGAACAACCTCTGCGTGTGTCGGTAACTATAACGCCGAGATAAATGATAATAGCCGCTGGGGAAATCGAACCTTCGGCGCGTGTACGGTGGCATTTGATTTCTTTTCCGCCTCTAAAAATTCCCGACCTGTATATTTGATGTTTAGTGCCACGTAAGTCTCAGAGAACAATCGACCCTATCATTTTTACCATAAATATTATTCAGCCTCTTAGTTATCATTCGATCACTTGCAGGTTTTTTTAACGAGCTAGCGAAACGAATTCATACCATGCCGTTTCCTGTAAAGACCGCCACTAAAGTTCACTTACAAAAAAAAAAATGCGTGGTACAAGACTGTGTTACTCTTAAAAATTTATCTTGAGTGAAACAGAAATTTAGAAATTAAAAGACAAAATTCCAAAAATTCATAACACACAAATTAAGGTTCACAAGCACGTCCGCGCATGCCTTCTAGAACTAAAGAACATGAAATACAATGATTCATGATTACTGACGGCTGTTGTTAAAACATCCAAAATTATTGACTATTGAAATAGTTTAAAAAAATAATTAAGTAGCCCTAATACTTTCAGTCAGACAATAATAAAATATTACATAAATGACTGATTTAATACGTTCAAAATCTACAATTTACCAAAGGCTAGCCACAGTAAATAAATACAGCTTTGGCTAGGGACCAATGACTTTTTCATCGTAACTTATAACAAAAATACATTTTTCTTTAAAAGCAGGTGTTTACCGACGTCGCATACAGTTACCGTAACCGATAATGAATTAAATTCTCCTGCGTTCGTAATTAAAGAATTAATTAATCCGTAAATACGGCGTTATTTCTGTATGATGAAAATGAATTAAGTGCGAACAGGAAAAATAAAATTTGCAGTATCGCGTAATTACAAAAACCTTTACGTATGTTTTCTGAGTATTTATTAGCTGGGTAGTCACTGCAGCTAACATCTCTACCTGTTTTAACGTTACAGGTAGTATTTTTAATGTTAATAATTACAAATTACCTTATTAAATTGGGCCTTTTCACATTGCACAGTGCGTACTGTATGGAGGTCCAGTTCATACTGTCAAACTTATTAGAACTCAGGTCCAAGGTGTAGGCTATATTTATTAATGTTATCTAGTATTGCCCAAGTTTGTAGTGTAAATTATGTGTATGTGTGTTATTGTGTCATTAATTTTTAACGTTTGACGACGGAAGAGTGATTATCCTCTGAAGATGAAACCTTAGGTTTTTAAACGCGTCAGGACAAAATAAGGAGAAGTCGCAAGACGTTTAATAAGGTAATTTTTAATTATTAACATTTACGCGACTTGGATACCAAAAAACATGTTTATAAAAAAAAATTTTTTTTTAATGGGCTCAGTTTTAAATTTCGTAAAATATAAATTGTTAAGTAACTAAAGTATTATTTTAATTAGTAATAGAACATAAAAAATTCAAAGTAGGAAAAAATTAATCGGAAAAAATTAATCGATAATTTGTATAGGCTATAGTTGATAAGGTATTGTGTACAGTGAATAAAAAAGCTTTTCATTCTTCAAAAATTTATTCAAAAATCGTGAGGATAAAGTTTATACAAATTTTTGCACAGAACAAACGCTCAATTAAGCACATTTTGATGGCGTCTGCATTTCCTTTTTCTTAAATAATGAGGTGTCAGCATTTTCCATGCGTAATTAGGCTGACACAGATTATATTAAATTAGGCAGAAATCTGAAATTCCATTAGCAAAGAGAAACGCTTTATTTCGGAAAGCGCGATAATCAGATATAACTTAATATTTAATATAACATTTTAACTTTTAAATTGTGTTTTTTTATTTACTCTCTGTTACTGAGATCTAGAGGTAAGTTTCAAAGAAAATATTATGGATTTATATGGTTGATTTCACTTATGAAACCGAAAAGCTCAAATTACAAATATATGTAGGTAATTAATATCTAACGTAGATAATGTTTCTGTACAAATTCACATGACTCTGACAATATGATTTCTTATTTCGTGAGGTAAGAATAATCCGAAGTTCGGACAGTCCACTGAATATATATATATATATTTATATATATAATTTATAATATATAAGTTATAATATATATATATATATATAATTTAATATTTATAAATTCTTTACCTCAAGATGATGTATTCTGGTAAAGAATTATAAATATTAAATAAATTATATGCATCAAGAAATAGACTGTAGCAAAAAGTGTTTAAATATATATATATATATATATATATATATATAATAAATATGTTTTCAAATAATAAATACTTTTGCAAGTATTATTTTATAAAATTATATTGTTGTATTTTCTCCTGAACCACGTTTCCCACAATTATTCTGTATCTTCAGAGGTTTCTCTGTGTTTTAAAGTATAATGGATTTGTTTCAAATATACACAGTACCACCTTTTTTCTCTTACAGTTATTCTGTATTTGTGTAGTCGTTCTATCGACTCCCCCGTTCATTTTTTGTAATTAGAGTGACAGTGCGGCTGAGAAACTTTGAAATTCTCTTTTCCTATTTTTGAACATCGAATCACTGTTTGCTCGTTCCAGTGCATCATGTTTGGATAAAACGTGTACATTGTTTTTAGCATTCCATGTAACTGCAAATATTGTAATTTTCTCATCAAAACGAAAGTCATGTCATCCTCTTTCCTCATTTTTCATTTCTTTGGCTTTATTAGACGTTCGTTCATTCTGTTGATCCTCACAGTTTCACTTCCACATACTTTGTTTTCAGTCAAACATTTCATTAAATCAGAACTAGTAAAAACATTATTAAATTAAAACACATGTTTTTCTAGATATTCAGCCAAACGAACACAGAAGAACCCACAGATAGGGACAATGCTCCTTCAGGTTTCTTCCTTTCTTCATAAAGCTGGACATGACAGCAGTATACAGTCTCACCACAACACAGTAACTATTTCTTGAAGTCAAAGGTAATCGGCTTTACCTCTGGACAACTGTTTCAAAAAATGATGGGGGTAATACTCTGTTCATCAAAGCTCTCAAGTGCTTAGAAAATACTCAATATTTCAAAAAATTCGCATTCAGCATTTTAAAGATTTCCTCTATTTTGCATGATTTCTTTGAATCATCGTTTCTTTGATTTCTTTTGAGAGTTATCATTAACGTGTAAATTACGATTTATTTCTAAATATCTGTTCTTGCAAAACACTTCCTTACACAATCAAAGCGAGGGTCATCACCTTTCATATTCTTGGGGGAGAGAGTGATACCCAGTAAATGACAAAATCCGTTAAACTTCTTCAGACAATCAGTTGAAAGAAAAAGTTGAGGCGGTCGTTTTGTATTGTATGAATTATACTTTGATTGACAGTATGTTTGCAAACATTATCATCAAAGAAAATTTCAAAAACATCCACTGGATTTGTGTCTGGAAGTGTCTGATTTTATGTTTTCGCTTTCTGAAGGTGGAGATAGGCCAGACTCGCGATCTGACTGTGTCCAATTTGGTTTCTTTTTAGTTACAATTGTAGTTATTTTACTTTTAGAAACAAGTTTGTTTGTGTAGGTTAGCTTATTGATGCTGCTTTTATTTTATTTAAAGGTACAGTGAGGTTTTGTCGAATTCATGTTGGAATAGAGCTCAGGTTATCACAGTTTCATATGTGTTGGTTAGTCTTTGGTTAAAAATTTATTATGTAACGAATGTCTAAAGTGTTTAAAAAATTAAACCGTACGTTAATGAAATTTCTATTCAATATAATAACAAAGTAATTTAAGTAAAACGTGTACTTTCCAAGACATAAAATTAAGAAGACGTATCCAACTCAAATCAAGAGAGAATCCATTATAGACGTCCCTGAGTCCCTAAATAATAGTCTATCAATTTATATGTTTACTGTTATCCAGATATTTTTCATATTATATGATAAAAAAATGAACTTGTAGAGAAAACATTAAATGAAATATTCTTCGACAATTTGTGGGAGTTGTTATGGAAAGGACCAAAGCTGATTAAGAATGCTTGAAATAGACATGTACGTATTCTTATTCACGACTGAGCTAACATTTTGTTTTTATTTGATTTGTTTTTATCCGGTTGCTATTCTGAATTAAGTAAGTGAATATTCAATGTTTTATTTGTTTTACATGCCATTGGTTTTGTAGTTATTTGCTACAACGTATACACGTGTTATCCATAAAGTATCGTTACGTTTTTATGGAGACACTAAAATGTTGATACGTGTCGTTTACAATCCTGTTTAAGACGCAAATCCATCATCAATGCGAAAGTTGTAAAGGCGCTGTTTCAAGTGGCTTTGCGTGGCACGCAGACTGAAGAGATAATCTGAGATCACACAGTTTATTGTTATTACTTATCTGACTAGAATCCTTGTACCAACACTAACATGAATGCAATATATTACACTCAAAAGTCGTACATGCTTTATGATATTAGCAACACTACATTCTGTATAAACAATGCTTAGTACTTTTAAAATAAAAATTACGTAAATGATATTCAGATAGTAATGAGAGAAGTCACCGCTTATTTTGAGATTCATCAACAAAATATATTTTTATGACAATAAAAGTGAATGGTCTACGTCATTATGTGAATTAACATGTTTGTTTTCTATGATATTAAAACAAAAGACAGAACGTTTTAAATTAGTGGAGTACCCAGTAGGACATATAATCCCTCCTAAGGTTAGAATGTGAGTAATTATAGTGAGACTACAATCATGTTAAAAATATACTGTATGAGAAGCAATGGAATCTAAATGAAATAGGACTCGTAAAGAAAAAATAAATAAAAATACGTCACGTGCCACTGGATAACGTGAAAAGTTTATGTTCAGTAGTTTCAACAGCTCCACGTGATCGTATTTACTTCAACACCTTATGTGTCTTTAGGCAAAAAGAGTTGTAAGGTCTTTACTATTAGGTGTAGAATAGAGTTTGGATTTGTTCATTTCATGTGTCTCATGTGAAGTCTGGAAATTCTGGATATCATAACGGCGGTCTTAGGCCAACGACATGGACCTCGAATAGTGTATTGAAAATAGATAATATTTTACAGGCGCCAACAGTTGTCTGAATAAGACAGTAAGGAATCAAAAAATGAAACTAGGAAACGTGTATAACTTGAAGTCTCTCATTCTTTCTCATTCGCGTATACGAAAGATAGGCTATGTAATATAGCGTATCTTTTGTGTGTGTATGTGTGTGTGCGCGCGTGTGTGTGAATATACCTCTAACCAAACATTCACAAATCTAATTTCTAATTTCTAATTTAGAAACACATGACATATATACTGGAGATGAGTTCCCTTACACAAAAGCATGTTATTCACATTTTGGATAACGCGCGCGCGCGCGTGTGTGTGTGAAAAACGGAAAATAGTACCTGACGGAACAAAACCACAATTTATAAAATACTAACTACTAGCAGTTGACAACAATGAAATATATTCTTCACAAGATACACTAGGTGTATGAACGTTTCTGACGATGTGACGATGCTCGTGCACCATCTTGTACGACACATGTTTCATGACGCTAGTATATAAAAAAAAACAGCAAGTACCGTAAATAATAATAATATGGCCACATAAAGAAAAACATACACACACAAAAACACAGTTGACAGCCCCAGATGTGTTTAAGCATGAATATAATTTATGTATGGATAGTTTCTCGATTAAACTTCGTGTTTATTAAACACTGGATTTTATTGCCTGACTCTTTCGTTTTATTTTATTTTTAATCAAACGGGTGCATTAACAAGATTTTTAAAGGGTAAATAATTGTTGCACAATTATATAATTATATAATTGCATTTTTTATAAGGCATTTTTTTCTGTAAAATTTATGAATGCTTTTTACGCTCTCTTAAAGGTTTTACGCAATATCTTTTAGAGACACCACCTCTTTAATGAAGAAAGAAATTGCACTTGCGTGCTCAAGTTTTTGTATGATAAGAAGGAATATTTGGAAAGTTATAATGTTCTCTTCGTAAAAAGCATGTGCAAGTAGAAAATGAAAACTATCTTAAACGCATCTGAAGGGACATTTCAAAAAAGTATTGTGTATTGTAAAATATAATTTTGTTATTTCATAAGTTTGGTGTTAATATGTATATTTTTAATTCTTTTTGTAAATATTACAAGGTAGGAGAATTAAACTTTTGACGCTGGCGTATATGTGGATGACAATTTATTTTACTTGTGAATCCGAGAGGGCCTACGCACGCCGTCCTACCGCCACTGTGATCTTCGACGATTTGGGTGTGATCGGCCGCGGTTGTCTTCGGAGAGTCAGCAACCGAACTGATACGTTTGTGAACGTCGTGAACATTCGGTCTTTCATGAGAACAGAAATTGTATCTGTTAGAGAAAAGTAAAGACCGTTTATTTCGCAAGCATGTAAATTTTTGTACTTTGAAGTTTTTGTAGACGTGGGATAAAATTGTAACTAGTCCAAGTTATTAAGCTTTACACTTAATAAAATATAGAGATCATAGGTCAAATGTTCATTTCCTGCTGTCAAAGAAACGTATGTTAAAATTGTTACCGTAATACGTAGTTTACATTACTGTAATCCTTTCGTTAGTGGAACAGCAGAATTTTCATTCACGGGCTCTAACAAGTTTAAGAAAAATTTCTGTTTTTTGGCGTACGGTCTTGCAAATTATTCCATGTATTTTAGGTAACATATCATATAGTAAAGGCTAATTGTAAAAGAAGAATTATTAAGCATACATTTTAATATAATAAAATTTACATTAATTGTTCTAATGTTACATAGATTTTTTACCAATAGCTAGAGTCTTATCAAGACTTAAAAGATGTTAAACAATTGTTTTACATTTTGTGCAGCATAAAATATTTCTTTCCTAGTAAGTATTTAATTTTGAAATAAGTAGTCTATCAAGATTAAATAAGCATTTCTCAAGAGCCATGTGTCTACTCATTAATTCTGATTAATGTAAAAATTTTATCTGCTACCATGTATATTTTAAACTGGAATTTAAATGCTCCAAATGAATTCAATAAATACAAACAATGACTGAAAATTAAATAGGGAATGATAAATACAGCGGTTAGAATTCACCAAAGCTTTAACGAACATAGGAGTTAACATAAATATATTATGCCTACAAGCACTTTTTCCCACTCCTCGCGCACACAAGAACGCAATCGTCACCACGCACACGTTATCCGAGCATATCACGTACGTGTATGTAATATGAGCAAGGGATGAAATCGTTGATGCCACTGGAATTGCGTGTAGCCCATTAGATACACTTAATCATTTATAATTAAATAACAAATTGAATTTTAAAAACAATTAATTATTTAAACAGCGACGTGCGAAAGGAAATAAAACTGGAATGCAGTAACGAGGTTTTAAATTAAGTTTAGGTAATAATTTCAATTTAAGAAGGAAGAACGCGCTAGAGTGGGAAGTTGTACGCAGCTTTAATTCACGCGAACGCATTTTATGATGAGAGACTATAGACGGAAGACTAGAGAGAAGAGAAGAGGAAACGTTCGAAAGACTGAAGGAAAGACTATAATTACAAACCCCGCAGGGGTAAAATGCCAATGTTCCGCTGACTCTCTTATTCCCGTGTAATTAATCAGCTGCTTCGTCTTGCTTTACTTTATTACTCTTCAATACTAACTCAAGTTGACTAGAAATTAACGCTTTCTTTTGAAATTTATTCGGAAACGTGTTTTAAACTACGAGGTAGGCCTAATTTACATATGTGTGAAACGCGTTGTATCAAACTGATACGTGAAAGTAAATCTGCACATATCACCATTTTGTAAAGTTTAATAGAAACTTGATTTTAGAAAAAAAAGTTGTAAAGAAGACACCAAAAGACCTACGTAGATTGAACTCACTTTTAGAGATGAAAATGACCCAATTAGAAGAGACAAAATGAATGAGAACTGCGGGTCTGCCTGTTTAATTGTACGGTATTTCTAAATATTAGTCTCAAACGAGCGTAGTCAGTGATTGGGGTGCACGTGTAAAATTAATAAAAGGTTAACTATAATTACAATTATCACAGCTATATCGATATGAATCGAGAACTTTCAGGAAAATTAGTGGTTGAAGTAGTCACTAACCTACATCACAATGTCTGCTTCGGTGTTGCAAGTAGAAAGTCCTCCAAAAAGCACGGGACAATATTTAGTACTACCTAACAGATCTTTTAAAGGAAAATATTCTTCATCCGTAAGACGTATAGCCTACTTGTTTAGAAATGTCAACATATACTGTGCTCGCAATGTACTCTATTTGATAGTTGAAGCTAGACGCGAGGTAGTGCAAACATGATCAAAGCAGAGACAAGTCAACATCGGTATCACTGACATGCTACAACCATAGCAAAACATTATATGAAGTGGATAAGGTAAAAGAAATACTACATTAGTGATGATACCTTCTTTATTTTTTTCTACTGAAATACGGTTACAGTTTAAATGATAATTCTGTGTTTTCTTACATCGATGTGAGAAGGATATTAGATTGAATTAATACTCAGCTATTTAATGATGTGTAGTATTATTAAAAACTTTATTCCACCGGTAGTCGTGTCTGAGTTAATAGTTTAGTATTCACGTACAGCTCGCTCCTCCAGAAGGATAACATTCGGAAGCCTTGTATGTAATAATATGTTCTTAATTACGCGACACTTCTCGAAACTGTCTGTGCGTCAATCAGTTTGCACTGTAAGATGAGATTACCATTTTACGTCTACGTTGCCACAATTAGCATTCATCAATTGCAGCTTGCCCCTTCCTTGGATCCATTCATAAGCAGAAACATGTGAACAATGTAAAAAATTTATTACCACTGATAACAGTTGCTTTGTTGCCAACTGTCACCCTTCTGACCGAGGAAAGCTAAACTATGGATGGTCTTCAGTATGTCCGTTCCATTACGTGGCTTATGTTCAGATTCTGGGAAAAATATAATCTGGCTCCTGAACGGTCACTCTACCCACAAAAGTGATGATTGACTTGGTCAAATTGTAAAAAGTGAAAAATATAAATTCCTTGATATTTAATAAGTGATTATTAACTCATGTTATGAATAGAGCAATTTATTTTTTCTGAACTTAAGTCATTCAATGCAGACAAAATTGTACGTTTAAAAAACAGCATAAACTCATAGCTTTTTATTAAATTTACACCACCAAATTCAAATCATTAAAACCCATATACACCAATTCTTAAATTTTAGTGAATAATACAGTTAACTCAGTGCGATGCAATATCTGTAGCAGGATGTAAACAAACTTTCCGTATTCCCAACATTCATGGTAGGCAGAGAAAATTTATTTTTATGGGAAATTCATTTTTATGGAAGCCATTTAATTGCTGTCAAATGTAAACAAAATTAAAACAATTTTAAAAACGAAACCTGGAAATTTTTGTTTTATTATTTTTTTGGCTTGTAGCTTGTAGCTGAACCTCTGTTTCGCTAAGCAATTGGGGCCAGTGCTAACTGTAAGTTCCGTGTTCGTATGAGAAAGTCTGCAAACACACAGTATGTATGTTTGCTTTCGCAATCCTATTTGGATGTATGCTATCACATGTCTAAGTAAAAGTTCTCAATATTCAGTTTTTCATATTTTGTTCTAATTACAGATTTACTGGTAGGACAAAAATTGTATTCTCATTTGATGTACACCTTATATTCAGAGCACGTTATATTAAAAGTAATGTACTTAGAAGCGTAGCGTGAAAATTTCATATGTTACATACACATTCCATAGTATATACAAATAAATACCAATTGTCCAATTCTAAATTTCTTATCATAATAGACGTGTTTTCAATAATCTGGTAACTGATGTTCCTGAACGACGATTAATTTTCGGAATAGTTTATAACTTTATAATATTCATGTATTAACAATATATTTAAGGAGAAACTAATTAAAATTACCTTATACGTTTTTATTGTATTTTGAAATTTCCTTGCAATTTTTTGTCATGAAAACAGCCTAAAACAATAAGTGGCATTCAGATAGGCGTCAGCTGTCAAGTCTAACCACAAAAATATCACTACCGTGGGAACGGTCATATTCACAGGCTTATGGCACTAAAGGACGTCTACCTGATATGGCCTAACTAAAGTGTCAATAAACTTTTAATATTTACAGAAAAAACGTTTGATAAAAATTGCATTAATTCCTTTTTTTATTTGGGAAGTATTTTTGAAGAAATAAACTGTATGAAAACAGGCGCAATGACGTATCTAAGTATATATAAACCCCCAGCCTTCGTGTTGGCGAACATCTCTTACAAGGTTAGTATCAGCCGCCTGAATTTATAAGTAAAGTCATACAGACACATTTTATTATATTGTCCTTGATCTCAAATAGAGGAAAGTTTTCTCTGTAAATTCTCTTAGTTTTGCAGTTTTGTTGGCAGTTACCGTTAGCAATACGTTTGAATACGCTTCAGCAAACTACACGCACACATAAGCAAAACATCGCTTTCTTTGTGTTTGGAGGTAGTAAAACTGAAATATTATCTCAAACCTGGGCACAAATATTTCAAAGCGTATTACAGTATTTCCTTTCCGTTGAACCGCAAATACAAATTGTATTTATAAATAAATATCTGATTTTATTTTAAGAATCACTGAGTTTTGCATAATCACTAAATAATGAAATTTGTTGAAAAGAAAAATTTACCTGAAAGTTCGAGATACTGTCTAGCTTTTCCAATGGGATTGTCAGCGACACAGCTGTAGTTACCGAAATCCGACGCTTGTACCTTGCGGATAATCATCGTGTGTCTGCTTCCTCTAACCTCCATGATTCGTCTCTCTGTAGAGTCCAAGCGCAGCGTGTCTCGATACCATAATACCTGAAATGCATAAAGTACGTCTAAATTATTCAATTTCATGTTTAATATGTTACGTACATTTATATTTTAGTTACCAGTTAGCTGGATGTTTTGTTCAAAGCACTCATTATTTTGTGCAATGATTTATGTTTAAAACGTTCACGTATTAACTAGTAAATAATTGAATTTGGAGTGTTTCATTTGGAGTTGTAATTTAGAAGAGGTTACGCTGCTATAATCTATATAGGCACTTGACTTCATTTGATAGCTGAAGACAAATGGGCGACTTCAGGAAATGATTTATAATCGTACAAACAATGGAAATATTTCAGTTTTGGTGTAATTACTTGTACAGAATGAAAAACTGACCACAAACTGTTT
The DNA here is from genome assembly GCA_034769895.1 of Magicicada septendecula. NCBI lineage: Eukaryota > Metazoa > Arthropoda > Insecta > Hemiptera > Cicadidae > Magicicada > Magicicada septendecula. The sequence continues at coordinate 265,467,839 of CM068371.1, forward strand.
TTTTGTTTCAAGTTTCAATTGTTAGTATTAAAAGCTTTAAAACCAGAAAGGAATAGAATATGAATTAAAAATTTTAATTTTACACATCTGAAAACAATTCTGATACATATTGTACGTCAATATGTAATCTGAGTATCTAATATTATAGGAGCACTACACCTTCTAAATTCTGTAAATTACAGTTAGTTTTAGTAATTTCCTGTTTCCTGTTTAGTCAGAATCGACTGTCGATTATCAACCGCGTACTATTTATTAAGTCTGTTGGATAAATTGTGTAATTTTCTGTATTTATGTATTTAAATTTATAATGCAAACATTAACGTAACAAATATAGCTGAAAGAGTAATACTTATTAACTTAAAAAGTAGAGGATAAACTACTGGTGATATATTACAAGACTGATATTTACTTACTACAGTCAACAATGTGCCGTATTTTGGTAAATGTATACTGGATCATAGTGGATGGTATGGTATATTGGAAACGATACGATTCTTGTACCATCTGTCACAGTAAATATGTGTGTGAACCTGTAGGCGCGCGTTTGTATGTACAATGATGGAGAGTGTGGGATAGACAGGGTTCATTATGCAGTACGAGGTACGAGGATGATTGGATTAAGTATTTACACAAACGATCCTAATACCAAAGGCAATCGGTACTCAGAGCTGTGGTTACTGAATGGATCCTCCATAGCAACTGATCTTCCATACTGTAGGCTATACAGACAGGCCTGTCTGTGTTTGCAAGTGTATATGGCGGACGTAGTGTTTACCTAAGCCGTTCAAAATTACCACAGGGGTGATTCGGTGTCCCCATTGAGCCTCGTGCGCGTGCGTGTGTGTCTGCGTATAACATAAGGTGTTCTGACATGGACTTCTCTCTTAACGGTGACTTAAAAATCAGTTGAAACGATTTAAACAAAGCTGAGAAAATAAAAATCAAGAGCTCGTCCAACAAAGTCAATGATGTTTCTCATGCTTAAGAAACGTTAACAGTACCGTCCTGGCGCCGATTGACTCGTTCTTTGGAAGTTCACCAAATACACATGGAAATATAAAACATATTACAAAAGAATATTTTTAAAATGAAGATTTATAGTCTTATGTAATATATAATGAATAATTTATATATATATATATAATATATATACAATTTTGTATTTATTAGGAAGATTACATCCTATAGCTATATGTTAATAAGCATAGCAATAATCATAATATGTTATAGGAAAACAATAAGCATACAGTATGATACTCGAAACTCGTCTCCAGTAATCGAAAAAATAGTTTTATAGTACATTAATACAATATTAATTTATTGCACCAAGGAATTGTATACAAAAAAGAAACTGTATCAAGTTATGAAAATTGTGTGTGTGTGCTTGTAATCTACATTTAATCTACTTAGTTCTTTTCGTGCTACCGAATTTTTCTTGTTGATCCGTTGCTTCATAAAGTGTACAAATTTAAAACGACACCGAAAAGTTTCATAATAATGTAGTTAGAAAAAATATCGACAATTATAAAGAAACACTCGATAGTGTTTAGTCCGGTTGACATTTATGATCATTTCATTTACGAATTGATCTGAGAGAACTGAGATATTCAGTACTTGTACTTGTGGTGAATAGTCTTCCAAGTGAATCAACTTCAAAATTTTGCTGTAAGTTTATGAAAATTATTACATTTAATAAATATCATTTTGTCGATGCGGAACTGGAATAACGTACTAATTAACGTCTGTGAAACCAAATTATGTTTACTAAGCATGTTTAATTAATGTATACGTAATTACGTATACAGAACAACAAAATGTCTGCTTGTCATTTTTACGGTTGATGCTAAAAAATACAACCAGGCTAGTGGATTCTAAAAAAACTTTTATAGAAATAAATGTGCGCGCGCACGCACACAAATACAGTGAAAATCAAAATTTTTAATATTTTTATATACAAAAATATTCATTAATTCGCAAATTAATATTAATGTAATAATTCCAAATAGCACGGATTTATTGAAATTATAGAACTGTATTTAATACATCAATAAACTAAAATAATTTATTTACAATTATAATTTATTAAATGACTTCTGAAATACTGATGGAAGTTCTTCGCGTGCAGCCGATTACAGAAACATTTGAACTGACAAGGTTTAGACAACTAAAAACAGGTAAAGGTTTTTACTGTGTTCTGTGCATGCGCTGCTCCATGAATATTGAGCCGCAGCTTCTTTTTTATGTTCACGTACGCTTACGTGGGGTTTGAATACGTATAATAATGTATAGTTTAAATATATTGGTAATTGTCTAAACCTCGTCAGTTCGAATGCTTCTACTGCCTACAGACGAGTAAACGCTTTTTATCGATATTACAGAAGCTGTATTAATCTAGCCGTAACACGTATAATTGTCTTTAATGCACGATATTCCAAATTCCGGTTTACTAACGAATTTTATATTGTATTAAGTTTATTGTTTTTACTGTAAATTCAATTGCCAACTAAGCAAGCGTTCGCATGTTTGTAATTAGGTGGACGTTACGTCCTAAACAATTATCCGTAATACATATAAGGAGTCATATACACGAAAGTAAAATATAAAAATGGTGTAGCGGGCAGGAGAACGGTGCAATTATGCCACGCTGACACAAATGATGTGGTCAACCCGGCAGCTAGGTAACAAGCCGCGTTCTCTTACAATGCAATTACCGGCTTTCTCCACCTTTGTATCCAGCTCGCTTTATCTCGACCCCTACTCGTCTCCGTCTCGTCCTCGACCGCTTTTCATTTAATTCAAAAAACAGATAGATTTTTTTAATCACTATCGTCGTGCAGCCTGATTCATACGCTTAATAAAGTTCAAACTCTATTAAGTACAAAAACGTGAGGGTTCAATCTTCCCATGTATTTGCTTCGCTTAATGAAGTCTTGAGACGGATTAAACATATGTACAAAATGAATAAATTCACATATAATAAGCTTATGTACAAAATGAGTTTTATATATGATAAAAATCGTATACACAAAAAAGAATTAGATACTTAGTCTCTGAAACAATTGTAGCTTTAAAATTCCTGGAATACAATTTTTGTTTAAGATTCAATTTTTGTCAGACATTGCAGACAGTGACAAATCCATAGGCCAGATACACGGAATGACAGATTCGTGCTATATGGTGCATGGTCAAATATATATCTCTGTCCACTTTTATATTATAATATTGGTTCTACGAATATTAATATATGTTTCATTAAATAAATTTTAATTACAAACATTTAAGTCCCGATGGTATAGGAACATTTTGTAATACACTAAAAATGTACACAATTAACGCCCGTCCGTAAATAAACAAAGCTGTGGAAACAAAGAAAGAAACGACCCTAGTAACGACATCAAGTTGAAGTGAGCGAAGCAAAGGTCAGGAAAACAGTGATGTGTTTTCCTTATCATTTCCACTTTCTCGGTTCGCCGTCACCTTCATTTGGGTCGACGTCCCACTTATAACTGTAGGGCGGATTACACTCTCTGCCGCTTTCTACAGTTGTGTGCGTGTGTGTAAATGCACACACATACACGTATATAAAGCTTAAATTGATGGAACCATTAGCTTTCGACCTTGAATAACTTGTTTCCTTATGTGCCAAGTTACAAGTGCCAAGATAACAGCTGATATTTAGGAGCATAATTATACTTATCCGAAACAACACTACAATAAAAAACCAGTACTTTAAAAGGAAAATTGTCTCTGTGTGAACAAGATTTTGTAACAACACTCCCATAAAATTAGTTACAAGACCAGTTAGCAGTTTTCTTAAGACTGACGGCGAATGTGTAGAGGCAGTACTGTATTACTATATATTTCAATAGTCGCACTGTACTGGAAAACGTCAAACAAAATTATATTAATTAAAGCGCGGCATAAACAAAGTGAAATAAACGAATCACTTTTCGATAATCGAAAACGAGCTGCCCCACGCGACCCAGATCTTATTTCGAACATGCGGCCTATGTGTCTGATATATTAAAATAGTCTGATAGCTTATAATCTATTTTTGCTGTATGCCAAAGCAAGACAGACAGAGGCATATAGCATTCTCCCTCACTCACATTACCCATGGTGTCTCTCAGTGATTTAATAAGTCAGACAATCTAAAAGAAAAAGTACTGTTTTCGAGCTTCTTGTTTTACTACTTTCTTCCCGATAATTCGATAATTTGACGTCGAAAACAACAAAGACTTGAATACTATCTACGTTCACAGATGTACTCACAGATAGTTTTATACTTATTTTAAATTATTAGATGCATGTACAAACGATAATCATTATTCTAACAATGACCTGCTTCAACCATCTGAACAACTATTATAGTATTCCAGTTTTTTTATTTTGTACTTTTTTATAAACTTCGCTTGCGTCTAATAAACTGTTATTTTACGGTTTTTGTTAACGCTAACAAGTGCACTGAACCAGATGATAGATTCTGTATATTCCGCACGAAACAGTGATAACATAATCTATTTTAAAGAGTTTCAAATTCGCTCAATGAACAGTTAAAGAAATTTTTATATAACAGAAATTTTGTAAGAGGTAACAATAACTTTCATCTTTTTCCACGCGATATTAGTGCTAGCCCAGTGAGAAGTTGAAAGTGTCCATTGAAATAAGAAATAATAAAGTAAAAGATTTTAAAATACTTATTAAGAGCAACTCGTTTTCTTCATTGTGAACACGTGCGCGATTCTGTCTCCTTCAGTAGTTTCACGGATGAACGCTCTTGATCGGCTGACTTACTGACTGATGACTGGTCCCTCCGCCTCCGCACACCGTGAAAACTTAATTTCGTTGCTTCCACAATCTCGGCGCGTCATATTCTCGCTTGCCCGGCACCTCCCCAAACACCCAGCCAACTCTAATGCGATACTCACCCTTAAATTTTCTTTTACTCTGTTCTTAATAAGTGAATATAATAGAGAAAGAAACCCATTAATAATTACTATGGTACTTCGCTGTGAATAATAACAACAATAATAATCTATACTGGGACTACCTTTGTGTTCAAATACAAAGACTCTCTGGTTGGGCCCTGATTTTGTTTTGTTTGCGTTCTTTTTCTAATTTTTTCTTCCCCGTCTGTGCTTTGAGCTTAAAAAGACTCTCTAACATAAAGTTTCGCTTGATTAATTCGCTTTTGTCATTCATATAATACATTACTCCCCCCACCTTTTTTTCTAACTCTGTTGTTCACGTTGATGCATACCCAGTTCTTTAACATTGAAAATAAGGGAAAGTACAGCAGTATTGTTGCTGACATAGTTAATTTGATTGCTGTTCAGTGTAAATAAGAACAGAGTAATAAAAAATTCATGATTTTATATTGCGTTTGCCCGAGAGCATTATCCTTGCAAATTAACTTGGCTAGTGAATCAACGTTTGAGCCTCTTTGAACGTTACAAACGAAACTAAACATACAACAAGTAGACAACTTGAAAGACATTTAAAATACCTTATTAAATAGCATAATCAGAACTAGGAACCACTTCATACAGGAAAACCGGACACAGTTAATACGGAAAACGCATATTACACGTGTGATAGGCCTTAAGGAAGATGGTGTTTTCCCACTGTTCGGAACAGAAATAATCAAATTCTGTGGACTACATATCAATGATTAAACACAATATCAATATTGTGTTTATATATAACTCACTTTATAAGAGAATTTGGCGTCTTATTTTTTAATTTTTGCATTACAATTAAACCAAAATTTAAATTTTTTAAAACTTTTAAAACGTTAAACTTTCTGAAGTTTTAATTCGAAATATATAATGCTTATAATATTTTTTATAGATAGCGGATGTATTCGTATTCAGATAATTGTAGTATACTTTCCCAAAAGTTAGCCAATAGTTTAATAATTATTATGTTTCGATACCCTGATTGTATTTGTTTCATGTAACTGACTTACATAATGTTATATATACTTGCATAATATGTTCATAAAATATTCAGACATGTTCTTTCAGTACAATATTTTAAATGTTTCATGTAACATGTAAATATTACATGTGTGCATCTAAAACGTTACACTTAAATGAAGATATTTTAAGGTAAGACAAACTAGTGAAAGTGATGTTTCCTTTCCTTGTCAACGTCTAGTTTCAATATTATTGAAAAAAGTACAGTAAAGTGTTAAAAATTTCTCATCACTGTAAAATGAATCAAATTTCGCATTTAACTCAATAATTCACCAATTCACCTACAAAATTTAGTTAAGGCTATAATTAAAAAAAAGACAGTAAAAAAAATAAATTATAAGCCCTCTGTTATTAATGTGTTATTGGTACCAATTACGACATACATAATAACATTAATTTGTGCTTTCCAACAGGAAACATAACTTTCTTGAAAACAATGTGATGGTTTCTGTTTCTTATGAAATCGTGCATTGCCCTGTAGCCCAGACAGAAACAGATTTAGAGCGAGAGCGACCAAAAAAGGAAAGGAAAATAGAAATATGACAAAGAACTCAAAACCTCTAATGAAAAGACAGCAAGTGTGCTGTTTCTTTTTTCAATTACATTGATTGAAAATAACTCTGGACAACAAAGAGCGAGCGTTTGCTAGTGTTCTCTCGCTAGAGTTCCTGAATAAGGTGTAACGTCGGACGGGGGAGGACAAGAAATTACAGGATGACGTCAGTAATTAAATTCCGAGTGCGCAGAGAAGCCGCAGCTTGTTACTTGTAGTAAACCCGTCCGTCCCGTCCTCCGCGCTTTCTTCTTACTACTGTTAGTTTGACCATTCCACGCTCTGTCAGCAAGTAATTAGAACTGTGTGCTACTCTGTCCACATACCCTGCCCTTTCCTTACACTTGTCTCCACATGTTCATTCTCTCACACACATTGCGTTAACACCAGTTTTACTATTTTCTAATTTGTTTTAATTTAATCAAAAATAGTATTGTTAATGTGTAGCACTTAGATTAAGTAAAACGCGTGTAGAAAACATAGTAATACGTCTATGGGCCACTATGGAAGAGTTTGTAATTCACTGAAACGTTATAATTTATGTAACAAATGTCTTGGGTATCAGTATCAAACAGACCTGGGCAACAAAACAAGAATCACTGGTGCCACACAACAACACAGCACGGTATTCAAATATCACTGTAGTCATGTCTTTTCTACTTTGTACCATGAGGAAACACCATGAGAGATAAATACGAATAACTGGTTCCACTGTGATACAGCTGTGAAATAAATCATGCATATATGAATAAAAAGATCTTATCAGTTCACCCCAGTAACGATCTGTCGAGACATCTGAACATCTGTCTGCTCATTCTGTCTAGACCTAACTGTCTATCTGCCTCTTTATGTGTCTTACATGTATCTGTCTGTCTGTCTATCTATCTGTCTAACCGCCTGTCTATCTCTATCTGTCCGTCCGCTTCCCTCTCTCTCTCTCTCTCTCTCTCTCTCTCTCTCTCTCTCTCTCTCTCTCTCTCTCTCTCTCTCTCTCTCTCCTCTATCGATATCTCTATGTCTTTCTATCTCTACATCTTTCTGTGCGAAGCATGCGCAAAAGGCAACATGTTCGGAGCAATGCCACGAAATTGTGTGTAAAGTGTTCGGTGCAAAAGCAACAGTATTCTTGTCTTAGCATCTTTGTATAATATATTCCGCACCAGTAACTCCTCTAAAATATAAGGCTTTATAAAATTATAGTAATCTTGAAATGCGGACACAACATGAGGTGAGGAATAGATAAAGGAGTGGCATTTAAAGTGAGGCCTGCGTGCAAAATCTTGAACAATTAAGTTGAGGCGTAAGCGTCTACTAGTGTCAGTTAGTATAAACTCTCAAATATCGCAGATAAAAGAATTTAATTTTACATTATGTATTTTTCATAATATGGAGTTTTCACTGTCATTTTTGTTCGACGGTTAAATAATAATATGGTTATGCATTCGAACTATTAAGTCTCAAAAGCCACTATGACTACTTACTATACTTCGTATTTCACATCAATCAGTTGAATTTGTTTATAAAACAGTACTAGATTCTTAAAAAATTCACTGTTCGCTATGAAACACTAGCAAGAGCAGGCTACTCGTCTCAGATCTTAAAAGTATTAAGTCTTGAAACGTACAGAATCTTATACACATAATTTTATGATAATACGTTACAACACACAATTGCTGCTAAATGAATGTCGTACTGAAATCTACAATCTTATTCCAGTTTTGATTTTGAACACTTTCCGATGTAATATTCTTATCGCTCGCCGAACATATACTTACTCACCCAAACATAAAAAGCACTCTACAACGTTACGATTAGCGAACTATTAATACTAAATCTGTATCTCTCAAAATGGGCTAAATATAGTGTAAACACATCAGTCTGGGCGGCAGGGCGAGGCGTGAAACAAGCGATCACATTGTGTTCGGCATGTATTGAAAGAGGAGGACAAACTAGTGAGTGTTAATTACAGCACAGACGACACCTTTGTTAGATGTATTATAAACCCCATTAATACTGACGACTACACTTTTGAATGGGAAGCAAATATTTATTAAAGTGAATAAAGTTGAGTTTTTTCGGAATAAACTCTGAGACTTTATTCGGTAGTTTGAGAAAATTCGCAAATCGAAGTGAATAAAAATGTTTTCAAGGCTTTAAGTAAGTGCTCAGTACATCAGAGTACAATCCGGAAGATATTGAGTATTTTATCAGCGAGTTGTTATTCGTCTGCAAAATGTTGAGAATTTACTCATATTCCTGTTGAAACATGTTAATCCCTCGCCTACTCGGTTCCTGTGTTCTGTTCGTGCACTAGAAGTGGGTTAAACTGTTATTTAAAAATAATAGGTATGAAAATACCGTTCCAAAAAAATAACAGGTACAAATACATGTTTTTATACACTAATTATACATAACCTATTTCATTCCTTTGTAAGTAACTCGTTGAGATTCCTGCAGCTCTCCTATGTAATATCTTCAAATAAATACACTGAAAATAGGTTTATTTTCACCTAGATACACCTATTAATGTACTAATAAACCAATTAAAATAAACCTACTTGCAGTGTATTTATTTGAAAATATTACATAACCTATACTATATAATTTGTTATAAGAAATAAATTTAAATTAAAAGTATTAACACTGTTACTTTACACTGTAACTTTATTAAACTATTACTGTTTAAAAGAAAATAAGAAACTAGAGAATTTATAGGTCTATCTCCCTTTGGGAATACTAATTTAAGTTTTCACTACGAGTAAACAAACTAACATTGGTTAGACAAAGCAGTTGCAAAACTCAGGCAATGAAATTTAGAATAGCACAATAAATAATGTGAAAAACAAACAACAGAAACATCTAATAAAAACATAACACTAAGCTACAAGAGTGAATAAGAATAAACATGATTTAAACCGACTCAAACAATTCTAAGTTGTTACTCAAGCTTGTACTTGTTACTCGTCTTTATTCACACTAAAAGTGAGAATAAACTCACTCTTCCGGAAAACTGAGATTATTCTGGCCTGAATTGATACTTACTACTTTATTCACTTAAAAACGAGTATTTACTAAAAAATTACTTTAAACGAGCATTTACTCGGTTTTATTCACTTCACCCATTGAAATGATTGAACTTCTGTATTGTGATGTGCGATTATTACGAGCAGTAAATCGTAAGCAAATACAGAAACATTTGTTAACTACGTTATCAATTTCGTACTGTTTTTACGTAATGCTATGATTATGTACAACTACAAAGTAAATAAATCATTATATACTTACAACACTTAGTTTGAGGTAGCAAAGTTATTTGCCTTCTGTAATGCAACATGTCTCTTTCCGAGACAAGATGGATACCAAGTTGTACATATATGTCGGTACTGCATATTTAAGTACAGCTTCTGTAATTAGAATAACCAACAGGATCTGCCTCCGCGGCGTGTCTAAATCAACAGTTAGCTCAATATTGCCGTCTGTAGTAGTCTTGTCATACTGTGCCAGTTTATTTATTTTCTTTGTTTACGGAGCGGATGGGAGTTACATATTAAAACCTTGTCGTCCCTCTATTAATATAATATAATATAATATAATATAATATAATATGGTACGTTGTTATCTACATTTGGGATCCCCAAATATAAATAATAATTAATTGCGAATATTGTTATTTAAGCTGTGTAAGAACAACGTCCAAACACCCACCACCCTCAACCCCCCCCCACACACACACACAAGACAAAAAGATATTGTACAATTTACAATGTTATATCCACGTAGTAGAAAAGTATGATGACGTTAGCGGCCTGAAGCAATTCCCGTTCAGACTGCGTCCCAACCATCAAGCATATTATATTCAAGCATTATTTCACCACCGCCGTATGCACGCGCTTATGTGTTACACACACACACACACACACACACACACACACACACACACACACACACACACACACACACACACACACACACACACACACATTTGAATGACAATAAGCTACATCAGTGAAATTTCTTACCTTGTAAAGGGAAACGCGTAATAATAGTGTGGAGGATGCACACGAAGACTTTATAAATAATTTCTCCCTACCCCAGAACTATTTTATTTAAGCGTGAATAATATTATAATATTTGTGGAAACGCCGCGCACTGAAAGTATACGAACTGTTTCATGAGAATGTGATTTGCATAATAGGAAATGCATTATATAACTGGCGTCGGAAAGAGCTGAGACAGACCACACCGCGCACATTTCACCGTACTCTCATTATATATGTACCTGCTCTTACACAGATTACACAGAATATTCACAATTACAAGTCGTGATTAAAAATTGCTATATTTAATAGGATGAATGAGTGATTAATAAAATCGTGTGTACCTTATTTCACATTAAATCAAATATGCGATTTTAGTAAAAAACTTTTTTATTTTTAATCTAACAGGTACTCTGTGTGTGTGCGCGCGTGCGCGTGTGTGTGATATAAAATTACATGTTTTATCCGTAGAGCTACAGTGATATGAAACAAAGCTGGTGCAGACAGCAAAAAAACTCGTTTGAACGTTTTCTTAACTATCACATACTCGCTACAGAAGCAACTATTTAGGTTTTCATCTTGAAACGCACCAGAGATATCTTGTACATGATACAAAGAGCGTTTCATATTCCAGTACATGTGCCATCCGCATTATTTAATGGCCTCATTATCGTCGGCCTGTTCAATAACAAGAAATGATTTGTAGTTTTACATGCAATTAAATTCACTGAATTCACTGACTGCAGTTTTGATAGTTGAAATAGAAATGCACTAACATAGTGACGAAAATTTCCGTAGGCTTGCTTTCTAAAAAAAATAAAAATTGGTTTATATTAAAAGTCTTGAAATGAAATACTCTTATCACGATACCACGAACTGTGATGTTATAACAGTGGAATAAGTTACTTATTACTAGAGAAATAGATAGTGTCGACTTATCTTCACACGCGTGTTAATTTTGTTCCCATGTTGTGGAGACATCCAGTATACACCACACACGACAGGGAATAACAATCGTTAAATTGATAAATTACAATCGCTACACATTAAACAAAATCGCAAAAGTTAAACTTTCACTTGACACACTTACTACTTGCACTCATATCGCACTCCAATTGCTGTAAAACAATTTGGAGAACTAGCTGACTGGGCGGCACCCGTGCCTTTGTAATAAAGGATCAGTTGTAATCCAAGCATTACTCTGATAGCCGAAATAGTACTGGACCTGTTCACTCGATTTTTTTGGAGCATTGTGAAACTTCCTGATGACGCCTGGTAGCGTTGGAATTTACCGGTTATTTACAAATATGCTTTATAAGGTATTAGAGTAGTTGTGCGACTGCTTTACGCATCGTAGTAACTGTACATTTTTGTAGAACGTATAGGCTTATTTGTATAATGCTGATACAAATAACAACAGGGTGAATATAAAATAAAGCTGTAAATATTGTGTTAAGTAACTATAAGAAACTAATTAAAATTTTAACGAAACTGTTATTTTCATTTTTAAATAAAACTGCACATTAAATAATGAATTTGGAATCAATATTATAATTAATAACGTGTAAATTTACTTCATCTTTTTAATATATCTATTGAGCAATGTATATTCTAACTTTAATGACCGTCTAAAAGGAACACATTTTTTTGTACGTTCTGCCATTCCGCATGCAGATGTAATATGCTTATACTAATCAGCATTCTAGCTCTTAATTCACTGTTAAACTAAGACTGGTCAGTTATTAAAACTTTCAGACAATTGGTGATTATTGTAGTCGATGTGTTGTAAGCATTCATTCCGAAATAATTGTTTAAACACAATACTCACAGCAAACAGTAGTGACAAGCATTTGGCAAATCAATAAATGCAATTCGATATTCGATAGACAGAAATATCAAATTTAATTTCCTTAATCAACAATAAGAAAATAAACCTGTACGCGAACGTTAAGACAGCACAATAGTATATCATATGGGGAAACATTTTGACTCTCAAAAGCCAAAAAATTCATTAGTAATTTTATTTCATATCAGATCAATAGGCTGTAGTCTCTGGAGTCGTCTGTCTACAAAATTAACTGCAATTACGTGTTTTATGGGCTTTCCACTATATATTTTGCTTTTAGTTGAATAATTTCTTTCATGAATTGTATACATAAATGTAAATAAAGTGAGACTGGTTACGTATCATGGTGAATATACTAACTTCCTCAACGTTTTGATTACTATATTTGAATTATGCTTATAAATTTCCTCGCACATCCCTACAAGTAAGTACTACATATCCAAATGGTATCATTACTGTTTTCTACATTCTAGTTTTGTTTTCACATGAAACGTAAATAAAGATGAGTACGAGAAAGTTCGTTCATACGCTCAACCGCGGACGAACTGTAGTTACAAACTGTGCATATGTTAGTAATTTTACGTGAGAAAACAACGGCTGTAGCTATAGTACAGGACGCGATTTCATTAGCGACAGCGAGGGTACAATAGGACACGTATAAACTAGTGTAGGAATGGCAAGGTGGCTCACAGTATGTGCGTTAAAGCCGTGTGTATTAAACAGCAGTAGCGGGATAAGAGTAGTGAGGCTTCTTTCACCACTATTTGTAGCTTACCGTTGTCCGACGTACTAGTTCTCTGGTGTAGTATGTGTTGCAGGCTTTTACAGAGGGGAGTAATTCTACCGAACTAATACTAAGGTAACTTACATTTCGCAGATTTGCTAAATAATGTACGTAAAATATAAAAACCTATGTATAAAGTTTATTTTAAACAGACTAATTTTAAGAGTGTATCCTAAGATAAGAAGACATTTATCATAAAATTACGATTCAAAGGTAATTAACGCGTCATATGGTTTGCACACAGATTACAAATGTGCTCAAGTTCATGTCAGAAGCAGTTCTGCATAAGTCCATAGATTTATAAATAGATAACGGAATTACATCCTTTAGATATTATAGAAGAAGTTCAATTTCTAGCGACAATGACGCAAATATCGAACACTTCAAGTTAATTATCATCGTTTGAGTTCGTCCAAAGTCCATCTTCATATTAGCCTTTTGGGTCCCCTCTTCCCATCTGACCTGTAAAGGTTATATAAAACCACCCTAGGCATAATGTCAAATATTGTATCAGTCTGACTCGATACAGGTTTCATTCTGATTGTTGACCCTACTCTTCTCAATTCTCACTTCATTCCTAATTCTGAATATTGCAATTTGGTGGTATGGCTGTCTAGAGTAAACATAGCCCTTTCAATTTTTTACTGATACCTTTAATTTTGTAAAATTTACAGCGTCAAGTAGAAAGTCATTACCACTCCCATGCGCTCGACGAGCCAACTAGCACACATAAGCGCGCGTGAAATTGGTACCTGAACCAACACGTATTTGGTAAGTTCGAACTGTCAACAAGTTATTACTTGTAAGACACTAACAAAATTCTGATTAGAGGAACTTATCCTCAAAATAAGTACCAGAAAGGTATTGTAACAATGTAAGCAGACAGAAATAAAAGGAAAGAGGGTTCTGTCATCAACAAGACTGTTAACACCGAATTTTAACAAGATTCTCATGGGAACCTACATGTAGCATTTTTGTTTTAAAGTTCTTGCTGTTCTGCGTGTACTAGAACTTAGCTAATACTAGGACTTCTTGATATTTATTCCACCTGGTGTTATCGCCAAAAACTAATGAAAACAGTTAAATATATCTGGAAAAATAATTTTAATTTAATCTTAAAACTAACAAAATTAAAGCTGTTGCACACCACTATACAAAAATTATTCCGAATAGCTTTCAAGCTTCACAGCTCATCATTTCCGATCGATCTGATGATGAGCTGTGAAGCTTGAAAGCGCTAATCAGAATAATTTTTCTATAGTGATGTGCAACAGTGTTAATTCTCTTTGTGATTATAACCACTAACACAACTTTATTAATTAAAAATCTTAAAACTCTTCTTTATGCGCTGGTTACGTTTAGATATTTCCATTTAATTTTACCAAAAGAAATGAAGTTTTCTTAACATTAAAACTTTAACACAAACTCAAGAAGTGTAAAAAACGGTGACCTCCTGTACATTCTATCGTTTAATACAGCTAACAAAACTGTGGACTATCAGTCCACCACTAGGTCAAATGCCTGCATTTACACTAAAAATTACTGCCTGAAAATTGTTTATATCATCATGAATGTGAAGCAGTTTGTGTCTTCTTTGAAGTTAAACATGCAGATTTTTTAGAGGAATAATACACCGTCATCTTACAGTAATTAAAGTATACTAGTGTCTACTACGATTTTTTGGAGATTAGTTAGTACGAGTGGTTGTCTTCCTTTTCGTATGAAGCTCGGTTGGCTACCGTTCTGTAGCAAACACCGGTCGCAAACAAAATCTTCTGAACCATAGAAGTTAGAATAGGTCTTTCAGTTTATCGCTGAAACATACAAGGCAGTGTCGATTTTGGAGTACTATTTTACATTGAAATCTATAAACTTCTATAGTCTTGCTTCTTTCATGTTTACGTACTGCGACCACTGAATTAATATTTTTAATACCAAACCCAAACACATTTAAAATTCTCCAGTAGCGTATCTAGAATTTGGATTTGGCGGGGGGGGCGCCTGGGGCCGGGTCGGCTTAATACAAAAGAAAAAACAAGTTAAGGCTAATCAACATTACTATACTTAAAGTGGCTGAAAAACGCGTGAAAACATCCTGATATCAGTCCCAATAAAGTAAAAGGTAATAACACAATAAAAGTACGCCTTATTTAAACATTGTTAAAGGACACTTACTGAGTGAATTGTGTTTCCTATATTTCATATTTCAAAGGTAATAAACCTGTTTGAATAGTTAAACAGAGCTACAAATATATTAGCATACACAGCTTAAAAAGAAATAAATCAGCCTAAACATTAAAAGATTGAGGAAATTGGTCAATCTTCCGACCCTCTAGGGGGGTCCGGTTCGTCCGCCCCCCCGTTAATACGCCCCTGAAATTCTCTGTGTAAAGCACAAAATGCAGTTTACAACGCACTTATCATAACTGCTAAAAATATTTAAAGTAAAATAAAATATTTTAATTTACCTACTTGTTTATAGGAAAAAATATTATTGCATGCAAACATTAAAACTAACAATCATAATTCGAGATTAGAGAAATGTTCTATAATTAATCAAGAACTTAACACGCCACAAAATATTATATTTAGCCTATTCTCCGTGTAATGCAGTTTTTATATAACAGCTTTATTAGCATGTGCGGCACGTTAACGTTGTAATCTCTATTATTTTTATTTATTGAATAAAAATGCACGCACATGAACAACATACGGCGGAGTTGTTACGTGCTCAGGATAAAAACAGTAGGCCTATGACGCTTTCCCTTAATTAAAACCGACACTGACCTACTGACGCTATTCTGAACACTTTTAAATATGAAACTTGTTTTGTTGTATTATGGAACACATATCTGAATTACGGTGTATCATATTTTAGGGAAGATCATCATATGGGAATCTATGAGACTGTACTCCCTCCATGATAGGGAACCTATAGGATACAACTATATTCCTCTGTGGCAAGCAATCGAATCCATAAAGCCACTTCATTAGTACTTCACCGAATCGATATTCACCAACAGTAGCTAAATGTCTGTTTTGACTTTTACAGAACGGTTATACACAATAACAGTAAATATTACATCACTGGGAAATATCAACTTAAAAAGTTGAATATTCTGACACAGGATTC
Source organism: Magicicada septendecula (assembly GCA_034769895.1). NCBI lineage: Eukaryota > Metazoa > Arthropoda > Insecta > Hemiptera > Cicadidae > Magicicada > Magicicada septendecula. Next base: position 265,484,170 of record CM068371.1, read on the forward strand.
GAACAATTAATCCATTTGGACGATAAAACGGTACACACACCACACAATTATTCTGTGACATAAGATGTATCAATTCATGCATAAATTAAAAAACAAATATGCTGAAGTTCATATACGTTTAATATGTACAAGATTATTTTGTAGTATGTAAATAAAATCGTATCAAAATTATGCTACATTTATCAGTTACTTAACACTGGACGCAGACGCAATTCAGTCCATGTTCAGATAATGGATTCTAACAGGATGTGGGGAAGTAGAAATTTCTTAATAAATTCTTGTACTGTCTATGTTTGGGAAACGGTTTCAGTATTCTGAACGGTTACTGTACAGTTACTCTGAACAGTTATGAAAGTTAAATTGTCATATGAATTTCGATTGGTTTAGTAATTTCTTCAAAATAAATCATGATGATATTAAAAATTTTCTAACCACCTTTTCAATTAAATATATCTTCTTGGCTTGTGTTATCCACGATGTATTTGTGTATCATTTATTACGTAATGCATTTTTTCAGTTTTCGTGCACTATACGATTAGATGAAATTTTAATTGACTTTTATTTGAGACTTCCTTGTTTACAGTCTGTTTCAGACGTTGCTGTTAAAAGAACAGATCTTTGTTGGATGCGGCGTGTTCGAAACGCGCGCGCGCGCGAGCGTGTGTGTGACATAAACCGTGTCTATTCGTGTAAGATTTCTGTATGTTTTACGTGGTTACACACACACGCACACACACACACACACACACACACACACACACACACACACACACACACACAAGTTGTTCAAGGTCTAGTTTTCGTCCTTTTGTGTGTTAACGTGTAGATTTTTATGTTGTTGCTGATGTCTGTACATGTGTGATCTATTTGAATTAGGTTGTTTGTGAAAGCGTGTTCAGTAGCGGAGTGAACTGACTTCATGTATTTTTTGTATTGCTTTCTAAAGCTGCGTCCTATCCGGTCTATGTACAATTTGTTTACCTGGGATTTCAAACTAAACCTGTCACCATGCAACAAATTCTACTTAGGCCATAGACTAAAAAGTTGTAAAACGTTTAGAGAGTTCATCATTTTATACAGAGAACAACAGTAATGAACTTGACGATAGCAGGCAGCGGAGGTTGAAGGATCATTACGCTCAGAAAAAATATAACGCGATAGTCGAGTGAAAATGTCCTTAGATTTTAGCAGTTTACACTTAAAGAGAAGATATATTCTCATTCTGGTTACGTTCCGTTCGACAGGGGAGTAATTTCCTAGGTGAAGTCACCTTGGTAGTTGTCGGACAGATGACTCCAAGATCATCCATATAATTTTTTCGGCAAACCGGTGATTAAAATGAATATTTTAGTTTAATAAGTTATGAAACTTTTACAACGTACTAGGTATTTATTCTTTTTTAGTTGTAGCGGTAAGCTGTCCAAATTTGCCATCTAAGATCAAAATAAAAATAAATTATTTTATCACCAACCCACTTTGAACATAAAAACTAATTTTGAAAAATATCAGCGATAAGAACATTGAACTTAGGTAGAATAGAACACATAAGCTAAATTACTTACCGCAACTCTCTGTATATGCGAAATTTATAGTAGTTGTCTTCTGTCACATTTTTGACAAAGCTTTCTTAGCTACAACACTTCTGAGGAACGGAAAACTATGTCCTCTGCGTTGCTCCGTTTTGTTTATTACATATCGCGATCCTGAAATACTTAAAGGCCAGGTGTCTTCTTCTTCTTCTACCACTTCATCTTTGTTATCTTCTTCTTTTACCTCTTACTCCTTAAGCATCGGGGTCCTTCAGTCAATTTGTTTGACTAATCAAGCCCTTCCTAACTTGACGAGACGTGTCACTTCTAATAAAGCCTGTTCCTTCTAGTAGCAAAGTCTTAGTACAGTCAATCTGTTCTAATCTTGGCCTTACTTTGTATATTCCTCTTTCCGGACGTGCTGCCGTTATGAAGGAATCCTTCTATTGTCTATCCCTGCTGCACGACCATCCATTCATTGCAGTCTTTCTCTTTCCACTAACATAAGGTATCTTTCCCACCGAAACCGTTTCGGACATTTAAACTTCTTAACTTACTTCAGACACGCCAAAATTGTCAAGTAGAATTAAAACTATATTGGTGGATTTGTAAAATGGAGAAGTGTAGATATCGGATAGGAGTCTTAAGGAAAGTTGATTGTTAGTTTTACTTTAATTACTTAAATATTACAAATTTATTAAATCCTTAAATTCGTAGTGATCGTCAATCAATGAATTTTTCAGTGGAGGGTTAGTGAGGATCGGTAAAAAATAACACAAATTTTTAATTTATTTGTGTCGACGTTTCGACACTATTGTGTGTTTGGCGTCAGCAACAATTGTCCTGATGATGACAATAAACATTGTCGAAACGTCGACACAAATAAATTAAAAATTTGTGTTATTTTTGACCGATCCTCACTAACCCTCCACTGAAAAATTACAAATTTATATTTGAAGTGTGTATTTTGAAACTGTTAATTTAGAAAAATAATAACCAGTACCTTCCTCCTCTGCTGTAATATAATAAATAATAATAATAAACAACATTTTAGATTCATTGTTAACGCAATTCCCTTGATCTCTAATCACGAAGAGCAATAGATCATTTTCATTACAAAAACTTAAACGATTATGAAGAAAGTACGGATTTATGAAGTAAAAATGAAGGATTTATATATAAATTTACAGAATATTAATAATGCCCATAAGAACGTTGTGAATGTTACTCCAGCCCTAATTTAAAGTCTACCAAAGAAGCAATTAAAATAAAGGCTCCATAAGTTGATATGAAAAAATCAAAGAGAGAGAGAGAGAGAGAGAGAGAGAGAGAGAGAGAGCGAGAGGGAGAGCACGCACTCATACACAAACACCGTCTTCCATGCGTAATTTACAACCCCCTATCGTAGTTTCGCGTGAGCCAGATGGAAACAGGAAATGGGAACATGTAGATATAAAGCACTAAACATTTGCCGATATGATTATTCGATATATTTGACATGCAACAAAAATTATGAGTTAAGTTTATTTTCTCACTCTAAACGAAAAACGCTATAGGCCTATATAACAAAAAAAAGGTTTCTTTTCTTTGTTAACACTGTGGAGATATAACTAATGAGAAATTACTTTAAATGTGTGTGAACAAAATATATGAATGTGCGCGCGGTTGCTTGTGTTGACTATAAAGTATGTACTTGTTCCGGTAGATGGCGCGAGCGAGGCATGTTTCCGGAAGCAAAGCTTCTCGTTCTTTCCCCATTTTCTTGTTTTCTCTCTCATACCGCTCTGTCCTTCTCTTTCCCTTCATTGTCACTCTCTCGTTTTCTCTATCTCTCTCTTGCCATATTTTACATCGGTTTCACGCGCCCCCTCCTCCTCCATCCCCTTTGACCTTCCTTCTCTTACGCCGAACCCTGTCTCACGATATTCCACTATGTCAATTTAACTTAACAACCCTATCTTCCTCTCTCTCATTTTGTCCTTTTCTACCTTACCCTTATGAAACACAGACACACGCGTGCGCGCGTACACGCCCACACTCTTGCTTTACATCTCACCTACGCGCTCTCAATCATTACCTTTCTCTCTATATCGTTCACACTCGCCTCCTTTCTTGCCTAACTACTTTCTATTTTCCGTATTTTCCCTTATGAGAACTCCGTGTTTATCTACTTCACGCACACCCCGCCACCTTGGCTGCTCAACACACTTCGAAATTAACTGCTTCGAAACTTCCCCCAAGTCGCGTTCCGCTAAACCGAGCCATTTTTCATTTGATTACACAGCAGTTTTCTTTAGAATGTATTATTTAAATAGCAGGTACGATAATTGGTACCGAAGTTACACTATATCACTTCATTCAATTCTATGATATGCCTCTCTTATCCGACCTGTAACGCTATATTAAATTACAGAAATTATACGAAATTATAAGAAATTAGTATCAAGTTATACGAAAGTTTTATAAACAGTTACTGATAATTAATCTACAATGTTCAAAATTATTTCAGATAAGAACTTTGGAAATAGAATTTCATTTTAATAGCTATAGAATATTCTAAATATATTTTTGTGGAGTATAATAAGCAGTAACGAATTTCGGGTTAGACAAATGAGAACACCACTGAAAGAAGGATGCAAGTGGTGTAAATCGTGGATAACACGTAAACAACGTAATAAGAGCTGGCGTCAATGGCGAAAATCGAAGGTCCGCAAACTTGGAGTAGGCGCGTGGTCGAAATAAAATGTATAGAAATTCGTCGAGAGACGTGGAAGCCATACTCAAAACAGCTTGAGAACCGGAGCGCCTGTGGTTGAGATATGATATTTGTAGGGATGTTCGATTTGAACCTACGGATTTTGAACGAAGAGAACCACTCAATTAACTTTTGTGAGTAGATATTTAGCATTCCATATATAACATACGTAATAACGTATTTCGTAATATAACGAATATTCGCAATACGTATAATACGTACCTAATTCCGTATAGTGATACGTAATAACTTTATTAAAATTACTATTTTTACTTCTAAGAGTATATCGTTAAGTTCATTTTGTTGTTAACTTGTACAGTTTAATACAAGTTATAATGTTCTTAGTTCTGAAAATTAATAGACAATAGATTGTAGATATATTTCTGTAATGAGATATTTTCTTGTAAATGCCGAAATACTGTAATATACAGTCTACATTCCCAAACATTCTTTCTTACGTCGTTGTCAATATTCCTTGATTTTAGTAAAATAACGATTGTAACACGTTTAAAGTAGTGCTGTGGTTCACTAGTTAAAGACCAACTGACAGAGGCTAGTTAAGTCTTTCGTGAGAATGTTGTGTCTTGACTCACCATTCAACTAACGAAGGAAAAAATTAATAATAGGAAAATTAATAACCCGGAACTATGTCGCCTTACAATAATCTTTTCTCGCCCACGTGATCAAGGCTGACTTGACCAGAGTAAGTTACGCGATGCTCATAACGGCATAGGCTATGCATTGTTAAAAGAAAATTGACAGTCATCCATAGAATTTCTGAACATGCCACGCGACACCTCGTTATTCCACATAACGAGCAATAGTAAAAAGATTAAAAAGGCTTCATTTAATTAATTTATTTATTACATATTTCAAACTTTAAAACTAATCACAACAGAGTATCCAGTTAAAAAAAACCATTATTGGTTACTGAGGACACTTGTTTACTCATCAGGTTTGAGTATTGTTCAATACACGGACACAGATTATTAAGTTGTACTAGGACAGAAGACTCGTAACTCGTTTCCTCATTTCTGGAAATTAAATTTTATAGTAAGAAAGTCATAAATGAGTTTAACCACACCACACTTTTCTGAAAATCAGTTCAAAGATCAGACACGGCCATACGAAAATATTATTGTTAGATGACCGACGAAATATAATATTGCACACATTAAATATGGTTATTTCCTCAAATGTGTGTGTCTATTATTTAAATAAACACAAAAGTGTCTTAGTTGAAACGTTTTTACATGATTGTTTCGCATGTACGAAAAAATTCTGATATGCCATTAAATTACAAACTTCACACATTCCATTCTGGAAATAAAAAATAATTTGTATGTTAGTCAGTTTTTCAAGTAACTGGAACTGAAATTCTCTTGTTAAGGCAAGTGAATAATAGGCCTAATATGTCTTGATGAGCGAAATATAACGTTTTTGTGTGAAGTCAACTACAATTTGGTATATATATGTGTAATGACATACATAAAAATGTGTACTATATATATATATATATATACACTCGTACTTTAATTCTTGCATCACACATCATTATATGAGTTAATTTCTTTTATGTTACATTACACTAATTTTATGCTACACTCACTTGTTGCACACACCTCTAGTCACTGTGACTCCGACGGATGTGGCAGTTACGATCTGATGATGAACGGGTTCGTTCGAAAGCGCTAATCGGGGTCACAGTGACTAGTGGTGTGTGCAACAATGAGTGTAGCATAAATTTATTTAACCACTAATAAAATTTGTAGTTTATTACACTAATTGTTCCTTATATTTAATAAATTTAAGTGCAATGCGCTGAATATTGAAACATAATATAATAATTTCTCATTGACCTTCATAAAATATACACGTTACTCAGTGCAATTTGAGAACGTAAAATCAAATAACTTAATTGAATTAAAGTTACTTAATCTTGTTGTTATGCTTAATTGAAACATTATACTGTCTTGCACAACTGAAAACAATATGAGAAGTCTTCTATCCCAGATGTGTGAAGACGTACACCTTCCTCTTCCTCTTGCCACCTTTTACACTTACGTACGCATTCTGCTGGAAGGTTACCTCACTATCTACAACAACCATCCGCTCCTAAAGTGAACTTAATACTTCTCAAGATAGTAACAAGTAATGTTAGTTAGCATTATACGATAACAGTGAGTTCTGTCACATCAAGCGTTTCTTTCAGTATACTAAATTTAAAAAAAGTTTCAATATACACATAAATATGATAAAACAAGGTGTAATTCAATTAGTTAAAGAGGGGTTAACTTTTATAAGAAATGTAGAGTGCTTTGTAAGTACTAAAGTATTATGTAAATTAATGTCCTTTTAAACTTATTATTGCGGTAGAGCTGAGGTAGAAAATATAAATAAAAAAGAAAAATAGAACCTGAAAAAATTTAGATACTTGTATTTGGTTTCTGAGTGGAAGTAGAAAATTTCAGTATACAATAATCTATTTAATCTAACTGTTGTACAGTCAGTTCTTGAAGTCCTCCTGGGTGTAAAGAACAGAACTTTAAGTAATCTGAGTGTCAGATTGGTAACTTAAGGTGAAAAAAATTCCCAAAGCTACGGGAATAGTAGATACTCTTAATAGCAATATACACCGACATCTTAGAATTCAAAAAGTTGATAACGAAATAAATGTTCCCTGTCATGCACGATTCGCGTTTGCAATATATGGGTATCGACACTGACCGAATCTTGATGACCAAAAACTAGACAGAACGTTGAAGGGAACAAAGCTCAGCGGGCTTTTGTAGTGTTCAATATAAGCACAGAATAAGGTGAGCCGAATTTTAGTGCGTCGGCATGTTATGTGTAACTTTATAAAAAGACACAAAACGGAATTTTGAAAAAAGACAGAAGACGTTTGTCCGTAGACTTGGAAAGTTATCAAAAAATTATATTAAACTATTTGTTATTCTCTGACTATAATAAAATGTAGGTTTAGAGAGAGAGAGAGAGAGAGAGAGAGAGAGAGAGAGAGAGAGAGAGAGAGTTAAAAATAACTAAAACATTCCTCGAGGAAATGCAGTTTTAAAAAGTATAGTATTCAAGATGATTTTAGTTTATTTGTTGTGTTTCCATAATGGTAGTCAACGGAAAGTTGCCTAAAATTACTTAAACAAAGAAATTTACTTATGAACATAGAGAATACAGAGTTTCAAGGGCACAGAACAGCTACTGCCAACTGCAAACTATTATCTGAAATCATAGGAGAACACTACCAAGTTAAAAAGCACTTCAGAAGATCATAGTGGAAAGTAGCGCTACCTGCGTGTCACAAGAATAGGAGGTTGCAAAAAGAAAAATTCGGATGTTTACATTTGGGCAGTAGATATGCATTACTGAATATGAAGCACAGCCTTATAATGTTGACCAAATTGACGAATGAAGAAATTGCAATTACAGCAGAAGTTTGTATGGATAAAAGCCAAGGAAATACATTGATATGGGCATATAAACGAATAAGAAAAGAAAGGTTGTCTAAAAAATGAATTTGGCAGCAACATAAAACTTTGCTATATGGATAAAATGAAGTAAGCGTGGAGGAGCGGAAGTTGCAAGACATGCAACGGTGGAGCTTGGCTGCAAGGAATACTGAACAATGTAGTTAAATTCTATAGATAAAACGTTTAAAATTTTCAATTTCAACTATCAATAAAAAATCAATAACGAGAAACATTTCCAAGAAAAGTGAAAACATGAAAAATGAGTTTATGAAAAGAACTTTAATACTAAAACAGTAGGGTGTACAGGTGATTTATAATGGAAAAACAGTTATGACACCTCACACCATAGTTAAAATAGTAGCGACTAGACCAATAACATACTAATGAAGAGTACAGAAGACACGATAAAGAAATCAGAAAACTAAATACCAGCGAAATGAAAGTTTAGAGAAATTCACAAAATAACTATTACGCGAAAGAATACTCAAAGCATAAATCTGTTCGAAATTCAGGATGTAGCCGCGTGGACCAGACAGAATGATTGAAACAAACATATTGACAGAATGGGGGGTAACAAGATTAGTAAAAAGAGCAAGAGATAACCAACAAAGTGTAAAAGACTTCTATAACAAACAAAGTGTTAGAAAAGGAAGATGTAGGTTGTACTAGAGACTGATTCTAAAGGAGAGGATCAATGTCTGATAGAGCAGGCCATAGACTGTCAAGAAAAATGAAGGAGAAGATGATGATGACGAAGAAAAAGAAGAAGAAGGAGAAGAAGAAGAAGAAGAAGAAGAAGAAGAAGAAGAAGAAGAAGAAGAAGAAGAAGAAGAAGAAGAAGGAGGAGGAGGAGGAGGAGGAGGAGGAGGAGGAAAAGAAGGAGGAGGAGGAGGAGGAGGAGGAGGAGGAGGAGGAGGAGGAGGAGGAGGAGGAGGAGGAGGAGGAGGAGGAGGAAAAGAAGGAGGAGGAGGAGAAGGAGGAGGAGGAGGAGAACTGTAGATAACAAAACAGTCAACTGAGAACTGCACATATTAATTATAGTACAGCTACTGTAATTTGCAGTAATGTAGTGATCCATGAGTAGCTCAAAATATCTTTTCATAAGCGTTTCCTCTGAAGTCACCTAGTTCACTAAAGCAATACCTATGCATTCAGTAAGAAGGCCTACGCGTCAAAACCGAGTCAACATGAGCCGTTGCACAAAAGAAAATCATTGCTGTAAAACATTGTGAACCAACATTTGCTGTCGAGCTGTAATGATAAATTGTGAATACGCGCCTGTGTTTCAGCGAACCGTTTGTTCATTCGTACATAGAATATATTATGACTGGGCGTTATTGTAATGGTATCGATATTGCCAATATATATTTGCACTGTAACCTGCAATAAACGCAGCAATATACCGCTCTGTATGTTCATCGGCCCTACAGGGCAGAGCTGGTGCGTTTATAATAAGCGTGGACGTGTAGGTACGTAGGTGTGCGTTATGTTTGTGTGTATGTGTACGTGTGTCATATGTTGTGTGAGGGTGAACATATGTGCTCCAGCACTTACCCGTATGAATTAAATATTAATTACAGTATACTGGTTCCAAGCGGTAGCCATTACTCACATGCAGTTTGCACCAACAGTGTGTTTTCAAGTTTGCAGATATGTACCATGAATATTTCAATTTTCACACATATGTACTCCCTCTCACGCTTTTGCTCTCTCTAATTATCCTCCTCTGCCTGTCTGGTTGTCTCTCTCAACACAAATACACATTTTCGTTCTGTCATACACAATCAAACCGAAAGTGAAACAGTTGAGTGGAGCGACAGGCCATCACATACAGCGCCGCATCGACAGTCAAAATAGTTTTCATTAGATACAATTATGTGTGAAATGTCTGATTATAATTTCTGCACATAGAACCCCGTCAGGATGTGTCCACCTCAGATTTACCGTATTCTAAAATATGTCAGAAGACATCAGGAACACAAATATGACCTTCAAAAGACAATCCAAACCTATCTAACTTTGTTCAGGTGACCAACAGATTACCAATTAAAAGTACTATCAAATTTAACTTTTAGATAGTCCACTAGCGAATATAGGAAATACGGGAGATCTTTGTACAATCCAAATCTTAGTAACCATCATACGCTTCGGCTGTCACCTGCTGACTTGTTTTAATTCTGTTTTTCAGATTTTACGAAAAACTTTACGTCGTTTATAAGTAGTGGCACTGATATTGCACGTTCCTCTAGAGAAATGACGTTTTCATTCAACAGATAAATTATTAATGCATTTAGTAGGATGGACTTACTATTATCGGATTGTCATAATAACGATCAAGATGAAACTGGGCCATATGTGTTTATTTACAATTATTGCGCCTTTAGTCGGAAACTGAATGATTAGAAAGGATATTTGTTCTCTCTGCTATGTCAAACATCACTTGATTGTTTTGACATATATATGTGAATAGATATGTGATATTATCTAAAACAGCTAGGTAAGGAGATTAACACATCCAGCTAATTTCTTTTAGGAGAGACCTCTCAAGAAGAAACATTTCAAAAATTAAAAAAACTTTTTTCAGTAAAATACGATCATGATAGGTTACTGAAATTATCTTAACTATTCGTACGCTGATTCGTAGTGGGAAACCCTAACGCAAAGCTTTATCGAACAGTGATGCTGACTGATGACGTGTGCCTTGTAAAAGGCTGTGTGTATATTAAATTGTATGGTTATGAAGTCCATACAAAATTGTGGAGAAATAACTTAATGGGCTTGGCTTGGAACCCATGTGTGCGACAGGATTGTTAAGTCTCCACTTTTTTTGAACAAGATGTTACTGAAGAATTCCAGTTTGACGTGTTGGAGAAAGCGTGACAGCTGAGGTTAAATAAATAACATGTACTTCGTTAAATTCTTTTCTCTTTGTATTGAGATGAATAACTACTAAGCGTTGCTATTACAACAGAAGGTTATTTTTTCTTCAGAAATTTTAAAAATGAAAAACCTTAGAACTGAAAATTTCCTTTCCTGTACCTTTGTATAATCCTTGTAAAATTTTACTCCTTGTAATTTTGTATAATCACCATTGAGGGTTTCGTGTTCAAATCTATTTCAAAAAATTTAATTGAATCTAAACAACTGTAAAAGTTTTTATAGAATTAAATGTAAACAAAGCTTCAGTTTAAGTTCCTTTTCCTAACATAAAAATATTTCCGAAAAATTGTATAAACTCCTTTTTTTTTACTCATGTCGGTTTAGGAACAGTAAACTGTTGTGTTGTGAGGATTTAATTGATAAAAGTGCAGTAAATAAGATATTGTAGTAGTAATGTATACCAAGAGAAGAGGAGATGTCCTGCTTCGTTAATGAATTATGTATAAAATTTATACTTCACGACCGGAGGAATCTCGGATGTCAAGTTTTGTTGCAGTGAGTCATTGTTGAAAAGCTTTTATCATCGCTGTATATCATTACAAAAGACGTTATACAATCAAGGTTAAGAAAAACGTCATATTAAACGTATATATAATCAAGGTCTTATTCCTTAAACGTGACTATAAAGTAAAGAAAATAAAATAATCAAAGTATTATGAAATATATTTTATTTGTTCCCAAACTTGAATTCTGAATGAACTATAGTAACGGTGACCAGTTTTGGTTACCAAAAATTATTTCGTGTTCCACTTACAGAATTTATGTTCCTGATCTATAGTGCAATATATATATAATACGCGTTACAAATTACTCACAACAGGCGTTCAAAAACTAAAATTAATAAAAAAGTGTAAATAAAAGTTTCATGTTTTCTTGTTTCCCAAGCCTGGGTAATCAAGGTGGTTTGCTACAGCTGGAGTTATGTTCGGTATGATGGAAGTGTTTCAATATTTAACAAGGCAAGAGAAGACTTGACCCAGTGTTCTTTCTCCCACAACGAAGTAGACATAGGAGTAGAAAGCCTACTTTATGCCAAGGCGGGAGAGCCCAGAATGACGAAAGGGACTGTTCAATTATACATTCCACAGTGGGCGAGAGAGAGGGAAGCATCCCTCGGAGGTGAAAGAGATAGAAAAAGAAAGAGAAAGCAGCTTGGATTACAACCAACCACTCTGCCTTGTCTTTCTTCTCCTCTTTATTTCTTCATTCAAAATTTAATTTAGAAAACAACAAACTTTGCCATTCATTTGTTGGTTATATTAACATATTTTAACATTTTTAAGACGTTCATCTGGCACCCCTGAAGACATAAACAATGAGTTCTGATGAATAAATTTGATTATACTAAAATATTATTTAAATACTGCCTTCATGAGCGCATATTAAGACATTAGTTATGAGTTCATTAATAATTATTTCTTACGTGGTAAACGTATCTTTAACGTTGTTTGCTTCATTCTGTCTTTTATTATTTATACTATGTTATTTTAATGAATCTGAATACCTGTGTGATGTGGTTTGTACTGCAGTGGTTCGGTACCAATTATTTGGTAGGTACCGCAATTCACTTGGGTATATACATCACCAAAAACAAACGGAAAATTTATGTTTTATATAACGGAAATAAATAGAATTTCTCCGAGTAACTTGCATTCCAGTAATTGGATGTGGATACCTGTAATGGAAATTATCAAATTTTAATTATCAATATTTTGCAATAAACAGTAATAGATGGTTTTCTCCTCTCCTATTCGACTTATAATATCAGCGCTCCTGGTTACGCCTATACATATTAACGCGCCAAAGCGAACACCCTTCATATGCATGTACGAGCGCACATGTAGCCAGCATACATTTGCTGGGTTCGTAAAAAAAAACAAATAAGATTTTTACGCTTTGTGGTTAATACAAATAAAAATTTTACATCAGCGTATAAAACGTCTTCATTTCAATTCGGCTACAATAGAAAGCGTCTGTGTAAATAAATAAAACACGGAAAGGAGACGCAGACCCAAACAAGTTGGTTTCAATTTAAATTACGTTTTTACTGCCAACTTAGTGTACGGCCGTAAAACGGAGGAGACGCGTCGGCGAAAATGGAGACTCATAACCGTCCTGACCGTATGACGTTTGTTCGGAAACACATAACTGTAAAACGTAAGGTCTTAGGTGCAGAGAAGCCTCGATTTAACAACAGTGGGATCGCCAAGCCTCTACGGGATTGATGGCAGATTTGCTGTGGGACAGGGTACTTATTGGTTTTGTTACTTTGGTATTCAGCAATAAGGTTATAAGTTATCAGTATATTATACTTCATTATTGTATTATATATATGTATTGTATAGTGTATATTATATGTTATTATAAGTCAGTTAGTATATTCTTTCATTTAAGAATGAAACTGGGTAATCTATTCAGTTTAATTAGGTCTGATGAAAATTTTAAAAATAAATTAAGTATTTAAAATTAAGTGTTAATTGGGTACTAATTAAACGGAACGGAGATTTAAGCGACATAAAATTATTTTGAAGGCATAAAAAATTCAAATAAAATAAAATAAAAATACGCGTTTACCGGTCAAAAGCAAAAAAAATGTCAATTTAAAATACCTTTCCTAAAATAAAAAAGGAAATCAAAGTTAAACTCACAGCTGGATAGTTTTTCATACTTTATGTTACAGCAAGACTGCTTAAAAATTTATTGGTAGTGACTTACAATCAGGCATTAGACAGAAGACGGTTTTAATTATTTAAAAAGTCAGCAGTGTCTCTTTCCAAAGAAACGTTAAACTAGGTTGTTACTAGTACTTTTATGGATGCATTCAGCTGACTGCACTTGAAGCAAATATCTTTTGAGTGTTGTAGAATGCGTAACAGCTCGTAGTCTAAGGCAGGTTACGCCTCTTAGTTACATATAGTAGAATATTGCGATGGCAGAGGTAAACACAATTTTCCAGTAAGTTTAATAATACCGGATATTTTTAAAGATAAGTTTGGTGAATGCTTGTGTAGTGTAAAAAATTTACTATACATAAAAAATAAACACTTAAATATTTTACAAAGACATCGTTTTGAACAAATAGATTTCATAACCGCCTTTGAAATACAGTATACATTCTCAGAACAAAAAGAGATAATAAATACGAACAGAAAGGGAAATAGAAAGACACAAAGCGAATAGTTAAGTTGGCTGTACTGGGCTCGCTCTAGCTCAAAGGTAATACGTTTTTGTTTTCCATACGTCGATAACGTAGAGACAAGAAAAATACAATTTCTTTGAAACAAAATTGTTGAGATACAAAATTATTTAGACATACATTTTTACACCAGTGTAATCTTCAACGTTTTCTTTAACATTATATAAGGAGATAGTCAAAATTAATACGCTTTATTTTCAGTATACTGCACTTAATGAAGATCATAGCATTTAAATTTAGTATATAAATGATACGTGATTATCTCTTACTTGAATGTAGACATAAAGGCATACAGAAGGGCGTTATTGTAACGTAAAAAAACGAGTGATTTAAAATGGTCGTATGAACAATGCCTCAACATGAGCTTGGCAAAATGGTGGAGAACAAGATAAATTGCCAAATGGCACAGACCTTTAAAAGAACTGAAAACGATCGTCTAAAACAAATCAAGATGGAACATTCTTAATGAATACAAAGAACAACGTGTATTCAATACAACCAGTCAGCTGACCTGGAGTAAGAGGCTTGTAAGTTACATTACGCTTGATGAAGTGGAATCATTTCAGTTACAGACAGAGAATTCATTTCTTTAAGTAACTATAAAAGTGACAATGACTGAAACGGATTGAGATTTTGCACGGAATCTAGGATAGAGATTTTGCATGTTTATCATTAACTCATTTTTAATCTTTCACTTCTTAGCTTTCAATATTTTCAGATTCCGGAGCCATTTTATAATCTAATCAATTCGAATAACCAAATCAATTCTAATCACATTCAAATAATCAATCGATATTCGAATCATAACCAAACAATGTAAATATGTAACTCAGCTTGCGATCATCGATAATATGCTACGTATGTTTATTCGTACAAATGTGATTTTGTAATATTTGACTAACAACAAATGACTGAAAACTTTAGACTTATTATACCTTTCAACACAGACAGGAGTTAGATGTACGTCACCGAAAATACAATAGCCTATATCACATAATCAGTCGCTACAAATAATTAAGCCTATAATGAAAGAGATATTGTGAGTTAGAAATTAATTGGAAAGATAAATTCGCTTCTTGTTGTTTGTTTTTCTCTCATTCCTTAACTTTTTGTGGTTTAGAAAAGTTTCTTTTTGTAAGCCGGACGGAAATACAACTGCTTTTCAGGCAGCTGAGTTATGTGAACAGTTCAAAATGGATAAAGAAGTATTTAATCGCATACCTTTTACTTCAAAATCGTTTTCTTCTCCTTGTAGGAAAAGTACAATAAGAATTTCTGCACTGTATTAGTCCTGTGTGTTCAGTACATTTATCTTACACCGCTTACATACTTCAAACGCCAATTATTTTTAGTGCTTTGCCAGTTCCTTTTAACATAAACTCTACCAAACTTATTTTACAATAAAATGTTTCTTGTTATTTGCTACTATTCACTGTGTACTGTTCCGTTTGCAGAAGAAAATGATCGCCTATGACGGATAAATCTTTATTATTTTTTCATCTATGACTTCGATATTTACAAATTACGTGAAGTTTGGTGATACTGAGAAAATTAGTCTCTAAAAAGTTCTGTCTTTTGATTATTGTAATTGTTAATAAACATTAATGACACAAAGATATCACTAATTTTTCCGTCATAGTATTAATTCATAAAGAGGCAAGAGGGAGCTTTAAAATCATCGCCAATTGTAGTCATTCATAAAAATAATTAATTGTCCCAAAATAAAATGAGAAATCATGTAAAAAATTTCGAAGCACTTTGGCCCACAAATCTCCTGGTAATATTAAGTTCCTGTTTCTTCTAACGTTTTATGAATGATTAAGTTCCTTTAATAATTAAACAAATAAAATAAACTCATTAAATCAAATAAATAAACGGCTAAAATTTTCGCTTAGTGTATGACGCAAACGGCTACACTGTCTTCTTCGTATGACGAAAACGGCTACACTGTTTTCTTCGTATGACGCAAACGGCTACACTGTCTTCTTCGTATGACGCACCAAGCTCGACAACATACCTTTGCCACTACTAAACAATTTCTGTCTCATAACTAGTAAGCTACCTGAGCTGCAGAAGTCGTTCGCTGTTTACAACGAAGCACATTTGTTATTTGGTAAAACCAATTTAGTAAACTATGAATTTTTGAAGCTGAGAGTAAAGGTCTTCGTATGTAGGTTTCTTTGCTTTAGCCGTGAACCAGCACTCGCAGGTGACCACACATGTCCACGCATAAACATTTATAAAATTAGATATAGGCTAGACTTAGATATCTGTAGGCCGGTATCTAATACTTTTCACAAAGGTACACAACTGATAACAGTATGTAAACGTTATTTTCTGACATAGCCAAAAACGTTTTGAAGGAGATCCAAAATTTGAAAGAGATCCAATGTTTTGAAGGAGATATTAATTTTATCGTATTACTAAAGATACCGATTTCGCATTTTGAATAAATTTTTTCATAATGTCCAACAGAGAATTTTAAAATGTTCCAAAATTTCAAATTTCATTTTTGGCTAGTGGAGCTCCTGAAGTAAAACATTTTCAGAATCAAACAATGCATTGGTAGTTAGGTTCAAATTCTTTTTAGTCCGATACCGGCATGGGTTTCTATGGTTTATGGGGCTTTAGAATCCAAAAATATGAAAATTTCTAAAACAAACATTGTATTCAGATTTTGGAAAGAATTGTTTTAAATTTGATACCTCACATGGTTGTTTGCTGATATCTCACAGTTTTCCCCTGCCCCTTTTTTTTTTGAAGGATCGATCTGAACAACAATATGAGTTTGGGGGATAAGGAATGGATACGTATGCTAAGTTTTACGAAAATCGGTTGATGCACTCCAAATGATGTTTCTGTCATTGGGTACAAGCAAATAAAATATTAAAAACAAAATGGAAAAGCACCAAGAATAATCTAAGGTAATAATCATTTTGTTTTCATTAAAAGGTAAAACATAAGAGAACCAATTTCATTTCAGTTTTTTCTGTTAACAAACTTTTTCGGAATGGCAGACTGTAACCCTTTTTTCTTACAAATGGAGTTGGATATTTAAGCATAAAATTTGGACTATAGGTCTCACATGTCATTCGACAACAATAATGTACATGTCAATATAATGTATATTTACATGTATAATGTACATGTCATTCGACATAAATGCCATTCGTTTAATGTATGCAAATAAATATAAATGAACAAACGTCCGTAAAAAAGATGTGTTTACAGCAAAACGTAGGCAATATTCTTGCAGTTTATGTATTGGCTCTGTTGAAACGATTAAAAGTTAAAAAGATTAAAAAGACAAAAAAATTGCAAATTATAAAGTAACCCGCATTTAACTTTTTTGTCACACTTAAATGCCAAACATTCTTTCTCCCTCTCGCTTTTTGTCTCTCTCTCTCTCTCTCTCTCTCTCTCTCTCTCTCTCTCTCTCTCTCTCTCTCTCTCTCTCTCAAACACACAACAGATATAACTGGTACTCTGTCTGTGTAAAACGTAATGGTATAAATATTAATCTATTACATATCTATTATATTAATCTATATATATTAATCTGATATATTAATCTATTATACGACCATAGTGTGCTCTGTAATAAGAAAGAACATTCTGAGAAAAATACGGTAAACAAATTTGATAAATACGCAAGTATAGTTTAGATTACACACGAAACATGAATGGCATGCATAGTTTTGTACGACATGAGTGATCTAAACATTATAGTTTTGAATGAGTATAGAAAACTCTAAACATAATGCACTTAGAGCATCAAAACTGCTATTCAGTTGGAAATAACAAAAAGGGATAATTTCAGTTAATATATATATTTTTTTTTACAGTATACGCCACTTTAACTCACTTTATTTTCATATGTTCTCTCCGCAGTTAAAATATCGTATGGAATATTTTAAATATAGAATGTAACGGAATGTAT
The DNA here is from genome assembly GCA_034769895.1 of Magicicada septendecula. Classification (NCBI taxonomy): domain Eukaryota; kingdom Metazoa; phylum Arthropoda; class Insecta; order Hemiptera; family Cicadidae; genus Magicicada; species Magicicada septendecula. The sequence goes on from CM068371.1 coordinate 265,502,015, forward strand.
TAAATGTGTACGAAATTATTTTCTATTTTTGATATGCCGACCGAGTTTGAAATCGGAAAGTCGCGATAATTTATTGAATGATATGTTTGAAGTAAAACGAAAATTTACAGAACGTAACACTCAATTATACCGTTCATCGTTTCTACATCAAAAGGTTCCTTTCGTATTAGGCAGGATATTGCTTCTTTAACCGTGTACCCCAGGGACGAAAAGCGTAATTGGATTTTTGAAGACAACGGTCATCCTAATAGCAAATTTATTTGCTTACAAGAGAAATTTACATATACATCTCTCCAATTACGTTTTTTATTAACGAATCATGAGACTTAACTAAGGATGAAACAAACGTTCGGTCTGCTACGAATATCTCCATGTACACAAAACGTTCATATGCTATGTTTGGCTATTAGCACACACAATACACCCCAACCTTACGTGAGCGTGTGCTTCCAAGAACACGCTTTCATTCTCTTTAATCTATCGGCTATACATTCACATGTGCACACAAAATGTACCATTGAGAATGAGGAGAAAACGTATCGTCTTTTTCCTCGTTGTAGTCAAGTTATAGATTCTATCGGTGGCTTAAAAAGTAAATTAGATTAGATAGTAAACAAATAAAAAGTAAAGTCTTGCAATAAGAAACTTACGTCAGGTGGTGGCTCAGCGTGAACTATACACACGAGTTGTGCTTCGTATCCTTCCCCGGAATGAACCCATCCTCGTTCTACTTCAATTTCAGGAGGATCTGTATAAAACCAAGTTTTTTAGATTAATTAACTTGTTACAGAACGTTTTCTCAACAACTTGTATGCATTCCTAAAATATAAAAGTTTCTACTCCATCCAAACAATGCATTATATAATAACAATCATTACAATGTAGTGCAGTTACAATTTAAAAGTATTTACCAATAACACTCACTTGTATTTGTGATAACAGATATAGAATCTTTTCAGTTTTTTTTATTCAAGTAAGGTATGGTCTTATAAGATTCTAAATGTCTTTGCGTTGAAAAAATTCATATTTAAACTAAACATGGTCATTAAATATAATTTTGCATTATTATTAAACATCATTTAATTTTTAATCAGCACATAATAGTTTTTTATAACCACAGGAGGTAGTCCAATTATTCCTTCTACAAAATTTGTTGATTTTTGGGTGCTATCACTGAAAGGGGGGTAATTTATTTTAAGAATAATAACTGAAATATGAAGATTTTGAAGAATGAATGAAGACTGTGTTAATACTTGCAAATGTCTTTTATTTGATTAAACGTATTTAAAAAAAAACTGTAATTCTTCTTTGGTGTCTTCTAACCACATGAAGGCCAATGTAAAACCTCTCGAAAATTTAGCAGTAACATCACATTGCTTAGTGTCTCGGAACAGTTTGAATATCTTGGTCAGAGCAATTAAAATTCTTACGTTAATAGACAAACATAAGCTGGGGTGACATTCTGTGACAGTGGTCTGTAATTCCACTTTGGGTTGACTTAAGGTTAACTATGACACTCATCAGGTACAGCGCTAACACGGAATCAGTTTATGTGCTACGTGCACAAAACATGTATACGAATTCAAAAGGACCGAATGCTCTGTAAACAGAGCCTATCAGACTTTACTAGCGTCACGTCAATACACCCAACGAACCACTAAACCAAGAAAACGTGAGGTTATCACAAATTACTGAAATTCCCTTCTTGTGAGATTTTACAGATTGGATAAAACTAAAGAGAATAGTAACACACAATATTACAATTGTGGTTAGAGTTCAATCATTAAATGATAAATTCAAAATTAATTAGAATATTAGTTAGACTATGTAGGACAGAATTATCAAGTACAGAAGTCTAGTATTGAAACAGTTTTCCTTGTGCATGCTACGTTAGAACTAACGCGTGACCTTTTGTCGTGACCATGCTGCGTTAATTATTACGTTGTACCTATAAAGTTTATGTAAAAATCGGTTTATAAACATCAATACATTTCACACCGAATTTATGATACAGTAAGTAGTGGTTACACTTGCAATAACAATTTGATGTAGACTATATTAGTTGAGTAACAGTGTAAATTACAAAAACCTGTGACACTTTCCCTCTACATAAACGCGGGTTTCTTGAAAATATCAAAAAAACGTATGATTAATTGCAATCTCCCCAACAATGTATGTAATTGTTGAATACTTTACATTATGTCATTCGTGAGTATCGTTAGTTTATTCATCGAGGGAAAAACATAAACTTGAAAACATTGAACTTAATTTACTAACCGGCAATTAATTAACAGAGTTTGCATTTAACCGAACCACAGTCGTGTATGCAATATGGTAATGTTAGTTTAGCGGTGGTGGTGGTGGTAGTTGTGGTGTGCGTGAAGCCAATCGGTAAAAGTGATTTAGGGGCACGCGAACTACCCTCTTTAACATAGACTTATCACCTAGTCTCCCTCTTAACACTGACAAATGTGCATGTTCTCCAGCCGAGCTTTGTAGCATTGTATGCTGACAATATTCTATAAATGTAAATGTTTACCGTCTTATCGGCACGAAAGACAATTCCTAGAATTAGAATCAACCTCCTTGAATGTCAGTGCCTACGGCCAATCCAAGTTCACAACAATTAAATGCTTTTTGATTTTGTTGTTATACACTTTTTGTTACTTGCAAAGGTAATCTTCTTATCCAAGAAGATTATGTTTACTAAGATTTTGATATAGTTTCTCACTCTGGCAAATTAATAAAAGTATTTGGAAAGTTTTTCCCAAAAAAGTGCATTTTTTTTGTTAATCGTTCCAAATAAGATTCTTCTGTAATGACGCCATAATCAATATTTGATTACTAAATGTTAAATTTATCTTTTAAGTGCTCTACAACTTTACATTATTAGCACGAAGCGTATTTATATGGATTGTATTTTTAAGGAATATAATATCGTAATCTCTTTCCATAACTGAACTTAAAAAAATTCAGGAAATATCTATAAAAAAATACACTTGCCTCAAAATATAATCTCTAAACTTTTACCGAGGAAAACAGTAACAATAAGATTGTAAGTAGTAAATTAATATAACTAGTAATAATAGCAAGCTCAGATAGCTATATTATTTTCTGAAAATAACGCTTATAATTTAGATGACCGGCCAAATTAATCAAAAGAGTACCAGACGGTAAAAAGCGTCGGAGCGTAAACGGAAAAAGTGGCACTGAAAGGCAACTTAGACCTCAAGAACCTAATAGAGCCGAGTCGACAGAGAAACGTGAGTGCCAACACACAAGATTAAAGAAAGTGATTTGACGAGAGTAAATGAAATCACCGTCAGGCACAGCTGGGGTGCGATAGTCCGTTGGCTTCGATACACGTCATCTACGGCGGAGAAGCAATATCCAGCCTGCGCCACAATATATTTCCCAAGTCGTAGGTACCACGTAAACGAAAACAATTCTTAATTTAAATTATTGTGTCAATAAAATGATGACTAATGTGTCGTTCTCCGATGTATTTCTCTTTTGTATTTATTTTAGAGAAAACTTATAATCGTTACGTGGTTTCATGTACGAAAGAAACGAAACAACGTGAACTTTACTTGGATCGGTGATGAAGTAACTTTAGCAAAAACTCTTTTGCACTGTTTTGTCTGTCACAATGTCACAGAAACATTAACGTCTATACACCCACAACCATTAGCCTACCAGGTGCACAGATGGTAACTATCTGGACTGTAAAAATTATAATGGGATTACAGCATAACTGTAAAATGCACTAGTATTTGAGAATTATGAACAATTATACGACGATGTACAATTTCAATAAAAATTATAGCACTCAAATCGCTACTAACATTTTTATCATACAGAATAAGTCTGACATCTCCTACAAAGATGCTACAGTTACGCACAGATTTAGAATTAATCGTTTATGTTAGATAATATTTTTACTGTATTTGTGAAATCCGCGACACGTAAAAAATGATCCTTGACCTAAATACAGGAGGGGGCCAACTAACAGAAACGTGTCCACATGATATTTTGGAACTTTTGGAAATGGCAAAATACGGAGTAATGTTTCCCATACCCCACCGTTTGTAATGCGGAGTTGGCCCTTTTCATAAAGGAATCAAAGCCGTTGAAAACAGCCCATATTCAAACCACGTATCACGAGGAGTCAAAAAACCTTTTCGACACTCACTAATGTCAAGTTAAAAGTGCCGAAATTTAAAAATATTTTATGTAAACACATAAAAAAAGGATTTTTTAAATGTAGTATTATTTTGTTTGAAGATTCATCGAAATCACTTTGGTTAGGTTAGATTACCGATAAAGGAATTTTTTTGAAAATATAATTTTTAAATTAAGCAAGTTGAATGAAAATGGATTCTCAGTAAAATTGCAAATTCCACTAAATGTGACACGTCAAAAAGAATGAAAATTTAACCAGTCTAAGACCAGTAAATTTAGTTAGAAGTGAAAGAAATATATTCGGCTGCTTAGAACTTTCGGATATTTATACTTAACGAGTTTATGAGTCGTTACCCATTCTTTATATTACATTTATACCATATCAAGCAATCTCAAATAATATCACCTTTCCAAACTACACGTCTATCGTTTATGCTCCTTACTCACGGCATCAAATGAAATTTCAAAAATTTAATTTCCTGGGATTGAGTAAGTGATATTTTGAATTTTAAGAGTATAGAAAATTTATATTAAAATGTATGGTATAGGAAACAAAATGAAAAGGAATTACATTAGACGGATGTAAGATATTTGACCAAGTGTTGCTTTATTTCAGACAAAAACTTTTATTTGTTTTTCTTAACTTTATTCTCTTAATAATTGAAAAACCTAATTTAAAAAGCTCAATAATATTTTTACCTAATGAAAAATGCCTGATATTCTATTAGCTCTCAACAAAGAATTGTTATCATCCATCCTTTGACTAGTTTTGTTATTACATTTCAAGCTTAAACACCCGTTACAAGTGAGTTCGTAGAAGTAAACGTATAACCAGTTAGAGTGTGATTTTTAGCAACGAATTCCTAACCGAGAAACGGAAGCGAGCACATGCAAAAAGACACTGAACTGTAACAAAGGAAATGAATATACAGGGAAATTAGCATCATGATTTTATTTAGTCATCTGAACATTATAAAAATATAATACATTTTTCATAAAATTATATTAAGATATTAAAATTGAATTAGACTTATAAAATGCCCTTTGTATATGTGTACACACATATACACTTGTGAATTTGTCAGCATAAAAAACCAGGGCTTAATTTGTCACTATCAAGAACATATCTTTTTCGTTGGTAGGATATATGTGTACACCTAATTTAGTTGTCCTTTGACTTTTCTCTTAAATTCTCCATTATAAAATATTTCCTTTCATATGACTCGTTCTCGTCGCCATTTCTGTAGCAATCCACTATCTACACAGATGTAGTGATTAATTAATGTACATTTTATTGCTGAATTTATTATTATTATTATTATTATTATTATTATTATTATTATTATTATTATTATTATTATTATTATATCGAGTTCTCGTGAGTCCAAGATAATTTTGATATTCCAGAGTATTAAGAGGATTTGTATATTTTAAAAACTAGAAAAATTTTTTCATTGAAAGTCGTGAAGTTATGAAGAGAACGGTACATGAGTGGCTAGGAACATACGATTAAAAAAATGCGTCAAAAGCATTCAAATCCTACATCATTTCAGATACGCATTCCCACGTTCTCACTAAATAATTAAGTACGATTGGTATCAAGAGTCCGGTACTTTTAGATTATCAAAGTGGAGAAGTAATTAAAAACATTTGCTTAACAGTTCCCTAATGAGTAACCCTCTACGAAATTCGGTGTGTATAAAGATACTTTAAATGTTTTGTCCAAACAACTCATCTGTCATACAGTGTAATCACGTACGTTCAGCACCTGTATTCAGGAAGTATTTCTGTACAATGTGGAAAATTTCCCACAAGCGTAGCTAATTTACGTCAACACTGAGAAATCGACAAATGTTACAAGAATTATATTATAATGGTTACTTTTACAATCCTTTAAATCTGTCCAAATTACAACACGAAAATTTCTGTGCTGAAGGCAAAAACTATGGCATTTATGGAAAATACCCTTTGCGAACCAATATTGCATTGGATAATACGAATAGAGTGCATGTGTCACATTTCCGCTACCTTACTTGTGACATCACTTATGATGTAGATTATGATTTGATCATAGGTTGACTACGTTTCAGTCAATATGTGACACTATTCGTCGAGTGTTATCGAGGAAAAGAAGAAGGAAAGAGGCTTGGATAAAAATTTTTAAGTTAATGTCTGTGCCAGTGTTATTGTATGGTTCTGAAACTTGGGTTTCGGCAAAAAAACATCTGAGTGGGAAACCGGCATTGGTGATGACATTCTTGTGATCAGTTAAAGGCTGCACACAATGGGACAGACTCTACAATAATCACATTCGTAAAGAGTTGAACATTTTTAATATCCAAGATCGTATTGCAGAAAACAAGGAGAAATGGATTGTCCATCTGAAAAGGATGCTAGATGGCAAATTGCCTAAGGAAGTCTGGCAATGTAGGCCTAGTGAACAGTGAAGTATAAGACCTAGGAAGCGTTAGTGAAACTGATGTATTTCTTTAGAACCGACACAGATGATTCGCCTAGCCCGTGATAGAAAAAGAAGAAGAAGAAGAGAAGAAGAAGATCATCCAAAGCTTCAAGAATATAAACAAATGTTTTTACGCAAAATTTAGGCAATATAGGGTAACGAACCTGCATGAAATAAGGTAGGCGCCAGATTTTCTGTCTCGGCAGCCTTATAACGACTGAGATTTTAGCCATATAAAGTATGAAGTTTGAAGAATCTACTTTTCGCCTGCATCTTTCAAAATGGAAACGCTGTGTCCTTTGTAGTCCATTAAGCTTACACGAATAATTTTTAAAGAAAATAGTGTCTTTATAAATATTTAAATTGTCTTTAAATTGTATTTAAAGCCAATATATTAACATAAGTTACAAAGAACACAAGGCGAAAAATTGTTTTCCAGGTGTATTTACATTTCAGGCATGAAGTGAAAAGAGAGAACAACTGAATTACCATCCAGTTTGCTAAATATCATAGCTCACATTAGCTAAACTATTACCGTTGCCTGTAAAAGGCATATTCATTAAAAATGCACGAAAATGCGAAGGAAAAGAGAGTTAGTCACATGATATTGGAGAAGCGTGCTTGCGATAGGTTAAAACGTGCTTACGAGCTGGAATTCTATGATGGTGCTTACCAAGTGCAATCAATGATGGTGTGAGTGCTGTTCTTAATTCTAAATAATGCCAACTTTTTTTAATAAATCCCTTCATTATATAAATAACTTCAATATCAGAATGACATAATATATTTTAGGAAAATGTGTTTACATTATACTACAATCACGACAGGCGCAGCAGTAGAGTACTGAAATTAACAAAGTGTTATAGTTAAATTCAAATCATATACAACCCTCTCGCCAACGGTAATAGAGTTCAAAATATTCAACACGACCATTTACCCCCATAACTCTGTCGCAATCATAATGAGTCACCGCGGTGTACACGAAAGTATATTTTTGGTAATTTATAATATATTAAAATGAATAGTTCTTTTTTTTTAATTTGGTATGTAATGACTTATTTCTGGACAAACGCCAAGGGCATGGGTTGGGGTGGGTGAGTGAGTGAAGTAAGGGGCGTGGTCAGGTGTTTACAATGAGTAACGGCCCCAACACACGTGAGGGTTTCTACCAGATAACCATGCAACCCTTAATGTCACCACAAAAACACATTTTTCAATGTCACTTACTATTCCTTCCACAAAACGCTGTAATTTATTTTTTGTGTGTTCAAACGTAAAACTTGGTACATTTAATTGCAGCTAACTATGTATCTACTTTGTGGCAGAAGTGCTGAGTAAAATTAATTAGAAGATAAATTCCATTGGATTAAAGAAAATGCGATTAATTTATACACCTATATATCAGTTCGTAAGCTCCACACAGTCAAGTAAATGCTGGAATGCAAGGTACGTGTACTGAAACATCACTAATGTTCAACAAAAATTCCACTGAACTTAACTTCATATTAATCTGCGCTTACTCTAGATAAATCTCTTTTGGTCTCTTACTTATTTTTGTTGCCTTTTCCCGTGCCTCATTCTCTTCCTTTCCTTCGGTCTCTCTCACTTCATTTTTAGTATCAAAAATAACATTTTAATTTAGAAGTCCTACCCTACATATTTCTAACTCCTACCCTGTAAAACTCTAAACGGATCTTTCCGACCATGTTCTTGGCTAATAACACTTCAAAATTAAATAACAGATTCAAGCAACCACAGTACATCATTGTCTACTGATTTAGCAAAAGCCGTTGGGAAGTTGAAACAATAATTGTAAAAAAAAAACTTTGTTAGGTAGATAAATCCATATAGTGTTACATTTATTGTGTGTTTAAATCATCATGTTATATGTATTAATCGTTATTATTTGCAGATTATAATTGGTTACGTATTAAAAAGGTTAGATAGTATTTATGACAAACGTTATATAATGATTATACTTCCATCGCAAGAATGGAAAAAAACTATTTTCCTGATAATAGTAGGCCTATCACACAGTCCTGAAGTAGAATGGGTTCTCGTGCGTTCAATATTACAACCATTCACATGAATTCCAGTGGATTTAAAAGTTTTTTTCTATGAATGTTTTTAGATAGTTTCGTATTTATATATTAAACATAAATAATTACATCCTTATGACAATATTTTCTGTATAAGTATAACTAAACACCTCTTCCATGCCCTAAACTACTTACCGTTACACCAACAAATTATATACCCATATATTTATACTCCTTTGCTTCTTCTATTTTTGGTTTTGCTTCTTAAGTAGAGGAATTCAATATAATATCTCTTGAACTCAAATAAATTCCATTTCAATTATCATGTCTATTTCAATATACAATCCACTACTGGCACTAATAGAATTACGACGCAATGAACATTATACATACCCTCATATATTGGCAATACCGACACAAAATAATACTTAAGAATAAGCAATATATATATATATATGTGTCTGTGTCCCAGTAAAGGGAATAACAGTGGGCATAATTTTTGTAACGCCAGTACAGAAACAAGTTCAGTAACAAACCCAACCTGTAGATGACAAGTAACAAAAACACTGTGCAACAGTCGTGACATGGATTTTGTTTTCCCTGTCTTCCTGGGAGAACTGACAACTTGTCACAACGTCACAGTAATTTCTCTGTCAACAGCTAAATGTTATATTAATACATGCAGAGCACTTCCAAGGCCGTGATACTGTGTTACTAATATTGCATTAAATGTGACAGTTTCATACTGATTGGCGCTGAAATCTGCATGCAAGTAATAAACATATACAATGCGTATTTAATTGATAGAATTACTGTGCAATATTTGGAAAAGTGAGTTACAAGAGATTTAAGACACGTGAGTAAGATTATAACTTAAAAATAATGTAAGTAATGTATGTAATTAATGTATACATTTTATACGTAAATGTAGGCCTATGTACGTATAAAAGTAACGTAATGTATACATGTAATTGTTTTGCAAGTAATGTAGGCCTATATGTTTACTTGCATATTTTATATGCAATGTATATGTTTATAATTGTGTGCAATAAAACTTTCCCCTATTAACGAACAAAATTCAAGGGACTTATTCGGAAACTGATAGCATATTCACGTACAATGCATATAGACGTCCTATGGCAAAAGGATACGCGCACAATACGGTGTCGTACGCCTATATGGAATTTATGGGATTACAAATTTTTTTTCACAATTCAACAAGTTTCGAAGCTAACTGGAGAAATTATTTAAGTTGATATTTTAAGTACTTTAAACATTAGTACATACAATACTAAACTAAACTAAACACATAGACACAATCACACATATTTGATCGCTCAAGTTTAGCTGGAAAATATTAATGTACTTAATTTAATACACAGTTCTCTGATTCAAAGCAGTCAATGTACTCATTTTTCCTCTGACATCTGTTTACTTAAATTTTTGTGTAGCATTGCACTTTTAAATTGGCTAACATATTTCTGTAATTAATCACCTACTCAGTAGGTAATTAAAGAACCGGAACTCCGTACAAGTAGCCTACTGAGCATAATACCATCTACGTTAAAACGTTACCATTAATTTAATTTTTGTCTTTACTCTATAACCGCCGATGCATAATTGGATTTTCAGAAATTTAATTCCATTTTTTGTTTCACATAAACTTAATTTTTGACAATGTGATTTTTGCTTAAATTTTTTAATTATGTCGAACTCTGAACTACAAGTATAGACAGCACTGAATTTTAAAAATTATTTGGTAAAGCAGTGAATAATTTGCTGACAATGACTCAGAGTTATAAGAAATCTACTGGAGGGTATCCACATTCTGAATCACACAGGAATACAACACTTTCGAAAGTGCTTGGTGTTACCTACACTTGTGTCAATGGCTCTCTATTCCTTCTGAATCACCCTTCACGTTACAATGACAATTTCCTGGTTTACAAATAGTTCAGTCCATTGCGTTCTCTCATGACCTGGCAGATACGACAGCCCTCCATGTCTCCCGGTTCTACATCAGCTTCATGTGTATTCAAATTCTCATTCAATCTTAATCGAATCGACCGTCCTACACATCTCCATTCGTCTGTTCCTCATGCCACTAACCACTCCTTAAAGTGCTTCTTCAAGATAGCCTCGCGAATGGGTTTTAAGATTCTCCTACTTGAGATTGAAAAAACAATATTCCTACACACGCGTGTGAGTATAAATTAATTTGGCCTTAATTGTTAAATTTTTCAATCAATTAGTTTTTCGATCAATGTAATTAAATTAATTTTAAATGTGTATTTCTTTATGAAAAAGAACAAATTTAGTTATTCATAAAAATTTTTATTTTATATTGTTTTACTATACTAATATAAGCAAAAATGGTCTAATAAAACATAAATATATATAAGAAAAATAAAGTACCTAAGTAAAATATACATGTATCCAAAACAAACAGGCAATGATTTAAAGGATAGTCGATTGATACAAGGATATTAAAATGTTGGCAAAAAATATAAGGGACTACATTTGTGTTATCGGACTAAGGCCCTTCACGGTGATGTGTGTTTGCCAATTTGGATAATATTTGCCTGCAGATTTGGTAGTCCTCCAGGCACTCTTAACTGGTCTTTTGGCACACCACCTGCTTTAGCAACTAGCAAAGATCGAGTTGAAGATGTGACAAGTCTACTCTAGCGATAAATTAACGTAACGTCAGGTAAAAAATACTGTTGAAATTATAAAGCTCTAACAATTAACTAATCTCCTATTTGCAAACATTATCCTTCTTTGCCTCTTTGTTTTCGCTCGCTTCGGTTTATATCAGTAAGGAAGCATTCCCACATATGTTTCTCGGTGTAAAATAGCCCTATATGTAGTTATTGTCTTTATTTCCATGCCATTACAAATCCAACATCTGCAGTTGATAAAATCGCGTTATTTGCTCAGATAATATGAAGGAAAATTGACGTTAGGAATTATGTAACGAAAATATTGCTTCAATTAGGCTCACTTGGGGCGTTTCGTTTATTAACTCGCAGCGCATCGTTTATGTACATTAGCACAATTTACCCTTAGGTTTTTCTTGTGGTAAACCATGTTGTTAGAAAATGAGTTATGGAAATGCAATTAATATCATAAATTTTAACCCGCAAGTAGCTATAATTTTACTTTACAAATTATTGTCGTATTTAACTAACTAGATAAATAAATCGTCATGGACAGAAAACAAATCAGATGACAGAAGACGACATGAACATACGCAATATAACATTAAAGTAACATAATATAAAACAATGTTCGTAACTTATTAATATAACTTTATTACATACTATATTTAAAATAATATAATATTGCATTTTAATATTACATTAAAGCGATGAGTAGATAATACTCTAGTTTGCTAATTTAGATTGCGGCTAGAATCGAAAAATCAAAATGCGTCTAAAAACTCCAAGACGATTAAGAAGAAAGTGGTAAGGTTACATGTATAGGTAGGGTTATTAGGAGCGTGAAGCCTAGTGCTGCCCAGCCCACATCCCCTTCCTTGTATTCCGCACACTTCACGCATCTCCCATGCTAACTCGATTGATAATACATTATTATTCAATAAATATTAAGTATTATGAATGTTACCTCGTACTAATCATAAGAGGCTTTGAATGAACACTCTATGTAGGCCTACATTATTGCTGTTATAATATTATATCAATATTTTCAAACAATTTTTGCAATTATAGTTCCGTTGTAATAAATGTTTAAATTGATAATTATTCTACAGTAGTTGTTCGCAATTTGGTAAAAGCCTGGTTCCGTAGACGTTCTAATAGTTATAAAGCTATTAGCCTTAAAGGTGACGTGTAGGCTGCAAACATTAGTTTCTGCGAGACACTGTCTGCGGGTTAAACACGACTGCATACATACACGCATGACGAGGATGCATTTCCATAAACTAACGCCGTTAATTGGAGGCTATAATTAAAGTTTAGCGTTCATGAATATAAATAACAAAGTGCGCAGCTCATTTGTGTGGCCCAGTGTTTTAGTGGCACAGTAGTCGTCCGTTAAACAGATTCAATTTGTGAAGAACTTTGCTTTCAGTCGGCACTAATTACATTTCACGTGACAACGTATGTTTGGAGCAGCAGTTAGTTGCATATGATAGCGCTCCTCCTGTGTGCTGACGACTAATGCCTGTGTGTACTGTTTCCATCATTATTACTGTTGCCGCATAATTATCTGCTCTAATCAAATAATGATAATGAACAAAACACGCTCATGCATATTATATTTGATTCGAGTGTTTTATCGACGATTCGCTGGTTTTTGTGGTGCCAAATGAAACGTTGATTTCGGAGTAAAACCACGTATAATGGTTTCATAAAGATCATTTGCAAATGGAACAGTGTTAATATACTTGGAAATATGCCTCTGCATTTGGCCACGTTCACTTACAATGTGCCCATTTGTTTACACAGTTTGTTGTTGACGTTCTGTTTTACACGTTTTGCTGAATCTGTTTCGACTGTTGAAACGTAAACACAGTGTATAAATCCGACTTCGTTTAAGTAATTTTTTTTTGTACTGACTAACTGTTGACAAATTTTAGTCTCTTGTTGTCTGTTGTTTAGACTAGCTTTTGTTGTCTCTTGTGTTTAGTTTCTTTATTATATTCCTTACATAGCGAAGTCAATAAGAGAGTGATTCTAATAAGACAGCAATAGAAAAACATCGCATATTAAATAAGGTTTGCTACCTTTTATGTCTGTGTTACATTAATGCACATTAATGCCTTTAAAAGACTTGTTTTTAATGTCGTTTTATTTCCTCGAGTCTTTCATATTTTTATAATACAGAACTTTATATTTTATAATAATTGATGTTATTTTAACTCTTCTAATATTTGTATAACAGGTTAACTTATAATTACCGACATTTTATTTTGTTGTTAAGTAGGTACAAGGCTTATTTCAAATCTTTACAAGGTTTGTTACACTCTTTAATTAATGTATTGTAGCTTATAATAAAACAAATATGTGGCTGGCTGTAATTTCACCGAACGATTAGCTATAAACAAAGGTAAGTTCTAAATTATTTCTTATTTATTGGCTTACTTACGTCTATATGTTTTACTGTTATTTTACTCTATGCTCCTCCTACTACGCCTACTACTACTACTACTACTACTACTACTACTACTACAACTACTACTACTGCTACTACTACTACTACTACTACTACTACTACTACTACTACTACTACTACCACCACTACAACTACTACTACTACTACTACTACTACTACTACTACTACTACTACCACCACTACAACTACTACTACTACTACTACTACTACTACTACTACTACTACTACGCCTACTACCACTACTACTACTACTACTACTACTACTACTACTACTACTACTACTACTACTACTACTACCACTACTACTATTGCTACTACCACTACTACTACCACCACTACTACTACTCCTACCACTACTACTACTACAACTACTACTACTGCTACTACTACTACTACTACTACTACTACTACTACTACTACTACTACTACCACCACTACAACTACTACTACTACTACTACTACTACTACTACTACTACTACTACCACCACTACAACTACTACTACTACTACTACTACTACTACTACTACTACTACTACGCCTACTACCACTACTACTACTACTACTACTACTACTACTACTACTACTACTACTACTACTACTACCACTACTACTATTGCTACTACCACTACTACTACCACCACTACTACTACTCCTACCACTACTACTACTACTACTACTACTACTACTACTACTACTACTACTACTACTGCTGCTGCTGCCGCTGTTGCTGCTGCTGATACTACTACTACTATTATTACTACTACTACTGCTGCTGCTGCTAGTACTTCTACAACAACCAATAATATTAATAATATAATAATAATTTCTGGCTCTTTCGCCAGTGAAAAGGGGGGGAATTCAGACAGTGAACGAAATTCAGGAGAATGCGACGAGGCAACTAATGGCTATACCAAAAGATGGCTTTGCATACCTACTGTTTCAAGAAGTGGAAGAGACGCTGGGATAAGCGTGTTATGTTTCCAATAATGTACATGAAAGGGGACTAAGGCGCTATTGGGCTGTTTACGCTATTTTTATTACATGGTTGATACTTTGTGGACAGACCTCACTGGCGCGCTCATATATATTTACACTATAAGCCAAAATGAAGACGTGTTTACCGCGTTTTTGGAAGAGCTGGATAATAGATTATTTTCTTTCGGCATATTGTAACAAACACAAATGTCTAAGGCAAAGCTAGATATGATGGAGGGTTAAAAAGCCAGTGGTCATGCTGCTTGGCTACTAACCTAGAGGTTCAGTATCAATTCCCGGCTCATCGTCACTAGTCCTATATTCTGTCGATTATCACGTTCTCTACACCACCGTTGTTTCTAATTGCTCTTATTCAAGGCCTGCTGTTCTTTAGTTCTCTTACATCCACTTCTCTTAGCGTAGTCTGCAATTGTTATCCTTTTCCTTCTTCTCCTCTTCCCTTTCACTGTGGCCTTCACAACACCGTTAATAATAATCTATTCCCTTTTATAAATGTTCTATCGAGTTACCCTTATTCTTCAGGATTGTGTATAGACGTGTTCTTGTTTTCGTTCTTCTGTTCAAAATCTTCTCCCTCGGTCAACCTATTTTGTATACGCCTATTCGTTGTTCTCCTAACCTATCCCTTATAAGCATGAAGCATATACATTCCTCTTGTCCCCACAGTCCACGTTTCACATCGAAAACACAACGTTCCACACAAAACAAGTTGCCTATTTCTTATTTCTACTTCCATATTCCTGTTAAAAGCAACTTTTATTTTTCAGCCAAGACATTTTTTTGGCTGTAATTTCCATTTCACTTCTCCAGATACCGACTAGCGTACTCCCCAAATATATGTACTTTCAGCTTGTTGTATTTTCCCTTCCTTTCCTTACAAATTTTATGTTCTAATTGTTATTAATTCCCATAACTTTTATTTTCCGGAAAGCTTGCTGAGATAATAAGTGGAATCGGTAAATTTATAAATCGGACATTTTCACGCCATAAATAAGTTCCACGTATGTTAGTTTTGACTATACCTCCTATGGTAAATCAATGTTGATATTTTAATTAGATCATGTTTTTCCTAATGTACTAGTTACTAATGTATAAGAATGAACAGTAACTATACTAATATAACAATTATTATGTTACAAAAATATACTATAAACATAAATACACAGAGAGTAACTAGCGAGTTACTTTACTAGAGAGTAACATAAAGTAAGCTACCTTAAGTTTCTAGAGTACTCTACTCAAGAAAATAGAATAGGCCCGTACGTTTCTTAACAAAAATAAATTCTTTTCTAGTGATAAATATTTTATGAGGTATGTTTATTAACTACACATGATTTTAAAATTGGACCTGAGTAAATAACGACAATATAGAAACAATTAGAACACATATAATGACTTTTCATAAATATCGATTATAATTATTATCGTTTTACCTTATTAATAAGGCTAATAATTATGAACGAATAATTATAATTATTCATTACTTATACGCGGGTACATTCACACACAAAATTCTCATTACCTGCGTAAGGCTAATAATTGTTGTTTGGAACAAGTAAGTCTATACGTATAGTGGCAATGACAACATTGTATCAACACGTTGATAGATATGTTTAAAAATTTTCCTAGTTTATATTTGAACTTTTCGAAACCTTTCGTCACTTATTAACTCACGGTCGTTACTAAATCAAGGATAACGTCTTTTGGCAAACGAATTAAATCCCATTTTGAATAATTATCACATAGAAATGTTGGGCGTAAATTGCCAAAAATTCAATTTTTACTTCCATATTCCTTAAGGAAATGGAAGTATGGTGATGGCAAAAAAAATCGTGTTCGAGGTTATTGCAGATTCTGATTGTACTACACTCAAAACATGAAAAAAAGTCGTTTTTCGAAAAGTGTCTGTGTGTCTGTGTGTGTGTCTGTGTGTCTGTCTGCCTGTAGATTTTTTCCTATGGCAAACGATAACAGCCGCAAATTCAAACAGAATCAAATAATTTTTTGCATACGTCCCTGAATTGTAGAGATCTCAAGGACTTTCGATTTTGGTGAAGATCGGTTAAGGGGAAGGGGTAGTTTACCAGCAACCTTTTACGTTTTAACAACAGTAAAGTACTTGAAAATTCATTTAAACTTTTTCAAACAATGGTAATTGTTAATATCGGTATGGAGAACCATACATGACTTCCATGTTTTAAGATTTATATTTAAAATCATATTTTAAATATGATTTTATTGAAATGAAATATTTCCATAGAAACTACGTCTTTCTACTTATTGCTTCAGCATTAACCACAGTACTGTGGTCGCTAACGTATACCACCTCACGTTTTTGCACTCGATTTTCACTGATGATGGCAGTCGATGGCACTGCCGAAAAGTCTGGTTTTACAGAAAACATTGGACTACGGCTGAACAGCCCGGGAAGCAATTTTAACAAAAAAACTACTTCTTTGTTGCTGATAACGTAGTACACGTATAAAAATTCTCCCCTCCACCTCCAACTATAATTTTTAATAATAGAAAATTACCCCCCCCCCCGTTCACCTAACCTCTTCATTTATAGATATTCAATCTACGTTTCTACAGTGGATTATTATGAGCTTCTTATCAGGTACTTTATTTATAAAAATTAAGTACTTTACTCTTGTTAAATCATAAAATGTTTCAGGTAAACTACCCCTTTCTCTTAACCGATCTTCAACAAAATCAATAGATCTTCAGTCCTCTACAATTCAGGGATGCATGCAAAAAAATATTTGATTCTGTTTGAATGTGCGGCAGTTATCGTTCGTCATGGAAACATTTCTCTTGTTACAACTTAAAATGTTGCAGGTAAACTACCCCTTTCCCTTAACCGATCTTCACCATAATTAACAGACCTTGAGTTTTCTACAACTCAGGCAAGTGTGCAACAAATTATTTTATTCTCTTTGAATTTTCGGCAGTTATCGTTCGTCATAAAAAAATTACCCTTTTTAAAACATAAAACTTTGGTGATAAACTACCACTTTCCCTTAACCGATCTTCAACAAAATCAACAGACCTTGAGTTCTCTTTAGTTCAAAAAGTTATGGAAAAACGTAGTTGATTCTGTTTGAATTTACGGCAGTTATCGTTCGTCATATAAAAAATAACCCTTGTAAACAGGTAATGAGAACTCTACAATACAGGGCTGCATGCAAAACATCATTTGATTCTGTTTGAATTTGCGGCTGTTATCGTTTGCCATAAAAAAAAAATTACCCTTGATAAAAAACCGTTGCAGGTAAACTACCCCTTTCCCTTAACCGATCTTTACCAAAAACAAGAGGTCTTGAGTACTCTACAA
Organism: Magicicada septendecula; assembly: GCA_034769895.1. Taxonomy (NCBI): domain Eukaryota; kingdom Metazoa; phylum Arthropoda; class Insecta; order Hemiptera; family Cicadidae; genus Magicicada; species Magicicada septendecula. The sequence goes on from CM068371.1 coordinate 265,520,164, forward strand.
ATGAGAGCTGTATGCCAAAAAATTGTTTGATTCTGTTTGAATTTGCGGCTGGTATCGTTTCCCATAGAAAATACCCTTGTTAAAACATAAAATGTTGCTGGTAAGCTACCCCTTTCCCTTAACCGATCTTCAACAAAATCAACAAACCTTGAGAACTCTACAGTTTAGGGCTGTATGCAAATAATAATTTGATTCTGTTTGAATTTGCGGCTTTAATCGTTTGCCATAGAAAATACCCTCGTTAGAACATAAAACGTTGCAGGTAAACTACCCCGTTCCCTTAACCGATCTTCAACAAATCAACAGACCTTGAGTTCTATATAATTCAAAAAGGTATGCAGAAGAGTAGTTGATTCTGTTTTAATGTACGGCGGTTATCGTTCGTCATAAAAAATTTACCCTTGTTAAAACATAAAATGTTGCAGGTAAACTACCCTATTCCCTTAACCGATCTTCACCAAAACCAACAGATCGTGAGAACTCTACAATTCAGGACTGTATGCAAAATATTATTCGATTATGATTGAATTTGCGGCTGTTATCGTTTGCCATATAAAATACCCTTGTTTAAACAAAAAACGTTGCTGGTAAACTACCCCTTTCCCTTAACCGATCTTCACCAGAAACAATAGGTCTTGAGTACTCTATAAATCAGAGCTGTACGCAAAAACGTATTTGATTCTGTTTGAATTTGCGGTTCTTATCTTTTGCCATAGAAAATACCCTTTTAAAACATAAAACGTAGCTGGTAAACTACCCCTTTCCCTTAACCGATCTTCACCAAAAACAAGAGGTCTTGAGTACTCTACAAATGAGAGCTGTATGCCAAAAAATTGTTTGATTCTGTTTGAATTTGCGGCTGGTATCGTTTCCCATAGAAAATACCCTTGTTAAAACATAAAATGTTGCTGGTAAGCTACCCCTTTCCCTTAACCGATCTTCAACAAAATCAACAAACCTTGAGAACTCTACAGTTTAGGGCTGTATGCAAATAATCATTTGATTCTGTTTGAATTTGCGGCTGTTATCGTTTGCAATAGAAAATACCCTTGTTAGAACATAAAACGTTGCAGGTAAACTACCTCGTTCCCTTAACCGATCTTCAACAAATCAACAGACCTTGAGTTCTATATAATTCAAAAAGGTATGCAGAAGAGTAGTTGATTCTGTTTTAATGTACGGCGGTTATCGTTCGTCATAAAAAATTTACCCTTGTTAAAACATAAAATGTTGCAGGTAAACTACCCTATTGCCTTAACCGATCTTCACCAAAACCAGCAGGTCGTGAGAACTCTACAATTCAGGACTGTATGCAAAATATTATTTGATTATGTTTGAATTTGCGGCTGTTATCGTTTGCCATATAAAATACCCTTGTTTAAACAAAAAACGTTGCTGGTAAACTACCCCTTTCCCTTAACCGATCTTCACCAAAAACAATAGGTCTTGAGTACTCTACAAATCAGAGCTGTATGCAAAAACGTATTTGATACTGTTTGAATTTGTGGCTGTCATCGTTTGCCAAAAAAAAAATCTACAGAAAGACACATAGACACACAGACACTTTCCGAAAAACGACTTTTTTCATGTTTTTGGTGTAGTACAATCAGAATCTGCAATAATCTCGAACATGATTTTTTTTTTGCCATCACCATACTTCCATTTCCTTAAGAAACATGGAAGTAAACATAAAATAATTTTGTTGCCAGGGAATAAAATTATAATTTTTTCATTTTAATGTAAATTATGTATGAGTTAATATCTTTATATATATAATTCTTCTGTACGTGTGTATGTCACTGAACTCCTCCATGTATAAAATAATATATCGTTCGTGGCAGGTAAGCATATCTCAGTTATGTAATGTTTACGTTTCCATTTTATTATTATGCCTACAGCAATAAAAAGGCAGGTAAGACACACACACACACACACACACACACACACACACACACACACACACACACAATTCACGTTATTTCTGGCCTCACTCATGTTTATTTTCTTACATTTGCACGCTTTTTAAATGGAAAGTGCCGAAACCCACACCAACATAACGCGTGCAAGCCGAAAAAATGGACATCAGTTTGCTTCCTGTGGATCGCTGGGCAATGTAACTGCACGTGTTTACAGAGGAACGATTCATAGACAGACTTTTCGTCTTTAGGGAATGAACCCTCTGCAAGATGCTCAGGGTCCATGAGTGACTTCGGAGCCCTCCTTCTTTTTCGCGTGTTTGTTCTGTGAAACATACACTGTAGATTCGCAGCTTTACTCTAAGCAACGCTCAATAGGAAATGTTGAAAATTTTTGTCCACAGTGTACCCTCATTCACACTAAACCTGCTCTGATGTTTTAATTACGGACATCATAATATTAAAACTTTGGAAACTTGAGCACTACTTAATGGAGATCAATCATTAACTTATACAAGCCATTAATTTTATGCATATATTTTATATATATGTGTACAACGTTATCGGCAACAAAGAAGTAGTTTTTGTTAAAATTCCTTCCCGGGATATTTGGCCGTAGTCCAATGTTTTCTACAAAACCAGACGTTTCGGCAATGCCATCGACTTCCATCATCAGTGAAAATCGAGTGCGATAACGTGAGGTGGTATACGTTAATGACCACAGTACAGTGGTTAAGGCTGAAGCAGTAAGTAGAAAGAAGTAGTTTCTATGGTAATATTTCATTTCGAAAATGATTTTAAATGTAAATCTTAGAATACGGAAGTCATGTATGGTTCTCCATACCGACATTTTTGATCCGTAAAACTAAAAACTTAGGTCACATTACATTAAATGTAGGTTTGGATTTAATTCGGTGGTGATTTTCAATATTTACACTATGATTAATACATTATATATTTCCCTTTGCTTATTAATGCAGGAACGTTACAAATTTATAACGAAATTGTGTGATAATGAACTTACCTCTGTTCACTTTTATGAGGGCATTATCAGCGAAAACAAATTCGGTATTATTTAGACTTATAGTAAATTTTCTTTCCTGGAAAAGTTATATTTTTCTGTTTCCATATTTATAGTATATTTTAACTTAAATGATTCTTTTTTGTGAGGTATCCGTCATCTATTAGAACACACCCAAACTCTTATAATTATTAAAATATATAGACCCAAATAGAATTAGTAAAGTTTCCCGTAGCAAGAAGCAAGTGACCGGTGGGAATCGTACTTTATGTTCCGTTTTACGATACCGTAAGTCTCACCTGTACACACTGCAATATCGTACCGTAAAATTTATTATCATCATACACGTTTTTTCTCGCAGAAGGATCATAAACACGCAAACCTATTCTTCTCCAGAACAAAGTTGGTCCCACTAGAGAAAGATGTTTATCGATCCTTAATAAATTCCGCTGGCCCCACTCTACAGCTAGAAAGTGCGTAACTTGGAGTTGGAGGTGTGTGCTGCATGTGTGTATATACGCTTTGCCCTTTGTTGCTCAACGTTTACACACACACAGATGTTGTAGTAACCATTTCATACCAACCTATGTATTATTCCCCATCGTAAACAACTTAGACGATTACATAACACTACACATAGAGCGCTCTATAAAGAACACTAATTATTATATTTCAGGGTGTCACAAATGAAGTAAATGACACGGCTTTTTTACGGAAAATGTACAGTAATTTTAACTCCAGGCACTGTTAACACAGTTTTATCGTGGAAAATAGATAGCAAAAAAACCTATTTATTTTCCTACCATTTTCATAATGCCTATGCACACACTGGTGCTTCAGTTTACTGAAATGTCTCACGTACAGAGAATCATGCAATTCCTATTCGATTTCAAATTTTAATACTCTATGATATTTGTTAACAGTTACTGGATACACAAAACTTTACAAAACTAAATTGCCCATGTCGTACAATTGCAGAAATAAAAAATTTTACTACAAAAAACAGATGAATACAGTTATAAATTATGTAATAGTGCGCAATGCCCTACAGACTTCCTCTTTCCTGTAGTTTGGCGAAAATTGTAAAACGTTTTTTCTTTAAGTTATAACGATCGGACAATAAAATGGTTGTGTCCTCAGAACACAAGTGTAGAACTGTAACCAGTAAAGTGTCAGTGTGTCTGACAAAGAACCTTTCTGTCGTGAACAATACCCTCCTCTAACATTAGAAACAAAGAATATGTATCTGGACAAAACTGAGCTGGTAATAACTCAACTGTATGAATTTAACAGTTCGTTATGTTTACGGTATTCATATTATTGGTATGCTTCAGTTAGAAGTACTTTGATATTGTCCATGAAATATATAGCACACATAATATGACATAAAACAAGTTGCATGGTAAATAGGCAGAAATAACGTTGTCGTTTTCCAATACAATACTCAGAATATCGTGGTGCACCTCCCCCCTCCACACACACACACACACACACACACACACACACACACACACACAAATTGCCATCTTACTCGATAGACTGTTACGATTGTATGGATACATTACACTAAGTAGGCCTACCGTTCAGGACATATTTTGCATTGCACTGAGGAAAGCGTGGATAAGATTTTCAGCGCGGTAGAATAACTAAATTATCTATATATATATATATATATTGTAACGTATACTGTTACGGGGTAATGAATAATTAGTGTTTCTTTAATTCGTTCTATTACTCGTATAATAAATGTGTGCGTGACGAGCGTTTTTTAATTCGCTCGTTGGGTTCGTGGTATAGTATGGGTGTATAATTGATGTTACTAATCAGTTCAGTTACTTCTGTCAATGTTATTTGCATGTAGCGAGTCGAGTTGTACCTTTTCTTACCATTTACGGGCAAACCGTATCTCTCGGCGTTTGGTTTGAATATTGCCGCCTCGCCACCTGATTGGCGCACACCGTCTTTCAGTGTCGACTTCGCTAACTGTGATGTTTTGTTGTTTTCACTTTAATAATTTTCTATGTATTAGCTTATTTTGTACGAATCAAACATACAGCGTTGCAGAACAATAATATTTATTAACCCTTTAATAATTTCAAGTTATCTAGTAGTACATTATTTTATATTAGCACCGGCTTTTACAATTGCTCAGTTGGCATGCTCCGTTGTCTGTATTATGTACACGCCGCTTGGCGAATAACGTTTGTTTACAATAAAATGTTTTACACAGGGCGTGTTAATAAGTCCTTTTGACTACAGAAGTATTGGATTAACCGCTAAAATGCACAAATTTATAATAATTCTTAAAACTAGGTACACAATATTTAATACATTAATACATCCAAGTAAGTAATCATCAATGAGAGTTAGTATATTTTGCGGTTAGGATTTTGACAACAAGTTATGTTTATTAATTATTTATTATAGCTCAGTTTAAATGGTTATTAATTGATTAAAGTTCAATAATAGTGATATTATAAATACTTTCGGTTCTTGTTCAAAAATAGTGATCAGTGAAGTGAAAATTGTGATTTGTTATTATGGATAGAAAAATTGGGGATTCGTTTTTAGTGAGATTATTGTTTTATACTCATCAGTTCTCGTTGGGGCTTCCTCGATGCTCGTCTACTTCTTCCGGATGGATCTGGTCGTCTTCTATTCTTCGGATGTTCATCAATCTCGTTCAGATGGTTTTTCCATAAAGTTCGGATTCGTACTCGTTCCGCAGTCGTTCGTTTGCTATGAGCTGAGTCGTCAGCTATGATTCCTGAAGTCTTCTTAATTTCCACGGATAATTTTAGTTTGTGAATATTTTAATAATAATTAGATTATTAGGTGTTCCATGGACTGTTATTACTATCTTTCTTCCTTCTAATTTCAGTCAAAATTTACTTATTTATGATAAAATTTGGGTTGAGAGCTGCATACATCCGCCCTCCGCGTCGGTCAATAATGGATTAACAAAAATTCAACGGTTTTTTGGCAATAAATTTCGGTTGCTATGGTTACCTAATAAATTATGCTAATTCTCATTGGTCGTTATTTTTAAGTCATTGTTATATTCTAACGTCTTATTTTAGTTTAAATCTATAAAATATCTTCAAATTAAGATTTCCTTCTTATATTAATAGCTAGGTTTATTACATGAATACCATTGTTCATAATTTTTGATAAGGATCATTTTGATACCCCTCATGGTTACTTTTGAGTAGCTAATCACATTTTTTTATTTTTCTTATTTATATTTCATATATATTTTATCTAAAACTGGATGTTATTTATACATTTTGGTATTAGGTATACCCACGTAACTTGTTTAAATATTTGGTATATTCTGCTTTGATATTGGGCTATTGTTTGTTCTTAAATTTACAAAATTCTTCATTAACTGTTAGGCCTAAAGCCTAGATTTTCCTATACTACTATCTAACATTTCTTTGTAACTCCTTACCTTTATATATGGTGCTTTAAAACAATTTTTTAACTAGAAACAAATAATAAACATTGGTGTTTCTAACTACACCTCTTATTATAACAATAAACATTTTCTTGACAGGTTCAAGCCTGAAATAAAACTTCTAACTACCTTTCTGTTTCTTACTACTATCTGGCTCAACTGAGAATTCATTATATTATATTGGTTTTTCTAACAATAACAACACTCTTATTATACTACTATTAAACTGTACTTTACACAATATACTCTATTCCCTCATTCCTTCACTAGAAAACAGTGTCTATCTTTCTTGTTTGCCTTTCATTCCAATGACTTAATTTCTATCTTATCTTATAATTCTTATTAACTATTGCTTAACTTAATCACATTATAATGAGTTCCTCTTACTTGCTAGTACAAAGTTTATCACAGGTCTTTCAGTTATTCTAATACAGTCTACTAACTAAAATACTTTTTTATGTTCACTCACTACACTTTTTCCTTCACTAATGATCACTTTTGGTTATTAACTGTGGCCTTTAATTGCCTCAGGGTATGATTTACTGGTTTTGATTATTTTTATCACTATTCATATTATTAACTACCTATCTTATATTTATAAGTACATTCCTTCATTAATAAAATATACATAACATTATTATCTTTCTTATTTGTCATTATTACCCTAGGTACATCTCATCTGTACTCTAACTACATTAGTGCACTTGTTAACATACATTTTATGGTCATTATTAGGGAATTACAATGTTCGTTATCAGTTTCTTGATTACATTTGTTTCTTGGTTCCTTCTTCCTTGTTCCATTGTTCCTTCTTGTATTTATCCAATCTATTGAGTCAAGTCATCGTCAGTTTACTAGTCATTTGTCATTTTGTCATTAGGTTATTAATCTCTGAGTTTATAAGTTCTTGACCTTTATTCTTGTCTTCAGCTTCCTTGTTTTATAATTAATTATCAATGTATTTTCACTACCTTATGTCATGTTACAACATATATAACGATACGTTTAGCATAAGTCTATGTATCAACCCCTGACTGAGGTATGATAACATACGAACGCACGTATGATATATATAAGATGTAAATAATAAAAATAAGGTAATAATTAAGCGTTAGGTATAAGTGATAATAAAAGAAATAAACGTAGTATTTACTTTTAAATAAATAAATATTGTAAGTGAGCCTGCATATGGAATTAAAAGCTTCGTTGGTTTTTAATCGTAGCGAAGGGGAGAAACCAACATGCGCCGACCGGTAAGGGTGACGTCAGAGCGACATGCCGCCGCTTGTGTATCAGTCTGCGTGTGTGTGATAGTGTACATGTGTAAATGACAGACAGGTTGAATTATGCAAACGAAGGTGGAAGATTTTACACAGTTTTTTAAATACTGAACAAAAACCAGAAGTCACACGAATCAGCGACATATGTAAAACATAGCTAGCGCCTGGCGCTGTCATTGAAGACTAATTGGTCAATGATCGTGGGAACCGTTCAGACACCGTGTGAAATTTTGCCATAACTCCCATAATTTACACACCTTGACATTTATAATTTGCATAAACAAAGTTTAATAATATACCTAACGATTGGTGAAATAATATTTACAAAACAGTGTGCGCTTCATAGAAAGACGCGTAGGTTGTAATTAGCAATTAAATCGACGCGCGGACTTTGTCAAAACAGTTTCCAACAGGAATGGAACGACGGCAGCAGTATAAAACCCCAGCGAGCGACACACTCTTTCACAGATAAAACTCAGATGAAATTAGAACACTACGTGAAATCCACGCATCTCGCAACCGCGAATTTTACAAAGTCAAGTAATGATTTTTAACTGTAGTACATAACTTGAAGTGCGATGGAACCGGCAGTACGTCGGTGCAAGTATTAATGGAACACGAGTTATTTTAAAAAGACTATAATAGCGAATCTGCGAGAAGTCGTAACTACGATGAACTTCAAGAAGTACGCATAGAACTTCGAGACATCTACGAGGGACAAGATAAGAAGAGGAGAGGAACCAGAGCAGAATACGAGAAGACGCAGGGATAGCCATATGCAGCTACATCCAGCCGTACATCATCACGACCAGAGATCCACGTCAGAACTCAGCGTCCAGTAGACGGTGAGAGGAATTTCAACGACGCAGAGACAGAGAAGGTGATACCGAAGAGGATCAACAAACTCGAGATGACGGTAACGACAAAGTTAAATGGTTGCAGAAAAATGCAGGTGAAGTCAGACATTTATTTAATATTATAAATGACCCTGATGTCTATCGAAAGAAGCTCTAGATTCTATATACAAGTTTACAAAAATATTAGTATATTTTTATTTTCCAGAATTAGTAATAAATAAGTTCAAAGAATAATTGAACAGAGCATATAAGTTAAATTTATTAATCTCATAAATAAATGGTCAATATAGCACCATATTTCATTATATTTTATATTTTATTAGAGATTTAAATTGATGATTTATAATTAAGTGAGACATTAATAAGATAATTAATAAAAGTAATAAAATGTTCTCTATTAGTATTTTTGATTAATTGTTTAATTAATTAATTGTTTTATTAAGTGGTATATAATAAAAACCACACTTGCAAAGACAAGATAAATAGTCCATTTCAGACGTGTGAATCACGTATTATATTAATATATGTGTCCTGTATTATATGTCCATGTAAATATTTCAGGTCATATATGTTTTATATGTGTGTATAATATGTCTTAGAATATAAGAGATAAGTTTTTAAACACGTTATAATTACATTATATTCATATCGAATATAAGGGTTCAAAGCGTAATTAACCCACACAAAAAAATAATTAATATGATAATTTGAATTTTTAAATAATAAATCAAATGAATATGATTTTATTAACACAGTCGTACTAATTTCACAACAAACACTAAATCCTCTGTACACTTTACTTCTATTAAAATTATATATCGAAATTCACGTGCTTATCCACACTCAATCAACGACCAAAGCCTGCGACCCAGCCGGGGAACATCAAGGTAAATACTGCAGAAGAAAAGTATACCTTCGAGACGTGGGTAAGTGCGCACAAATGAGTAAGAGCATATGTGTAAAAGTAAGTGTCTAAAAATAACTTTGTAATATATATATTATAACGTACCAAATCCCATAGATTTGGGGTTATATGTAGAAGGTTTCAAAAATTAAATATAAAATAAATTTAAATCGATAGAACCATATCTCGCGCTGTAGCGAGCATTTGAAACGATTGTAAAACGTGCAGCGGGTATGTCCGGTGGCGTTACGTAAGCACACACACACCGTTATAAATTAGGGACACGCCCTAACTTTAAAACATTAATATTTCGGAAACGAATAAATATAGGCAAAAACCAAAATAGCCAAAATGTTTGCCGAAATATTAAGAATAGGGTGTGCAAATTTCAATAAATATAATTAAAGAGTTAATGAGATAATTCATTTTATTTAAATAACTTCCATAGTAAGAGAGCTAGGGAGTTCATATTTGAGTATGTTATAATTATAAGAATTACTAATCAAATGTATATGTTAGAAAAAGCATAACTTGGCTTGTAGCCAAGATAATTGCAATACAAATTGCAACCGGACGTCCGACCGACAATTGGTTCCGGTGTATTTCAGAATATTAAAAATAATAACAATTCTCGAACTGTGGGAATTATTTTTCGTTCTCACGGAATAAGGTGACTAAATTTCAAGTAGAAGGGAGAGTGTTTCAGCCAATCAGATCATTCTAAAAATTTTGAACAACCGTTGGTTTCGAGCTGAACGCTCTTCACTCTTCTGTTAGCACTCAATCGGTAGACACACTCTCTTCGGTTGGCAATCAATCTGTGAACACACACATACTCTTCTGTAAGGACTCAAACTGTAGACACACACTCTTTTCTGTAAGCACACAACTGGTGAACACACACACACACACGCTTCTGAAACGACTCGACGTGAAGACGAAGATTCACTATAGTCTTATGTGTCAATAAACAGATCAACTGTAACGACTGGACTGTGAAGGCGTCTACGTACGATACTCTAATTTATCAACAAATAAGCGTACTGTGCAATACATCAAACTGTTGGCGTACGCATATAAGAGATCGACCATATACTACGTGAAGTCACATCAAGAGTACAACAGAACGAGGCCGTCTAGAACGTGGTACGAGCTGAAGAGCTGACGACGCAGAGCGACACCCGAGACGAGGTACACACACACACACGAGTGCAGAGTATCCGGACCGAGGGCCTGAAGCAGTTGCGGCAGTTAAACCACGGACGTTAAATCCATCAACAGTTTCTGAAGGAGCTGAGTTGCTGATCCCTGAACTCTTAGCCGGAATCCAGGACGCAGCGGAAATCATCGCCACTAGCTGATTGGACCAGGACATCGAGGGACCCCAGAGGACATCATCGAGAACTTCAGTACCAGAAAAGTCAAAAATCGTTTATACATTTTTATATAAAAAGATCATTTTTCTTTTACTGTTAAAATCAATTGTAAAGTTAACTTCTTTCAGATCCCTATAAAACAGAGACTCTAAATTAATAAGAACCTTAATATTGTGATAATCTGTAGAACACGTATAAGTTAAGTAAGAAGCAATAGATAAGAAATAGACGTAGATAAAAAAAGCGCTATATAAATCTTAATATTGAATTACTTAGAAACTTATACTGCAGTATACGTGAAACAAATCACAAGTAAATAAAAAAGCACGTTGAACAAGATTCACGGCTAATTTATTTAAGAGTATTTTAAAAGCATCTTGAAGTAGTAAAATCAGTATTAAAGTCTTGAAAACTCATTAATTAAATTATTTTAAAAAATTAACTTTTGAAAGCAATAAGAAACAAATCCGTATAAATTCATATTCATAAGCTTTCCCTCTGAAAGCTAATATTCATTCAGAAAACATTGAACAAATTACTAATTACTCTTTAGTACGTAAGAATTACGTCAGATGTAAGTTTTTCATTTTATGTGCTATTAGAATAATAAAACCCAATTTTATACCCAACACTGTTTTGTTATTGCTGTACTCCAAAATCTACCAACATCACAAAACTATTCGAAATAATTATAACTGTGTACTTTGTGCTTGTACTTTTGAATTAACCTACTTGCAAATTCAAAACACAAATTCCTTCGGCCATAGTCGGAAGAAGAAGACGCAAGAACGCACAGCAGGTAGGTCAGTTCGCACACCACAATCAAATTTATATAAAGTTATAAATGTCGCCCTGAACGTGGTGCTATCCAAAATTAAAGTATATAATTAGTTATTATATATATATATATATATATATATATATATATATATATAATAACTAAAAGTCTGAAGATTTATGGGTACTGAATACAAATCCACACCGTTACACCGATTGCCACCACATTTTGCACAGGCAACCTTTGATATAAGGCGAAAAATACTATCTAACTTGGAGTTTGATATTTTGCCCCGTTCGCACAATGTAGGCCCTTTAATTATGCCTTTTCGTTGACGCGTATAAAGATGTCAAAAACACCATGGAGACCAGGCTTAATTACCATAGTTACAAGTAAATAAACATATGACATTTACCGGCATCAGAACTGTATCTTTATCCGATCCTGCAGGTTTTAATGTTTTTAATATGCGATTGTATCGATATATTTTGTAATTTTGTATATAGATACGTCCATATATTTTGTAATTGTCTTAAACGATTATAAAATTTATTTTTATACGTTTTTCTGATGATGCAATGAATAAGTAATGAAATATATTAAATATTACTACTAAAGATGTCAATAACACCATGGAGACCAGAATTAATTACCATAGTAACAAGTAAATAAACAAAAGCTATTTAGCGGCATCGGAACTGTACAGATATGTACAGGTACAGCCATTTATCCATCCCTGCAGTACATTTTCGATGTTTTATATAATATGCGATTGTATATATTACGATGTGGAAAAGAAGAAGTATACTAATTGCAAATTGTCCTATTACAAAATGCAAAGCGAAAATATGTGTTGTTTTCATTTGTTAGGTTAAATGACAACGGTTTTTGGTTTTTAGTTTACTGCTGAAATAAATATAAAAGCCATGGTTGAGAAAAACACAACGTTTAATGTGTTATACAATGCTTCTAACTCAGTAACACTTAAAATAAAGAATTTAGCGTTCTTGATTTAACAGGTACTTTATAAATACTTCCAAAGGCTTTATAAACGGGAACTTTTAAATCTCCAAAGGCTGTTGCACCAATATAATAATTTAGTAAAAGTTGAAATAGTACGAGTGTTGAAAACAGCTTTGGAGAGAATTTGACTAATGAGTAGAAAATACTTCTACGAGCTAACAGAACGCCATATAGACATAGATAAAAAAATTATATTAAAGTACTTATTAAAAGTCAAATATTCGTTTGCGAAGCCGCGGGTAACAGCTAGTATTTAATAAACAGACTCAAACTTTTATTAAAATTTCACCATCATAAAACGATAATTTTTCTATATATTGCAACGATTCAGCCATATGCTGTATTGAGCATTGATTTAAATAAATGTAAAATTTATAAAATTGTTATAAGTTTGGGGTAAATGGACATGTCTGGGATTGTAAAAATGTTTCATTGTTACACTAGGGGAGAAATTAACCTGTTCCAACAGGCAAGGAACACCTGCTCGATTGTATGTGTGTTACGCGTGTATCTTGTGTGTGTTAGTGATGCATGTACAGACAGGAATCCCAGCAGCCCTCCCTAATTAATTACAAAATAATTATTTTAATTCACTGTGTGAAAACTAATTAGTGTATAAACAAACAAAAGGCACCAAAGTGTGTGTAAATTTTATAGTTATCCACAGTAAGAAAATGACGTTAGTAGGACACACTACGCGAAGTCAGTGCGAAATAAAGTGTGCACAAAAATACGCAAATTACTCTAAGACGCTCAGATTAATACCGTGAGTGTTTGATCAAATTATCTATGATTTGTGCTATCTCAATTCCTTACAAAACATTGCCATTTGCAGAAAATTGCAAATATATGAAAAGGTTCGGGATTGGGGGCTATCATGTGATCTGCAGTTCTCGACAGGACAATTTCGGAACCAACAGGTGCGGAATCTCGAGAGGTCAAATTAAGGGTTCGACTGGAAGCCCTTTTCTTCATTTCAAGACACAGTTGCAGTCGGACACGCTGTCCGTCGGCAGAACAGTTTTATTTTGTTATAAGTCTCATCTACGAACGAATAAAGACGTTTTCAGTAATTATGTTTACACTATTACGGGAAACGTGGAGTACCGGGACCGTTTAAGTCAGCAAGAGTATCTACAGAGAAGCTACAAAGAGTGACGCGAGATGCTGGACGTTAAGAGATGCTTTTTAGACGCCTAACAGCCGAACGAGATCCACCTCGCAGCCGATATTAATTCTCTGGGACGGACCACACACTGCTGGAGAACGACGCTGGACTCTGGACATATCCAGGACCACGCCAAGCCAGGAGTAACGGTAATCCAACTCTGGACAACGCTGGACCCCATCAATAAGTCGTAAGGTCATCAAAACTCGAGGTGACATGCATAATGCATTTATAAATGATTTTTTTTTAAGGAGCTCATAAAGATTATATAAAGAGACAATGAATTAAAAAAAAAGAATGTTTATAATTAGGTAAATAATGTAATAGAGTCTTATGTAAATGTTTTAGTCGTAAGAATGAGCGATCGCATATAGATAAATATAGAAGAAAAAGAAAAGAGTTTAATTTTGAGATAGTATTTTTTTTTATCAAAGAAAAATAATTGAAATGATTTGATATTTGCATTTTGTAGAAAAGAATAATTTAAATTTTGAATACGAAACAAATACCAGTCTAAGAGTAAATTAATATAATTTTAAATTTATTTTTAAAAAACATTGGTATAGACTAAGCACGCTGAGGTCAGATCTGATTTAAATGAATTCCATTAAAATAAAACTTAATTACATTTAAATTTTATTTCTTTTATTAAATTAATTTGAATAAATGTCTAGATTAAGATTATTAACATGTCTAGGTGTAAGAGTGTTTTAAATGTGTGTAACACCGTATAGCTTAAGAGATAAACAGTTAATAATGAGTGATATCTTGATCGCAGATAATTAACAATGTTTTATTATTTATAATGGTTTTTAAACAATAAACATGAAATTTTAACTATTCACAAATTTACTACTCTTATTACAGTTATACTTGGTATCGTTACAACTGTTTAAACACCTGGTATCGTTATAACTGTTTAAACACCTGATATCGTTATAACTGTTTAAAATACCTGGTATCGTTATAATATATACAAACATTTAACTCATAAAATTCCCCAAAACTAGTAAATCTTATTAAGACTGTGAAAGGCAATGAAATGTTTATTTCCTTAAAAACTCTTAAAATAATCTGTAACATAGTTCTCACCTTATAATACTAAATAGATTGACATCTTTTATTTTGAATCATGTTTATCATCGATCTACCTGTCGTTTATATTATAGTCATGATTATCGTAGTAGGCACTGTTATCACCATTACAATACACCTAAGAGACGGTATTTCTAATAAATCAAGACTTATTGTGTTAACTGATTTGCAGGAAACAACCGATATAGTTATTATTTTTAATTTTTTTAATTTTATTTGTATGTATAAAATGTATTTTTTAATTAGAAACTGATGTTAAAATTATGGTCACTCTACAAATTGACACTTTGTTGTTTGTGGACGATGAGGCTGTTCTGTCCGAGTCTCAAAATAGATTGCGGATGGGTATACATTTGTTAAATGGAATCTGCAAAGTCTCTGGATTGCAGATATCCACAATTAAAACCAAGGTGATGGCTTTTTGTGGAACTGATCCCGTACCGGCAAAAATTTTTATAGATGGTACTGTCCTGGGACAAGTTAGCAGTTTTGAATACCTGGGCTACAGCGTGTCTTATAATGCAAGCAACGACGTGGTGCATAAGTTGCATAAGTTCAACCTTATGGCGAGACCATCAGACGAACCCCTAAGTCACCAAGTAAAGGAACACGCCTAAAATTCTACAAGGTGATGGCTCTTCCCACAATTCTTTATGTGTCTGAGAATTGGACTTTAACGAAAGGCCGGGCCAGTTGCATCCAAGCTGCTGAAATGAGATTTCTCAGGCACGTGGCAGGGTATACTCTCCATGATCATAGAACAAACACAGATATACGGCAGGAACTGAATATAATGAGTATACTCGACAGGATCGCCCAGTACCGGCTGAATTGTTGGGAACGTCTTTGCCGAATGGATGACTGCCGCATCCCCAAACAACTATGGAACTACAAGCCGAGGTGACGGAGAGGTGTGGGACGTCCGAGGACACACTGGAGTGACCAACTGTAATATTTGCCTATTTGAGACCGGAACAAACCATTCTTGGTTTAAACCTTCAGGATGATGATGATGATGATGATGATGATGTTAAAATTATTTTACTTTGATATAAGTGTTAGATACATTGGGAAGCTCTTAATGTCAGTTACTCCAATGTTAAATTTTTCATAGAGTATAATACAAAAAATTAAATGTGCTCTTATCTTTGTACAGAATTATGAGCAATGACCATCTATCTTTTATTAGGACTTACAATAAGTGTAAGGGGGGGACTGACATGTAGACGCTCTCACGATTGACAATTACTCTTAAAACGTAGTAGGTTTAACAATGTGATTTGAACCTTATTTTCTAAAGCCGTTTTACAAATTAGATTTTGCCGTAATTTACTTTCATTCTCAAAATAAACCAATTGTGACCACATGTCGCTAATGTTGTGACGGCCGTCTTATAAATGGATTTTCTAACGTTTACAAAAGTGCGAGTGTGTGTGATATATTGAATATAAGGGCTAGAAGGGTTGGCGTATTAAAACTCTTCGTGGGGTTCCAATATCGTGTGGTTGTGGCGGTGGTAGTAGTCGTTGTAAAAGTAGTATTAAGTCGCACTAGAGAAAGCCACTTCGCCCCCTAGGGTATTACTTCAAGGGAGGTCAAGTCCTTCATCAGAGGAACCTATTAGTCATATGCAAGAAAAGCAATTGACCGTGTTCTGAACTTGCGTATTTAGTAACCACATGGTGCCAGTACCATTACAAAAGTAGTTTCCTGGTGATCAAACCCATCTCTTTGTGTCGAACAATTTGTATTCCTCTGCTAATTTCATGCCTCTCTGTAAATGAAACAATACGAAAACGGTAGAAAGGATAAATTTATTTACTACATTTGTATGCACATATATTGCCTAATATTAAAGCAACTCATTTTGTCTGAACTTTTGAGGTCTTACTGTCTTAATTTGATAAAGTGTATGTACGTTGATACTAAAAAGTGGTACTAACAAATATTTTAAAATTTCTGTTAAAATAAATTTTATGAAGAAAGGATTCATAAGATGGAAAGGGCATATGGTATAACTAAAGATATTTACAATAAAAAGTGCATATCTAAAAAAGCGAAAATGAGGCTTTTCAGTACAGTAGTGAAGCCAGAATGCCTGTATGCAAATCAATGTCTAGCATTAATTTATAATTTAGGCAAACTAGTAATATTGGAAAGACGAATTATTAGAAAAATATTGGGCCCACGAAAAACTTCAGAAGGTTTGAAATTAGGACGTAATGATGAAATATATCAAAGTATAGAAAATATAACAGAAACAATGAGAAAAGAAGACTATTATTTTTTGTACATTCATATAGAACGGACGACAATAGGTTGACAAAGCAAATCTTCAGATATCTGTGGGGAAGGAGTCAACATCAAGTTGGTTTAAAGAAGTCCAAAAGGATTTAGAAAGAAATAATATACACGCAGAAGAAGCAATTGGCAGAGAAGTTTTTCGGGCAAAAGTGTTGAAAATGGAGGGAATCCAGGGTAGGAGAAATAAAAACGCAGGTTCAAAGTGAACTGAAGACAGGAAGAAGAGACACAGTGAGAAGATGAAAGAATATTGGAAAAAAAGAAAAGAACAAGGAATAAAGAATTGAAATTGGCATGTGGTCCTTACAGGGCCGATACGAAACAAAAAATTTTGTACTTGCTATCCACTTGAAAAAGTTGTTTATATGTAATATTCTGAAGTGTATAAAGCTCCACTGTCCGATTTGATATACAAACAAAATAATGAAATCCTCTCTGACAAGGCATTTTGGCACTTACATAATGTGGTGATGGTGATGATGATGGTGGAGAGAATGTGGTTAATGAGCACATTAAGTGGTCATTAAGTGCCAAAAGCACTCGTCTGTTTATTCGTTTTGTCCAAGTGAATGAGTGATTCGATGGATAGAGTGATTTTAGGACGATTATTTAAGCATGGGTCATAACGTATTCTGTACAGACACAAAGTAGTTGTAATGCCATTGCTCAAAATATTTCAGTAATAATAAATTTTTATTATCTTTTAATAGCTTTTCGTTTTAATGTCATAAAGTAAACCAGTCATTTATTGACACACTAATGTTGTACGTGTATATAAATTCAAACGAGTCACGAAATGTAATATTCTTAATCTAAAATCTGACCTGCTCTCAAAAATTTGTTTGTTAAATTGTACGTATTAGTAAATGATTGGTTCTAATAATTAAAAAAAAGTAACGAATTAAAACATTCCTTGTTTCCTTCGAATTGTTGAAATCCCTTTGTTTTGAATAAACAGACTATGTAAATCTACGGAAAGACTTTACAATTTCTTTATACTTCCGCTTACTCGTCTTAGTTTGTTCACTTGTTTGGTTACTAGTTTGTCTTAGTTTTCATCTTTATTTTTAGTCTGTAAGTATCTATATGCTGTGTGTGTGCGTGTGACATACATATGTAAAATAAGGAAGAAAATGTTAGAGAGTAATCAATTACATAAAAGTATTAACGCAATAATACCTTACATTTTGTTATCTTGTTTAGTAGATTGTGATATTTTAACATATTTTTGTTTCAATGCTTATTTGATTCTTTAGATCAGAACAAGCGATCTTGTTTCATTATGGTCTTTAATCCTCCACGTAATCCTTAGATATCTTTCTCAGGACTGGGCAAAACATAATCCTTAAATCTGTTCTTTTCAATTAAGACCATGATGTTTGTTAGACTTTAATATAAATTGTTTCCTTTTACTCTAATTACTCTAAATGTCTTTACATATGTTTCTTCTAAAGAATATTAAATTTAACTTAAAAGTAAACTATTATTATAACATGTCTCGTTTGGAGAGAATCCTGAATCAGAGTACGGATATAAGGTAGATGTTAAATTGTGTACACTCTGCTTTCAAACAGAGATATTATAAGTTATTCTAGTACTGAGTATAATTTAACGTATTGGTTAATGTGGTTTTGAAGGTGGAAAAACGAACGAACGGATCATTTATAACTTAACATAGAGAACACTTCTGGGCCAAAAACAAACAAAAATTACAAAGTGGGACTGGACCGACCGCTGCGCTAAATGAAGAACGAACAGACAATTAACTGAATTATAACAGGAAAAGGGGATGAGACTCGGGTCGCAATCAGTAGCTCTTTACGGTGTTCACGATGTTAACCAAGTTACAGTCCGACCTAACCATCGTATGTGACCCCTTACGACGGTCTTTTGAGAAGGCTCTACCCTCCGCAACTCCGCTCTCTTGTTACCTACTTTGTTACAATTAACGTTTAATTCGGAGCGCCTGTGCTGTAGGGATTGATATTAAACGCTATTGCGAGCCTGCGCTCGCTCGCCCACACATGCAAGTATAAGAAAACAGGAGAACCTATCGTGTACAAGGAAAATCCATGGAAAAACATTAAGCATAAACGTAAATCCACATGTTTCCAGAAATACACTTAAGACTCACCCGCAACCTTCATAAAACTAATAGAATTATCAAAACGAAACCTTGAACTAAATTATGAATACTTATGTTTAATATGGAAAAGCAAGTAAGCATTATTATATAAACGGTATTATAAATCTTAATTTTACAGCTCTGAATGCACACATCCTCATGCAAGCTGGAATATTTCTTTTGTTAAGAACCGAAAATGCGTCAACGATATCAAATTCAAAATTTCTCGTATTACTATTAATTTATACTCTATTCAGAATCAACAGTATAACAAAAATAACTTATGGCCATGTAAACCAAGTCCTTACACCGAGACAGTCAACCTACAAAACGTACAAAACTGTCTAGCAAACGCCACCTAGACCTTGTCACAATACTGATTTTACTGGTAACTGATTAAGAATAATTTATTAAATTCCATTCCTCCGAACTAATATAATATTTTTGTGTCAGTTATTTCTTATCTGATTAACTTAATTTTTTAGTATTTGTCATTAAATATTAACGTAAAACATCCGCTTCAATTGGCCATGTCCTATTGTTACAGTGCTGGAGTTTCGGCAGCACGCTCTGCAGCCATCTTCGAAAAGTGGACTACTTAGAAAATACCCAACACAGAAAACAAGGTCATTGAAATCTCTAAAGGCAACCTCCCGATGCCTAAATTTTCGGCCCCCATGCCCACATATGATTGGTCCGCACAAACAACCAATCAGCCACAGCATGAAATGGTCTCATTGGTCTGCTGTCAACACAACTTCTAACTAGTTCTTGAAATTTCCGCTTTAAGATATTTTAACTACAGACAGGCTGCGTGGGAGCATGTGGGTTTTCGACGTTTAATTCCTGGTAACCGGGAGGAGATGGACGAGTTTCTGGAGTCCTGTTTCGAGTGACAGTTCGCTCCTACCACGTAAAACGACTGGGACTTCGATGAACAAGTTGAGAACAACGTAAAAGACTTTCTCTTGTTTCCTACCATTGCCGTGCCCGAATCCAACTCGAGGAACGAGACAGAGAAATCCAGGGCAGAAATCTTGGTTGAGTTGTTCAGCGTGTGCCTTAAACTAGCTCACTTTCATAAGAAAGTGCGAAAGGTTACCGTCATACTGATACCGAAGCAGGGAAAGAATCACATGCCTATGCCTATAGACATGACGACAACATGTCTACTCCGATTGTAAGACTAACAGAGCGATAATACGATTGCAGCGTCATCTCGATACATTCGATATATTCCTGGACTCCACTGATAATTCGAAAGTGGGCATCGGAATAAAAACAACCAACAGTTCAGCGGTACTATTCTCTAAGGGCCAGAAAGATGTATGACGGCACACGAATCGGTAGAACGTACTTGCACTGATCCAAGCAAATCAAGTACGTTGAATTACACCTAGACCGTCAGCTCATCTGGCATATGTGAGTTACTAACATGTTTTGTACTAGTAGAAGTTGAAACAAAAACTTGAATTGTTTTAATGTAGAGGTGTTCCATCCACACTTTCGAGATCTACAACGTTTTAACAATCCGTGATTACTATACAAAGAAAATTCTAATTTTATCCAGTCCAGCATACTGGATTAGTCTCTAAAGGTAGTGTCTTCCTAACAAAAAATTCTGTTTTGGTTGTTTCTTATGAAATAAGAATGTCCGAGGAGTCTATAATGTTAGAAGAAGGAAAAGAAGTTCCAAAACAAATTCGCCAAGGCACACAGAATAAAACATATCCCGAGTTATTTGCTATCTGTATATACAAGTAATCGCGGCACAAACTACGTTATCAGAGCATTACCTTTAAATGTATTACATCTTCTTCGTCTTCCTGAGCATTTCAATGATTAGGCGGCTTCCTGTTTCGACTTCAAACTTCACTAAATCCTTTGCGTGGTCGTCCTACTCTCCTTCTGCTTCATGGGCCATAATATGTCGCTTGTATGATTAGTATTTCTTTACCCATCTTTCCTAAGTGATTTCTCCACTGCTGTCTATATTGTTGGATTTTTTTCAGCGGGTATATATAAACATCTTGTCTTACATCCTCCGTCCATCGTTTATCTAATCAACTGCAGCCTTTAACTTTCCGTAGGCACTTCATTTCAGCTGCCTGTATCCTCTGCGAATATCTACTTTACTCAGTTTTTAAAACCGTTCAATAAATCAGGTACTGCCATTGCCTTGTAGAATTTTAACATGCTTTCCTTTCTAATTCATGGTATCTTTTCTTCAGTGATCCATATATTGTGCCTCATATATACCGAAATCTATGTAATTTATTACTTTAGCCGCTATTTCGATTATATCTGATGGTGCAACGCAATTAGCTGAAAACCTGAAATGTTATATACGATATAGTCTATCGGTTGACTGCCAACATTTAGTTTTTGTGCGTACTCCTTAGAATGCTATAACTTATAACTTTGGCTATAAAATACATAGGTTGTAGTTTTTGCACATTAGAACCAATTGATGAAGGACTCTCCGGAGGCCACCTTCGTTTTCATGTATACCATCGTTAGCAAACAACAAAGTATTAATATATTTGCTACAATTTAATTTAATGCCCTGTTCTACCTTACTATCCCATTCCATCAGAATTTCGTTTATATACAGGGTGTCCCGGGAGGAGAGGGAAATAATTTGAGAAATGGTTCTATAGTGTAAAAGAAGAAAAAAGTTCATATAAACATATGTCCGGAAACGCTTTGTAAGAGAGTTACGGCTAGCGAAAGATTTCGCCCGGGTTTCGGTTCCCCCGGGTAAATGAAGACTTTCTGAAATTCTGGGAAGGGGCGAATTCTATTGTTTCTTATGGTTTTTGATCTGAAAAATCGAATAAAACAGGTCGCAGAACTGTATCTCCCATAAGTTTCATGATGTCCGACGTAAAACAGAAAAATCTTTGTCTAAAAACAAATTTTGGAAAATTGGAAACAGTTGGAATTTTTTGTTGATTTTTATTGACTTTATTTACACCATTTTTCTCAGAATTAAATTCTTTACAAGTTTTGTTTTTAACTTTTATGCATTGATTAGTCATTTAACAAAGTTATTGTACTTCTAACCTAAAAACACGTTTATTTTAGGTTAGAAGTACAATAACTTTGTTAAATGACTAATAAATGCATAAAAGTTAAAAACAAAACTTGTAAAGAATTTAATTCTGAGAAAAATGGTGTAAATAAAGTCAATAAAAATTAACAAAAAATTCCAATTGTTTCCAATTTTCCAAAATTTGTTTTTAGGCAAAGATTTTTCTGTTTTACGTCCGATATCATGAAACTTATGGGAGATACAGTTCTGCGACCTGTTTTATTCGATTTTTCAGATCAAAAACCATAAGAAACAATAGAATTCGCCCCTTCCCAGAATTTTAGAAAGTCTTCATTTACCCGGGGGAACCGAAACCCAGGCGAAATCTTTCGCTAGCCGTAACTCGCTTACAAAGCGTTTCCGGACATATGTTTATATGAACTTTTTTTCTTCTTTTACACTATAGAATCATTTCCCAAATTATTTCCCTCTCCTCCTGGGACACCCTGTATATTGCAACGATACAAATTAAAACTGCATAGATAGGTTATATTGAAATTATTACAACAGAGTCTATATCGGGAGGTAGGAAAATTTATTACAGTAAAACATTAAAATTTACTATTGTCTTATTACTTTATAATATAAAATTATTTATTAAAAATTCGTTTTACTTCCATATTCCTTAAGGAATGGAAGTATGGTGATGGCAAAAAAATCGTGTTCGAGATTATTGCAGATTCTGATTGTACTACACTCAAAACATGAAAAAAAGTCGTTTTCCGAAAAGTGTCTCTGTGTGTGTCTGTGTGTCTGTGTGTAGATTTTTTTTCTATGGCAAACGATAACTGCCGCAAATTCAAACAGAATCAAATAATTTTTTGCATACAGCCCTGATTTGTAGAGTGTTCACGATCTATTGTTTTTGGTGAAGATCGGTTGAGGGAAAGGGGTAGTTTACCTGCAACGGTTTTTTTTTATCAAGGGAAATTTTTTTTTTGGCAAACGATAACAGCCGCAAATTCAAACAGAATTAAATAATGTTTCGTATACAGCCCTGAATTGCAGAGTTCTCAAGACCTATTGTTTTTGGTGAAGATCGGTTAAGGGGAAGGGGTAGTTTACCTGTAACGTTTTATGTTTTAACAAGGGTATTTCGTATGGCAAACGATAACAGCCGCAAATTCAAACAGAATCAAAAGATTATTTGCATACAGCCCTAAATTGTAGAGTTCTCAAGACTTGTTGTTTTTAGTGAAGATCGGTTAAGGGAAAGGGGTAGTTTACCTGCAACGTTTTTTTAACAAGGGTATTTTCTATGGCAAACGATAACAGCCGCAAATTCAAACAGAATCAAATAATGTTTTGCATACAGCCCTAATTTGTAGAGTACTCAAGACCTGTTGTTTTTGGAGAAGATCGGTTAAGGGGAAGGGGTAGTTTACTTGCAACGTTTTTTTATCAAGCGTATTTTCTATGGCAAACGATAACAGCCGCAAATTCAAACAGAATCAAATTATATTTTGCATACATCCCTGAAGTTTAGAGGTCTCAAGGACTTTCGATTTTGGTGAAGATCGGCTAAGGGGAAGGGGTAGTTTACCAGCAACCTTTTACGTTTTAACAAGAGTAAAGTACTTGAAAATTTATTTAAACTTTTTGAAACAATGGTAATTGTTAAAAATAAAATAATTTTGTTGCCAGGCAATAAAATTATAATTTTTTCATTTTAATGTAATATAATAGTTTTCATTTAATACAGCAATAAAAAGGTAGGTAAGACACACACACAATTCACGTTATTTCTGGCCTCACTCATGTTTATTTTCTTACATTTGCACGCTTTTTAAATGGAAAGTGCCGAAACCCACACCAACATAACGCGTGCAAGCCGAAAAAATGGACATCAATTTGCTTACTGGCGAAGCTAGTAGTTAATGAATGGGTAGGCAAAAATCTTATCTTAAATTTTTTTTTAAGCAATCACTAAAAGGACGGTGGTTCAAATCGGACGCTGAGATAGAGTTTGCTGTAACCGAATGGTTCCACAAACAGCCGTAAGAATTTTACTAGCAGGGAATCTACAGGTTAGCGCAACAGTGGAACTCATGTCTTAATGTTATTGGAGACTTCTTTTAAAATCGTTGAATAAAAAATACTTTACAGCTCTATACGTGTTTCTATTGAACAATCCTTGTATTAGTCATACACAATAATACAACTGATTGAACTTTAAATTTTTAAACTTGATTAGTTTCTATATATATGTTTAATGTTACAAATAATTCAAATAACAATCTTGATCATCTGTTAGTTCAGCGGAATAACAGTGACACTTTTAATAACCGCATAAAATAAACACTTAGAAACAACACAGGCGCTTTAACTTAACTGTTTGGACCACAGAAGTGAGGCATGCCTCAACGCTCTATGTGTACAGCGCGGGACAATCCCCCCTCCCTACACTTCCCTATCGCACCACTACATTGCTTACATACGATGTATACAAAAAACGCTGAGGCAAGTTCAGGTTGCCTCATTCTCTTTAAACGAACTATGCCGAATCTCACCTGTCACCATCTAGCGGTCGCTCAATAAAGCACGTTTCGGTTTAATAAATTTGACAGTCGCAGTAACAATGTATAATCTTTACGTTATGTAGTTCATACGTATTTATAATTTTTATTCAGAATGTTTTAGGGTAGGCATTGCCTCAATTGCCTCCATGTAACTTCGCCACTGATATATATGTGTACAACGTTATCGGCAACAAAGAAGTAGTTTTTGTTAAAATTCCTTCCCGGGATATTTGGCCGTAGTCCAATGTTTTCTACAAAACCAGACATTTCGGCAATGCCATCGACTTCCATCATCAGTGAAAATCGAGTGCGATAACGTGAGGTGGTATACGTTAGTGACCACAGTACTGTGGTTGAGGCTGAAGCAGTAAGTAGAAAGAAGTAGTTTTTATGGTAATATTTCATTTCGAAAATGATTTTAAATATAAATCTTAGAATATGGATGTCATGTATGGTTCTCCATACCGATATTTTCAATAACTGAGTCTATGGGGTTGTTTTAAAACTATGTTACTTGTTGCGTTGAATTCCAACAGTTTGCGTAGACACCATGCGCTCCTCTCGCTGCTCGAGTGGACCGCTGCGACTCTGCACGTCGACCGATGACTACTACACTGACATTTCACGTCTTTGCACACACGCACTACGATATGAACGGTTATTGTTTATAATTTAAATTCACTTAATCTCAGGGATTAAAACTGGGAAAAATAGATCGTGTATTGAGTTTACACAAACTCCGGTTTCTTGAAGTGTTCTCGCGTTACTATCACAATATCTCGGCAGATATTTTGGCCCCAATCCGGAATATCGTCTACTGTACACGGGAAAGCACTAGAATGACCTATTTATGAATTGAATTCTATAGGTGGTAATGGTTACGAAGAACTCGAACTGTGAACCAACTTTTAAGTATAAAGGAAAACGACCTGTCTTGTCACGTGACAGCGAGTACGTTGTTCTATGACGAGTCTTTGGAGAAACTGGGCGATGTGCTCTCTGCAAAGCACCGAATTGAATAATTTTTAGGCCTTCTGATTGGTTGAAACTCTAGCAACGTCACAGATGAGAACACAGATAGACTGAAATCAGGCTTAAACTCTGTCCGATTCTGCAAAAGCCTATCTATATTTAATCTACCAATTTTATTATTTTCTAGGAGATAACGAGAATAAAAGAAGACTGATTTCATTAAAAAAAAAAAATTATAGTTGTGGAGAATTGATTATATGGAAAATGTAGCTTATAACCATGAGAATACTCTGGCCAAGTTTCAGAACTAGCTTGGTTCAAAACTTATGACTACTTTACAAAGAAAGAACAAAATCAATTTAAAACATGTCTATGGCCATCAGAAAATGTTATATAGCAGTAGTATCCCACTTATATGAACACGCAATATCGATAACGCATAATGGGTCTATAGGTTGAATTTTCTGCTTTCTTTAATTTTTTTAATCTGTTTCATTGTAAAAATATTATCCATACAAGTTAACCCTTTCCTAAAACCATTTTGTTTTTCAGATAGAATCACATCCATTATTATCTTAAGCATATTATCAATAATTTTAGAATATACTTTATAGGATACGTTCAACAAGCTGATACCTCTATAGTTTCCATGTCTATTCCTGTCTACTTGTTTGCATAAGTATATACCTTGAGACGTTTGCCACTCTTCTGACTCATTTGACAATTTGCATTAGAAAGTGTACAAGTCTCTGAATGTAATTAGTGTATATGTCATAATGTAAAAATACACATTAGAATTCATAAACTATCTGAACACATTAAAATTAACGCTACCGTCTTATTGTTGCCCAATAGGCTTCATTGAATCCCTTAATAGAACACAAAGTTGTTTTTTAATTTTAGTCTGTAGAAGACAGTACACGACTTCCACACTTTGCAAGAAAACTGTTTCTTAAAAAACCGACGAATTTCATTAATTTGAAAGTTTTTATAATAACTGTAATAAGGAGAAATCCTATCACAAAATCTTTAAATATAATTTGAATTTTGTAATCGTTACTTAGGACTATTAATATTTTGAAGCTAAATGACTTCTATATTAGTTAATCATATTTTGCTTTCATTGAACAAGTACAAGAAACAACATTTTCTCAAACTTTCAGGGAACAGATTAGAAAATGTGTAACAAAGTTAATCTCAACAAAAATTATTGGTTTCATTCCATATCGCGATAGTATTAAAAAGAAATGTAATATCACTATTTACTATAAACCCTCATTTTTCCCACAAACGTATCATAACCTACAAGAAAAGCAGGAACTTCGACTGTCATCTTCATAGAGTATTCTGCGATGTGTCACGTTTTCTCTATACAGTATTACGCTTCCGTCTTCAACTGCGTTAAATCTGTTTCCATTTTATGTCATCAGGAAGTAGTATCTTACTCAGTAGTGTCTCTTTTTTCCTTATTTTCAACCAACCTTATTGTACAGGTTGCATTTTCGTTACCCTGTATTACATACAACTCTGACAAACGATTCCTTTCAATAATAACGCATCTAATTTACACATTAACAGACTTCTATATTCTACGTCTTTCTTTCGAAAACATAATGTATATTGTCATTTTCTCAGAATCTGGAAAGTAACAGCAAAAAAACTCATAGACACTCTGATTAAGGTAAACTAACAGTACCGTATTATTGTTGCTCAGATGGCTCCTTTACACACATTGATGGAACATAATGTTTGTTTAATTCTGATGTATGGAAATGAATTCTCTCCCACTTTACTAATTTATTACCGTTCATTATTTTGAAGAATTACGCTTTTACCGTTGCTATAACACATTTAAGGCATTGGACATGCTCTCAAGTAGGGCCTACATTGTTGAATATTATTTGTTCATTTATCAGGAGGTTTTGTGTTTGGATGATTGTCGTAAGTGAGTTGTTGTGTGTAATACATGAGAACACCGGCGTCGATGTATTGTGAAAATTCTAACGAGCAGAAATAGTAAAAGTTAACGGCGAAGAAGAAAAAGCCTTAAGTTGTGTGTAATTAACAATAAGAAATACAGTAACAGTGAGCCAAGAGAGGGTGAAAGTGTACGCGGTGCGAGCTCGAGAAGGGAGAACTGTCAAGCAACTAATTTCTCCACTTGAGAACTGGCTGATAAGACATTCAGCGCCTACTGTTGCTAGCGTTAGATAACGTGGAGTTCTCCGACGTCTCCGGCGTTGCCTGTCACTGTACTATCATGAAGCGTTAACTGGTCGCTTTCTACAGACACGCACCGCGCACTCTGTGCTTAACAACACCACAGTGCCCTGACACCCACAGAAATTTAGGTCTGACGTTGCTCGCTACTGCTTGAACTTTATGACTCACTTCTTTCTCTTCACAATTTTGACACAGTTTATTCACTATGGTTAATAAACCATCACTGTTTATTATGTATAATATATTGCCATAAATTTATATAATAGACCTATACATTGTATTTAATATGTATTACGTTTATTATATTCTTATTATATAATATCATAATATTCACAATAGTTACATTATTTTTCCATTGTCTTTATTATTGAGTAATGAATAGGCGTTTTTTGAAATAAGAATATATTTTCCTTTAAATTAGTAATCAATTCTAATATAAATTATTACAATAATTTCACATATTTTACAAAATAATTTTAAAAAATTATTCCTTCTTTACATGATAATTTATTTCTTACTCACTTATCATAATACATATTTATTAAATTGTAACAATATACAGTATCAGAATTATAATATCATTTAATATTTTCGAAATAAAATACACACACAGTTCATGTTATTTATCTCTCCTTCACTCATTATCCCCCTGTCTGATGGTCTGTCTGTCTGTCTCTCTCTCTCTCTCTCTCTCTCTCTCTTTCCGTCTCTTTGTATCTATCTATCTATCTATCTATCTATCGATCTGGGTCAGCCATACATGTAGTAACAATAAAATTTTTTCGTTATTCGTTTACCGCTAAATACACCTGGATATTATAATACGATCCAGCCCCCCATACAGAAACGTATGACCGTATTTATGAATAAATGTAATAAAATGTGAGAAGTTAAAAATACATTGATTTGTGGTAAATGAAGAAAAGACGGAATAACCTGCAGAATGCATACATTTAACTGTTGAATGTTACAGAAAAGTCAGAGGGACGGGACAAAATGAAGACTTGAAGGTAAAATTTAACACCACCGCAAGAATAACAGATAGTTAGGCAGTCGGTACGAAATGAGTATGAGCAAATTATGACTAAGGAACTATTGAAAAACAAAGTCTGAAATGAACACCAAGGGACAGTAGAAGGCGAGGAAGAGCCACGATAAGTTTTAGGTACGGAATTAACGTGAAAGTGGAAGAAAAAAATGTAGAAAAAGTCACTGGCTAGACAAGCGTATCTGACCATTACTACGTGTAAAAACCAGAAAAAAATAATAAAGGTGAGTGTGTGTGGGTGCGCGCGAGCGTGTGTTTATACACATATAAGAAAATATGTACATCATTTACGAAATTTTAAGTAGCGACTTTCAATTTTCACTGGAATATGCATAAAGCGTAATGCCATGGCCTGTTCAACTACATTAATTTCTGTACACACACACATGCGCGCGCTCGCGTTATTCGAATATGGGCGTTTATTACGCATACATAATATGTCAGCTTGTTTTTATCTCCAGTAATACTGTTGGAGCGCGTGGAATGCCGTACTGTTAGAGTGTCGTGCTCAAATACGTCCGATGTCGACTGGCCGTTTCATTGTATGAGAATAACTTAAAAATTTACAGGCATTGCACAAATGCAATTCACAGAGAAGGGCATTGAAAATGCTTCAATAAATCTAAAAAATATGTATATATATGTATTTCCACTTTTATTATTTGACTTCCACTCGCTTCCTCCTGATCCATCGCTCCGTAATAAATTCCTGTCTGATGTACTACCTTAAGATAAATATAAGGGGATATGGCACTGAAACTCACCAAAAAATTCAAAATTTTATACGTTATTGACAACAAAGACGTTTCTATAGAAACTCACCAGTTCCCATTTTCGATAACGCACGAGCGATCGACCGCAAATGTGCGACACGACCTTATAAACATTTTCAATGTTAAAACTACATCAACCGAAATTGAAGGAAAGAATTCTCAATTACAAAACATGGCTAATAGTTTTCAATTTGATTTAGTTTCCTGAAACGTTGCGATTGAGTGGCGATTATAAAGAACGAATATGGAATGAATTCAGTGTGACACAATTCGATAACAAAGGTGCATGTACACCGACCAGCTTCCGCGAGTGTAACAAAATAGTGTAATCAAATAATGATAGCTGCCACGATAAAACCGGTGGCAAAAGTTGCGTCTCTCTGGATTACCCTTTCGTTCACTACCGTTCAAATCGGATTGGTCGTGCACACAGGCTGAGAGATTTTTTTATAATAACGAAGAGCCAACAGCTCGTATTAGTAATTTATAAAAGTTTTTAATTTCAGTTCGTCGCGTCGCCGAGCGCATTCATCGTGCCTGTGTGTGTGTGTTTGGCTTATTAAGAATAAATGAACAGCGAGCACGTACGTACGCAGTATCAAGTATTCCATTTTGGAAAGGCGATACCTGTCAAAAATGCGCCGCTGTCACACGTACGATAGTGACAAAGTCAGTTATAAATATTGTATGAACAACAGAGCACAGTCCCTCTAATCAATAACAAAGCGCTAACTGTAGAGAGTGAGTGCGCTGCCGACACGCATCGATTTAAATTTAACTTTTTTTATACATCGATGATATCTGTCTGGTCAGCTTAAAACATTTTTGAAACTCAGCCTTCCCTACATATTTTACAGATGCAAAAAGTGTAAAATGGAATGTATAAAAGATATGAATATAAGCCAATGAGAGATGTATTTGTTCACAATTAATCTCACGTATTCGTACACATTCTTACTCATTTGCTTACGACGACACTAATCTGAGTCACTTCACATTTAGTTACAGATACGTACAATGCGAGGAGATGTTAGTATATCACATTAACCGAATGTATATTTTCTTGCTGATTCATGCGTGTATATGACACTATCCATGCAATAACTATGAAAATAACTAGGGATTATAAATTTAAGCTAAGCTGAATATTATACTAAATATTATCACATCTTAAATATTATTATTACACTAAGGTGGATAGGATAATTTTAGGTAAAATAATTACAATAAGACTGCAATGATAATAATTGTCAGTCGGATAAAATCGGGGTGGTCGGTTTGGAAATATGTTCACTACTATGGATAGGCCTATCATAAAACGGCGAAAATCGCGTTTGAAAAGGGAAATGTTAATCAGTATTTGCTTTCTACGGTTACGTACAAATCAGAAAATGACAGATAACATAGAGGAAGATAAATATATAAGGAAGATAAATAAGGAGAAAATTTTTAACAGTATACATAATTTAACTAATATAGATCATATCATTTACAAAATAAGAAAAATGAACGTGATATGGGCAGGTGATGTGGTTAGGGAGGAAGACGAAAAGTAGTTATTAAGCTAAGGCCGAGATACTTAGATTGTACGACGCCACCCTCTGAAAGGTGAAGGGAGAATTTGTTTATACCGTGTGGTACTGTGGAATAAAGAAAGCTTTATTCGGGAAATACACTAATGGGAAACTACTACGAAATTGTTCACAAAGAAGCATGTGTATGAAACAAATCACGCGTATTTTCTTATTTTCTATGGAAATGTCTTATTTTCTATGGAAATGTCAAAACATCAGTTACACGGTGCCATCGTTATCAACGAAAGTTTAGTGAATAAGAGTCTCAGAACTCGAGACGGCCAGGAGAGGAACACATGAATCGCTGTAACTGTAATGAAAGAGATGATGGAGCTACGCATAAAATTTACACGACAGTTCGCATAGAGCACGAGATTTTCTAGGGTGAAGATATAAATTTGGTAACCTCTTCCATAAAGGTATTCGGGAATTCGATATAGTCTACTTTATACAGGTAACGTGGTCCAGAAGCCACAGCTCAAAACTGTATTAGTTGTACTGCGTCACTGAAAATACAAAATATAATGTCGACATATACTAAACAAGCAGGCGTACTAGCAAGGAAAGTAGTAAAATTCACGTCATGTTTAATTTTGATCTAAGATATGTATTTCGTAAATCCAACTAACATCTGTATAGGTGCAAATGTTACCGTGATACCGTAAAAAGCGTTATTGAGAAGGGTGAACTACTAAGAAACTGTTCACATAGTCGTCATTCACGCATATCCGTAAACAACATAACATTCGATTTAACGAGTCTTAATATCACCTGCTCCTTGTACAATTAAAAAAAAGTTTATCGCTCAAATATTAGATGATTTCAGTACACGTAGGCCTATAATAATAAACGGATGATGAAGTGACAATATGGAATGAGGTATACAGACCAGTCTATTAATAAAGTGGATAGATAAAGCAGATTGGATGTCGCTTTTAGACCGACTTGTTGACATGCTACAGTCGGGTGCAACGGGCAAACTTTTCCCCCAAGCTACACACCTTAACCGGCAAATTTATAACACTACTGGTATATGGTAGTGATGAGAGACAAAGCCAGATAAATAAGCATGGGCGATCTCAGGTTTATGATTACATAAAGAACAGTAATCTTACAAAAATAAACATTGTATTTGTGTCAGCCTTGTTAATACTTAGAAAATTTATCTGAAAATAAAACATTAAAAATCAGGGAAAAGTGTTTGTTCGTGTAACAAAAAAGGAAAAATGTCTTCATAAATCATTAGTAATTAAGCAGTATGTATAATTAATTAGGATTAGATAGCAGGTTTTGTGTAAAAACCAGAAACCTAAATTAGCATTAGTTGGTATCGACATCAGGTAAAGTGACGTGAGCCGATAACATGCGAATTAACTTTAAAACCCTACAGGGAACGGAAAATGGAAGACACAGAACAAAGTGTTTACCGCTGAAAGAGGGTTGTGTTGATCAATGCGCTCAATTCCTGGGCAACGGATTTGTCTGTTTGGACTTGTGACGTTCAGCCGGTCGTCTACCGACTAGCGACTGCAGCTGGGACAATTACCAGACTACACTGACGTTAAATCTTTTTCGTCGGCTCTTCTTAACCTTAATCAGAACAATTAAATGAATCAACGCTTCAAACTAAAAATTGTTTACTTTATGTGTGCACTTCCAGCGTGTGATAATGTACTCGTCTTCTCTTAGCATGATAATATCTCTTGACATATATTTTCACCTTTAATAACTCTTATGTGCAATGTGTTAAATATATAAATATAAAATATGTATGAGTGCGCGCGTGTGTGTGATGAATGGGGCGAAAGAAACTTTACATATGTAATTATGGATAATAACCAGAGGAAGAACAAACGAAATTTAGAAATTTTCGCTTTCGTGCTGAAGAGCGGTTGAGTCGGTGTTTACACTTACACTGCACAGAACTAAAATTATTTGTAATCCGTTACCTTTAAGGGCGTCAAAAATCCCGTTTTCTTTAACAATACTTTTATGTAATGTTGTTTTAACACGATAGTTTGTATAAATTGCTCACATAAGGAGTTTTAACAACGGCACGCATTTTATTTAGTAAATAACAGGCTAATATGTTCATAAAGTTTTTCTTCTCAGTTTATATTCCAACTATAAGACTCATTAATATATAATCGGTAACTTTATTATAATATATTTTAATGTAGTATGTATATGTATTCTTATAATTAATTTATTACTATTAATTATAAAAATAACGTTTTTGAAAAAGACTGTCCAAACAATAGTATTATATCTACACATACGTTACAGGTATGTCCGTAGAAATGTAAAAAGCATGTAAGTACGTTACGGCCATATATTTAACCGTAATCAAGAATATTATTACCAGATTTTTAAGCCCACAGATTTTAATAAACTTTTTAGATTTTGAACCTATTCTGGCTGAGTGCTAATTACCTCTTAGACACAGAAAGTATACCGAAACAGAGAATTTAACAGCAACAAAAGATAATTTTTGCCTAAACTGGTTTGCCTGTGTCTTTTAACATCACTTATAATTAAAACAATATTTATAGAATTTGCTTTATTCCAGTCAAAAATGGGATAACTTTAAAATCCTCGATACAAACTTAACATATGGAAGACAAATATACCACGAAGTATCAAATGAAGAAATTGACTTAAAAAAAATATGTTTGAATCATAAAAACAAACCTAACTGAACTAATACAAAAGTAAACTACACCACATGTACTGTCAGAAACTAATTTCTTTAGTCACTTATCGTTAAACACGTGATGCAGAAACTCTTACAGTTGCTTCATCTCCAGTTATGAGCCATTATTTTTTCCAAATTTTATGTTTCTTGTTGAACAATCTTTTTAGAAGTTTGATATTAGTTCAAATACTAGTTCATTAGAGTGAACTAATATTATCATAACGTGCAACCAATCTTTTGATGATGATAATTTTTTTATTTTCAATACAGGATTCGCCTGTAATCTAAATAATACAACGCGATTCCTTTAACGAAGTGAATGTCTGTTTTATGGTATATATAAACCTTATGAAGTTATAGGCCTAATTATATTAACGCGTGTTATCAAACAACAGAGAATTCGATTAATAAGTGTTTACTTGTTTATTGTATACACAAAGCAATCCTTCCCAACAGTACGAATACCTAATAAATGCTACTACCAATTTTGTATCGTATAACAAAACGATTTTATTTTATTAATGCCCCACTACAATGCAAACATAAACTTCTGTTTTCCAAACAAATGAATACTGACGTTTTCTATGCAGTGGAGGATAATTTAAATCCGCACCATCCGTACCGTTTCAAGTTTGTCGGAACTGCCGTTTCCGGTAGATTCAGCTATTTCCGTCATTATTGTACCTCGTACATCAGTATCGTCCACTGTTTTTGTCATAAAATTTTCTGGCATACTCAGATAACGTATACTGAAATAATTGCATATCACGTAATTTATTCGCCTCTTGAATTATTTCCGTTCTTTATAATAATGTAAATAAATGATTCCATGTTATTTATTTACGACAATTGCTGTTGTTTATAAAATCAACGTTTATCTGATTTGAAAAAGTTAATGGACAAAGTCTAATTTAACGTGTATTAAAGTTTGCTTTCTTGCTTTCTCATTTCGTCGATTGAATCGGATAAAGTTACCTTTCCTCTCCCTCACTCTGCTGTTTGATCCCGTCGACACTGGCACCAAATTAGCCTGTTTACATACTAACAGAGATAACAACTGTAAGATGCGTCCTCCTAATTTAATTTTTACGATTTAAATTATATTAATTTAGTTAATTTAAGTACGTTGACTTGTATTATTCTAATTTGCAAGACGGCCGACCATAACAAAGATCAAAAACTACATCAGGAGATTACGCATTTTAGCATTATAAATAATGTAAAACGTTTTTGTAAGCTGCGTTCATTACATATGACGTTTACTTAGATTACTAAATTATCTTTACATAAAGTGAAATATATTCAATTTCTTCTGTGCCTAAACGAATTATAACTGTTAGTCGTTGTAAAAGACGTTTGTGTTGTAATTTTGAAGTATTAAATTTGTTAACTATTCCAGAAGACAATACGAAACACTAAATCGAAAGAAGCAGACAAAATGAGAAAACAGCCAATTTATAATCAAGCTGTGAGGACGCTGTACACTAGAAATATTGAGTCTTGTTTACACGCTTCTTTGGTACGAGTAAAGGAGACATTCATACGAGACTTTACACTTTATGGAAATAGTAAACAAAAATTTTAAGTATTGTATTTTAAGTAAAATTTTAAGTACTTTATAATATGTGACAACATGTGAATTCCATAATTGTTATATTATAAAATTATTATATTGCAATGTTGCACTATATGTACGTTGCACTATATGTATGCACTATATGCATATTTAGTAGATTTAGTAGATAAACTGAAACACATGTAGCACAGGAGACCAACTGAGAGTGAAGAAAAATGTTTAACTTTTATACATGAAACATGAACACTGTATGTCAAAATTATTAACACGTCATAAGTATATATGTTGGAATTCTATACTAATCTCCAGGAAAAGCTAAAACTTTCTGATTGCAGATGTTATGTATGTATCGTCTAGGAATTAAAAGAAGAACTGGAGAAAAACTGGAAAAGTTTAATTACTTTTGTACGACTGTCTCGATAACTTTATTTTAGAAAACCACAGTAAGAATGTGACGTACTGAATACTGAGTAGACAAACTAAGTATTTATTTTGTTAAGACCTCATGTCATTAGATATGTATTACAAATATATAACATGGACTTGTTAAACTAAACCTTGTCAGAGAATTAATAAAAATAAACTTTGAGCACGACAGCCCTTAATGGTGTCGGCATGTCGTGAAACAGTATTACGGAGGATGGGAGTAAAAATGCTTAGTCCTCTAAGGAAATTTGGAACTTCTCTGCCAGGAGGAGCTACGTATCGCAGCTGGTCGCGACCTGATGATTCTGTACGAACGCCGAACCTGTATGACACACGAACACGCAAACTTTCGCATTACGGACAAAACGTGCTACGGACAAAAAATTAATAGTGCTACAGAGGTCTTAAAGAAAATAAAACGTCTCAAAAAGACTTCTTACCGAGTTTACTATTAGTAATAACACTTGAATATTTTATTTAGGTTAATTTTAAGAATACTATTCTTTTTTTCAGATATTCATGCAGTTTGTAGTAGACAAAATATACAGTTAGTATATAACTGTTAATATACAGTTAGTGTGTGCCTCTACAAAATTAAGTCTTCTAGATTTATTCAGGACTCATGGTCAGAACTTTGAGTGCAAGTGATAAGAACCATGCACCTACATACTTCAGACTAGTATTCCTATATTTAGCGGACTTGTGAATTTTGGCCATGTGAATTTTAATAATTTCGAACAGAATCTAAAAGCTTATACTGAACGTAGTTCTTACTCGGTTACCGTCATCACGAAATAGACACTGGACCAATAAAAACCATATATCCTAGAGAACAGAAGAGTCAATTTAACTTTACTGTACTAACCGCAAATAATTTAGAATTTTCAAGAACTTTTAAAATTTATCATCTGTATGTTTGTTAAGGGCCCTTCCACATAACTTTAGCTTCCTTCCTAAAATGTGTGGCCTTCATTTTCTTCACAATAATCAACAATTCTTGAACCTTTGTCCCTTCTAAGTGCACTTCTAATTTTTAAATCGTGACTTCCGTTTGCGAATCTCACGTTTCTATTATGAGTGGATGCGTTTCGTGAATATACATGTACTTAATAACAATACAATAAATTGTTTTTCCGACAGTTCTAATAAGATTAATATTATTATTATTTATTAACTTGTCAAACAAGCTACTTTCTTAGGAAATAAATTATGTATAAATATATTTTATATTGCATAATTTCCACAGGTCTGCCACGGATTTTAAAACTTAATTACCTAACTTGGTTCGACCCACATGACAGGTAATATTGTTTTGTACTTCAACAGACCTTCTTAAAAGACACCAAAAATCAATATTCAAAACTGTGGTCAGTGTACAATATTGTGTGACATAATGACTACGTGGACTAACATACCTGACTCTGACAGGTCTTTTAACAACTCAGCAATGAACTGTAGGTCTTCCGTTGTCGCGAAAAGTAACTTTTACTATACAAAAACTGTTTTGTAACCTAATGAACATTTTACGCAAGCGTTAATATATTTTCCCTAATAAACACACACACAATCCCTCTCTTCCTCTTTCGCTCATTGAGCACACGCAAATGCCGAATTCTACGAGGCCATCAATTAATGTATTTTTCAATTTCTGATACAAAATGAAAAAAATCAAAGAGAGTATTTTATTATTTTTTCCAAAGTGTGTTTATTTATATTCTACTTCTAAAGTACATTTTATATGCCTTTTAAAAGCCTTTGCGTTACTGAAAACAAATATACCTGAGTTAAAAATACACTGAATTACAGTCATCTGGAAGCTTGTCGTCAACAGT
Organism: Magicicada septendecula; assembly: GCA_034769895.1. NCBI lineage: Eukaryota > Metazoa > Arthropoda > Insecta > Hemiptera > Cicadidae > Magicicada > Magicicada septendecula. Next base: position 265,558,200 of record CM068371.1, read on the forward strand.
TGTGTCGTACTAAGAAGGTAGAAATCAACCGCTTTGAGGAGGTATGAAATTTTCATACTTCCTTATACAGTCTGTGTTTTGGTAATTAATCTAGAAACCTCCGTCTATCTGAGAAAAGAGCGTCAGATTGAATTTTACAATTGCTGGGTTCATAGCATATAACATAATCAAGTGTAGAAAGTTTAACGCTAGGTTTTAAAGTACGTAAAACACACCTAAACCACACAAAAACGTACTGTAACACACAGACACGTTACTTACTATATGCCTCCACAGATATACAGTAATTACATACACGTGTGTATATGTACACGGATCCAGTGGTTTACAAACACGTGTGTGTTACTACACATAAGGAGATTAATGAGGAACTAATAATACTGAGTAGTTTAAGGAGATTGTATAGGCCTACTTACCAACCAGTTGTATCAAATTCCTGGTGAAACGTTTTAGGCAATATAAACGATAAATTTACATTTTGAAATGTAAACAATACGGGGAATAATATTAAATAAACACAATTAAAATTTTAAAAATTTAAAGAAAACCATTTATTTACCTACTTTTTATTGCCAATTACTTGGTGTTAACTAAAAAACAATATTGATATATTTTTCCCCAGACTACATTTAAGAAAATTTACTATTACAATAATTTAAGTTTCGCAATTAAGAAGTTAATTTTTGTTTATCCATAAAGGAAATAAGAAGTTTCCACAAATTTACATGTAGCCCTATATAGCCTATATTGAGTTTCTTTGTCTGTAATTTTATTTCACCTTAAAGTTACTGAAATGCTACAAGCTACATGTAAACTATGTAACGTACCAAATTGGCAGTTACATAAAATAACTATCGAATACGTCAAATAAAAGGAGATCATGAAAATATTTCGTCGTGCATAAAAGAAGGAACAGGAGAATATAAATAAAGTGTGTATCTACGAACGAATATTATTGAAACTACCCAACGAAGGAGAAGGAAGAATAATAAGGATATCATCGAGTATAACAAAGAGAGAGAGAAATACCAACGAGACAATATAATACGTTAGAATCCAGGCCCAATAGATCCAAAATAGTGAGGGGACATGACGAAGATAATTATTAAGATAAAAAGGAGACGAATCAAGTACAATCACTAGGGTGATAAAACAAACGAATCTGTTTATCAGTGTGAAATAATATGGGACAATGAATACCATAACCACGAATAAAAATATGGAAGAGTATGACAATATTAAGGGACATGGATTATTACAAATAATGTATAACCAAGGAGTACACCGACAGTGAGAAACAACTAACCAAAAGAAGAAAAGAAGAAGAAGAGGAAAAAAAATGTACCATGAAGAATGAAGATTATGTATGAACACTACAAGACATCAACATTCACAAGATATACAAGGAATTAAAATCAATATTGTGAACAGAAGAAGTATGATGATTATTCAAATACCAATAACAGAGAAACCAGTGTTGAGCATAATTAAGTGATCACGAACAATGACAGTGAGTGCTTAATATAAGTGTAACAACATGTGATATGATAACCATTTTACCCCAAGTAAACAACACAAACAATACCAGTGAAAATGTTTATAACGGAGCAAAGTGATTAACCATTATAAGGAAAAGAATCCACGATTAACTAGTGAAATGGACAGACAATTAGTGTAACAAGTTTAATCATGATTGTAAAATCACATAGATAATCAATAAGACCACCAAAAAATATGAGACAGAACAGTAAATTAATTCATTTAATTAATGAATTATTTATTAATTATTTGTAAATATAAATTAATTATTTCTTCATAGGGATTAATAATAAAAGCTTTGTAAGCCCGAATATGAAATGTGCCTGAATGCCATAGCAAGACAGGACAAAATGTAAATGAATACCAGCACAAGTAATAGCAAATATGCTAGTTTGTTATGTATAAACCAATCAATGTACCAAAAACTAGGTGCAACCCACCAAAATATGTAACATTATTAGACTAAGAATACCTGTGTTATTGTTTCAACAAATAGTGTAAAAATGTGTATAACTTAATAATAAACCATTGTAGTAGAATGCCATAATGAGATGGAAATAGTTGAGTTAAATACTGCATAAAAGTATGTAGAGCATTGTTGTCAGACAACTGACACATAACCTCACAAGAATTGAACCAATAACATAAAATCATGTACATTAGTTAAACCAAGCAATTATCCACAATTGTTTCAAACAGAAACTAGCTAAGAATATTAATGCAAACCAATGAATACCATATGTACTGAAGAACACAGCAATTGAATCAGATTGAATATAATATCATAGAGTTAAATGGACAGAACCCCAATGTGACAAGAGAGTTAGTCAAAAAACATTATCAAAACTTATCAAAAGAGTGTGACAATTGTTACCAGTAGTTAGAGAAATGTCTAATACTGCTATGAGAACACTTCACAAATGTAATACTAGTAGTTTAATAATTAAAATATTATAAACTAACTAACTGCAATTGTAAAACCAGATGTAAATAAACACCATGCTATAACTTAGAGAGCTTTCAGATAACGAAAAGTTGATGAATACATTGAACCAACAATGTACAACAATTGTACACTATTTTAATTACTAACATTATATCCCATGTGTACTAAAATAACTAAAAAAGTGACAAAATGGAAGGATGAGAACAGAAGGTATTTTGATCATACTATAAGTATATACAAAATAATATTTTTTAGCAAAATAAAGTATGAACAAATGTAAATAAATGTACATATTAGTGTTAGGATGTCAAACATATGTAGTAGAATAAGGAATGATGGCGTTACCAGTGAATATAAACAATCGAACATGGTTGATATAGACGCCATTAACAGATTTTGTTTAAACTATAATTATAACCATTTTATGTACTAACATGAAGGAGAAATGGACTCAAAATGTTTAGTAATAAGTACTACAGTGTAATTATAACGAAATGTGGTGAAAAAGACTTATTTATGTTAAGAGTCACCATATTAGTTTTCAAGATGACCAAGTGAATTAATAAAAGACGGATTTAGTGCTTGTTTAGACTTAAAATAAAGCCACAAGTGTCCGCGATTTAATGCCACTATCCAAATGACGATATGACCAAATATAAGAAACTTATGACCATTATAAGTTTTTCAATCATTTTGAGTATCCATGCATACGTCACAAATAATCTCGAACCCACGCTTAGAGTTGTCAAAAATTAAAAGTTTTATTTGACCAAAGTGTTTTGGGGTTGAGAGTTTGACCTTTTGAACCAATCAAATAGCTTAAATTGACCAGACGAGAAAGAGACGCTTTAGCGAAATGTATCATTCGTTCTGCATCACTCACGGCGAGAGGTCTATGCCGAAAGTCATCAAAATATTTTTGAAATGTGCGCGTCACCTACATTAGTATACAAACAAACATTAACCTGTACACAACACCACATTACCGAGTGTCCAGTGAATTAAGTGAACAGTGTATTAACACGACCAGTGTATAATAAGGGTCATGTTTTGTGAATATAATCAGGGAGTACAGTATTTTAATTATTTTAAAGAAAATAATAAAAGAAATAATTCTCGTTGATGAACGAAAATTATTGTTTGGACTACACTAGTCATAACGCTTGAGTGCGTTTAATAATCAATGATGGACAATTATCAGAATTTCATAAACTAGTTGTAGAACAATCCAAGGACAATAATTAATTCAAAAAATAATTATTTTATATTTTTAAAATAATTGAGAAAGGCGGAATTAAATTTAGATACCGCTCATCATTAAGCAATATAGTCGCTTACTTGACTATAACTTTTGAGTTAATAAATAATTATTTTCTTGTACAAATATTTTCACGTCTGATAATTACACATCAAACGATTTATAAATACAATTTTTGTAACTATATCATTAAGGATTTTATAAACAACATTACTTATTCTAAATAATCACTTACGTGTTACTAGGAAACTAACCTAGAACCGAAGAATATATTTTTGTCACAAAGAAACAATTCTGTTCTTGAATGATTTTAATGAGATGAAAGCAATAATAAGAGTTTTTTTCTTTAGATTTTTTCTCTTCCCAGTACATGGTTTTGCTAATTAATGAATAAATAATAATAATATTTTTAACCGAGCTAAGCTCAAAGCATGTGCCGACCTTAACTGCTATATACTCTTGCATAACGTACGATAGTACGATATTATCGGTTATTGTACCGAGTTTAATAATTTTAAATTTTGTTCTTCTGTTATAATAATATATAAGTAAATACTATTATTCAAACTCACATCTTTGTATCTGGTATCATGTATCTTCAAAGAACTCACTAAATTGGTAATATAATTAAATAAAGTGAACCTAACCTCGTTCACAATAATATTGTACCTTACAACAGTGTTACCAGCCTTGAGATACAGAGATCTCAGTATTTGTTTAAATTTGTTATTGTTGTAAAATATCTTATTAATTGTTTTAAAAGAGTTTACTGAATTTAATCATTGTCAATAAATCCTCAGTTTATTATCAGTGGAATCAGAGTTTTACTTTCTATAAAATAGAAGCAGTAATTTAATTTTTGTCTTATAAACAGTTCTCTCATAAGGTGGCGGTAGTATTTGAATTACTGATATCATTCAAGCTACAACAGAATATTTGATTTATTTTATTGTTTATGTGCATTCTTTTCGGTATTCAAAAGTAATAACTATGCATATATGGCAAGTGTGTTTACAGTAAAAGAAGTCGCCACCGAGAATAGTGAAGATATCCACGGATGGTAAGTGGGGAGGTTAACACAGTGAAGTGATAGCAAGCCTAATACTGTTTTAAACATAAACTTTTAAACGTGAACATTAATTCCAATTTTAATAAATATATCTAATAATAATCATCAACAATAACATCTTATCTACATATACACGACTTGAGTATCTACACATCCACACACAGAATAAATATATCATTAATATCGTTGTTTTGTTACAATGTGGCGCCCAACGTCTGAGCGCGAATTAGGACGAAAAACCTAACAGTTTAATTAATTAAATAAATAATTTCCCAACCTAATTCGACAGCAAGACAGCAATTACATTACATAGGTATAAAGATGTCGGGATTCACAAGAGCACAACAGGAAACCCAACCAGAGATAAGCCAACCAGAAAAACCAATACCAACAATGGAAGACAACATTTTGGAAATATTGAGGATATTAAGGGAAATGAATGAAAGGAGCCAGAAGGACTTAGAATCGTTGAAGGAGGACAACCGATCCACGAAGGAGGAATTAGACAAGAAGATAACAGGAGAATTAAGAACAGATGATAACTCAGAGACCGAAGAGTCACCCGAAAATAAAAGCTCGGAACAAGTGAGTCCAAAGCCTGAAGAGAGTGGAGAAAAGAAGATCCAAATAATTAAGGAAACGGAAGAGGTGAAGATGGAAGAAAGAAGAACAATGCGTCCAAAGAAGACAAGGGTCACAAAAGAATTAATCGAAATGACTCGAGGTGGTCTAATTAATGTGACTAACTTCCCAATCGTCGACCATGAAGAAGGAATCTTTAGGAAGGAGTACCGAAGGAGCTTCATGAAGATGGACGAGGAGGAGAATTATGGGACAACAAAGAAGGATATAACCAATAAAATATTTCAACCAAATATTTCCAAAAGAAGAGTAAGATATTTTAAGAAAAAGGAAGGCTATCAAGAACAATGGGACCGGATCATCGAAGGGTACGCCCGAGAAAGAAGAGAATTGAGGAAGAAGAGGAGCCAATTAATGGAAGGACCCAACCAGAAGACAGATGACGGTCAAACAGAATTAGAAGAGATACCAAATATTAGTAATAACAACGACCAGGAGAACACTGGACGCGTGTATACCAAAGATAGAGAGAAGAAGAAGACGGAAGAACGGAAGGCAGATGAAGCTCTGATAGCATCAAAATGGAAAAACCAAATGATAGCAAGGTATATGACGAGAACAGATAGGAGCATGAACACTGAAGAAGTTCGAACGACGAGAAGAGAGGAGAGCAATGACTATGGGTAAACTGAATAAAATTACATTGAGAAATGGGACGGATTATTTTGATAACGACTAATGTTACCAAGAATAACATGAACAACACCTACGAAGTACAAGATCCTGTGACAAAGAAAATAAAGGGCAACTACAACCAAACTTCCATGAAACGGTATATTGAAAATTAAATAATGAAGAAAGAATGAAATATTGCGATGAAGACTATTTATTATTGATACTGTTACGACGGTCTACTCGATCGTCGTAGGTACAGTGGAAACAAAATAAGTACAAGACACCAATTAAGTCACTAATCACACCTTTAATTGTTATAGTAAAACAGTTCGTAATTAACAACACAGTGTCTACAACAAATCAAATGAAATTGTTCGTACGCAATAAAATGTCCACTAATATTAAAACTCAACTGTATTACAATTATACCGTCCGAATACAAAACGCAACACTTCACTAATAACTACTTGAACGTACACCGTAATAACCCGAACCGCTCTGTAAAATATATCGCACTAATACTCTCGAACCGCACAGTCAAAAATCTCGCATAGAACTGAAAAACTAAGGCCGCGACGCGATGTATTTATAGTTAGCTAACACACACCAGAAGCTTCCAAACTGCGTCTTATCTCTCGCGAACTACGTAATTGCTGCGGCCTTGACACAGTCCGAGCGCCCGAGCGAAGGCTGGCAAAGTCGAGAAATTTCTCGCAACATGCGTTTAGTAGCACGTACACCACACGCTTACGTCGAGATCTTTCTGGGACATTCGATAAACGCCTAGATTGTTCTACGCTGTCGTAGCAATGCCCCCTCCTTAAGCCTGTTCGTCCCGAACTGGCAAAGCGTCTTCGAAGCAATACTCGACCAGGCGATCTAGGTGGCCATCCTTGCGAAGGATAATTTTCCCGTTCTTCGAATTCAGTCTCGTGTGATCCGAACATCACGTTCCCAGGAATGCGAATCTTTCGCGCAACCACTAGCTTCGCTGGAATCACTCTCGTTGCGTCATGTACTAATGACCTAAATACCACTGGCTGATCCAAGTTTGTTTGGTTCTCGTCAACAACCTCTTGCGTAACCTCATCTTCAGCCACTTTACCCTCGGGCGCTTCTATCAGCTCAGGAACAAGCAAGAGTTTTGTCTCGATACCCATAGTTGGCTCTCCAATCACTTCTTTTGTCGTTATACTTATTTGTACTTCCTCTGCTAGTTCTTCCTCCATTTCCGCTTGCAAAAGAGAGGTTTTCTCTTGACCAGACTTGTTGACTTTTACTTCGACTAATGCCACTCGCTTAATCGAATGGTTGGTAGACCTTGTCATTTTAGCCATGCAAAGCTTTATCTTCTCTTGGCCAACTTTCAGGACATTCTCTCTTAAGTCCACAACGAATCCGTAGGCATTCATAATGTCCGTGCCAAGAATCACTTCATCGACAATGTCTGCAACGAGCATTTGGTGGCTAAACTCAAGAAGACCCAGGCGTATACGTACGTCTACCTTTCCTAGCACCTTGACGGGGCTTCCAGTCACAGTCTGTATTGTACAAGAGGTAATAAGAGGATGGCGGTTACGGACTAAGTCAGGGCGCACAATGGACACTGTTGCGCCCGTGTCAACTGTAAATGATGTTGGTTTACCATCCGCAAATCCATTAACAATCAAGTTTCCACTGATCTTATGTAGCGTGGAAACTGTGTGCTGTTCTGGGCCTTTACTTCTCCAATTGGTGCGATCAGTCTTTTCTCTCGGTATTTTCTTCTCCCAACAGTCTACCTGTAGATGACCACGTTTCCCACAGTTGTAACACTTCGGTCTTCTGTCTTTGTCCTTTGGTTCGAAAGATAGTTGTGGTGCTGCTGACTTCTTAAACTGTTGTTTTTGAATCGTCTCTTTATGCTGTCCGCTATGACGATACTGTGGTATTGGATCCGTTTGGCTACAACTTGATGGCATACTTTGATTAATGTAGGTCGCCGACTTGGCAGCTTCAAAACGGAGAGCATGAACAAGAGCGTCTGATTTATTATCATGCCGAGCCATTCTTAACACTTGTTGTAACTGACGATCTCTGATACCGTCAATAAACATAATGAGAGAAATCGACTTCCGGAAGTCCTCCGATTCTTCGGGATAAGCCAATCTCGTCAGTCGGTCGATATTCGCTTCAAACTCTTGAAGGCTCTCCTCTGAACGCTGTCGCGTCGCTTTAAGTTGTTCACGGTACACTTCGCACAAATGCTGGTCACCGTACCGTAATTCCAAAGCTTTAGTTAATTCGGCATAGACGTTCTGACTGTTAGATGGCACTTTGTGTATTACCTCTGCGGCAGGTCCTTTTAACGCAAGAACGAGTGAGAGGCCTTTCTCTTCTTCCGTCCATTTATTTAAGCGAGCGGCAGCTTCAAATTGGCGATAATAAGTTGCCCAGTGGGTGCTTCCATTAAACGACGGGGCCTTTGCAAAAACTGACCCTACTTCAGTTAATAGCGTTCTTTGATTTCTCTGATATTTTGAATCTTCTAAGCTTGACATACTTGTTTTCATAGTTGACACAGATTTTTCTATTTCAGATATTCTGTCAACTTGTTTGTTCAGCTCACCTTGTAACAGGACAAATTTTGCAGTGGTATCCTCTTGTACGAACGTCTTAACTTCGTCTGCTTGACGGCTAAATTCTTTTTTTCGTCCCTCTGGTATTTCATTTTCACGATTACGTTTTTCGTCTTGTCGTTTTTCTGCTTCTTCCCTTTCCTGTCTTCGTTCTTCTTTCCTTGTTTCTGACTTTGCTGTAGCATTGCTCGGAATGCTTCTATCATCTGACTGGTATCCATTGTTTATCGATTAATTACGAATTACACTCGTCTTGTACAAAGTATCCACTGTTTCCACTGTTAACCGTTCTATCCCACTTCTGACACCACTGTTACGACGGTCTACTCGATCGTCGTAGGTACAGTCGAAACAAAATAAGTACAAGACACCAATTAAGTCACTAATCACACCTTTAATTGTTATAGTAAAACAGTTCGTAATTAACAACACAGTGTCTACAACAAATCAAATGAAATTGTTCGTACGCAATAAAATGTCCACTAATATTAAAACTCAACTGTATTACAATTATACCGTCCGAATACAAAACGCAACACTTTACTAATAACTACTTGAACGTACACCGTAATAACCCGAACCGCTCTGTAAAATATATCGCACTAATACTCTCGAACCGCACAGTCAAAAATCTCGCATAGAACTGAAAAACTAAGGCCGCGACGCGATGTATTTATAGTTAGCTAACACACACCAGAAGCTTCCAAACTACGTCTTATCTCTCGCGAACTACGTAATTGCTGCGGCCTTGACACAGTCCGAGCGCCCGAGCGAAGGCTGGCAAAGTCGAGAAATTTCTCGCAACATGCGTTTAGTAGCACGTACACCACACGCTTACGTCGAGATCTTTCTGGGACATTCGATAAACGCCTAGATTGTTCTACGCTGTCGTAGCAATACTAAGTAAGGAGTGAAAATATAACTATGAGAATAAATGTTGACTATATTTTAATTTTGTAATATAAAAATGTGATCCAAAGAAATTATGTAAAGGATGAAGAAAATTGTACTTACCCGTACATAAAAAGGAAGAATTATACGAGACCGACACCCAACATCAATGGCAAATATATAATTTATATATATTATAAAGATTTCCAAGAGCCTAGTCAACCAGTTAATTACCAACTTACCCGTACTACAAGAGTAATAACAATATACGAGACAGACACCCAAGATCTACGGCATGAATTAATATATCCTAGAGCCAGTCAACATGTAAATACCAACTTACCCGTACATAAAAAAGAAAAATAATTATACGAGACTGACACCTTCCAACCATGGCATATATAATATAAAATATAATTTCCAAGAGCCTAGTCAACCAGTTATCAACATCTTACCCGTACTATTAAAGAGGAGATGATGTACCAGATGATATACAGAACGAGCAATATAAGAAGTTGGAGGAATGAAAGCAAATGTATATTCTTGATATAGATAATAAATGATGCACAAACACGAGGCAAGACACTAGAAGAGAGCCTATACCAAATGAAATTTAACAAAAAGAAGTGAACCATGAAGATGAAGAAGATTATGAAATGACGTTTAATGTAATACCAAGAGAAGAGATTAATTGATGACGAAGAAGAATGAAAAAATAATATATTAACGAAGATGATCATGAGAGTATACCAATGATGAAATGTAGACAAACTATCCCTGTAAAATGTGAAGAATTTAGTTAAGTTGAATCAAGAAGAAGAGAATATAATGATGTATAAACCGCAGATGCGTGAGATGATCCCAAGGATATTTATTATTTGTCGAAAGAACGACCACTTTATATTTTGAATTAATTTGAGATGAATTGACTGATGAAATGTTCCAGCAATCATTTATATTATTGACAGAGATGATGTGCCTCTGTATTTATTGATGTTAGTATGGCCAGCGGAGATGTATTCCAAAGTGAGCCACTCCGAACTGCCCCAGCTAAATTTATGTTAGGGAATTAGGGAACTAAATAAACAAAGGAGATAATTACAAAGAAAGAAAATAATTATGATTCAAATAGAAGAAAGTGAAGGGATATAAAAAAACATAAGAGTCAACGTGGAAATGTACAACAATTGATGAATTCTTCAATAAGAATAAATATACGAATTCAGAATTAATCAATTCTTATAGGAAGGCATATGTAACGTACCAAATTGGCAGTTACATAAAATAACTATCGAATACGTCAAATAAAAGGAGATCAAGAAAATATTTCGTCGTGCATAAAAGAAGGAACAGGAGAATATAAATAAAGTGTGTATCTACGAACGAATATTATTGAAACTACCCAACGAAGGAGAAGGAAGAATAATAAGGATATCATCGAGTATAACAAAGAGAGAGAGAAATACCAACGAGCCAATATAATACGTTAGAATCCAGCCCAATAGATCCAAAATAGTGAGGGTACATGACGAAGATAATTATTAAGATAAAAAGGAGACGAATCAAGTACAATCACTAGGGTGATAAAACAAACGAATCTGTTTATCAGTGTGAAATAATATGGGACAATGAATACCATAACCACGAATAAAAATATGGAAGAGTATGACAATATTAAGGGACATGGATTATTACAAATAATGTATAACCAAGGAGTACACCGACAGTGAGAAACAACTAACCAAAAGAAGAAAAGAAGAAGAAGAGGAAAAAAAATGTACCATGAAGAATGAAGATTATGTATGAACACTACAAGACATCAACATTCACAAGATATACAAGGAATTAAAATCAATATTGTGAACAGAAGAAGTATGATGATTATTCAAATACCAATAACAGAGAAACCAGTGTTGAGCATAATTAAGTGATCACGAACAATGACAGTGAGTGCTTAATATAAGTGTAACAACATGTGATATGATAACCATTTTACCCCAAGTAAACAACACAAACAATACCAGTGAAAATGTTTATAACGGAGCAAAGTGATTAACCATTATAAGGAAAAGAATCCACGATTAACTAGTGAAATGGACAGACAATTAGTGTAACAAGTTTAATCAAGATTGTAAAATCACATAGATAATCAATAAGACCACCAAAAAATATGAGACAGAACAGTAAATTAATTGTTCATAGGGATTAATAATAAAAGCTTTGTAAGCCCGAATATGAAATGTGCCTGAATGCCATAGCAAGACAGGACAAAATGTAAATGAATACCAGCACAAGTAATAGCAAATATGCTAGTTTGTTATGTATAAACCAATCAATGTACCAAAAACTAGGTGCAACCCACCAAAATATGTAACATTATTAGACTAAGAATACCTGTGTTATTGTTTCAACAAATAGTGTAAAAATGTGTATAACTTAATAATAAACCATTGTAGTAGAATGCCATAATGAGATGGAAATAGTTGAGTTAAATACTGCATAAAAGTATGTAGAGCATTGTTGTCAGACAACTGACACATAACCTCACAAGAATTGAACCTATAACATAAAATCATGTACATTAGTTAAACCAAGCAATTATCCACAATTGTTTCAAACAGAAACTAGCTAAGAATATTAATGCAAACCAATGAATACCATATGTACTGAAGAACACAGCAATTGAATCAGATTGAATATAATATCATAGAGTTAAATGGACAGAACCCCAATGTGACAAGAGAGTTAGTCAAAAAACATTATCAAAACTTATCAAAAGAATGTGACAATTGTTACCAGTAGTTAGAGAAATGTCTAATACTGCTATGAGAACACTTCACAAATGTAATACTAGTAGTTTAATAATTAAAATATTATAAACTAACTAACTGCAATTGTAAAACCAGATGTAAATAAACACCATGCTATAACTTAGAGAGCTTTCAGATAACGAAAAGTTGATGAATACATTGAACCAACAATGTACAACAATTGTACACTATTTTAATTACTAACATTATATCCCATGTGTACTAAAATAACTAAAAAAGTGACAAAATGGAAGGATGAGAACAGAAGGTATTTTGATCATACTATAAGTATATACAAAATAATATTTTTTAGCAAAATAAAGTATGAACAAATGTAAATAAATGTACATATTAGTGTTAGGATGTCAAACATATGTAGTAGAATAAGGAATGATGGCGTTACCAGTGAATATAAACAATCGAACATGGTTGATATAGACGCCATTAACAGATTTTGTTTAAACTATAATTATAACCATTTTATGTACTAACATGAAGGAGAAATGGACTCAAAATGTTTAGTAATAAGCACTACAGTGTAATTATAACGAAATGTGGTGAAAAAGACTTATTTATGTTAAGAGTCACCATATTAGTTTTCAAGATGACCAAGTGAATTAATAAAAGACGGATTTAGTGCTTGTTTAGACTTAAAATAAAGCCACAAGTGTCCGCGATTTAATGCCACTATCCAAGTGACGATATGACCAAAGATAAGGAACTTATGACCATTATAAGTTTTTCAATCATTTTGAGTATCCATGCATACGTCACAAATAATCTCGAACCCACGCTTAGAGTTGTCAAAAATTAAAAGTTTTATTTGACCAAAGTGTTTTGGGGTTGAGAGTTTGACCTTTTGAACCAATCAAATAGCTTAAATTGACCAGACGAGAAAGAGACGCTTTAGCGAAATGTATCATTCGTTCTGCATCACTCACGGCGAGAGGTCTATGCCGAAAGTCATCAAAATATTTTTGAAATGTGCGCGTCACCTACATTAGTATACAAACAAACATTAACCTGTACACAACACCACATTACCGAGTGTCCAGTGAATTAAGTGAACAGTGTATTAACACGACCAGTGTATAATAAGGGTCATGTTTTGTGAATATAATCAGGGAGTACAGTATTTTAATTATTTTAAAGAAAATAATAAAAGAAATAATTCTCGTTGATGAACGAAAATTATTGTTTGGACTACACTAGTCATAACGCTTGAGTGCGTTTAATAATCAATGATGGACAATTATCAGAATTTCATAAACTAGTTGTAGAACAATCCAAGGACAATAATTAATTCAAAAAATAATTATTTTATATTTTTAAAATAATTGAGAAAGGCGGAATTAAATTTAGATACCGCTCATCATTAAGCAATATAGTCGCTTACTTGACTATAACGTTTGAGTTAATAAATAATTATTTTCTTGTACAAATATTTTCACGTCTGATAATTACACATCAAACGATTTATAAATACAATTTTTGTAACTATATCATTAAGGATTTTATAAACAACATTACTTATTCTAAATAATCACTTACGTGTTACTAGGAAACTAACCTAGAACCGAAGAATATATTTTTGTCACAAAGAAACAATTCTGTTCTTGAATGATTTTAATGAGATGAAAGCAATAAAAAGAGTTTTTTTCTTTAGATTTTTTCTCTTCCCAGTACATGGTTCTGCTAATTAATGAATAAATAATAATAATATTTTTAACCGAGCTACGCTCAAAGCATGTGCCGACCTTAACTGCTATATACTCTTGCATAACGTACGATAGTACGATATTATCGGTTATTGTACCGAGTTTAATAATTTTAAATTTTGTTCTTTTGTTATAATAATATATAAGTAAATACTATTATTCAAACTCACATCTTTGTATCTGGTATCATGTATCTTCAAAGAACTCACTAAATTGGTAATATAATTAAATAAAGTGAACCTAACCTCGTTCACAATAATATTGTACCTTACAACAGTGTTACCAGCCTTGAGATACAGAGATCTCAGTATTTGTTTAAATTTGTTATTGTTGTAAAATATCTTATTAATTGTTTTAAAAGAGTTTACTGAATTTAATCATTGTCAATAAATCCTCAGTTTATTATCAGTGGAATCAGAGTTTTACTTTCTATAAAATAGAAGCAGTAATTTAATTTTTGTCTTATAAACAGTTCTCTCATAAGGTGGTGGTAGTATTTGAATTACTGATATCATTCAGGCTACAACAGAATATTTGATTTATTTTATTGTTTATGTGCATTCTTTTCGGTATTCAAAAGGAATACCTATGTATGTATGGCAAGTGTGTTTACAGTAAAAGAATTCGCCACCGAGAATAGTGAAGATATCCACGGATGGTAAGTGGGGAGGTTAACACAGTGAAGTGATAGCAAGCCTAATACTGTTTTAAACATAAACTTTTAAACGTGAACACTAATTCCAATTTTAATAAATATATCTAATAATAATCATCAACAATAACATCTTATCTACATATACACGACTTGAGTATCTACACATCCACACACAGAATAAATATATCATTAATATCGTTGTTTTGTTACAACTACTAGAATGTATATAATGCAAGCGACTTACTAAAACCACCAGTTGTCCACAGTTGGTTTTGAAAATGATCAAGAATAAAATAACTTATACAACTCCGTGGTGACGTGAAGAAGAACAAGGCTTGTGAAAGATAAAAGTACTCGTAAGTTCAAATTAAATTTCGTGCAATCATAATGATTTTATTTACACGACAAAAATGTGAAAAATTTAGTGAACTGTAATTGAGAATCTTTCCACCCGACATGTTTAATTTCTCACAGTTACTGTTGATCTCTACTTGCGAAATAGGTTCAGGCCAGTTTTAGTATACCTATCATAGGCTATCTGAATCGTGGCTACGGATACCGCAACTAGCGGCTGGCGTCGCGTTGTACTGGCCATGCAACCTCCACACTAAACACAACAGCCGCGCGGTTTGCCATGGTCCTTAACGGACTGTTGAGCAGAGGTACTTTTATTATAGGCTATCTGAATACGTAACTTTGATTACTCAGAATAAGACAATTCGTCCGTTTATTAAAATGTGGGTGTCTAGTTTCCTGTACGCCAAAAAAAGTTTTCCATTAATAGAAAATTCCAGATATGGAAGGATATTCGTAATTTTCTTTGCACTTAAATATCTAGAATTAAACTCACTAAAATCACTAACTTTTTTTCATTAGATCTTTTGTTTGTACATATTCTGTGTTTACTTTATTTCTCTATCACAATTCTGCTTTTTCTTGTTAATGATATTACTGCTGAATGCCAAATCATTGGTTAATATTTCATGAATGTATAATTTAATTTATTGTTCCTCTAAGTTAACTTTTCAAGAATTAATCAATTAATTAATATAAAATATTTGCATTTATTTTTTTCAGCTTCTTGTATGATGTAAATATTAATTTAAATTAATTAATAATTATACGTGTTTTAATATGGATACAATTTATTATTTCTGAACCACATAGTTTCTGACTATTATATTCGTTTACAATTTGACTAACCTCGATCTGACGCAACAACAAAAATGTATCATTATTATATCATTCTGCAACATGCAACAAAGTAGTACTACGTTAATATCAACTGATACATTTTTAACTAAATATTCTGATAAATACTCAAATATTATTTAATGTTATTACATTCTTTTTCTAAACAGAATGTATTGGGAGCGTCAAATAAAGTGAAAACAATGTATCTTTAAAGTCACCGACCTCTATCACAGAAAGACCGTTAACACCAGAACAGTAGTTAATCAGGCGCCACCCTACGGTCTTATGTTACGGGGGGGGGGTTTGTTTGCGAGAGGGTAGCTTTATTGTTTCGGAGACCAATGTGCGTGACACTAAAACGTAAACAACCAACATTGTGTGTACGAAATTATACGGTAAGCAAAACGGCAACAAAACGCAAAACACCTTTTCATAATTCATTTTTCAAGGTTTTTATGATAAGCTTAAATTTTCTAGTTATTATTATTCGAACGCTACTGTATTAGAGGCCACGAAAAGTAAAAACTAAAAACTGTATCAGCTTAAAAAGACACGTTCGTTTTGCCTATAATTTGATTTCTTTTTGCATAAACATTTATTTAAATTGTTAACCCAGCCCATTTCTAGAATGCGGCAAGCTGGAGAAATATACTCACAAATGAGTCAATTGTGCATGTACATATGTACACACACAGTGTATATACTGTTTGGTAGTGTACTCAGGGACAGAACATAACCATCTACAGCTATGCACCTGTCTCCAGAGGTAATCTTACACAACTTACTACTCTCCGTGTCTGTCTTCGCCATATTAAACATAACGTTTTCTGAATATTTAATTAAAAAAACTGCGTTAGTGGTTATAATCATAAACAGAAATGACACTGCTGCGCACCACTAGGCCAATAGAAAACAAATTTTTTGTCCGTTTTCCGTTTTCTGAAGTTTCATTACGCTATGATTTACGTCTTCCTGCTTCACACTGTTAAACTCTAATACTTTATTCTTGTTATTCGAGTAAATACTGTTTGTTGCCGTTACTTGTCCGTATTGCGTAAACGTTTTCTTCGACGGAGCTTATCTCCCTTATTCTTCTCTTAACGTGGTCCCTTACATTCTTGCTTATTGTTATTCTTCTCGCTCGTTACTAATGTGGTCCATTTCTAAAAAATTCAAACGATACCTTATTAAACTAATTTTGCTTTTTTCATTGTATTTATTGTACACAATTTATTTTCTGATGTTCCTAGAAAAATACCTGTCCATAGGACTTATTTCAACTATACACTGAAATTATTAGTTTTCTTGATACGTTTTTGATATATTCTTTTCTTGTTTCACTATTTAATAAAACGAACACAAAATTCTGAAGCGCCTTTACATAAAATGTTTCACTATTTTCTATTTTTAATTTTATCTTTATACGCATAAAATACAGAGTTAAACATTAATAGCACTATGTCACCTCTGGTGCTATTGCAAATACCGGTGGTGAAAATACCAGCAATTTTATTTCAATTTGCTTTTTAACCGGAACCAAAACCTTTAACTGAAAGGTTCCGGTTCCGTAACTAACAATTCAAAACAACTGACATATCCAAAATATTAATACCTATGTTGTTAATTTTTAAGAAATTTGATTTCCATATATCGTGCTACAAAATTTGGAACATACAATTGAAACTGACAAATTATAAAATATAATCAATAACATAACATCAAACTTCATTTTCAATTTACGCCTACCAGAAAATTCCTAACTTCGCTTCTCATAAGTAAGTAATTGAGAAACGTGAATTAACATTAAAACTGTTTAACCTCTAATTATCTCAAAATGAGACATAGTATTATCTGTTTCACTCAGCAAGTCACCTTAAAAATAGTTTATACAATAACAGATACTTATACTCATACTCATACTCATATACTCATACCCATATCCATACTCGTACTCATACTCATACTCATACTTTACTTATACTTTACTATTCCCCAACTCGTGCTTAAGAGAATGAAAGGTAATTAATAATAGTAGTAATTAATAATAGAGTAAATTTACCACCCTACTTTTAGCGCAACACGTATCATATTTCCAATCATCATTTCAACCTTTGAGGTTGAAAACATTCAGGAAACAAAACTTTCATAGACACAGAATATGACTCAGATTCTAACTGTAATGACTCACAATACATTGGGATTGTATGACTAATGTATGTGGAACACAGACAAAAATCAACAGTCCGTGAAACTCATCAATGACTAATTCTGCATGAATTAGGCTAATGTCTATGCTAATACCGATTTCGTTTATTGTTAACCGAGTGCTTTGTGTTGTATGTCAGCATTTGCTCTTAAAATTAATTCAAGTTAAGAATAAAATTCAAAGCGAAGATATCTACAAATAGGCTAGTTGTCAAATTTTTACGTTACTTCACATTACAAGAGATAACGGTATTTTGCCATTGGTATAAGGCCTACAGGTATGATTAAGACTATTATTCGAACACTACAAATGTTAAAAAAGTCAAGTTCATGTAATTGGTAGGCCTAATTGAAGAGACTGAATTTTCAATCTCCATTTTTAACAATGATATTCACTTGGGTTGATTGGCCATTCTAATAAACAGCTGACTATTAAAAGTGATGGTTACTGAGATAAAACAGAAAATCTGTTAAAATTCAAGCTGAATAATATTTTTGGTATTCTTTCATAAACCGAGTATTTTCAGATTTCTAGTTACGGCACTTATGTCTGCGAATAACCTGAGGAAACAGCAATAGCCTTAAAAATTGTAGCGATACACTAGGATCACGAATCAATTCCAGATTCTCAGTGCAGCGGTAGAAATGTGACCATATATTAATAAATGCCAATAAGGCGTTCCAAACACGTTATTATAAAACATTATAATAGAGGTTTAAATTATAAAATAATATCGCAGTTAAATGTTGATATAAACCACTGAACAATAAGAAAGTTGGTGAAGCTGAGTGTCCTAGATACTTTATGTTAGAAATCGATGACTTTACAATTGTATACAATAGTAATGAGTATCTATTCTTTAATAAAACTGTATGCAATTTCAATAATGAGTATGTCTACATGTGAATATGTAAATGGAAAATGAAACTAAAACTGCGGATAATTTTGGCAAGATCGATGCCGTGTTATAATCACACATACAAATCTTGTAAGAATGCAGTGTTTTAGTGACGTTTGGGGTACATAGGCCTACACTTTAAACCTGTTTTATAATTACCTTTAACAGTATTACAGCGGTTAAACTGACTTCTCCCTACATCGCATTATCACTAACTAACCTACTACATCAAGTAATTGAATGAGAAATTTTTGCATTGAGACTTAAGATTTTGCAAGCTAACTAACAACTAACATTTGTGGAATAATATAGAGCGTATTTTGGTTCAAAAGTCCGGCACACACACAATAAAGTTTTGTACCGAAATGTCAGTCCACGAGTTTGTTATGTAGTTCATCCATCTGAGCATTACAGAAAAGTACATAAATTATCTTGTATTGTGAGCTGAAAACTTTCAACGGTCAAACGCCCTTTTGAAAGGTACCTAGAAGGCTGTTGAACGTATTTCTAACGCGTCTGTATCGTAACGAACAAGGAGAATCAACGAACTTCGTATCTGATCATACTCTGTTTGAATTTCTTCTGTCGGAAGTGAGCGAAGCTTAATATTTGTTGCGGAGTACAAGAAAAAAATGTGTTATATCAATTTCGGCTAACCATCAAAGAACGGTTTTTTGGATGTTCATGTTCATAAAGTAATGCGCTGCGTCCTTTCGACAAACTAAGATAAGGCAATTGTTTTATATGAAATAGAATAACTTTTGTTTGGCTTACCTTACGTTACACAAGTGAAACCTGAATGATAGGGAAAAGTAAAAGACCCGGTTGGACAGCGAATATTTAACCATGGCGAAGGATGTTAAGACAGGTTGCATAGAAATGGAATCAAATGTTGATTTTTTAAAGACGTAAAGGAGAAAAGAAAGTGCATAAAAAGTAGCAACTAGAAATTGAAAGATAAATTGATAGGCGATCTGTTCAATCATAATAGATTTGCGTTATTTACACGCAGTTTTGACATTTAGATAAGCAGGTCAGCTGACTCAAATAAATCTCGTTTAGTCTATTCGCTTGACATAAAAATGTAACAATTATATGTCGCTTTCATAAACTTTTTATTTGAATGAAAGCTTCTTGAAAATGTTACACTCTGCACAATCTGTGTATAGTAAAATTTTCTTATTTCTAAAAATTAATTTTCATTGTTTCTGCACCAGACGCTAGATATTTAGAAACAATTTAAAACATATTTTTATAATGTACTATAATATACAATAACGGTGGTTGGAAAGACAAAGAAAAAACGAAACACGACGTCGACGGCGGTAATTGAAAGTGTATAGAACTGAATATTATAACAAGGAAATAAGGTCGCACAAAGCTGGGGACAAGCCTGGATTTTAATCACACTGAGTAATTGCTCTGTCATTTACAGAGGGATCTCGCAAGCCAAAAACCACCCTTAGTTAAAATAAACAGGCAGACGGCAATTTTACTTGCAGTAGGTAAGCGGTTATGAAACTATAACAATCTATTTTCTCTGTTACGTTTATCGCGTGCAATATTGCGCTTCTTACACTGCGCAATGTTGTTTGTTTTTGCATACTTTGATGCTGCTGCGCTAATAGTAGCGGCTATAATCAATCGACGTTTTGCACGTTGTTTACTGTGGCCGTATTCCGAGAACAATGCGGACAGCAGCACTTTGAAACTTAACGTGTTTACCACGCCTGCTGTAACAATGCTTCCCTCAGTGAATTACTGTTAAAAGGATTGTTGAATAATGCTTGTTGCGTAATGTTAAACATTATGAGTTTATGTTCATTACTGATTAACAAACAGTGTCAACAACAATTACTGAACACGTATATCGTGAGGTCAGTGGTAAAGTCTACTTAGGTGAATTTACAGAACCCTGAAATTAAAGGTCTTCAAGTGCAATGATTAATCATATGCAATGTTTATGATAAATCATAAAATTACTAAAGTGATTTTTAAGGTAAATTTATATTATTAACAGATTCTTTATTGATTACATACGTTTTTTAACATGAAAATAATAATAGAAATTAATAAAAAAATAAAATGTGTTTTTGAAAAATCACTGGACTTGGGTAGTTTTACTAACCTCTCAATATGTATGCATTCTCCATGTGTACAAATGATATAATTACGTTTTTAAAGTCTTCTTCCGGTACGGACCGCGTAAAATATTTTGACGATGGACGGCTTGACATAGGACTATGTTTTCGTTTGATATGCTTAAGTGCATAAATATTTGTTGTTCTTTCTATACTGTAAAAAATAAACTACGGACAAATCAATGGCTTTGAAACTGTACAGTTTTACATCATTATATCGCTAATGAACACTTCACGCTCTGTAATGGTAACTCTTGTATGATCCTGTCATTTATTTTACAACTAAAAATTTTGGGATTATTTAGGAGCGGAAAAGACATGAATTATAATAGTTAATATAGAACACATTTTTAGTAGTTAGTAGTTGTCATCTTTATGCTAGTTAATAAAGATAAGCAATTTAAACTAAATTTAATTTGCTTTGTGTGTTAAAGCACATCCCCCAGCGGAAGTTTAGGCTCAAGCACAAGCAGAACTCATGCACAAGAAGCTATCCTACTTGTACACTCCAATTATATAAAACTATCTATAGTTTACTTCCAAAAATGAATTTAACTATATTTAATTTTTACGCAAAGAAAATTACGATAATTAAAACTGTATATTCACTTTCCATCTAGCTAATTTAAGACAGAGCAGTAAACATAAGCCGGTAAAGAACAGTCTTTCATTTTGTCTGAATGAATGAATAAACGATGTCTTTCATTTTGCCATTTTCATTTTGAATTAATTTTTCTTTTATTTTGCATAATTCATTTTATGCCAAAAATGATTGAAGTAAAAATTTACAAGACAAGTAAAAATCAAAAGTAAACAAAATGTCTATAATTCTTGAAATTGTGAATGTTAAGCCATGAATGTAGAACAGTAAGATATGAGGGTAAAATATTTTTAAGTATCTGACTGCTCTTTAGTTGTGAGTATTCAGAGTACGCTACTAGGCCAAATGGCGGACTGTAGGCTACATAAAATTGCTTACAATACGATTAAGACGCACAGCATCTTAGCAGCGGAATATACGTTAACTCTTGAAGAAGCTTCCTATGACACGCTATGTTTCGGCGTAAAATTTTTTTTCAAATAAGTGGTGCTCTTGAACATAACGGTAGTTAGCACTGTAGGTTTTCACAGCCGATGCCAATTGAACTAAAATTTTCCAGGATGTAGGATCGTAGTTCAGCTACTTATTTGTTTTTGGCAAATTCTTCGACTGTACATCACGAGGTTGTAACCTTCAGTGACACTGTAGACGAGGTCTAAATGTCCTGATACTACAGCTGAAATGAGAGAGGGAGGCGAGCTCACTTGTGGAGATTCTGTTCCTGTGCCCATCAAAAAAATACATTCAGCAGCTAGTGAATACAGAAACAGCATCTACCACAGTAGAGTCATGGTTGTCTCTCATTTCAGCAGTTAGATCGCATACTCTGGAGCACCCCACTAAAGAATACTTCTGGGGCAAACAAAAAATACGATGCTGGACTACGATCCTATAGGCAACAAAGGAAATGTTACCTCAATTAACGTATTTTTGCATAATTATTGTCCCATTTAACATAAGGTTTCGATTAATGATTTTTCCATACGTTTTCAACTGTAGTTTTTGATGGGTATAACTATAGTTTTACAGACTAGAAATTTTAAATGTCACTTGCATCACTAACATTGTACTGTGTCTTTAATGATTGTTAACTTATTTTTTGATTATTTTCTCCGACTGAATGTGGTGAGTGCACAGTCACCTTGACTTTTTACATTATTAAATATTATAATTTAAGTTTAGATTAAATTATAGATTTAAGTTCAGTTAAAGCTTCTAAGTAAATATCTATAAATTTATAAAGTTATCAGCTACAGAGAAAGTAAAAAAAACCTGACAAGTACAGTACACAGCTAGACGTATATCCTGTACGTTTATCCACGTGGGTTCCTGTTTATTTTCACAACTTTTCAATAGGGCTTATCGATTTCTTTTTGAAATCACTACAGGTACTTATAGAATTTTTTATGTATTTAAGATAGAGTCGGTTATTAGAGAAAATTGTTACCTGAAAGATATTTAAGAAAGGTTTGTGAGCATTCCCGCCAGGCCAATATCATTTTCACTCACTATCTTAATGCTATAAAATATTTATTATAAACACACACACACGCGCGCGCGCGCACATCTATAATCTTCAAACTTGGTGAGTCACTCACCATCCTCGCTGTAACTGTGTCGACACCAATGCGTCGTTTATACATTGTCCCCATCCAACGTCTACGTTCTACGTCTGCCTCTTTATTGATTCTCTGGTAGAACCATTCTATAGCTCGTTTACGACATTTTTAGTCTTGCCGCTTTACCTGGCTAAACCATGTTACATGTTTTTTTTCTGATTTCTCAGAAATTGACGTTTCTACCTTAACCTTACATTTATCTTCTGGATCCTTATTTTCGTTCATTTGAAATATCGAAAGCTTCTGCACCTACATTCCATTTCTAAAACCAATAACGCCTGATTTTGATTTTTAATAACTTCCCATATTTACACTTTGCATATTACCATATTCTCACTTAATATCGTACAGAGTCTCTGTTTTGTGGATAACTATAAATAATTATTTATTCCACAGAACTGAATTCGTCATTCTCATTACGTTTCTAGCTAAATTAGTTTTTTTTATCTCCTTCAGCGGTTCTCATTTTACTGAAGACAACCCCAAAGTACTTGTAATTACAGACTCCTTACATCAATTCCTGTCTGTAGCAACATATCTTCTATTGCATTATTTTTAACTAACTGGTATTTCCATTTTCCCATGTTTACTTTAAAATCATTTTGTTCTTAAAATTCATCGAATTTAGTAAGAATATCGCTCAAGTCTTCACAACCTTCCGCAACCACTAATTGGTCATATTGTAAATTATTATCTGGTAATATTCTATGTGGCGTTTGCCTAGGTGGCTGTTAACCTGTTTTAAGGGACGTCATACGTCATATCGTATATGTTTCCTTAGGTAATTATCACCAGGCGCACCCAAAACGCGTGATGGGGCATGACCAATTAGTATATCAAGATAAAAGCTGTTACTGACCAGAGATATTGACGAAAGTCCGGAGAAGCGGAAACCTGCTGCTAGGGACAGTACCAGTTAAGGTATGATAATACTAACAGAACAATTTACCTGTTTCTTCAAGTTGGGTGTTGTGTTGTTAGTCAACCCCTCACTCACGGAATAAAATTCAGAAACAAGTCAAAAATCTTCGAAACAAGGAAACCTAGTACAACCGCTCGATTTCGAAAAATCAGGTAGCCAAGTTTGTGATGATTTAAGAGGTTGGTTATTCAGTGCGTTTACATACAGTACAAGTATTATAACAAATGCATAACTTTAACTGCAAACTAATTTAATGTTTTCTGTATATTACACAACTTGCTAAAAATTTATAAAATATTCATGAGAGAAACTATATACATCAAAGACGACATGGAACTGTGTGACACTTTTGCGCCTAGAAATTGAAATGAATACGGGACTCCAGACAGTAGCAAAGAACAAACTAAGAACAAAGCGTCTCTTGTGTTATTCATTGTCTTTGAAATTATTCAAGTAAAAAAACTACTACCACTTTACCATCTCCTTGTGACGGAATAAAAACTGGATATGAAAAACTCGGGTTACGTATGCGGCACCAATGGAGACTCTTGAGACTACTCGCTGTTTCGCTCTTCTCACCGTCTTTGCGTTTATTTAAAATTCAATTATATCATAAGCTCTGCATGTACCCTTCCTCACCTTAGAGTTGAGATTTATATATGCAGAATTATGAAACTACATACACAAAAATATATTTTGTAAATTCACTGGTACAATCCGGTTCGTCTGTCAAAATGTTTCTAAGGATCTGTTAGATTTACTATACACTATTAACATCAGCCGATCAGATGAGAGAGAAAGGCTTATATTATCAGTAGAACTGCTGTGAGTTGTAACGAGGTGTACAAGAATTCTTTGTGGTAAACCGAAAATCATTCATTTCATACCGTTCTCACTACAGTACCAAAAAGTGTCAGTTCGTTATTACATTATTTTTGAGATTTGAATTAGAGCATTATACCTTACATCACTATAAGGTATGATAATCCTAACACATTGTTATTTGTCTTTGTCTAAGGTTGATTTCTGATAAGTAACACAGAGCGGTAGTATGACATTTACAGTACAACGTTACAAAGAATTGAAAAGATGGAACTTGAACGAAGTGATCAAAAACCGAAAAGGGTAACTGTTTTATTACTGAATTTTCCGTAACATTCTTAAGCTAAAAAGGACCAGACTGTTCAATGCCTTCTTACTGACTCACTCTAGTGATCGTGAAGTCGATAAACCGCTCGTCCCCTCTGAGGATCACTAAAGCCCTCAGAGACGGCCGGTGAAACCTGCTTCGTTTTAACTATCGAAAGTATGACTCTAAAATCGTGATGACAGTGCAATACCAGTTACACAGTTAGACTTTGAAAATGACTGAAAAACAGGAAATCAAAAACTTAAATATTCTGTTTCCCCCTATGATTTTCAAAGGGAAATTTTTAGGTTTAATTAGTTGCTGTTCTTAACCTCACTTGATCAATTTCACGAATTCAACGATTTACAATCCATTAAAATATTCCCTAATAGATTATTTCCTGCGATGTTTATAGGTCAAGAATAGTCGTTTTCACAACTTAGTCTAGTTCCCCACTTAATGATGTTTACACTGAATATTTCCGCTTTCCCATTTGGTAGTCTTTCAGTTATTTCCTTTACGATTCCTACCAACGTATTCTGTTATCTTGGAAATTTTAGTGTTTACAATCTTACCTTTAACTTTCCATTTTTGATATTTCCGCCTCTTAGGTTTCTGAAGAATTAGATTTCCACTTTTGCAAAACCGCAGTTTGGTTATACGTTTGTAGGCACTTGTAACCAAAGCAACTAAATTTTTGTAGACTAATTATTCTCTCTAACAATTTACAGTACAAAAACTATACACTAATAAGATATTATAGTGTACATTATAAAGCATTTATCCTAGAGTGTTCGTGTTATTTTAAAACAGTTTTGATCATAAAATAATAAAAAATAACCACGGATAATCATACGTAAGCATAAAAGCGACGGTAGCAACTGTGAATATACTTGTAAATAATACTAAGATTGTAAATAAAGATGACTCTTGTGATTTATAAAAAAGGCCCCTTATTAGCTGTCTTTAGTTTCCTCAGAAAGAACATCGTATCCAAGTAGATTATGGAAAACGACTTACAAAAATGATAATTTGTATTATATATGTGTACGCTCTGTAACGTACTATGAACGTAACCTACTGATCATCTATTTGTTGTAATTGTACAAAGTCTGATCAAATCACGGACCTTAAACCAACGCGCAAGTACTGACGCTTCACTACAAACATAAAATTACACACACTTCCGTATAATACTACTCAATACAATGTCACGCTACCAATTACGGAAACATTAAAATTCTTCAATCGTGAGCACAGAGTAAAAACAATTGGCTGTTCGGTTACCAAGCGTGTGAGTAAGCTGTTTACAGCTCAGAGTAGTAATTCGTTTTTTACGATGTCATAAAAAGGCAAAACACCAGAAAAACAAATAATTACTACCGCACAGAAGCTATATTCTGTTTTGTACTGTCTCCGTTAACGGTAATTACGTTATTGAACCGGTTGAAACATCAAATTAAAATCGCTGTTGTTAAAAATATTATGGTGCGGTTAGTAGATTTTTTTAATCAGATATTCCGAAAATGTTTAATTATAAGCGATGTAAACTGTATGACGATGAGGCGACAATGTAAAAGTGAATGACGTGAAACAAAATTAATTATGACGACGTTTTTATTTTCTACTTATGGTGACTGCCATCTTCTTTTGGATGTACATGCGTTTTAGTGTGAAATATAGCTGGTATAAATGGATACGCATTGATGTCTAATTTTTTCTAATTCACTGGTTTCGAGGCCAAGTTACAAACAGTTTTATCGTTAATAGAATGACTTTTCCATAATAAGGCTATAATGCAGCCAGGTAAGGCAGAAAGTGTAATGAATTAATTGCAATGTAGGTTAAGTGGTCGTAAGAAATCAGAGGTAGGCGAACTATATTAAAGACTTGTCAGATAAAAAAGACTATATTCTGAAAAGATTATTACAGAATTTGCTATGCAGTTGTTAAGCTAAAACGACCAGACTTTCAATGCTATCTTATTGTTTCCTTGCTCTTTACTTCCTGTAGTGTTCATGGAGTGGATAAACCGCCCTCTCCAGGTCTCTAAAGCCCTCAAACGGCCGGTGAAATCCGCGTTGAGAAATTATTATAAGGATGGAGAAGAGAACAGTCAGATGATAACGTTGTGAAATTTAATGTATCAATTTAAAAAACAAAACAGAACGAAAACAAACAAAAATTTGGTATCAGTATCAGTCTATCTACAAAATGTTTAATAATTACTCAGATGTTGTAAGGGGTTTTAGTTAATGTCAAATTTTATTATACGTTAACCCTAGTAAGTGTAAATTCTAAATTTGGTATTTCAAAATAAACATATAATGTTAAAACTAATTGTATTACTAATCTAAAGTTTGTATGTGTAACTGATTCTTACTGTTCTTCGTCTTCTTCTTCTACTTCTTCTTCTTCTTCTTCTTCTTCTTCTTCTTCTTCTTCTTCTTACGTGGCGTTACAGCCTTTAGTGGGCGTTAGCCTCCATGCTTCCCTGTTATCCCCCCTTGCTGTTCACAATCTAATTCCCAAGCTAGCAAGATCTTCTATTACGCCATCCAACTATCTTATTCTTGAACTGCCCCTAAGTCTAGTAATATATAATCTTCAGCATTCTTTTAGGTATTATTTCCTCAGACATTTTTTCCACATGACCCATTCAACGCAACCTCTGTGATTTGATGAATTTCACTATATATTTTCCATACATGAGAGCATGTAGTTCACTGTTATTGCGTCTTCTTCTCCTGCCTTCTTCTTTAGCTGGGCCATTAATTTTACTCAATATTTTGCGCTTATTCTCTGTTAAAGTCCCCACCTCAGATTCATATGTAACAACTGGTCGCACCAGAGAATAATGTACTTTAAGTTTTATACTTCTTGGAACAAGACTGTTTTGAAAGTTACGTGTTACTGATTACTAAAGTAAATAAATAAATTCCTTAATATAAGTAATGTACCACAGATCTAGTTTTTCCCAGAAAATGGCAGTAGAGTGTTCGTTTGAAGTGAAGGCCTACCCGCAGGGGCAGTTAGATTTTAGGTAAGCAACAAATATTAATTCTTCCATATATATATATATATATATATATATAATTTGTGATGTTTTCAATTTGTTTCTTCTGCAAGTAGATAATATTGTATATTCTTTTTAACACCTGACGCACGTTTCACTGAAAAATATCAGTATTATCAGAGGTTTCTAAGTGAATTAATAACAATCGTAATAATTCTATTAATATAAAAGTAACAAATAATCGAATTTGTATCGATTTTAACGTAAAATAAAATAACTGATAATCGATTTAGGTCGATTAGTTAACGATTGTTTTGATGTTTGTTTCTTCAGCAGCTGTTTTCTCGGTTATATTTGAAATTTTGTTTATATAGTATTTTATTCACATTTATTTTTATTTTTTAGTAAATTTATAATTTTAAATAGATCGTCTTGTTTTGTTTTTATTTGGGTTTGTTCTTTAATTAATA
This sequence comes from Magicicada septendecula, assembly GCA_034769895.1. Taxonomy (NCBI): domain Eukaryota; kingdom Metazoa; phylum Arthropoda; class Insecta; order Hemiptera; family Cicadidae; genus Magicicada; species Magicicada septendecula. Next base: position 265,587,157 of record CM068371.1, read on the forward strand.
AATTATTGTTATTGTGTTTGTAAATGTTAAGATTTTCCCAAATATTCATTTTTTGACCTTTTTGTATGTTTTTAATTAATTTTATATTTTCAATGTTTGGAAACTGGTGGTTATAATGCAGACAATGTGTGGCTAAATTAGATTTATAAATATTTGGTTTTAAATATGCATTGCGGTGTTGAACGAATCTGTCTCGTAGTTTTTTCTTCGTCTGGCCCACGTAAAATTTATTGCAATCTGGACATTCTATTTTATATATTCCATTTTTATTGTGAGTATTGGATTTAGTTTTAGGTTTTATTTTATTAAAAATTATATTATCTGTGTTATAAGATATTTTTAAATTAGTATCTTTAAATATTTTATTTAGTTTTTGAGTTATATTTCCGTAATAAGTGAAGTTTGTATATTTTATATTATTATTAATAGATGAATTTTTAAATGTAGTGTTTTTAGGAATTTTATTAGTGATTTTATGTTTAATTTTATTTTCTAATTTATTAATAGTTTTTATTTTGTATCCATTTTTAACTGCTATTTGTTGGATAATTTTTCTTTCTTTGTTTCTTTCTGTGTTATTTAATGGGATCCTAAGCATTCGGTAAATCATGGAATTAAATACTGCCATTTTGTGTTGGGGAGGATGATTAGAAAGATTTAGACGATAAAACAGAAGAATTTATAGTTAATAATAATTGCATAACATTAAGTAAAGATCCCACAAATAAATATCAAACACAAATAACAAATATATTAAAAAATATTAACCAAATCATAAATCCTAAAGACTCCTTTAAATATAAAATGGATAATCCTTGTCCACCAAAATTAAATTCTTTAATAAAATTACACAAAATCAATAAACCTATCAGACCTTTAATAAACGCTAGGACCGCACCAAATTATAAATTATCAAAATTATTAACTCAAATCTTAAAACATAAAATTGAACTTCCAGCAAAACACAATATAAAAAATAGTATCGAACTCACGGAACAACTAATAAACGTAGAAGTAAACAGAAATACAAAATTATATTCATTCGACATATCAAACATGTATACAAACATTCCCATTGAAGAAAGTATAAATATTATAATAAATAATATGAAAACAAATAACGAAAGTAACACATACATTAAGCAGTTAACTAATACTTTAAAAATAATTTTAAATCAAAATTATTTTCAATACAACAACAAATTGTACTATCAAACAGATGGCCTTGCTATGGGAGCCCCAACCTCCGCTATCATATCAGAAATCTTCCTACAAAAACTCGACGAACAAATAATAAATATAATAAAATTAAACGACCCATTAGGATGTTATTTTAGATACGTTGATGACACTCTGTACATTTCCCAAAACAATGGTATAAATATAAATAAAATATTCAACTCCATAAATAATTTACATTCTAAAATAAAATTCACGTTAGAGGAACAATCTAATAATAAATTAAATTATTTAGACTTAACAATAAAGAAAAATGAAACAAATTTTGAATACGCAATATACAGGAAACCTTCTCAAACTGACTTAGTAATACCAAATACTTCTAATCATCCTCCCCAACACAAAATGGCAGTATTTAATTCCATGATTTACCGAATGCTTAGGATCCCATTAAATAACACAGAAAGAAACAAAGAAAGAAAAATTATCCGACAAATAGCAGTTAAAAATGGATACAAAATAAAAACTATTAATAAATTAGAAAATAAAATTAAACATAAAATCACTAATAAAATTCCTAAAAACACTACATTTAAAAATTCATCTATTAATAATAATATAAAATATACAAACTTCACTTATTACGGAAATATAACTCAAAAACTAAATAAAATATTTAAAGATACTAATTTAAAAATATCTTATAACACAGATAATATAATTTTTAATAAAATAAAACCTAAAACTAAATCCAATACTCACAATAAAAATGGAATATATAAAATAGAATGTCCAGATTGCAATAAATTTTACGTGGGCCAGACGAAGAAAAAACTACGAGACAGATTCGTTCAACACCGCAATGCATATTTAAAACCAAATATTTATAAATCTAATTTAGCCACACATTGTCTAAATAATAACCACCAGTTTCCAAACATTGAAAATATAAAATTAATTAAAAACATACAAAAAGGTCAAAAAAATGAATATTTGGGAAAATCTTAACATTTACAAACACAATAACAATAATTTATTAATTAAGGAACAAACCCAAATAAAAACAAAACAAGACGATCTATTTAAAATTATAAATTTACTAAAAAATAAAAATAAATGTGAATAAAATACTATATAAACAAAATTTCAAATATAACCGAGAAAACAGCTGCTGAAGAAATAAACATTAAAACAATCGTTAACTAATCGACCTAAATCGATTATCAGTTATTTTATTTTACGTTAAAATCGATACAAATTCGATTATTCGTTATTTTTATATTAATAGAATTATTACGATTGTTATTAATTCACTTAGAAACCTCTGATGATACTGACATTTTTCAGTGAAACGTGCGTCAGGTGTTAAAAAGAATATACAATATTATCTACTTGCAGAAGAAACAAATTGAAAACATCACAAATTATATAATTACTGCAAGAAACATCGAGTTACTTATATAGAAAATGATGGATGAAAACACCATACAAGTTGATGTAACTCATTCCTATAACCAATTTATTAAACGTAAAAAACAATTAATTAATTGTTTTGGAAACATATATTTTAACAAAAAATGCTACACCTTAATATTTTTCCAAAATACACAAAAATAGTAGTAAAAAACAACAATAACAATAAAGTAAACAAATATATTACTCAAGCCCAATATAAATGGATTAAAGACGAAATATCAAATAATTACAGAAAAATCGACTACATTAATAAACAATTAATTAATTTACATCTTCTTTTAGCCAACACACTTGATTATCATACATGGAATAATAAATATATTAATATGCTTAAAATACTAAATAAACACAAAACAATTAAATTTAACACAATCAATAAAAAACTTAAAAATCTACTAATAAATAGTACACCTAAAGAAGATAACCAAAATTTACACACATTAAATAATAACCACACTTTTTACCCAAAATTCGTAAATTTATCTAATATTAAATTCACGGAAAACGAAATAGCTACCCTAGATTCATCAAACAAAACAAATCTTTAAAATGTAAACAAATATGTAATAGATAATATCATAGTCGAAACTGAAAACGCAATTAATAATGTAGAATACGAAAAACAAGATAAAATAAGAACAGAAGCCTCAATGGAAATAATAAAATATATCAAATAATATAATAACCAAAATCATCATATTAAAAATAAAAATATACAAAATAAAACCATTAATATAATAAAACAGAAACTAACGACTAATAACCTCACTTTAACCAAAGCTGATAAGAGTAATAGTACAATTATAATTTCTCAGAAAGATTTAGACGATAAAACAGAAGAATTTATAGTTAATAATAATTGCATAACATTAAGTAAAGATCCCACAAATAAATATCAAACACAAATAACAAATATATTAAAAAATATTAACCAAATCATAAATCCTAAAGGCTCCTTTAAATATAAAATGGATAATCCTTGTCCACCAAAATTAAATTCTTTAATAAAATTACACAAAATCAATAAACCTATCAGACCTTTAATAAACGCTAGGACCGCACCAAATTATAAAATATCAAAATTATTAACTCAAATCTTAAAACATAAAATTGAACTTCCAGCAAAACACAATATAAAAAATAGTATCGAACTCACGGAACAACTAATAAACGTAGAAGTAAACAGAAATACAAAATTATATTCATTCGACATATCAAACATGTATACAAACATTCCCATTGAAGAAACTATAAATATTATAATAAATAATCTGAAAACAAATAACGAAAGTAACACATACATTAAGCAGTTAACTAATACTTTAAAAATAATTTTAAATCAAAATTATTTTCAATACAACAACAAATTGTACTATCAAACAGATGGCCTTGCTATGGGAGCCCCAACCTCCGCTATCATATCAGAAATCTTCCTACAAAAACTCGACGAACAAATAATAAATATAATAAAATTAAACGACCCATTAAGATGTTATTTTAGATACGTTGATGACACTCTGTACATTTCCCAAAACAATGGTATAAATATAAATAAAATATTCAACTCCATAAATAATTTACATTCTAAAATAAAATTCACGTTAGAGGAAGAATCTAATAATAAATTAAATTATTTAGACTTAACAATAAAGAAAAATGAAACAAATTTTGAATACGCAATATACAGGAAACCTTCTCAAACTGACTTAGTAATACCAAATACTTCTAATCATCCTCCCCAACACAAAATGGCAGTATTTAATTCCATGATTTACCGAATGCTTAGGATCCCATTAAATAACACAGAAAGAAACAAAGAAAGAAAAATTATCCAACAAATAGCAGTTAAAAATGGATACAAAATAAAAACTATTAATAAATTAGAAAATAAAATTAAACATAAAATCACTAATAAAATTCCTAAAAACACTACATTTAAAAACTCATCTATTAATAATAATATAAAATATACAAACTTCACTTATTACGGAAATATAACTCAAAAACTAAATAAAATATTTAAAGATACTAATTTAAAAATATCTTATAACACAGATAATATAATTCTTAATAAAATAAAACCTAAAACTAAATCCAATACTCACAATAAAAATGGAATATATAAAATAGAATGTCCAGATTGCAATAAATTTTACGTGGGCCAGACGAAGAAAAAACTACGAGACAGATTCGTTCAACACCGCAATGCATATTTAAAACCAAATATTTATAAATCTAATTTAGCCACACATTGTCTGAATAATAACCACCAGTTTCCAAACATTGAAAATATAAAATTAATTAAAAACATACAAAAAGGTCAAAAAATGAATATTTGGGAAAATCTTAACATTTACAAACACAATAACAATAATTTATTAATTAAAGAACAAACCCAAATAAAAACAAAACAAGACGATCTATTTAAAATTATAAATTTACTAAAAAATAAAAATAAATGTGAATAAAATACTATATAAACAAAATTTCAAATATAACCGAGAAAACAGCTGCTGAAGAAACAAACATCAAAACAATCGTTAACTAATCGACCTAAATCGATTATCAGTTATTTTATTTTACGTTAAAATCGTTACAAATTCGATTATTCGTTACTTTTATATTAATAGAATTATTACGATTGTTATTAATTCACTTAGAAACCTCTGATGATACTGATATTTTTCAGTGAAACGTGCGTCAGGTGTTAAAAAGAATATACAATATTATCTACTTGCAGAAGAAACAAATTGAAAACATCACAAATTATATAATTACTGCAAGAAACATCGAGTTACTTATATAGAAAATGAGATATATATATATATATATTATATATATATATATATATAGAAGGAGCTTCAATTTTCTTCTAGTTTCCTTAATTTAAGCTTTCAGAGAATTTTATTTTACTGGATTCAGACAAAAATTTCTGGTTTTCCTACTTTCTCGTGAGAAGGGCTTGTATTATAAGACGAAATTTAAGCCCTTAAAAATTTAATGATCTAACGTAATTGAAGAAAGACGGCAAAATTACAAAAGAAGTATTGACAACAATAATAAATTATAAAATTTTAGCACGCGTGCTAAACACATAAAGATAATAAAGCGAGCAAGTAGGGAAAAAAGAGAGCGCGTATATGTGTACACAATATACATTCAGTATGTTCGGTAATATTGAATTTTGATTGGCCAATTTGATCCCATATGCTGTTATGGGAACCACATGCCCATCGTCTTTAAACGTGTATAAGTAGCTGAATAAATACACAACAAACACTCATGCATAACTACGACATTTACAGTTGTCCAATAAGCAATACTGCAATAGATAAAACAAATCCCAATTACGTCTATACTTGCACATAATGATTAAAACTTGAAGCTTTTCGAAAAATAGCGCTGTCTAATAATGAACACTGAATAGCAAGTCGCTTGTACTGTAGGGGAGGGGGGTCATGTTCCACCGCTGTTCCTCGACGCCTAGTCGCCATTACAGTTCCCCGAAGGGACCAAGAAAAGCATGTCACAACATAAAGTCTAATGACAAGTCTTATCGTTTCGGTTCGCAATACAGAATGCCTGGCCGCTTTCAAATTACCACAATTTATATCCCGCCAAAGTTGCAAGAACGTTCCACGCCTTCGACATGCGTGGAAAATATTCTACCAGACTCTGGGAGGTGCAAAAAGATATCCACTATATATGATTCGAAACTGCGAGATTAGTTGACCTTATATGGTTGCGTACCTGATAAGAGTAAGCATGTAAATACATATCTAAAATCATAAAATAAGGCAATCATAAATTAATTTTTAAAAATCCGTGACGTTTGCACATACACTTGAACACACACACACACACACACACACATTTACTTATTTACTGAATTCAATGACTGATATTCAGACCAAGACCGAGAGTAAGAATATGTGTATTTACTAAATCAGTGTGCCCTATGTATAATTTAGAAATATAAGAAATGTCTAATAAAAAGAGTGTATAGAAGTATACAACGGAGAATAAACACTCTAAGCTGATGCAAATATACACGTCACACAATTTATGTAGATGTGATTCTGTTATTAGAAGAAAAATTCAAAGTAAAACATCATTCCCAGGAAATAATAAGTAAAAATAATATCAACAAGGAAAAAACTAGAGATAAGTTATTCCAGTGTTCAACAAACAAAAAAAAAGAAAAGAGGTTTTATCAACCCATAAACTGGGTTTTATAGAAGCAATACCGTTCTGCTTATGCAAATGGTTATGCCAATAACTGTGTTACATCACAAAAAAACAGGAGGTGGTTTAGAAAGTAATATGAGGACGTTGGGGTGGATATAAGCGAAAAACCACCCTTCACGCCCTCCTCGCTCTTATCTGGGATGAATGATTTTTAAAGATAAAAAGTCGTATACAGAACTGATTAATCTCCGTCTTTTACATCCCACAAATTTGAATGCATAATGCACTACTCGTAATTTACTTACATTGTCCTTTAATTAGAAAAGTGGCTACTCAGTGAGTCGTACTACATTCACAGTTATACAGACTTATATTTGTTTTTACAAAGTATGTAATGTTTTTGTTCATGTGTACATACTAAATCACTAGTTTACTTTTCAGACTGATCGTACAGTTATTGAAATGTATCAACAGTGGACAAGGAAAGTGACACTCTCAAGAAAAACATCAAAGGCAGCGTCAAATACAATTCAACGCCAACGTATGATTAAGAGAACCTATGCTGATGAACATCTCTTTAATCTTGACGGCCGAGGCCAATATGGTAAGCATCATTAATCATCATTATTCTCCTGGAAGCCTTTACCAGAACGTCGTGTTAGCCTATATCCACAGCTTTTTGTCGAAATGCTTATTCCTTCTATACTTATTTACAAATTCGCCATTTTTGTTGTTTTTTATTTAATAATTCATCAGCTGCCCATAAAAACGTTAAGTATTTATGATTTTTTGCAATGAGTTTTTGTGATATAAACAATGTAAAAATCACAGGTTTCAATACAATGTGTTCACTTTTAAAATGCCACTTAATTTATATTACGTAGAGGTAATAAAGAAGAAGGGAACAATAAGAAGGCATTGAACAGTTGGTCGTTTTTAGCTTAAGAATTTTACGGCAAATTCAGTAACAAAAAGGTTACTCTTTTAGGTTTTTGATCACTTCGTTTAAGTGTCATCTTGTCACATCTATATAACGTTGTACTGTAAATTTCATAAGAACGCTATGTGTTACTTAAAACAAAGCAAACAAATTTTCCTTTATTCATAATGTGAAATGCGAGGTCAACGTCCTATTCATGTAAAAGTTAACAGTTGCTTTGTTTTAATTTTAATCATCGATCATCATCATCACTCCAAGGACTAGGCCTAGATCCGTTCTGGAACTTATCTCCTCCTCGGTCTACCGACACCTCTCTTCCCAGTAATGTGATAACCCAAGGCAGCCACAGGTAGACGGATAACAGGCATGCAGTTCAAGTGTTCACACCATCTCTTTCTGTCGTCTTCAATCTTCTGGTGATATGATACAATGTTTAAATCGTATAATATCCTCGTTCCTTCTCCGATCCAAGAGAGAAGAACCTTGCGTCCCTCTTAGAAATTTGATTTCGGCTGCCTGAATTCTCTGCACGTCCCTTTTACCAAGAGTCCATATCTCACTAGCATACAGGAATGTGGGGACAACCATAGTTTTGTAAAATTATGGTTTATTCCATGTTTTATTTTTTAGGTACCTATGAATCGTTCCATAGATTTTAGTTTTAATTAGGAGATATATTTGTTGACTCTATTAATATATTAATTATAAAAACCGTCCGCCACATGATGTGTATTAAAGATATACCACGAAGAGCGCATACATTCAATAGATGTACACAGATTGTTTATATCAAGAATGCTGCCGTATCTAAAATGCATTAATTGTTATCAAAGACTTTTTAAAATTTAGAACGTTTTTACTTCCATATTTCCTTAAGGAATGGAAGTATGGTGATGGCAAAAAAAATCGTGTTCGAGATTATTGCAGATTCTGATTCTACTACACTCAAAACATAAAAAAAAGTCGTTTTCCGAAAAGTGTCTGTGTGTGTGTGTGTCTGTGTGTCTGTGTGTCTGTGTGTCTGTCTGTGTGTGTGTCTGTAGATTTTTTTTCTATGGCAAACGATAACTGCCGCAAATTCAAACAGAATCAAATAATTTTTTGCATACAGCCCTGATTTGTAGAGGACTCGCGACCTATTGTTTTTGGTGAAGATCGGTTGATGGAAAGGGGTAGTTTACCTGCAACGGTTTTTTTTTATCAAGGGAAATTTTTTTTTTTGGCAAACGATAACAGCCGCAAATTCAAACAGAATCAAATAATGTTTCGTATACAGCCCTGAATTGTAGAGTTCTCAAGACCTATTGTTTTTGGTGAAGATCGGTTAAGGGAAAGGGGTAGTTTACTTGTAACGTTTTATGTTTTAACAAGGGTATTTCCTATGGCAAACGATAACAGCCGCAAATTCAAACAGAATCAAAAGATTATTTGCATACAGCCCTACATTGTAGAGTTCTCAAGACCTTTTGTTTTTGGTGAAGATCGGTTAAGGGAAAGGGGTAGTTTACCTACAACGTTTTTTTAACAAGGGTATTTTTTATGGCAAACGATAACAGCCGCAAATTCAAACAGAATCAAACAATTTTCTGCATACAGCCCTAATTTGTAGAGTACTCAAGACCTATTGTTTTTGGTGAAGATCGGTTGAGGGAAAGGGGTAGTTTACCTGCAACGTTTTTTATCAAGTGTATTTTATATGGCAAACGATAACTGCCGCAAATTCAAACAGAATCAAATAATTTTTTGCATACAGCCCTGATTTGTAGAGTAATCGCGACCTATTGTTTTTGGTAAAGATCGGTTGAGGGGAAGGAGTAGTTTACCAGCAACGGTTTTTTTTATCAAGGGAAATTTTCTTTTTGGCAAACGATAACAGCCGCAAATTCAAACTGACTTAAATAATGTTTCGTATACAGCCCTGAATCGTAGAGTTTTCACGACCTATTGTTTTTGGTGAAGATCGGTTAAGGGAAAGGGGTAGTTTACCTGTAACGTTTTATGTTTTAACAAGGGTATTTCCTATGGCAAACGATAACAGCCGCAAATTCAAACAGAATCAAACGATTATTTGCATACAGCCCTAAATTGTAGAGTTCTCAAGACCTGTTGTTTTTGGTGAAGATCGGTTGAGGGAAAGGGGTAGTTTACCTGCACCGTTTTTTTATCAAGCGTATTTTATATGGCAAACGATAACAGCCGCAAATTCAAACGGAATCAAATAATGTTTTGCATACGTCCTTGAATTGTAGAGGTCTCAAGGATTTTCGATTTTGGTGAAGATCGGTTAAGGGGAAGGGGTAGTTTACCTGCAACCTTTTACGTTTTAACAAGAGTAAAGTACTTGCAAATTTATTTAAACTTTTTGAAACAATGGTAATTGTTAAAAATAAAATAATTTTGTTGCCAGGCAATAAAATTAAAATTTTTTAATTTTAATGTAATATAATATTTTTCATTTAATACGGCAATAAAAAGGCAGGTAAGACACAAACACACAATTCACGTTATTTCTGGCCTCACTCATGTTTATTTTCTTACGTTTGCACGCTTTTTAAATGGAAAGTGCCGAAACCCACACCAACATAACGCGTGCAAGCCGAAAAAATGGACATCAATTTGCTTACTGGCGAAGCTAGTAGTTAATGAATGGGTAGGCAAAAATCTTATCTTAATTTTTTTTAAGGAATCACTAAAAGGACGGTGGGTCAAATCGGACGCTGAGGTAGAGTTGCTGTAACCGAATGGTTCCACAAACAGCCGTAAGAATTTTACTAGCAGGGAATCTACAGGTTAGCGCAACAGTGGAACTCATGTCTTAATGTTATTGGAGACTTCTTTTAAAATCGTTGAATAAAAAATGCTTTACAGCTCTATACGTGTGTCTATTGAACAATCCTTGTATTAGTCATACACAATAATACAACTGATTGAACTTCAAATTTTTAAACTTGGTTAGTTTCTATATATATGTTTAATGTTACAAATAATTCAAATAACAATCTTGATCATCTGTTAGTTCAGCGGAATAACAGTGACACTTTTAATAACCGCATAAAATAAACACTTAGAAACAACACAGGCGCTTTAACTTAACTGTTTGGACCACAGAAGTGAGGCATGCCTCAACGCTCTATGTGTACAGCGCGGGACAATCCCCCCTCCCTACACTTCCCTATCACACCACTACATTGCTTACATACGATGTATACAAAAAACGCTGAGGCAAGTTCAGGTTGCCTCATTCGCTTTAAACGAACTATGCCGAATCTCACCTGTCACCATCTAGCGGTCGCTCAATAAAGCACGTTTCGGTTTAATAAATTTGACAGTCACAGTAACAATGTATAATCTTTACGTTATGTAGTTCATACGTATTTATAATTTTTATTCTACAGAATTTGTTAGGGTAGGCATTGCCTCAATTGCCTCCGTGTAACTTCGCCACTGATATATATGTGTACAACGTTATCGGCAACAAAGAAGTAGTTTTTGTTAAAATTCCTTCCCGGGATATTTGGCCGTAGTCGAATGTTTTCTACAAAACCAGACATTTCGGCAATGCCATCGACTTCCATCATCAGTGAAAATCGAGTGCGATAACGTGAGGTGGTATACGTTAGTGACCACAGTACTGTGGTTAAGGCTGAAGCAGTAAGTAGAAAGAAGTAGTTTCTATGGTAATATTTCATTTCGAAAATGATTTTAAATATAAATCTTAGAATATGGAAGTCATGTATGGTTCTCCATACCGATATTTTGTTAATGTGTTAGCATTTGAATAAGAAATAACACATAATTGTAGATTTGTCAGAATATAGTCATTTTTAATCCGAAAAATCATTTAATCTAGTTAGTCTGTCTCCGATTTCTTATGGCAACTTAATCTACGTTCCAATAATTATATATTACACTTTTTATCTTGCCTGCTTACACTATAGCCTAATGGTGTAAAATTCATTTTACTTCCATATTCCTTAAGGAATGGAAGTATGGTGATGGCAAAAAAAATCGTGTTCGAGATTATTGCAGATTCTGATTCTACTACACTCAAAACATGAAAAAAAGTCGTTTTCCGAAAAGTGTCTGTGTGTGTGTCTGTCTGTCTGTCTGTGTGTCTGTGTGTCTGTAGTTTTTTTTTCTATGGCAAACGATAACTACCGCAAATTCAAACAGAATCAAATAATGTTTTGCATACAGCCCTGATTTGTAGAGTACTCACGACCTATTGTTTTTGGTGAAGATCGGTTGAGGGAAAGGGATAGTTTACCTGCAACGGTTTTTTTTTTATCAAGGGAAATTTTTTTTGGCAAACGATAACAGCCGCAAATTCAAACAGAATCAAATAATGTTTCGCATACAGCCCTGAATTGTAGAGTTCTCAAGACCTATTGTTTTTGGTGAAGATCGGTTAAGGGAAAGGGGTAGTTTACCTGTAACGTTTTATGTTTTAACAAGGGTATTTCCTATGGCAAACGATAACAGCCGCAAATTCGAACAGAATCAAAAGATTATTTGCATACAGCCCTAAATTGTAGAGTTCTCAAGACTTATTGTTTTTGGTGAAGATCGGTTAAGGGAAAGGGGTAGTTTACTTACAACGTTTTTTTAACAAGGGTATTTTCTATGGCAAACGATAACAGCCGCAAATTCAAACAGAATCAAATAATTTTCTGCATACAGCCCTGGTTTGTAGAGTACTCAAGATCTATTGTTTTTCGTGAAGATCGGTTGAGGGGAAGGGGTAGTTTACCTGCAACGTTTTTTATCAAGCGTATTTTATATGGCAAACGATAACTGCCGCAAATTCAAACAGAATCAAATAATTTTTTGCATACGTCAGTGAATTGTAGAGGACTCAAGGCCTTTAGAGTTTGGTGAAGATCGGTTAAGGGGAAGGGGTAGTTTACCTGAAACCTTTTACGTTTTAACAAGAGTAAAGTACTTGAAAATTCATTTAAACTTTTTCAAACAATGGTAATTGTTGAAAATAAAATAATTTTGTTGCCAGGCAATAAAATTATAATTTTTTCATTTTAATGTAAATCTGTACATAGTATAAAGTAAAGTCGGTCCGTTTTCTCTCTGTGTTTGAAATTGCTAATCTCAGGAAGTACTGAACGGATTTTATTCAAGTTTTCGCCAATAGATAGAGTGTCTATCGAGGAACATTTATGTGTATAATTAATACATATATGTTGTACATTAGCTTAGCTATCACGGTTTATGTCAAGTAAGTGGTATAGTTTACATCTTATATATAAAAATGAATGTTTCTTTGTTTGTCCCGTATGCGTTCCTATACCATTCATCCGATTGCGATGAAACTTCGGTGAGTTGTTGTGCGCACGTCCGCGAAGGTTTCTTCCACATCTCCTCCTAAACCACTGTACCGATTTCAACCAAACTTGGCACAAATATTTTACGCAAAGGGAGAACCAACATAGGACAAGTGTTTTTTCGATACGATCCTTTGGGGGTCCTTTGGAGTCTTCCACGTCTCCACCTAAACCATTGGACCGATTTCAACCAAACTTGGCACAAATATTTTACGCAACGGGAGAACCAACATAGGGTAGGTGTTTTTTTCGATACGATCCTCTGGGGGGTCCTTTGCGGTCTTAAAAACTATTAGATCTGGTTACTATGGCAACCAAATAGAATAGATTCTGTTCTAAATATATTATCGCATTAAATTGAAGACCACGCGAACGAAGTTGTGGGCAACAGCTATTTATTTTTAAGAAGCCTACTTTAATTAAACTTTATTAATTAAACTAACATTTTCATTACGTACAACGTGAAACTCCATAGCGAAGCACGGGTATTCTGCTAGTCATGTATAAGAGAAAATATATCGTGCGTGGCAGGCAAGCATATCTCAGTTATGTACTGTTTACGTTTCCATTTTATTATTATCACTACCGCAATAAAAAGGCAGGGAAGACACACACACACACACACACACACACACACACACACACAATTCGCGTTATTTCTGGCCTCACTCATGTTTATTTTCTTACATTTGCACGGTTTTTAAATGGAAAGTGCCGAACCCATACCAACATAACGCATGCAAGCCGAAAAAGTGTCCAGCGTGGATAGCGATTTGCTTCCTGTGGATCGCTGGGCAGTGTAACTGCACATGTTTACAGAGGAACGATTCATAAGCAGACTTTTCGTCTTTAGGGAATGAAACCTCTGCAAGATGCTGAGGGTCCATGAGTGACTTCGGAGCGCTCCTTCTTTTCCGCGTGTTTGTTCTGTGAAACGTACACTGTAGATTCGCAGATTTATTCTAAGCAACGCTCAATAGGAAATGTTGAAAATTTTTGTCCACGGTGAACCCTCATACACACTAAACCTGCTCTGATGTTTTAGTTACGGACATCATAATATTAAAACTTTGGAAACTTGAGCACTACTTAATGGAGATCAATCATTAACTTATACAAGCCATTAATTTTATGCATATTTTTTATATATATGTGTACAACGTTATCGGCAACAAAGAAGTAGTTTTGTTAAAATTCCTTCCCAGGATATTTGGCCGTAGTCCAATGTTTTCTACAAAACCAGACATTTCGGCAATGCCATTGACTTCCATCATCAGTGAAAATCGAGTGCGATAACGTGAGGTGGTATATGTTAGTGACCACAGTACTGTGGTTAAGGCTGAAGCAGTAAGTAGAAAGAAGTAGTTTCTATGGTAATATTTCATTTCGAAAATGATTTTAAAAATAAATCTTCGAATATGGAAGTCATGTATGGTTCTCCATACCGATATTTATTAATGATAAAACTGCTTGTATCTTGGCCTTGACGCAATGAATTAGACAATTAGACGTTAATGAATATCCATTTTTACCAGCTGTATATGACACTAAAACGCATGTACATGTAAACGTATATCGGGGTCACCATAAGACGAAAATAAAAACGTCATCATAATTCACGGTTTAAGGATTGCGGTCGGAAGTTGTTGTGAACTTTCTTCAGTCTGATGACTTAATGATGGTATTTATATCATTCGTGATTCCGAGAGTAAAATCAAATGTTCGCTCTAACCGTTTTCAAGATTACTTTTAAGTTACTAAAATGATATTGACTGAATGTTTTATACAGGTATTAATGTCACTGATTTTCTTGTGACATACTTCTCATGTTCTTTCTCAGTTCTTACTATACTTCTTTCGCTAAAAATGATATTTGGGTATGTGTGTACGTGTATTTTAGATTGAGAGTGGGTAAGAGGATTTTAATTATTCTACTCTTAGCAGTTACTATAAAAATTGCAACCATTAGTCACAAAAATCTGGCTGTGAATACCGCAACTAGCGGCTAGCGACGCCTTGTACTAGTATGCAACTGCCCCAGTGTAAACAGTAAAAGCCGTGCGGTATGCCTTGGTCCTTTACGGACTGTTGAGCAGAGGTTTATTTGTTATACATAGGTAGTTACAAAACTACATTATAATGATTTTTTTGTGCCATGTAATGTAGTTTTGTAACTAATGATTGTAATTTTTATAGTAAGTTGCAAGAGTGGGATCATTAAATCCTGTTACCCACTCACATTCTAAAATACACAAACGCGCGTGCGCGCGTACATGTAAGAATAATTTTTTTTTTTAAGAACTGAAATTAATTATTTTTAGCGAAAGAAGTATAATAAGAACTGAGAATGAATATGAGAAGTATATCTAAAGAAAATCAGTGACATTCATACCAGTATAAACATCCATTCAAAAACATTGTAATAACTTAAAACTAATCTTGAAAACGGTAAGAGCAAAAATTTGATTTTGCCGAACCGAAAATTGAGTCGTGTACGCGCGCGCCTGTTCGCACTATCTTAAGTTTGAATCGTAAGACAATTTTTACGATCTTATAATAATCTTACAATAACTAGTAACGTACGAAATAAATTTAAGGACACATTTCACTCCTTATACTGCATATGTTATTTTGGCAAGGCCGTGTGTTTTTCCTAAAGAACTGTAAAAGACAGAGGCCTGAAATAGTTAAACAATTTTCTTATTTACCTCCCACAACTAGTGAAAAAAAATTAAGAATGCGAAGAAATATTTTGGGAGTAAATTGAATTTTTGTTAAAAAATAATTATGAGATGTTACTTTACAACATTAACATTTTTGTATTGTTTGGTTTCTGTGGGTCTACAAGAACAAATAATTTGTTTTGATGGTAAGAATTAAAAAAAAATGGCAGCCGTGAATGAAAAAAGGAATTATGTAAAGTAATGAGAAACAATTTCTGCAGTGATCAATCAATAAGGTCAGGATATATTGGCTTGCAGTAATGATCAATATTACGGACAATATAAAAAAAAGTGTGTTTAATAATGGTCAGACACATGGACAGTACAAATAAGCATTATACAACACTCGGTAATAAACAGGAAAGAATCGAATGGACTACGCTAGGAATTACAAAGGAAGATTGTAACTGATATAGTTAACAATGTGTAGTTCAGTTAGGAAGGAAATTTGGCGGAAAATTAAAAGATTGTCACGGAAAATTGAAGACTAATATCTTACTAAGAGAAATAAATTGACTATTATAATCTTTGAAAAAATGCTATGGTACATAGTTCCGGGTAAGAGACAATTACCAGGGTAATGAATATGGAGACATTCGTTTACTAGTCTCCTGAGAAGTGCAAATTATGATAGTAATATAACATCATATATGTATATGTCATCGTAAAGTCATTGGGACAGCTGTAGGTACCAAAAGTAGATAGACCGGATTGCATTGACTTCACCGTAAGCTGAACCACATGACAGCATGAAGAACTATCACCCATCACCACTGAAAGCGAGTTGACTTGGACTGAGATACCCCGCAGTCAAAAAACTTTTATAATTTTGTTAACATTAATATCTTTTTCATGTTTTTAAACAACAATAATAGTTATTGTCCATAAACATCAGTCGTACTACTACTACTACTACTACTACTACTACTACTACTACTACTACTACTACTACTACTACTACTATACTACTACTACTATTATTACTACTACCACCATTACTATTTTCATTTTTATTATTACGATTATCCCTAACATTACCGTAAATCTATAAATATTATATTAAGTTCGATGCTATTATTATATTAAATTATACAATTATATTTGTACTTATTGTTACCATTGCTATTAGTGTTAGTATTATTAAAAATTTTATTTTCAACCATTACTAACTACGGGTCTAAGAACTTGTAATTTATAGAAATGTTGTCATGTGATTTTTGTTTGTAGTTATTTTGATTTTATGTTTGTACTCTGCACTTTAAATTACATACCCTTTCAACGTTTTTCACAGTTTTCCTTTATTTATTTCTCCTCTGTGTGTGTGTGTGTGTGTGTGTGTGTGTGTGTGTGTGTGTGTGTGTGTGTGTGTGTGTGTGTGTGTGTGTGTGTGTGTGTGTGTGTGTGTGTGTGTGTGTGTGTGCAATGAGACATCAATAACTTGTTTGCTTTCTTATTTTTAGTTTTTATGTTTTGTGTGTTAGAGTATTAATTTACGTTTATTTCCCTGAAACTAATATTATAGAAGAGAACAATAACTTCCGTTTTATTTCACACATTAATAGTCCCTTTCAAAACGTACATCAGGGCCCGTTGAACTGAATAAATTTTAATGAAGTACGCAAAGGAGCAAAACAGAGAGGAGAGAGAAATGTTCTGCCGACATTATTTGGGCGCGAGAGTTTATTGCGATTTTCACACTTTGTACTACTGTACAGGAAATCCGCCAGTTTACAAGTGGAAAATTACTACTCTTAATAACACCGTTTGAACGAGCAGACCCGATCGCGAAAAGCGAATTTAATCCGCAGTCTAGTTATTTATCGGCGTACGGGTGTAATGAAACCGCTAAACCTGGTGTTGTGTTTGAAAACATTCGATATGTAGAGAGTGTGACAACCGCAGAGACGACGGTGCCCCGCCCCGTACCCAACGCAAAACAAATTCAATAACATTCACATTACCAACAGGCTATACCCGCACACAGAGTTTTTTTTGAACTAGAGAATTTTTAATTGAAACCCTGCAACACCTGTTGGGATATACTGTTGAAAACAAGCTGATAGGATACACACATAGGGATGCTGCGCACACGTGAAAAATTATACAGTTTAAATTGAATCTATGGTTTGTGATTTGGTCTGCACCAACGTTGCAAAATGTTATTGCACACACACACACACACACACACACACACACACACTACAGCGTGTGTGAGTGTGCAGTCGAGGCACTCGGTGTGCTCCTGGTGGTAATTGCACACGTGACATTTTGAATTAACCGTAACCCTATCCACTGTGTTTACATTTACCCTTCACACAAGGTGCTATGTTAGCGAACACTACCACTACTTTACATTGCTAATGTATACCGAACTCTCTCGCCCTCACCGTAGCTCTCTCTCCGCCTTTCCTTCTCTATTTTGTCACCGCCACAATCATTCCAATTTCCGCTGACAGTGCCAACTTGATTATAAAGTAAATCTGCTATGCCAGTAATTCACTATTCCTAGACATTTCAGTCGATTGGAAATATCGGAAGCGAAGTAAATTGTGAGACACTTGAAACGCATCTTCAAGTTTATGTGTGTTAAGGTCTATTGAATTGTAAAGAAAATATGCAGGTTTTCTGTAGATTTAATAACAGCGACCGTCTCTGTCAAAATCATGTGCTCAGTATCGAAGCAGAGAACCGAACTTAGTGAGCAAATAATTTACCAGTATTCTCATTAAAACATTACTTACATAACAAAATGTTTTGTGATTTTTGAGAAATATAAATTCATAACATACAAAAGACATACATAATATTCATTAATCTCAAACCTACAGTCGCGTCCACAAACGGGCACATATGTGTTATAAACACATAGATTAAATGTGTTTGAAACGTCACGAAGCACGCATCATGTAGACGTGTACAGTATTGCCATATTGCATTTACTATTACAAATCCGAAATAAAAAATTATGATAAAGATTAATGAGCAGTGTAATGTTGTACAGACGTGCGCGGCACACACACACACACACACACACACCTATGTGCATAATAAGTAAAACAAAATCTGTTAAATGCCTAATACATTCATACGACTTATGGTTTAACGCCGAATCCCCCATCTTCCACAGTTCTTTGTTAAAAGCTTGATCCTTCACCAAAAGACGATCTTCGATAGAGTGGCGTCCCTAGACCAGTGGAGGCCCGGGACGGATTTCTTTCTGAGGCCCCCCCTCCCATAAGACGGGTGTTTATAATCCAATTTATCTTTAAGTAATACATAGCAAAAATACTTTACTGTTACACATTTATTGTCTAAATACTGTATTGGCATAGCGAGTAGAAGGGAAAGTGTGCTCACTCCCGCTTGTAAAGCATTGTGACAATGGGACGGTTGAAGGCACGCTGTAGAGAGTGCGCCACAGTCGACTCAGACCCAGATGTGTAGTTGCTAGGCTGTGCACGTGCGTGTATGCTGGCTATTTTCGTAAAAGATAAGTGCAAAATAAAGTCGTATACGTGTGAGTGTGTAAGCCGAAGTGTGTGATATATTCGTAAGATCATTATCAATAAAAATGCCGGCCTGTTTCGTGCCGGGATGTCGCTCTGGATATAGAACAGATAAAGGTAAACATTTCTTTACACCTCCTAAAGATGAGAAGCTGTTTTCAGCGTGTGCTAGGGCGATTCCAAGGAAAGGTATCCCACTTACGCGTAAATCTGCCGTTTGTGAATGCCATTTTGCTGATGCTCTTTTAATTAAAGCAGATTCCTTTGTTATTGATGGGAAACATGTGGAAATTCCGATAATTAGATGGACCTTGAAGCCGGGTACTGTTCCACACATTTTTCCTAGCTTGCCTTCTTATTTAAGTAAAAAATTAAAGGTTCGGAAATCCCCTGTGAAACGGGAATCACGCAAGGAGTCCGCAGCTAGTGGCAACAGCGCTAAATGCAATATTTTTTTGCTGTTAAAAATAAAATCGCCTAGTGGTTACAGACATTGTCTGAAGCATGAATAACCTTTGCCTTCAGAATCTCACCTGAGAAAACTGTGTAAAGGTTTTAAGAGTAATTATGGTGTGAACGGAAACGCCATAAATGCGATTAAGGAAGCTTACGCAAATAAGAAAGATGCAAATAAACGGTTAGGAATTCTCATTTTCGATGAAGTAAAATTAAGGGAGGACATTAGATTCAATTCGTCCACTTTGAAAATTGATGGTTTTGTTGATTTAGGTGATGAGACTCCGGACAGCAATAAGAATATTCTAGCAAATCATGCCCTTGTGTTTATGTTCGTTCCTTTGCTGTGTAATTGGATCCAGCCCGTGGCAATTTATGCACGTAAAAATGCCACTCCTGGGGACATACTTTCAAAAATATTAATTCAAGTTATTATTCAATTAGAACAATTTGGAGTGAAAGTGATAGCATTCACGTGTGATGGTAGCCAGTCTAATAAAAGGGTCTGGACGATTCTAGGGATCTCAGGAAAGGAGGGGAAAACAAAGTGCTTTATTGAAAATCCAGTTGACCACAAAAGGAAAATATGGGCGTTCTCCGATAGTGTTCATATTTTTAAATGCATTCGCAATCATTTCCACGACAAAGTAAATTTGATATATAAAAGCACAGAAGTGAATTATGAATTTTATCGAAAGTTATTTAAAATTGACACATCATGTGAATTCGCCGGTCTTCGAAGCTGCCCGAAGTTGACATCCTCCCACATAGACCCTAACTCATTTCAAAGAATGAACGCGAGGTTGGCTTTTCAGCTATTCAGCAACAGTGTAGCAAATGCAATTAGATTTTTCAGAGAAATGAAGCCTAATGAGTTTCGTAGCAGTGAGAATACTGAATGTTTAACCAGAGATCTCAATAACCTTGTGGATGTCCTGAACTCTACGTTGCCCGTAAAAGGACTGTAGAAAGGTTCTCCCTCACACAAACTTCTATTAGAATTTTTAGAAAATATCAAAACTCAGAAGAACACATTTGCGTCCTCAAGAACTATGGAATCATTGAGAGTAATCCTGACAAGTACTCTTGAAATATCGGAATTTTTGTGGGCTAGAGGATTTACCTATGTTTTAACTGCTAAATTTAATCAAGATCCCTTAGAGCGTCATTTCGGAATTTTGAGATCTCTAAGTTGTGATGATCATCCTTCGACCGTCGACTTTTTACATTTACATATGTTGCAATCCATATATGTTCCAACGAAACTTGTTCTGAATTCGTCAGCAAACAGCGAACCCAAAGTAGAAGCACCCCTTACTTCGTTTGTAAATCAGATGCGCGCAATGGCTAGAGAAAGTGCACAGAGGAGCAATGAAATTAAGGACAGTGTAGAGATGAAAATCAAAGATAAAATTGTAGTGACTGACTGGGAAAATGAAATCACCCTCCCATATCAAGCAGGCCTCGTTAAGCAGAAATTAGTGTTCTATCTGGCAGGCTACATAGTGAAAAAAAGTGACAAGTATATTAATTGTCCATAGTGTATTCGTACACTGTCTAGTGAACAAGTTCCTGACCCTTCGGTAGCAATGTTTACTTCCTTGAAAGGTTATGGTTACGATAAAGATGTCAGGTATTTAACATACCCCTCCCATTGCGTACTCCAGTTGCTTTTACAAGCAGAAGCGGTCATCTCAGAGAAACTTCGCTCGGAACATAATTTATGGGGCGACATATTTTTCAACTGTTTGGATAGCATTGATTCTATCTTCGTCCGCTCTTCAGATTTAGGATGCAGTGGTAACCACAGAAGTGAACTTGCGGGAACGTTAATTTTCCACTACCTCAAATGTCGCACCAAGGAACTGAGGAAGGAGCTCCTATCATCCAAGAAAGCCAAGTCTTCGCGGAAGTTGTCCAAGGTTTCCGACAGCTGATGCAATCACGGTGAGTTCAGGGTAATTTTATATGGTTTGACACACAGATATTAGAAATGTAAGCAGTTTTTATCTTGATGTGTGTTGGCTTATCGTACCGCGACATATCCGGTTACCTCACAGATAGTTAACTGGTTATTAGATTCCTCAAATAATAATACGTCGATATGTGTGATAACTGTGTCTCTTAAGTTTATTTCTCGCAGTGATTTCCGTACAGATATTATTTGGCGTCTGCATTGAACGTAATCATAACAACGAATTGTCTCGCCCTGTCTCGCTTGTTGGATCTGTAACGACACGAGTGCGATCTGCTGGCTGGTCTAGGTAACAGCGAGAGTGAGCTGACTTCCATGTTCTATAGGCTATGGTATTGGTACACCTAGTTAGGAAACTTTATAGGAAGCTGAGGTAATGTTTGAAATAAAAATCAACTTTCATATTATAAAAACAAAGTTTAAAGAAATAATAGAAGTAGTATTATTTATGTACCGCATTAAATTTATTACAGTACTTAACTAAAAATGAACTTTTTTCAGGTGAAAAACTTACTAATTTTATTGGACGCGTTTCGGCTTAGTATCCGCCTTCTTCAGCTTTGGTAACAGACTACCAGCATTTTGTAACGGTTGTGTGGAAGGTGAAGTGGGGGTGGTGTGTGGAGGAAGGGGATTGGCGCGGGGATTCAACTTACTGTTACACCACCCCCACTTCACCTTCCACACAACCGTTACAAAATGTTGGTAGTCTGTTACCAAAGCTGAAGAAGGCGGATACTAAGCCGAAACGCGTCCAATAAAATTAGTAAGTTTTTCACATGAAAAAAGTTCATTTTTAGTTAAGTGTTAGTGCTGTGAAAGAAGAGATGAATAATCAAGACAACTATTATTACAATACTTTATAATATACAATAAGCTTATATACTGCAAAACAAATTTATCATTACTGCAAACAATACTTGGCAATTTTTTTTCAAGTCAGTTAGCAGTTTCAGTGCAAATAAGGTGAACTTTCCAAAATAGCTGTTTTCTAGTTTTGCCTCACGAAAATTCGAGTAACTGAGCCGGTTTCCGCACTCCGAATTATCCACTGTTCGGTAAAAATTCTGACGAGAGATTTTAAATAAATTGTTGGCGTCCTGAAATGTTAAATACAGTTCAATGGTGTAATCTCCTGTAGCGTAGACCTACAAGTTATCGCCTTGTATTTCAGTCCGCCGTTTAGGTTTTCGTACCGAGGTACGGCCTTCTTGAGTCGCTGCCGCTGCCTTTGCCGTCCGGTTGTTTGGAGTTCAGTTTACGACTTCCGAGTGAGCATTAACGCCAGGTACACCTGACTCTTACTTTTTAGTCTTCTTCTGCACTAGAAGGATTAGGCATTTGCCTGTTCCGTAAATTTTTGTCCTTACATTTTAGTATGAATATATTTCTAATAATAACTTACCTTTATAAGTTTTTTTTTTAATATCTGTAAACAATTTATGAGGTAGGGTTGTAAGGTAGATTTCAAAATAATATGAGTAAATCTTTGGAATCGATCAACTAAAACCTGGACCTCTCCTAGTGTTGCGTTTCAGGACGTGACAATAGAACATTTGCAAATAAATTAAAAAATTTACCAAAAAAAACTTAATTTTCCAAATCTGGAGGCCCCTACGAAGTGGGGCCCGGGGCGGTCCGCCCATCCTCACCACCATTTGTTAGATACTGCTTCGATAGCATATAATGTGCCTTCTTTTCACACATGTGGAGGCTTTCACAAACATTTCTGCTCCCTCCATTGCTTTTCTGGCGTTCGCTATACATGTCTGAACTACTTCAATTCTCGTCTATCATTTCTTTTTATTAAGCGTTCCCTTACAATCGTTTGGTTTTTACACGTCACCGTTTTAGGGAGGAAATATCCCAAGGAGAAAATACTAAGAAGAAATATGAAAATGAAATAATAAATATGAAACTCAGATGACTATTACTGTCAAGGAAGATCAAGTGAGAGTGAGAAGGATACAAACTCAAATATAAATAAGAAAATTATTAAAATGGAAGGAAGTCCAGAATAATAACAAATCTAGAATAATTATCATAAGCAATTGTTTCAGACAAAGCAAGTATAGTCTGAAAAAATTACTTCTGGAGAAGGGCATTCTGTAGCGCGACAGAAAATCCACTACTTATTAAGTCATATAAAATCATAAAAATTAATTACACCACATATGTTAAAATAATATTGAATGAGATTTAATGAAATCAAAGGAATGAACCACAATAAAATAAAAATCCTCATTACATTATATAAAAACCACTGTTTAAATATCAAAGAAATTATTAAAAGCAACTCATATAATAAGATCAGGAAGTTAGGAGCAGTAAACAAATTAAATAACACCATATCAAGAAGAAAGAGAATCAGTTTCAGAGTGGTGAACACCAAAATACCCCAAAGACAAGAAGAAGGAAGAATAAATTTTGTGATCAGGAAGAAAACAATACCCTGAAACCTTTAGAGAAGAGCAAGGTCCGTGTCAGTAAATAAATTAGATGCTCCAAACTAAACATCAGTCGAGATAACACGAAGTACCTTGGTTTACCCAAGAGTGAAGGATGAAGACAAGAAGACC
Organism: Magicicada septendecula; assembly: GCA_034769895.1. Lineage (NCBI taxonomy): Eukaryota > Metazoa > Arthropoda > Insecta > Hemiptera > Cicadidae > Magicicada > Magicicada septendecula. Next base: position 265,611,515 of record CM068371.1, read on the forward strand.
AGAAGAATGAAGACTAGAAGAAGGACAAGAATGAAGACAAGAAAGAAGATAAGAAGAAAGACAAGAAAGGAGACAGGAGGAGAGGAAGAAATAGTATGAAAGAAACACCGTTGTAAAACCTATTATTATTATTATTATTAACTACCATCAACCCCAAACCCATAAAAACTATTAAAAAGAAAGTATAACATACCAAAATCCTATAAAAATGTAATTATTTAGAAACCTAAAGTGTTGTATAGTATTATAAGAAGTGAACCTACTAAAGCTATTGTGTGATAAAGAAAATAGACAAGTCTTAACAGTCCATGATTACTAAAGGTCTGGTCTGAGATAATGAGACTCAAAATATCAGAACCACCAGTGAAGGTGAATTTGTGTAAGTGTTTTTTGGAAATGCAATAAACTTAAAGTTAGTGATACTATGACTTATCAATATGCTATATAACAACTTTAATATCCAATAATAAACAGCATCATAAAATAATAAAATGGAAGATTTCCAGTATTTTATTATTTTAATGTAACTCTTTATTTACAAGACATTTGTAAAAAATGCTAATAACTAGAGTATGGGTGGTCATGTTTACTGATGAAGGGGATCATAAATAATAATGGTTTAGACCAGAAAGGACTGGCATGAATTTAGTATTCATAGGCTTAAAATGTTTAAATAGGCTGTTTGTCACAGCCATAAAATCAATGTATTTGTAAGAATTATTAGAAAATAAGATTTATATGTGTTAAAAATAAGTTATGTTTGCTAAATAACAGCATACATACCATTAATAATGTTTCAGTAGGTATGCTGTGTTAATTCAAAAGGAGTTAAATGTATATGTTCAAACCATGTCAGCAATATGTTCAATTGTACAGATTGCTAAATAATGTTCATAATTATTTTTTTTTTTTAGTAGTGTTAATTAAATACTACACCTCACAATAAGTTATAAACCATTTTATTTTCATGTAATAATAACTATGTAAAGTCAGAGGAGTGGTAGGATTAAATTTATTTGAGAAAGACAGAAATGTAAAATTCTAAACTCCAGGCCATTTGGTGAATTCACAGAAACCATATAAACCAGTATAATTCACTTATAAATCCTGTAAACTAGCAAAATTTAGATAAGGTAAATCAGTTAACCACTACTGGGAATGATCCTATGAGTTAAAATGATAATAAGGAAATATACCTTAAAATATTGTAAATTTTCAAAATATATAAATTAATTAATTTTAAAGACCAATGTCAAATTCAGAGATTAACACAAAAAACCAGTTCAAAGGTTAAATTTATACGTATTTAAGGAAAGGAAGAGAAATATGACTAATTAAAATTTATTATAATAGTATTAATAACAATTAAAATGGAAGAAAAATTGTATAAAGGCGGAAATCAATGTTTGAGCCTAGATTTCCAAAAAGGAAAGAAATTTGGTAATTTCCACAAAATGTCTACAGATATGGACTATAATATATCAATTTAAAAGGAATGAGATGATTAAACCAATGATAAGGTTCATAATTCATGAAAATGATGAATAAAATAAATAAATTCTATATATAATGTAATTTTGTATCATGTGTATGGGTAATCGAAATATGTTAACAATACTTTTTCAAAGATTAACTGGGCCAGATTTTGACCAAGTTAAAATAGTCTTTTGTTGAATATCAAGCTGAATAGTTGTGTGAAAAATCGTTCCTTTAAAACCGAGTAGAAAATGGTACTACGGTTAGCCATGCATATAAGTGAATCGAGAGTTAGATGAATTAAACACTTTTTCAACTAAATCTACCAAAACTTTAACGACAATAGTGAAAATTAACACCTAACTTCATTATACGAGTGATCTAAAACAGTAAAACAATATATTTGATATAATTCACGCTACAACTCATAACCACCTTTTGAGCAAATTAACCCACAGAAGTGAACACATACTAAATAACATAATTAACACAAGTATACACGGAACACTTCTTCAGAACACACCAAACAACCTAATAGACAGATTACACCAGTGCGGGGACATTTCAAACATTCATGAAGGTAATTTTGCGGTGAGTTTTTAACACGACGACTTTCTCAGTAACCTCGCCAGATCTAATAGCGGCCATCTTGAAAATACGAATCTGCCTTCCACATCGAGTGACGTCGTAGAAGCTACATATGGTCTGACAAAACAATTTATTAAACATTATGTATCAGAATTATTTCAATATTGGTAAATAATAATTAATGAAATTATTTTTATTGTTAATGGTATACTTTCTCGTTACCCTTCTCTAACTATTAATTTAATCGCTCAAAGAACCTGTCCTTTTTATAATACTTCTAATAATTTTTTCTACAGTATGCACGAATCGATAATTTCCTGAGACGGAGTCGATAATTGTTCTAAATCGATAAAAAATCGATTATTTTTTAAATTGTTTAATAAATCCATTTATTTCAATTGTATTTATCCGTTATTATTTCACAGGCTAATTTAAGGTTATTTATTAAGGCAAAGAGACTTCAAGAAGAAGAAAATATTTAAAGTCATTGTATTGGTATCCGCGTCACAATTATTATAATTAAACTTTAAAGTTTTACCTTAATCCGTCTATGTGATCGCTTAACTTTTCTTCTTTTCTTCTAACGCGTTTCGGATTGTTAATCCATCATCAGAGGTTAAAATATATTTTTTTTAGTGAGATATTGGACCAGCAAGGAAAATCATCAATCGATTGCTGACCGGAGTTAATCTGGTTAACTCCAGACTTGGTTCAGATCTTCCAGAAGTGCTCAGTAGTTAATAAATACCTTCCTGATTCTTAAAATTTGTACAGAACATTTGAAACAGCATTATTTCTTAATTACAAACATCTATTAAAACATAAAATTTATTTATTTTTTTTAAATACAATTTTTTCTATTATCTTTTTTTTTTGAAGACCGGCATACAGGGTTTTCTTACAAAGTGGCGTCCAACTTAGAGGGCTTGATAAGATAAGCCTGGCAGCGATTAATTAATAGAGACAGAAGAAAGATGCAAAGACGAGCTACTTCGAAAAAGAGGGCGGCAGAGGCCGAAAAAGAAGTTGACATGAGGGATAAGGAGGCAACACCCGTGGAGGATCCGGAAGTGTTACTAACCCAGGTGGAACCGAAACAACCTGCACCACCCGAGGAACAACCTGAAGTAACAACGCAAACAGGGGAAGTCAATGTCCCAGAGAAAGAGAAACCCTCACAACCAGAGGATACGACACTACAAGAGATGTTCAAGGTGATGATGGAAATGAGAAAGGACATGGATGAAAATAGTAAGAAATTGAAGGAGGACAACCAATCTTTGAGTAAGCAAATGGAAGGAGTCAATAAAAATATAGAATCCACTAACAAGAAGATGGATTCTACTAAGGAAGATTTGGGTGGAATAAATGAAAGCATAGAGAATACCAAAAAGAGGATTGAAGAAACCAGTAAGAATTTAGAAGAGAAGATGGAGGAAAACTACCAATCTTTGAACAAGAAAATGGAAGACCTGAAAAGGGACAACCAATCCTTGAGTAAGAAGATGGAAAGGAAAATGGAAGAGAATAATAAGAAGATGGAAGAGAAAATGGAGGAAACAAGTAGAAAAATGGAAAGCGACAGTCAGCAACTGAGGGAAAAGTTGGAGGAAAATAATCAGAAAATGGTGGAGAAAATGGACGAGAATAATCAAAGGTTAAGAGAAGAACTGAGGGAAGTTAACTAGGAGAGCATGAATAAAGTAGACGAGAGAATAGAGCTGGTGAAAGAAGAGTTAAATAAAAAGATAACAGAGACGAAGAAATCCATCGTAAAGAAGTTAGAACAGGAAGTCGTGGTTGTTAACCAGCAGATCAGAGAAGTAGACGAAAGATGTCGTCAGACCGAAAACGAAGTGACGGAAGTCCGGGAAGTAATACATAAAGAGACTACACATGTCAAAGAACAACAGGAAACGAAACTGGAAGAAAACAAGAAATTTGCCTTGGAAGAAGTGAATAAAGTGCGGACACAGGTAACCGAAAGATGCGACGGCGTGGAAGCCGCTATGTCGAACATAACCGGACAGGTGCGTCAGAGCCAGGAGGAGATAGAATTGATAAGGAACAGACCATCTGGATATCATAATTTCCCCATGTCAGAAAACAGAGAATGGCTCAATTTCCGGCAATATAAACGGAAGCCCATGGAATTCTTGGCACGCATAGAGGAACACCTAGAAAAACACAGAGGGAACCGATGGGTCCAGAACAAGGAAATCCTTGACGAGTCGTTTCGGGAGGTGAATGACCATTGGTGGATGGCCAACCGGAGCGACATCGACAATTATCAGCAATTTAAGAGCCTTTTCAAGGCCAAGTACTGGTCGGAGACAACTCAAAATTTGATAAGAGACAATATATGCCACGGCCGCTACAAACCACAAGTCGGTAGTTCAATGACAGCTTATTTTCTCGGCAAGGTATGTATGGCCAAGCACTTAGAACCGGCCATCCCTGAGGAGTGCCTAATAAATAAGTTGTCCTATCATTCTGATGAAGAGGTAATTCGTGCGAGGAGGGGCAGCCAAATAAAAACCATCCAGGCAATGACAGAACTCCTCGAAAATTATGAAAATGAAGACTACTACCGACAGAGTCGTAGAAGAAGTGATGGGCCAGAACCAAGGACGTATCAGAACCACAACCAGGGTACGAACAACATAAACACTGGGTACCAAGGAGGCCGGGCATACCCGCAGAATAACAGTTTTAATAATAATAATAATGTTAACAATTCTAATTACAATAATAATAATAATAATAATACAGGTCCAAACCATGTGAACCCAAGTCGACCCTCTAATGGTTATCAGGGTAACCGCAATCCTTACCCTAATAACACAAATAGTCAGAGAAGCCCCAATTATGGTAATGATCGTTACCGTAATAATAATAATCGTGCGGGTCCAAATAATGGTAATCCCGTTAATAATAGGTTTCCTCGCCCTCGAGTGAATTTCATAAGAGCCACAGATGGACGACACCGAAGATACGACAACAACCGAAGAAACAGCTACCGCGGATATGAAGAAAGGCGGAGGAGCCTAGAACGGGACCAACCAAGGTACTATCCGGCAAGAAGGAGTAATAGTTTAGACGATGCTGAACGGAGGTCTAACCACGAACGACCGGAAGACCATAGGACAGATCGACAGGGGCCCACTCTAAGCATCCCAAATGAGGCATCAACTAGTATGGCTCAAAGGAACAATGATGCCGAGCCTTTAAACGGGCACAGGCAGTAATAAATCGCCAGAACCCGTTACTGCTCCTAAATACTGGGTATAATCATAATAATGAGTGTAATCATATGTATAATAACAATCGTATCACAGTCATAGGGTGCAACTACCTAAAGGACATCCGACATGAGTTATTGGAAGAGGATAACAGTAATCCCACCAATAACTTTAATAACGAAATTCAAAAACAAAGTAAGATCAACTTACTACCAAGGATTTGAAAAAAAAAAAAACTTTTTGAAGAGATAAAAATAAAAGAATTACATGTCAACGCAGAGATAGAAGGCATCCCAGCCAAGAAATAATCCAAATTCCAAAGCAATTGTAAGATCACCTTACATACCAGTTATTTATGAAAAACCTATGTGGCAATAATATAATAATAAAGAAGGAGGGAATTCAGAAATAAAAATCGTCTAAATTCCAAAAACAATGTAATACCTTACATAACACCCTCAAAATTCAAAAATAAGGTAATACCACATTACATACAATTATTTTAAGAAAAACTATTTGGAAAGATATAAGAAGAAGAATTTGGACTTAATAATCAAAATTCCAAAGCAATTGTAAGATCACCTTACATACCAGTTATTTATGAAAAAACTATGTGGCAATAATATAATAATAAAGAAGGAGAGAATTTAGAAGCAGAAATCGTCCAAATTTAAAAACAAAGTAAGTTCACCTTACTAACCAGGAATTTGTGAAAAACTTTACTGCAAGAAAATAAGAGAAGAATTTAAAAACCCCTAAATTCTAAAACAAAAGTAAGTTCTCCTTACGAACATATTATTTGAAGAAAAAACTATTTGGAAAGAATAGTATAAAAAGAATTTTGACTAATCAACAAAATTTTAAAAATAATGTAATACCAAATTACATACAATTATTTGAAAACTTTATGGAAATATAAGAAGAGTGAATTTTGAATTGTATATAAGTCAAGTTTCCAAACCAAGAGTAAGTACAACTTACCAACCAATTATTAATAAAACACTTTGGTGAGATAAACAGAAGAGAGTTAATACCATATTTATGGTAAGCATCAAATATATTTACCATGTTTATAAAGGATCATAATGGGATGAATAAAGGAAACAGACTTTAGAATTAAAACAAATAATTCTGGAAAGTATGATCATGTCTAATTTCAATATAAAGAGTAAAAACCTTTCCATAAAATGATGACAAAAGAAATAAAAAAAAAAAAATGCGATACGATTTGAGTGACTGAATATAATAAAATACAAAAAATTATGTGAAATTATGAGATAATAAAACGTTGAAGTGGTATGAGGAGAAATTAAACCTCATTATAAAATTAATAAAAAACATTCATTCGAAAGGGTAATAACCATGACAGGAATAATGTGAGAATAATATCAAAGGTATGTGTAATTAAACGAATTAATATATAATGATTTATGAATTAAACGTCAATTGTGATAATGACAGTTATAAAAAGTTCTAGAACATAGAACAAGTGGAAATAATAAAAACAGAGCAATAAAATAAAAATGTCATAAAGATATGCTACTATAAACAATGCAGATTATAATAAAAAAACCAGAAGGTAATAAAGAATTTATAACCAAAAGCTTTATATGATAAGAAAAGTTTAAAAATATAATAATAGAAGAGCTTCCTACCATAATATCAAATGAATGAAACATCCAGTTAACGAGTCAGAAGAACAACTGAGATAGGAATATTAAAATCTCTGAGAAATATAATAAGTAATAAGTGAAGTATCCCAAAGATATTTTTTAAATAGTAACAAATGTGTACTATTCTGAATAATTTTTTAATCTGTCTGTAGATAATTCCAGCAGCATTAATATGTTTTTTTTTGAGCAGAGATGATTTGCCTCTGTACTCAAATAAGTGTGAAGTATTGGACAGCAGAGGAAGTAGCGTACAGTGCCTCTCTGAACTGAACCAGCTCACAAAGTAGAGAACGATAGGGAGGAAATATCCCAAGGAGAAAATACTAAGAAGAAATATGAAAATGAAATAATAAATATGAAACTCAGATGACTATTACTGTCAAGGAAGATCAAGTGAGAATGAGAAGGATACAAACTCAAATATAAATAAGAAAATTATTAAAATGGAAGGAAGTCCAGAATAATAACAAATCTAGAATAATTATCATAAGCAATTGTTTCAGACAAAGCAAGTATAGTCTGAAAAAATTACTTCTGGAGAAGGGCATTCTGTAGCGCGACAGAAAATCCACTACTTATTAAGTCATATAAAATCATAAAAATTAATTACACCACATATGTTAAAATAATATTGAATGAGATTTAATGAAATCAAAGGAATGAACCACAATAAAATAAAAATCCTCATTACATTATATAAAAACCACTGTTTAAATATCAAAGAAATTATTAAAAGCAACTCATATAATAAGATCAGGAAGTTAGGAGCAGTAAACAAATTAAATAACACCATATCAAGAAGAAAGAGAATCAGTTTCAGAGTGGTGAACACCAAAATACCCCAAAGACAAGAAGAAGGAAGAATAAATTTTGTGATCAGGAAGAAAACAATACCCTGAAACCTTTAGAGAAGAGCAAGGTCCGTGTCAGTAAATAAATTAGATGCTCCAAACTAAACATCAGTCGAGATAACACGAAGTACCTTGGTTTACCCAAGAGTGAAGGATGAAGACAAGAAGACCAGAAGAATGAAGACTAGAAGAAGGACAAGAATGAAGACAAGAAAGAAGATAAGAAGAAAGACAAGAAAGGAGACAGGAGGAGAGGAAGAAATAGTATGAAAGAAACACCGTTGTAAAACCTATTATTATTATTATTATTAACTACCATCAACCCCAAACCCATAAAAACTATTAAAAAGAAAGTATAACATACCAAAATCCTATAAAAATGTAATTATTTAGAAACCTAAAGTGTTGTATAGTATTATAAGAAGTGAACCTACTAAAGCTATTGTGTGATAAAGAAAATAGACAAGTCTTAACAGTCCATGATTACTAAAGGTCTGGTCTGAGATAATGAGACTCAAAATATCAGAACCACCAGTGAAGGTGAATTTGTGTAAGTGTTTTTTGGAAATGCAATAAACTTAAAGTTAGTGATACTATGACTTATCAATATGCTATATAACAACTTTAATATCCAATAATAAACAGCATCATAAAATAATAAAATGGAAGATTTCCAGTATTTTATTATTTTAATGTAACTCTTTATTTACAAGACATTTGTAAAAAATGCTAATAACTAGAGTATGGGTGGTCATGTTTACTGATGAAGGGGATCATAAATAATAATGGTTTAGACCAGAAAGGACTGGCATGAATTTAGTATTCATAGGCTTAAAATGTTTAAATAGGCTGTTTGTCACAGCCATAAAATCAATGTATTTGTAAGAATTATTAGAAAATAAGATTTATATGTGTTAAAAATAAGTTATGTTTGCTAAATAACAGCATACATACCATTAATAATGTTTCAGTAGGTATGCTGTGTTAATTCAAAAGGAGTTAAATGTATATGTTCAAACCATGTCAGCAATATGTTCAATTGTACAGATTGCTAAATAATGTTCATAATTATTTTTTTTTTTTAGTAGTGTTAATTAAATACTACACCTCACAATAAGTTATAAACCATTTTATTTTCATGTAATAATAACTATGTAAAGTCAGAGGAGTGGTAGGATTAAATTTATTTGAGAAAGACAGAAATGTAAAATTCTAAACTCCAGGCCATTTGGTGAATTCACAGAAACCATATAAACCAGTATAATTCACTTATAAATCCTGTAAACTAGCAAAATTTAGATAAGGTAAATCAGTTAACCACTACTGGGAATGATCCTATGAGTTAAAATGATAATAAGGAAATATACCTTAAAATATTGTAAATTTTCAAAATATATAAATTAATTAATTTTAAAGACCAATGTCAAATTCAGAGATTAACACAAAAAACCAGTTCAAAGGTTAAATTTATACGTATTTAAGGAAAGGAAGAGAAATATGACTAATTAAAATTTATTATAATAGTATTAATAACAATTAAAATGGAAGAAAAATTGTATAAAGGCGGAAATCAATGTTTGAGCCTAGATTTCCAAAAAGGAAAGAAATTTGGTAATTTCCACAAAATGTCTACAGATATGGACTATAATATATCAATTTAAAAGGAATGAGATGATTAAACCAATGATAAGGTTCATAATTCATGAAAATGATGAATAAAATAAATAAATTCTATATATAATGTAATTTTGTATCATGTGTATGGGTAATCGAAATATGTTAACAATACTTTTTCAAAGATTAACTGGGCCAGATTTTGACCAAGTTAAAATAGTCTTTTGTTGAATATCAAGCTGAATAGTTGTGTGAAAAATCGTTCCTTTAAAACCGAGTAGAAAATGGTACTACGGTTAGCCATGCATATAAGTGAATCGAGAGTTAGATGAATTAAACACTTTTTCAACTAAATCTACCAAAACTTTAACGACAATAGTGAAAATTAACACCTAACTTCATTATACGAGTGATCTAAAACAGTAAAACAATATATTTGATATAATTCACGCTACAACTCATAACCACCTTTTGAGCAAATTAACCCACAGAAGTGAACACATACTAAATAACATAATTAACACAAGTATACACGGAACACTTCTTCAGAACACACCAAACAACCTAATAGACAGATTACACCAGTGCGGGGACATTTCAAACATTCATGAAGGTAATTTTGCGGTGAGTTTTTAACACGACGACTTTCTCAGTAACCTCGCCAGATCTAATAGCGGCCATCTTGAAAATACGAATCTGCCTTCCACATCGAGTGACGTCGTAGAAGCTACATATGGTCTGACAAAACAATTTATTAAACATTATGTATCAGAATTATTTCAATATTGGTAAATAATAATTAATGAAATTATTTTTATTGTTAATGGTATACTTTCTCGTTACCCTTCTCTAACTATTAATTTAATCGCTCAAAGAACCTGTCCTTTTTATAATACTTCTAATAATTTTTTCTACAGTATGCACGAATCGATAATTTCCTGAGACGGAGTCGATAATTGTTCTAAATCGATAAAAAATCGATTATTTTTTAAATTGTTTAATAAATCCATTTATTTCAATTGTATTTATCCGTTATTATTTCACAGGCTAATTTAAGGTTATTTATTAAGGCAAAGAGACTTCAAGAAGAAGAAAATATTTAAAGTCATTGTATTGGTATCCGCGTCACAATTATTATAATTAAACTTTAAAGTTTTACCTTAATCCGTCTATGTGATCGCTTAACTTTTCTTCTTTTCTTCTAACGCGTTTCGGATTGTTAATCCATCATCAGAGGTTAAAATATATTTTTTTTAGTGAGATATTGGACCAGCAAGGAAAATCATCAATCGATTGCTGACCGGAGTTAATCTGGTTAACTCCAGACTTGGTTCAGATCTTCCAGAAGTGCTCAGTAGTTAATAAATACCTTCCTGATTCTTAAAATTTGTACAGAACATTTGAAACAGCATTATTTCTTAATTACAAACATCTATTAAAACATAAAATTTATTTATTTTTTTTAAATACAATTTTTTCTATTATCTTTTTTTTTTGAAGACCGGCATACAGGGTTTTCTTACAAAGTGGCGTCCAACTTAGAGGGCTTGATAAGATAAGCCTGGCAGCGATTAATTAATAGAGACAGAAGAAAGATGCAAAGACGAGCTACTTCGAAAAAGAGGGCGGCAGAGGCCGAAAAAGAAGTTGACATGAGGGATAAGGAGGCAACACCCGTGGAGGATCCGGAAGTGTTACTAACCCAGGTGGAACCGAAACAACCTGCACCACCCGAGGAACAACCTGAAGTAACAACGCAAACAGGGGAAGTCAATGTCCCAGAGAAAGAGAAACCCTCACAACCAGAGGATACGACACTACAAGAGATGTTCAAGGTGATGATGGAAATGAGAAAGGACATGGATGAAAATAGTAAGAAATTGAAGGAGGACAACCAATCTTTGAGTAAGCAAATGGAAGGAGTCAATAAAAATATAGAATCCACTAACAAGAAGATGGATTCTACTAAGGAAGATTTGGGTGGAATAAATGAAAGCATAGAGAATACCAAAAAGAGGATTGAAGAAACCAGTAAGAATTTAGAAGAGAAGATGGAGGAAAACTACCAATCTTTGAACAAGAAAATGGAAGACCTGAAAAGGGACAACCAATCCTTGAGTAAGAAGATGGAAAGGAAAATGGAAGAGAATAATAAGAAGATGGAAGAGAAAATGGAGGAAACAAGTAGAAAAATGGAAAGCGACAGTCAGCAACTGAGGGAAAAGTTGGAGGAAAATAATCAGAAAATGGTGGAGAAAATGGACGAGAATAATCAAAGGTTAAGAGAAGAACTGAGGGAAGTTAACTAGGAGAGCATGAATAAAGTAGACGAGAGAATAGAGCTGGTGAAAGAAGAGTTAAATAAAAAGATAACAGAGACGAAGAAATCCATCGTAAAGAAGTTAGAACAGGAAGTCGTGGTTGTTAACCAGCAGATCAGAGAAGTAGACGAAAGATGTCGTCAGACCGAAAACGAAGTGACGGAAGTCCGGGAAGTAATACATAAAGAGACTACACATGTCAAAGAACAACAGGAAACGAAACTGGAAGAAAACAAGAAATTTGCCTTGGAAGAAGTGAATAAAGTGCGGACACAGGTAACCGAAAGATGCGACGGCGTGGAAGCCGCTATGTCGAACATAACCGGACAGGTGCGTCAGAGCCAGGAGGAGATAGAATTGATAAGGAACAGACCATCTGGATATCATAATTTCCCCATGTCAGAAAACAGAGAATGGCTCAATTTCCGGCAATATAAACGGAAGCCCATGGAATTCTTGGCACGCATAGAGGAACACCTAGAAAAACACAGAGGGAACCGATGGGTCCAGAACAAGGAAATCCTTGACGAGTCGTTTCGGGAGGTGAATGACCATTGGTGGATGGCCAACCGGAGCGACATCGACAATTATCAGCAATTTAAGAGCCTTTTCAAGGCCAAGTACTGGTCGGAGACAACTCAAAATTTGATAAGAGACAATATATGCCACGGCCGCTACAAACCACAAGTCGGTAGTTCAATGACAGCTTATTTTCTCGGCAAGGTATGTATGGCCAAGCACTTAGAACCGGCCATCCCTGAGGAGTGCCTAATAAATAAGTTGTCCTATCATTCTGATGAAGAGGTAATTCGTGCGAGGAGGGGCAGCCAAATAAAAACCATCCAGGCAATGACAGAACTCCTCGAAAATTATGAAAATGAAGACTACTACCGACAGAGTCGTAGAAGAAGTGATGGGCCAGAACCAAGGACGTATCAGAACCACAACCAGGGTACGAACAACATAAACACTGGGTACCAAGGAGGCCGGGCATACCCGCAGAATAACAGTTTTAATAATAATAATAATGTTAACAATTCTAATTACAATAATAATAATAATAATAATACAGGTCCAAACCATGTGAACCCAAGTCGACCCTCTAATGGTTATCAGGGTAACCGCAATCCTTACCCTAATAACACAAATAGTCAGAGAAGCCCCAATTATGGTAATGATCGTTACCGTAATAATAATAATCGTGCGGGTCCAAATAATGGTAATCCCGTTAATAATAGGTTTCCTCGCCCTCGAGTGAATTTCATAAGAGCCACAGATGGACGACACCGAAGATACGACAACAACCGAAGAAACAGCTACCGCGGATATGAAGAAAGGCGGAGGAGCCTAGAACGGGACCAACCAAGGTACTATCCGGCAAGAAGGAGTAATAGTTTAGACGATGCTGAACGGAGGTCTAACCACGAACGACCGGAAGACCATAGGACAGATCGACAGGGGCCCACTCTAAGCATCCCAAATGAGGCATCAACTAGTATGGCTCAAAGGAACAATGATGCCGAGCCTTTAAACGGGCACAGGCAGTAATAAATCGCCAGAACCCGTTACTGCTCCTAAATACTGGGTATAATCATAATAATGAGTGTAATCATATGTATAATAACAATCGTATCACAGTCATAGGGTGCAACTACCTAAAGGACATCCGACATGAGTTATTGGAAGAGGATAACAGTAATCCCACCAATAACTTTAATAACGAAATTCAAAAACAAAGTAAGATCAACTTACTACCAAGGATTTGAAAAAAAAAAAAACTTTTTGAAGAGATAAAAATAAAAGAATTACATGTCAACGCAGAGATAGAAGGCATCCCAGCCAAGAAATAATCCAAATTCCAAAGCAATTGTAAGATCACCTTACATACCAGTTATTTATGAAAAACCTATGTGGCAATAATATAATAATAAAGAAGGAGGGAATTCAGAAATAAAAATCGTCTAAATTCCAAAAACAATGTAATACCTTACATAACACCCTCAAAATTCAAAAATAAGGTAATACCACATTACATACAATTATTTTAAGAAAAACTATTTGGAAAGATATAAGAAGAAGAATTTGGACTTAATAATCAAAATTCCAAAGCAATTGTAAGATCACCTTACATACCAGTTATTTATGAAAAAACTATGTGGCAATAATATAATAATAAAGAAGGAGAGAATTTAGAAGCAGAAATCGTCCAAATTTAAAAACAAAGTAAGTTCACCTTACTAACCAGGAATTTGTGAAAAACTTTACTGCAAGAAAATAAGAGAAGAATTTAAAAACCCCTAAATTCTAAAACAAAAGTAAGTTCTCCTTACGAACATATTATTTGAAGAAAAAACTATTTGGAAAGAATAGTATAAAAAGAATTTTGACTAATCAACAAAATTTTAAAAATAATGTAATACCAAATTACATACAATTATTTGAAAACTTTATGGAAATATAAGAAGAGTGAATTTTGAATTGTATATAAGTCAAGTTTCCAAACCAAGAGTAAGTACAACTTACCAACCAATTATTAATAAAACACTTTGGTGAGATAAACAGAAGAGAGTTAATACCATATTTATGGTAAGCATCAAATATATTTACCATGTTTATAAAGGATCATAATGGGATGAATAAAGGAAACAGACTTTAGAATTAAAACAAATAATTCTGGAAAGTATGATCATGTCTAATTTCAATATAAAGAGTAAAAACCTTTCCATAAAATGATGACAAAAGAAATAAAAAAAAAAAAATGCGATACGATTTGAGTGACTGAATATAATAAAATACAAAAAATTATGTGAAATTATGAGATAATAAAACGTTGAAGTGGTATGAGGAGAAATTAAACCTCATTATAAAATTAATAAAAAACATTCATTCGAAAGGGTAATAACCATGACAGGAATAATGTGAGAATAATATCAAAGATATGTGTAATTAAACGAATTAATATATAATGATTTATGAATTAAACGTCAATTGTGATAATGACAGTTATAAAAAGTTCTAGAACATAGAACAAGTGGAAATAATAAAAACAGAGCAATAAAATAAAAATGTCATAAAGATATGCTACTATAAACAATGCAGATTATAATAAAAAAACCAGAAGGTAATAAAGAATTTATAACCAAAAGCTTTATATGATAAGAAAAGTTTAAAAATATAATAATAGAAGAGCTTCCTACCATAATATCAAATGAATGAAACATCCAGTTAACGAGTCAGAAGAACAACTGAGATAGGAATATTAAAATCTCTGAGAAATATAATAAGTAATAAGTGAAGTATCCCAAAGATATTTTTTAAATAGTAACAAATGTGTACTATTCTGAATAATTTTTTAATCTGTCTGTAGATAATTCCAGCAGCATTAATATGTTTTTTTTTGAGCAGAGATGATTTGCCTCTGTACTCAAATAAGTGTGAAGTATTGGACAGCAGAGGAAGTAGCGTACAGTGCCTCTCTGAACTGAACCAGCTCACAAAGTAGAGAACGATAGGGAGGAAATATCCCAAGGAGAAAATACTAAGAAGAAATATGAAAATGAAATAATAAATATGAAACTCAGATGACTATTACTGTCAAGGAAGATCAAGTGAGAATGAGAAGGATACAAACTCAAATATAAATAAGAAAATTATTAAAATGGAAGGAAGTCCAGAATAATAACAAATCTAGAATAATTATCATAAGCAATTGTTTCAGACAAAGCAAGTATAGTCTGAAAAAATTACTTCTGGAGAAGGGCATTCTGTAGCGCGACAGAAAATCCACTACTTATTAAGTCATATAAAATCATAAAAATTAATTACACCACATATGTTAAAATAATATTGAATGAGATTTAATGAAATCAAAGGAATGAACCACAATAAAATAAAAATCCTCATTACATTATATAAAAACCACTGTTTAAATATCAAAGAAATTATTAAAAGCAACTCATATAATAAGATCAGGAAGTTAGGAGCAGTAAACAAATTAAATAACACCATATCAAGAAGAAAGAGAATCAGTTTCAGAGTGGTGAACACCAAAATACCCCAAAGACAAGAAGAAGGAAGAATAAATTTTGTGATCAGGAAGAAAACAATACCCTGAAACCTTTAGAGAAGAGCAAGGTCCGTGTCAGTAAATAAATTAGATGCTCCAAACTAAACATCAGTCGAGATAACACGAAGTACCTTGGTTTACCCAAGAGTGAAGGATGAAGACAAGAAGACCAGAAGAATGAAGACTAGAAGAAGGACAAGAATGAAGACAAGAAAGAAGATAAGAAGAAAGACAAGAAAGGAGACAGGAGGAGAGGAAGAAATAGTATGAAAGAAACACCGTTGTAAAACCTATTATTATTATTATTATTAACTACCATCAACCCCAAACCCATAAAAACTATTAAAAAGAAAGTATAACATACCAAAATCCTATAAAAATGTAATTATTTAGAAACCTAAAGTGTTGTATAGTATTATAAGAAGTGAACCTACTAAAGCTATTGTGTGATAAAGAAAATAGACAAGTCTTAACAGTCCATGATTACTAAAGGTCTGGTCTGAGATAATGAGACTCAAAATATCAGAACCACCAGTGAAGGTGAATTTGTGTAAGTGTTTTTTGGAAATGCAATAAACTTAAAGTTAGTGATACTATGACTTATCAATATGCTATATAACAACTTTAATATCCAATAATAAACAGCATCATAAAATAATAAAATGGAAGATTTCCAGTATTTTATTATTTTAATGTAACTCTTTATTTACAAGACATTTGTAAAAAATGCTAATAACTAGAGTATGGGTGGTCATGTTTACTGATGAAGGGGATCATAAATAATAATGGTTTAGACCAGAAAGGACTGGCATGAATTTAGTATTCATAGGCTTAAAATGTTTAAATAGGCTGTTTGTCACAGCCATAAAATCAATGTATTTGTAAGAATTATTAGAAAATAAGATTTATATGTGTTAAAAATAAGTTATGTTTGCTAAATAACAGCATACATACCATTAATAATGTTTCAGTAGGTATGCTGTGTTAATTCAAAAGGAGTTAAATGTATATGTTCAAACCATGTCAGCAATATGTTCAATTGTACAGATTGCTAAATAATGTTCATAATTATTTTTTTTTTTTAGTAGTGTTAATTAAATACTACACCTCACAATAAGTTATAAACCATTTTATTTTCATGTAATAATAACTATGTAAAGTCAGAGGAGTGGTAGGATTAAATTTATTTGAGAAAGACAGAAATGTAAAATTCTAAACTCCAGGCCATTTGGTGAATTCACAGAAACCATATAAACCAGTATAATTCACTTATAAATCCTGTAAACTAGCAAAATTTAGATAAGGTAAATCAGTTAACCACTACTGGGAATGATCCTATGAGTTAAAATGATAATAAGGAAATATACCTTAAAATATTGTAAATTTTCAAAATATATAAATTAATTAATTTTAAAGACCAATGTCAAATTCAGAGATTAACACAAAAAACCAGTTCAAAGGTTAAATTTATACGTATTTAAGGAAAGGAAGAGAAATATGACTAATTAAAATTTATTATAATAGTATTAATAACAATTAAAATGGAAGAAAAATTGTATAAAGGCGGAAATCAATGTTTGAGCCTAGATTTCCAAAAAGGAAAGAAATTTGGTAATTTCCACAAAATGTCTACAGATATGGACTATAATATATCAATTTAAAAGGAATGAGATGATTAAACCAATGATAAGGTTCATAATTCATGAAAATGATGAATAAAATAAATAAATTCTATATATAATGTAATTTTGTATCATGTGTATGGGTAATCGAAATATGTTAACAATACTTTTTCAAAGATTAACTGGGCCAGATTTTGACCAAGTTAAAATAGTCTTTTGTTGAATATCAAGCTGAATAGTTGTGTGAAAAATCGTTCCTTTAAAACCGAGTAGAAAATGGTACTACGGTTAGCCATGCATATAAGTGAATCGAGAGTTAGATGAATTAAACACTTTTTCAACTAAATCTACCAAAACTTTAACGACAATAGTGAAAATTAACACCTAACTTCATTATACGAGTGATCTAAAACAGTAAAACAATATATTTGATATAATTCACGCTACAACTCATAACCACCTTTTGAGCAAATTAACCCACAGAAGTGAACACATACTAAATAACATAATTAACACAAGTATACACGGAACACTTCTTCAGAACACACCAAACAACCTAATAGACAGATTACACCAGTGCGGGGACATTTCAAACATTCATGAAGGTAATTTTGCGGTGAGTTTTTAACACGACGACTTTCTCAGTAACCTCGCCAGATCTAATAGCGGCCATCTTGAAAATACGAATCTGCCTTCCACATCGAGTGACGTCGTAGAAGCTACATATGGTCTGACAAAACAATTTATTAAACATTATGTATCAGAATTATTTCAATATTGGTAAATAATAATTAATGAAATTATTTTTATTGTTAATGGTATACTTTCTCGTTACCCTTCTCTAACTATTAATTTAATCGCTCAAAGAACCTGTCCTTTTTATAATACTTCTAATAATTTTTTCTACAGTATGCACGAATCGATAATTTCCTGAGACGGAGTCGATAATTGTTCTAAATCGATAAAAAATCGATTATTTTTTAAATTGTTTAATAAATCCATTTATTTCAATTGTATTTATCCGTTATTATTTCACAGGCTAATTTAAGGTTATTTATTAAGGCAAAGAGACTTCAAGAAGAAGAAAATATTTAAAGTCATTGTATTGGTATCCGCGTCACAATTATTATAATTAAACTTTAAAGTTTTACCTTAATCCGTCTATGTGATCGCTTAACTTTTCTTCTTTTCTTCTAACGCGTTTCGGATTGTTAATCCATCATCAGAGGTTAAAATATATTTTTTTTAGTGAGATATTGGACCAGCAAGGAAAATCATCAATCGATTGCTGACCGGAGTTAATCTGGTTAACTCCAGACTTGGTTCAGATCTTCCAGAAGTGCTCAGTAGTTAATAAATACCTTCCTGATTCTTAAAATTTGTACAGAACATTTGAAACAGCATTATTTCTTAATTACAAACATCTATTAAAACATAAAATTTATTTATTTTTTTTAAATACAATTTTTTCTATTATCTTTTTTTTTTGAAGACCGGCATACAGGGTTTTCTTACAAAGTGGCGTCCAACTTAGAGGGCTTGATAAGATAAGCCTGGCAGCGATTAATTAATAGAGACAGAAGAAAGATGCAAAGACGAGCTACTTCGAAAAAGAGGGCGGCAGAGGCCGAAAAAGAAGTTGACATGAGGGATAAGGAGGCAACACCCGTGGAGGATCCGGAAGTGTTACTAACCCAGGTGGAACCGAAACAACCTGCACCACCCGAGGAACAACCTGAAGTAACAACGCAAACAGGGGAAGTCAATGTCCCAGAGAAAGAGAAACCCTCACAACCAGAGGATACGACACTACAAGAGATGTTCAAGGTGATGATGGAAATGAGAAAGGACATGGATGAAAATAGTAAGAAATTGAAGGAGGACAACCAATCTTATCAATTTTATCAATTTATTTTAGTTACCCTTCTCTAACTATTAATTTAATCGCTCAAAGAACCTGTCCTTTTTATAATACTTATAATAATTTTTTCTACTGTATGCACGAATCGATAATTCCCTGAGACGGAGTCGATAATTGTTCTCAATCGATAAAAAATCGATTAGTTATTAAATTGTTTAATAAATCCATTTATTTCAATTGTATTTATCTGTTATTATTTCACAGGCTAATTTAAGGTTATTTATTAAGGCAAAGAGACTTCAAGAAAAAGAAAATATTTTTTTTTTAGTGAGGTATTGGACCAGCAAGGAAAATCATCAATCGATTGCTGACCGGAGTTAATCTGGTTAACTCCAGACTTGGTTCAGATCTTCCAGAAGTGCTCAATAGTTAGTAAATACCTTCCTGATTCTTTAAATTTGTACAGAACATTTGAAACAGCATTATTTCTTAATTACAAACATCTATTAAAACATAAAATTTATTTTTTTTTGAAAATAAAATTTTTTCTATTATCTTTTTTTGTAAAGACCGGCATACAGGGTTTTCTTACACGTTTCATTTTGATTTCATTACCAATCTGCTCTTCAAAGTTCGCTTCTGAGGTCATTATTAGGCTAGATTATCAGTTATATTTAAGCTGAATTGAGTCTCATTCACGACCTCAATCATTGCAATACCATGATGTGTGGGTTACCGATCTGTCATTTTAATTTCCATTAGACTATAATGATATTTCCATTACTACCTCTCCCATATATACAGGCACACTGGAGGAACACAAAAACATACTACAACCTTATTTAAGTCTCTTATTTATTTGAATTCTGCTAGCTCTATGGACTTCTAATTCATGTACTGTTGTCTCCAGTGGCGTAACTAGGAGCCGTTCCTAGGGGGAGGGGACATGAGACTAGCATGAGACTTAGGACAAATTAAAATGAAAAATTCATCCCATATAGTTATTTATATGCCATATTTTACAATACGCAACTGGCTTAAAAATTGGCCTACGTTAAGTTATTATGGAGTTACGCTGAACTTATTTTTAATAGCTATGGGTGAGGAGAATAATCCCCCTGAACGCTCCTACGTAGTTACGTCACTGATTGTCTCCAGAGGTTTAATGTTCTTAATATAATTTTCAATATCACATTACTTGTTAACATGATGGTGTAGGATTTACATCCCAATATGTTTATCATATGCCGTTCGAAAATTCCAATTCTTTATACGTAAATATAGCCGATCATAAATAAAACTAAACACACAGAACTGCGACTAGGCCTAAGTCGAATTCAACAAGTGACAAAGAAAGTTATGTTTAAAAAGTTTTTTTTTAACGACTGCTTCTTTGTTTTTTCTAAAACACTTTTAGAAATCTTATACAATATGTTGTTCAAACAAAGGACTCGACAGCATTCCACTGATTGGGCCGGATCTAACTTGATAACTTCTTCAAGTATTCTACGAGTATTCCGCGCTGAAGAAGAACAGTTTCTTGTTTTTAGTTGAATTAGCCGAGAAGAAAGAGCGAACGGCAAACTCACTAAACGTGCGACGGTAGAGAAAAATGTAAAGGGTACGGTATAGTGTACGTTTGGAAAGTATTAACTCGTTGGCGACAACTTTTGTGTAAACAAACTCGCCACCACATACAGTTAACTTAGTTTCAAAGTTAACAGCGGCATCTGTGAGTACACACACACACACACACACACGTGTGTAAGTCCCGGTATCACTTGTCAGAAAGTGTTCTTATCAAAGAGACTTGCTCTGTGGACCAACTTTCTTTACAACGTAAACTTACACAGACAGTTCACTTCGTTAACTAATTCAGTTTCGCCGCTCCCCCCATATTAAATAAATCGATTATCTATCAAAATCGAGTTTCACAATGGCCAATAATACGGTCAGCCACATCACAGAGTATGATTGCTTTGGGATTTTAATTCAAATCAACGAATATTGCGAAACTAATACGCAACTCGAGTTGTGGTCGACACTGTGATCAAAGCAAAACAAACGATCAGTGACACTAAACAACACAACATAGACGAGCGCGGTCGCTTCTTTTTCATTAACACAGAAGCGAAATTACCACTATGAAATGGAGTTTAATTATCACGATTATCTTGCTGATTTGCCGAAACGAACAGACTTCTCTGAATCCGACAGTAGTACGTCCGATTATCAATTTCACCGGCTCTATACTATAAATCCATAATTTTGGACAATTGAAATAACGCACCTGGACAGCATGCAAAAACTAAACACTTGCGGATAGAATTGCACTGTAAAGGATATGTGTGCAAACAATGTAATATTACACCAAATAGAGATATCAACTTGCTTGTCATCAGGAAATATCAAATTTATACGTGTATATAATTTCACGTTTATCAATATTGTTATTAATGTATGGCACATATTTACTTAAATTACACATGTGCGTCTCCGGGTGTGCGTGTGTACGACTAATTTGGGCCGAATCCGTGTACAATTCTAAAGTGTTCCTATCAGCACGGTAAATGTCATGAACTCTAAAATAACATTTGCAGAAAAGTTAATATTCAAATGGGGTTTTATCAGATACACACCTTTTTGTAACCATATATGCCATACATATATGTACATCGTAACGCCATTTTCGACTATATATGTACCACGTTATTCACACAGCACATACGCTGACATGCTTACTACACAATCGATCGGATTTGAAAAACGGTCTGCGTTATAAATATTAACAGATTTTCACTTAAACGTTTGCAAATAGAATGTTTACAAGCAAAACGTACATTAAAAAAACAAAACAGTTTACACTACAGGAAACCAACAGGCTCATGGGAAACCTATTTACCCTATTGGTTTCCATCTAAACAAATAAGACGAAAAATAATGAGTTGGCGTATTAGCGTTATAAAGTATTCCTTTAAAAAGATACTTACTTAAAAATTATTAACGTCTAAAGTTTTAAAAAAAATTAGATTTTGTTATTTTGTACTATGATAACCGACAATCGTTTCGTAATGCCACGAGTATGATTTTCATCATAAGTAATGTACATTAGAAACAATATTTATAATTGTCAAAAACACTTCCAAACGTATTAGGGAATTAATTTTGTTCCATATAATTTTCTTCTTTTATTTAGTTTTAGAACTTACTTGGCACTTTTTTCTGGAGAGTTTTTTATTATTGTGAGTTTAAATTTCTCCCCAGCGGCTTGTACCGTAGTAAATACGTATAGGTAGTAACAGGATGAATGTTGTGTTATTTAGACCACTTTGGTGTAGTTAGAAAGAAGATATATTCACTGGCAGTCACTGTTTGTTTTCTTTCTTGTGTGTATTTTCGAATGGCCATAAACACGCGAACCAGTAAAACGTAGTTACCAGCTGATAAGAAAATGGTTTTAAAATTATTCTCCACGTAGACGCTTTACACAAACAAGCAGTACACATCACTTATTTAAACGTTTCTCTGTCTCCCTATTTATTTATTTCATTCCAATGCCCTCACCGTCTCAGTTCATGATTTAATTATCTTAAACTTTAATCCTTCATCATCTCTATAAATCTAGAAGACTTTTCCGTAACGACCCCTATCTGACTCCATATTAATGTCTTACTTAAAGCTGGGTTCCTTATAATACATGAAGAATATTATTAACAAACATTTTTGACATATGAGTACTCTTTCGTAGTATAAGTAATCTATGACACTATCATTACTATCAATTAGATTAATAATTCGTAATAATAATTAAAATAAAGCTTAACTTATTTTAAATATGATAAGATTTTTTTGTTCTAGTTACGTAGGTGTGAATAAATGTCATAACTCTAAATATTTACTCATTACAGTGTCAATAGTTGTTTTTAATACCTATAAATTAGACAGAAACACTGTAATAAAAAGGGTGTTAATTTATAATAAATAGTACCTCAAACGTTTACGCAATTCGTGTAACGCGTCAGGGACATTTGGTTTTCAGTTTGGATTAGGAATTCCTTTCATAAAAAAAGATAAATTACAAAAACATAGCAAAGGGTTCATCAGCTTGAATACGAGGTATAATGTTGTAGAACAATCCATCGCGTACAAAACGAAGACACTTTTGTGAAACAACCAGTAGTAATAAGGTGACAATCAGGAGACATTTTACTGGATCTAACTATGAATCTAATATGTCTAATACTGGATTAATCACGACATAATCAATTTTTTGTTTCTGATATTCTCCCAGAGTATTTTATATTGCGTCTTATGACCACAGAAGTTAACATTATTCTTCAGCTCGTTGTCAGAGCAATAGAGAACATTGATGCCAATTCTTCCGTTTAAATCGCCAAAGATAAAGTTGTTTGGAGAAATTAGATTACTTACTCTTGGGAGAAATCAAAAAATGTTCTTATGTTTGCGGTTTACAATTTTCAAACGCATATACACTAAGGACAGAACATGAGTATACGCTCTGACATAGACTAATGGTAGAGGATCGATTATTCGAGATCACTGTGATTAGCTATAGCAACATCCTTCTTTGCTCTCGATTCTTTTGGTACGCCGCTATATAGTAAGACTTATTCCTCATAAACTGTTATTGTTTCCTTTTCTTTTTGATTACAATATTGTACACATATCAGTCTTATTTCCAAAGTACTTGTAAGATCTTGTTGTTATTTGATCTCGTATTCCATGTGATAATCGCCAAGGTATTATTCTTATTTCAGTTTCATTTTTAATCTGTTTTACAAAGCTTAATAAATTAATTAAATATAATAAAAAATGACTACGATTACTTTTTCATGTAGCACGTGGAGTAAAATAATATATTAACTAGAAATATCAGCGAAAAAAGACAAAAACTTCGGTTTTGAATGTAGAAACCTAGTGGGGATTAAAATTGATTTATAGATAACTATATTTTAGAGCAAGTAAGCCATTTTAAATATTAGCGGAGTGACGTTAGATATAAAGTTGATAATGAAATAAAGAGTAGAATTAACCAGTTTTAGGAATAGTTGTTGTGTAATAGGAGTTGTTGTTGCGTAATTTCATAAATTAAACAACAAACCATATGCCGGGGGTAAAATTACGTATGACAATTGCTATTACAGAAGTGACATACTGTCAGTGAAATGTTGGTAATGTCGAGGGGTGCTCATAGTAAAATTGAAAGTGCCAAAACGAGATTCCTTTAGAATATTATTAACTGTAACCTCCAAGACAGACGAATAAAACAAAATATACAAGAAGTTGGAGTGGACTCCGTATAATCATTTCAGTTTATGAAAGATGATACCAGCACTTGCAAACGTTGGCGGAGAATAAACTGAGTAAAACAGTTACCCCGTATAGACCTATGGAAAACGATATGTGCGGAGTTGTGGAAATGACATGGGTACCAGAAAAGTTTTAATGACCTATGGCTACCAGTGTTGAAAAAGAAGAAGAAGATTTAAAAATAACTTTTTCGGTGCCTACACATGTTATGGTTCTAGACTACATAGACACGCCACGCTGTAGGCTATATACACAAGTATTATTTAGCATACGTATAAGTGTTATGCTAGAACGAAATTAATGTATCAATAGGGCTGGCAATAAAAAAGAAAATATGTAAGAATTTTGTTTACAGTCACGTTTTTATAATTCTTTGTGTTGAATTCTGTCTGTACTTCTACACACAAAAAAACAGAAACCGCGTGACTGATATCGCATTCAGTAAGCCATATGATTTAAGTAGACCATACCACAAATATTGATGTCCTAGTTTGTAATAAGTGAATTCGTTAGTTACGAAATGATAGTACACAGACTGTTAACCATAACTCTGAAAGTTTACAGAAAATATTTACTTTCTGTTTTGCATGACATATGTAAAATATCGGTATGGAGAACCATACATGACTTCCATGTTCTAAGATTTATAATTTAAATCATTTTCGAAATGAAATATTTCTATAGAAACTACTTCTTTCTACTTACTGCTTCAGCCTTAACCACAGTACTGTTGTCACTAACGTCACCTCACGTTATCGCACTCGATTTTCACTGATGATGGAAGTCGAAGGCACTGCCGAAACGTCTGGTTTTGCAGAAAACATTGGACTACGGCCAAACAGCCCGGGAAGGAATTTTAACAACAAAATACTTCTTTGTTGCCGATAACGTAGTACACATATAAATAACCGTCTAGAAATGCTTATTAAAAAACACCAAACAGTATGGGTAGCAATCAGCCATAGGGCTAGGCGATCAATGGACGCAGTTTAACGAGTTACCTTCGGGAGTAGCAACATTCCGTAGCCCGTGAGATAGCCAGCGTGCTATTTATTCTACTGGGGATATTTTGAGAGTAAGGTGTATAATGATCCACACCCATGAAACATCGAAATACTCAAAGTTGATATAATTTCTGTTCACATGTTACACCGTGTAATGGAAAACGTAAAAACTCGAATTCAAAAGTGTGTGAGTTGAAATTGTCGCCACATTCGGGGCGTAGTGTTCAGAAAGTTGTAGTTTCTGCGTCTAGTTAAATGCTACTATGTATACTTTCAGGTTAGTGTAAATGTTTATTTTACAATCCATAAATAAAAAAACAACTAAATTTTTTTTTATTTTGTTAAAGTAAAATGAAATGTTTCCATAGAAACTACTTCTTTGTTGTCATTAACGTATTGCACATATAAAACGTATAAAACTTATTTTCTCTATCATCAAGTAACATTTTAATTTATAAAAAATTACCCCCTCCCCCTCAACTACCCTTTTCATTTATAGATATTTCATCTACCTTTCTACAGTGGATTATTATGACCTTCTTTTCAGGATACTTTATTTATCAAAATTAAGCACTTTACTCTTGTTAAAACGTAAAACGTTACTGGTAAACTACCCCTTTCCCTTAACCGATCTTCACCAAAATCAACAGGCCTTGAGTCCTCTACAATACATGACTGCATGCAAAAAATGATTTGATTCAGTTTGAATTTGCGGCTGTTATCGTTTGCCATAGAAAAAAATTCTACACACACACACACACACACACACACACACACACACACACACACACACACACACACACACAGACACTTTTCGAAAATGACTTTTTTCATGTTTTGATGGCAGTACAATCACAATCTGCCGTTATCTCGAACACGATTTTTTTCGCCATGACCATACTTCCATTTCCTTATGGAACATGGAAGTAAAATGTCGTACGTATATGGTCCCAAAAGATCTCGTTAATAAGTGGCCATTCGTGATTCATAGCATTAATGCAAATGAATTATTTCATTTACATTCGATGGTAGCAAATTTTTATAATAACTACAAATTATTCTGTAGCCGTTTTATTGAGTATTTTTGGTGATTACTTGTTGTTTATTTTATAGATTACGCCAAATAAAGTAAACACGATATTTGTTATGCACTATTTCCGACTATGGACCACTAATTATTAGATTAAATTTTGAACAACATACTTCATATGTTCAAAGAGAATATCACGTTACACGTCATCGCATCACACAACACAACATACACAACAACGACCTGATAACCATTTCAAACAAGAGCGCTTGTTCTGCAACCCGAACTGGCAGCATTTCATCTCTGATGAATCTTGTAAAAAAAGACAATCACGTAAAAGGTAAAATTTAATTTAAAATTTTATCATAAATTTAGGGTTATGGAGTTTAAAATGGTGCATTAAGTATTGTATATAATTCTCTGTCACAAGATCTAAGGCTAGAATACTTGTGTTGAAAACGATTATGAGCACGATATTAAAGGTCTCTTCAAAGCGTCAGTTCAATTCTAACCCACCATCATACACAGGATTTCTAAGACTTACAAACACATTTTTGCACCGCTGTTATATAAAAGGTTAGCTTGAGGATACGTTAGAAGACAATCTACACTTCGGATTCTCCATAAATGTTTAAGTGTAGATTCTGTAGACCTATGTAGTTGACATTTTTCCTGGAGAACAACCAATAAAAAAACGTATTTCTCCGGAAACGTATCCTTTCAACAAAGGGTAATACGATTCTGCTCTATTTAGTAAATTGTAGAGTCAGTTGAAGCTACCTTTACGCTGACACGCTGTCAGCACATTTATAACGAATACTGCAATTGAACGAAAACACAACGTTTTTCCAGTGCCTTACTTTTCCAAGTCACAATCATTTGAGGTTATTTTAGGTATTATGTCACGGTGTCCTTGGTTGGGTTATATGAAAATAATTCTGTGTGGTTCACAAGAGTTACAGTGCTCCCTGAACAGTTGCAGTATATAGCGGGCGACTGTATTTATTTAGCACTTTTAGCGCGACTGGACAGTGCACTATATTTTTGAGCAAGACATAGAAGTATTTTTTGTGAGCTTCTAGACCTGATTGTACATTGTGATTATTATTATTACTGGTTATATGTAGTGTGAATTGGGTAATAAAATAACAAGGAAACTATTTAAATGCGAGTGTAATATTATCACAAATGTGGTAATAAAATTTGTAAGTAGACCTATCCATTTCTATGTTGTTCAATTTTCAAAAATTAAAAAATGCAATTCTCGCATCACCACTAGGATATCTTTGAATAAATTAATAATTTAATGCTGTTTAAATAACCGCAAATTACTTATACACTGTGTTTTATACATGCATATACTGAAACAAGCAAATACGTATAGAAACGAATCCTTTGAAGAGGTTTCAGTACTCTGCAAAGTTCATTAAGAGTAAATGTGATACTATTATACGTAAACAAAGAAGGTTAAACTTACATCTGAAACAAGGTTAATGAGGAAAACGCTCCACGTAAATAATTACGAATTTCTTAATAACAGTCCTATTTCACCCTTCGCTACAAGTCTAATTATTTACTTGTATTATTCTTTAATTTTGTTGTAACTTTTACTCATGCTAGAGCTACGTCATATTAAAAAAACAACTATTAATCATGTTCTTGCAGTTAGTGTTTGTGTTTGTGTTTGTACTAAGTGAGTGAGTGAGTGAGGAAGTGTATGTGCGTGAGAGAGAGAGAGAGTGTGTGTGTGTGTGTGTGAGAGAGAGTCAGAGAGAGATATAGACAGCTAGCAACTGAGAGAAACAAAGACAGAAAGAAAGGGACAGCACTAGGACATAAAAAATGAACACATTTTCTATAAAAATATATGGTACTCATTTCATTCCTAATAACCAAAACAAATAAGATACACAGGATATTTTCTATAAGGTTAACGAACAAGGTTTTGGATTAAAAATTAATAATGTTGATTCATTAAGTGACAGTGACATTAAAAGTTAATAATGTATTTTGCGGATGGTACTGCGAGAGAAAATAAGACCTGAATAAACAGTTACACATAATATTCTAATTATTTTTTATTAACGATTTTTATTAATGATTATGTTTTAAAAATAAACATAGAAAAATATTGATCTAAATCCAGAATAGAAATGATATTGTAAATGTATTACTGAATGGTGGAGAGAGAGAAGTTGGAAAGATCACTTACATTAAACAATAAAATTACATATGATGGGAGGAGAAAGACAGACATTTTGACAAGCCGAAAGTTCCAACCAGTTACTGACTGCTAAAGATATAAATAAACTTGAAAACAAGAAAAACGTCCCTAACGGTTAATATATGGAGCTAAACAGTTTACGGCTGTGAGGCCTGGCCAATAAGGGCAAAAGAAACAACTTTAAACCGTTTGAAATGCGGTGCGTTAAGAAGTTTCTAAAAATACAATGAACAAAGAAAAAACTGATAGAGCAGAATGAACGAGCTTTGGAAATAATGGTAGAAAAGAGAAGTATGTGTAGAACTATAATGAGAAGCCGAGGCATGTTGACTGGACTCTGGTTAAGGCAAACAGTACTAATAACGTTGGCGATGGAGGATGCAGTGAATGGAATAAACTGCATGGTTAGGAAGACATAGGAGTACCTGAAGCAGATTGTTGCGGATGTGAAAAGTTCGTTCATTCGGAAATCAGGAGATTGGTCCAGTAGAGGAAAAGCTAGAGAACCGCATCATCCAGTCAGGTGACTTATGGCAGAGATAGGCACAGACTGTAAAGCTACACAACGTCCCAGAATTATCAGTTTTTTAAATTAAATTAATTTTACTACCGTCAGTAGCTAACACATAGTTTAAACCGTCAGTGTATAAATTATACTTACTATTAAGAAGAAGAATATTTTGCGTTACGACAAAATTCATAAGCTTTATCGTTCAAGTATTTTATTTCAAACTCGTATGTATTCAGAAACTTTACAAATTTGTAAAGTTTTCATATAAGCTCGTACTATCAAAATTAGCAGATACAACTATAAGCAATGAGATAATTGTTTAGCTTTTATTTTTCTAGCACAATTGTTACTATAAAATCACCTCCTATCCATTTGATTATTTTCCATTGTCCGAATCAATCGAGGGTAGAGAAAAATTGCAACGGAGAATAGACTCATTCAATTGAAACCCACTTCTGAATCGTAAAGAGCAGTACTCAAGCGGTAGGGTAGTAATTAAACTCTTTGAAACGAAACAGAGTGGCTATTTGCAAGCAAAGTTAAACATTTGTTCAGTAGTTAACTCGATTCATAACGAAACAGAAGACTAATAATTTGGCACACTTACAAACTGGTCATGAATAGTAACTAACTACTGTACGGAATGTTAAAAGCCATACCGCGATCTCATTTTCGGGTGGGTGTACTATCCAAGTACTGCATTACTTGCAGCGTTTGCAATGTTCAAACGACTAATCTTTTCTGACTTTCAACAATAGTGTTTTTAATTTTTATAAAAACATTTTTTTGAAAAAAGTAATTCGCAGAAAATCAGTATAAATCATTTTATTTTTATTTAAAGTGAAATTAAATATTCTTAAAATAGCTTAAGCAATTAAATATTAATGCCTTACTAAAAGTTAAATAGACATTTGTAATTTTACTTACCATTGTAGTAATAACGAACTGTATAGATTTTGTCCTCGATTATATAACAGAATGCTGTAGGTGTTGTAACATAACCAAATATGGCAGTTACATAAAACGAGCTTAAAGGACGGCAAGTAAGAGAAAAATGTGAATGTAAATCTAGATAAGTAAATCCATGTATATAAAGAGTGTATCTACAAATGTGTTAATATGAAAATCCAACTATGAATAAGATAATATCAACCTAGTGACATCAACTACGAAACATAAGAAAGAAAATGACATGAGCCAAAACAAAATACCAGTAACTAGACCCAATAGGATCCAAAAGTGAGGGGAAACGACGAAATAAGAATTAACAAACTCCAAAAGTGAGGGGAAACAACGAAATAAGGATTAACAAACTCAAACAGCGAGAGGAACAATTAAGGAATAATGACTACGATGAAAATAACGAGGAAGAAGAAAGAAGAAGGACAAGAAAGCTGACTCAGAAGAGAGAAGAAGATGAATAAATCATACCAGTAATCAATATAAAACCACGTGTACCAAAGACAATATAAGTGACAAGTGAAATGATGATTATAAAATGTGAGGATGAAAACCAGTGTTTAGCATTTAAGGAAACACAGACAATAACAGTGCGTACTTAATAGATGTGAAACATGTGAATAACTAACTATCTCTACTGATAAAACCACACAAACAATTATAGTGATGAAGTTTATAAGTATATGAAAATATGTTAATTCCATGATGAAAACAACAAGATGTTAAATAAGTCAAATAGACACGAACAATGAGTGTGACGCATTTAATAAAGTTGTGATCAACACAGAAAATCATAAGACCACCAGAATAAAACAAAATAGAACAATATAATTATGTTTTTTTTTGGTAAAGAACTGACAACAAATAAAAAACCCTTGTATCAAACAAAATGGACTGAATTGAATTCAACCTATGACTAGAAAAATATAATAAATAATACAATAAGATACGTGTTAGTGTTTAAGAAGGAATGTATAAACATGTGTAACAAAATAAGTAAAATATTATTGTGGAATACCATGCTGATACCATGTAAGTAGTAGAGACATACTGCATTAAAACAGATGGTACATTGTTACATAACCCATAGAGAAGGTACCTGTTAAACAGAAAACCAAAAATATCAATGAAAATAAATGATTATCAACAATGATATCAATTAAGGAATTGTTATAAATAACAATACATCCTAATAGACAATGCATTATAATGCAACCATGTAAATAAAACCAATCAAATGCAATGGCAAAGAGCTATAGCAAAGATGCAACAAATATGCCAATTCAATTAGGCAAAGTGCAATAACAAAACCAATACTAAAGTGAATAACAATATTACCAGTAGTAAGACCAATATCTGGTAATGTTTTGAGAACAGATCTTTAACATAATAACAACAGTATTATAAACAGAATGTTGTAAACTAACTAACCATGTAAATACAATCAGATGTAAGATGGACCACTGTATGGCCCATTAGTTAAGGAAAATAGTGTATTAAAACTTAAACACAGATTGTTAACAATATTACCAGTAGTTAGAGGGAAAATCAATACAACTTTGAGAACAGATTAGAACAATAAAAACAGTCAGTATATATGCAAATAATTAGACACCAACTGACCATAGTGACAGAAATCAGATGTAAACCAACCATGTTAAGTAAGTTACTTAGGAAAAATATGACATATAAAATTGTCTAAGAGTAAATGAGAACATTACCAAAAGTAGGAGTAATGTCTAATACCAATATAGAAACACAAACAAAATGTAACAATAACAGTTTAATTATTGTTTTTATGAAAAATAAATGACCACTATGATGAGACACAATAGGAACAAACCCATTATTAAAGAATTGAAGGGTTCTAAACTAGCTAGAAGCTGACCACTATTTGTAATGCATTAAGTACAATATATGTACACTAATGACATTTAATACATAATATAATTTACATAGAAAAGAAAAAAATTATATTGACAATTGTATGAGACAGGTAGAAGAGGAATAAGACAGTATGTATATTATATTTAATACAATCATGTAAAGATATTTTAGTGTGAAATCATGCAAATAATCGTTTTAGTGTTATTAGATTGTAAGATTACTTGTATTAAATAAGGGAAATTCATTTTAAATACATTTATATAAAAACCAAGATGGACGCCTAATGACGCTATAATGAGCTATTGTTAAGGGAATAATTATTTCCAAATAACAAATCAAACCAAGTGAGAAATGG
This sequence comes from Magicicada septendecula, assembly GCA_034769895.1. Lineage (NCBI taxonomy): Eukaryota > Metazoa > Arthropoda > Insecta > Hemiptera > Cicadidae > Magicicada > Magicicada septendecula. The sequence continues at coordinate 265,644,131 of CM068371.1, forward strand.
ACTCCAAGTGTTTATTTAGAAAGTGTTTTTATTAAAAATAATTAAATCTGGTGTCAAAAACTTATAAAAATAAGAAACACCCAAGATAATTAATAAAAACGTTATTTTAAGAGAAGCAATGTAAATAAAATAATGTTGTTTAGACTTAAATTAAAGAAGAAAATGTCTACAATTCAATGACATAACTCATGTAACGATAGGACGTTCAATAAGGAAGTTATTGTAATTATTAACTTTTCAATTATTTTTTACACTAGTGCTTACGTCACATAAACCCGAACCCAAAGTCAAAATTTGGTAAAACACCAAATATTTTAATAAAACAAAGGCTTTTGGGGTGAAGACTATAGTGATTACAGCCAATCAAATCAACGCATTTTGTCAGACTCGAACGAGACGCTCCGGCAAAATGTAACAGTCTACGAACAGCTTTCAGACGGAGTGGTCACGCAACTCTACACCATGAAAAAGTATTATTTTCAAATTTGTGCGCGTCCATTGACCATAAGTTGATAAACATACGTAACCTTGACACAACAAAAATACTTCCGAGTGATATGTGCGGTATTACCGAACTATATAAGTACGATAGTGTATAGTCCCGGTCGTACTCGCGTGTGTTGTGATAAATAAACAGGGAGTACAATATTTTATTTAAATAACTTTGATTTAAAAAATAATATTTTTGAAATAGACATTTTGATACTACGCGAGTCATTACTAGCGCAGCATCAAACTTATAATGGAATTATTAGAACTCCAAGAAATGTCAATTTATACTTATTAAAATATTAGATAAATATTTTAATTAATTTTCATAATTATAAAAAGTATGTTTGAAGTAATTGTCATTAATTACAAGAGTTAACATTTAGTCACTTTTTTGACTAAACTTGTTTTGATTATTTCGATGTTTTGAAATAAATAACATTAACTTTCGTACAAAAGTATAAAAGCAATTCTAATAGTAACATGTTAAAATGTTATTAATAATGTGTTTAGAAAATATAAATTAAGAAATGTTAACCGTTAAGAAATCATTTACCATAATAACATTACCTGTGATAGCTAACCTCAAAATGGTAGCGGTAGCTTATTAATTTAACTGTTGCATCTGTTCTCAAATAATTTCCAAACCAAATAGAAATCATCCCAAGAGTTTTTTTTTGTATTTTATTAATTTTTTCTCTTGAAAATATATATTTACCAAACTAATTGTTGAAAACAAAATGATACATTGAAACTGTACAAGCCACGAGCTTGACGCCTGTTATAGAGTTTTATAAGGTGCGTGCGCATCCAAGCGTACGATAATAACATACTTACCATACATATGGTATTAATTTTCATTGTTTGATGTTTATTCGTTATTTTTTAACCATTGTTCAATTTTCTTAACTCTATTAATATTACATCTTGACACTGATATCATGTATCCTCAAAGAACCTAACAACCTGATAATACATTGACAAGAAAACATAACCTATTAAGTTCAAATTATTGTACCAAAGACAGGACTACCAGCATTGAGCCTGGACAGAGTTTTATGTTAAAATTAATCAATTGTAATTATTATTTAAAGGGTTATTAGCCCAAATGATTGTTAATTGTTTTTGAAATTTGCCATTTTAAAATTGTTAATAAACCTTCACTTATTTACCTATGAACAAGAGTATCATTTCAAATATAAATTATATTATTTCTTGTAAATCAGTTCTACCAAAGGTGGCGGAAGAATTCAAACAGAGAGTAATTTAAAGTATTACCTATATGTGCTAATTCATTCATATTGTGTGTACTAACTGTTTTGAATATTCAAATTATTATATTTGTGTACATTTTAAGTGTACGTATTTCAGCTACAACCGTCACAGAACAGGACTGAAACAGGTACTTGTGGTAAGTGAGGGAGGCATACAACAAAAAGTGCGCGAAACCTATTTAAATCAAAAGAGTGAATTATTCACAGACACTTATACAGATTATACAATCACACTAATAACTCCTAATAATTATAATTGGAGCAGTTTTTATAAAAACAACATAATAGCAGATACCGGAGCGTATCTGCAAGCACACTACACATCACTATATATAAAGATTATACCATTGAATCAACATCATCTATAATATTACATAACAGTGTAAAGAACGTTTGTTAACTTATTCGGTACCATCCAATATCGTGCTAATAGTTGCACACAGACAAAGTTGTATTTAATTTTCTTCAGAGAACTCATAAATATTTTTGATAGTTTGAATATAATCTGTAAACTTTTGTATGTTAAACTGACTGTTACGCATTGCTACAGATTTTGCTTCTTCAATATGTTTACATGCGAAAAAATAAGATCTCCTTTCTACACTGTTATAAAATATGCAACTCTTTCAATTTTCAAAAGTTTACTTTTACGTAAATACTATTTTCTTAGAACAACCTATTGAGAGAGCGTTTTTTCGTAGACGGAAGTTAATATTTACCAAGAAATCGGCAATATAATGATAAGCAAACTAGACTTTCGGTTACTAGGACTTAACAGCGGTCTATATCCGAGACATAAATTTTAAAGAATTCATAGAAAATTAAATATTTTATACTTCAACCTCTACCGACACAAATTAACATCTCTGCGAAATGTAAGTAAAAATGTACCTCATTATTGTGCTAATAGTTTATAAAATTGAATAAGTATTTTACACAGAAATTGTAAGTGTAAATCTACTATAAGCTTTTACACTTTTGTGAAAGGTTAAACCTGAAACAAATATAGTTATCTTCTTCACGTCTGTCCGTCTACATGGAAAAGAAATGAAAATAAAAATCACATTTTCGTAGACACACTAACTAAATAGAAAAGTATTTCTGAATTCGAAATTGCAAATCGTAGGCCTACAACTTCACTTAAGGCACTGCATGAATCACTTATATATTAAAATTTAGATTAACATTAGTGAATAAATTAGATTTACTCGTACATAGTAAGTTGCTAACACAAAGTCATGTTGATAGTACGTTGGAATGTTTAATTTAATGCAGAACCAATAAACTTTACTAGGAATCAAAGAGTACATTCAGGTTATTTCTCAATCGGCAAACCATAGTTGCAATGTGTTTTTAATTATATACAAGTATATATTTAATCACTTTCTGCTACAGTTCGTTTTTTGATATATATAAAATATTTAAAATTTATATTTAATTTACCTCAAGATGTTATTTTTCCTTTATTTGGAACATGTTTCGAGAACTCCCGTGTTCTCATCCTCAGCCTTCGTGATCTTGCGTCTGGTGAAGTATTTGTGTGTTGGCTGGATGTTATCCTGGTTTCTTGTTGGTCTCTGGTATTTTAAAGTGGTATTATTGTGTGTGATTGTGGTGTACGTATTAGTATTTTGTGTATTTTCGATGTTGAGTGCTTGGAATATTGTGTCATGTTTTGTATTGATTTGTGTTTGTTCAGGTATTAGTTTGTTTTGTGTTTTATGTTTGTATATTTACAAATATAAATATCAATATGGAAAAATTTACATGGATATCTGCTCGCGCATGCAAATTCACTCTATGTATCGCTGGAGTGCGCATTTCTAAAGGTAGTAATAAGAAATTATTCTACTTAAAATTCTATAAAATGTATGTTGACACTTCCTTTGTATTTCTTAAACTTCTGTTTTCAAACTCATTTTTCTACATATAACATTTCAACATTTACTAAGAAAATTTTAGTATTAGGGGCAGACATCATTTGAAAATATTTAATATAAAACTTTTTTAAATAATCAACTGTCAATCGCCACAGAAAAAAACATGTTTGAATATCGAAATATTCGGAGCGCACGGTCGAGCACATCAATAATCGATGGCACCAGGGCTGGTTTAATTAAACACAGTGATACTCGCTCTGTGTGTGTGTGCGTGGACTCTGTAGGGCAAATATTCGCAGCATGTAGACACAATAGTATTAGGCGACCAACCACCTTTCTAGGCATATGAAACATAAACGGGGACTACCCCAAGTTTGCATTCTACGCATTCCTCCGGTCCTGTCCTCTGACCTGGTCTGACCTTAAATATCTCAGGCATTCATAAACACTGTTTACCCGTGCTTTTAATTATACGCAAGTTGATAAAATTATTCCGTTAGCAATTTCTATTGAAATGGAACTTCATGTGGAGTAAATATGTACCCTCGTTTATGTGAAGCGAAAGTAATTAATTCCCTGCTCGACTATTCAAATTTTGTGAAATTCAATGTGTTTGAATTTATTATTAGAATAGACATCATGGCAGTACACAGTTGTCACACAATTCGTCCTTCCTGTCCACAAATGATTAAACCATTATAGAAACTGTTACTTTCTTTAGTTTGGTTTCTCTGGACGAATGATCACCATTAAAAGTGGCGTATTTGGAGCTTTGATATCTGTAATAACCGTACTCTCGGAATAAGTGACAAGTATCAGAAATTTTCAGATCTTCCATAATACAATTCAAATGTAAATATTACAGTATTGTATTTTTTAGACTGGGACTGATTTGACTAACAGACTGTTGCAGCCGTAATAACAGTTGCTCTGCGTACGTTATGATTCCCTCTTCCCGTTTCTTGTATAGGAGAGATTAGCACTTAACACTTCTCAATAACTTCATTTGAGCATCCTGAACATTCTGTTCCTGCTTCTTCCCGATGACACAGTATGTATGTTGGGGCAGCCAGTCTTTTATATAAAGTCATAAAGATGTCCGCTATCGCTGTGTTCTGCTTATATATATATATTATAAATTGTGTATATTCTGCAATTATACAAATTGTACCCCAGATCCATCTGAACCTTAACAATTTCTGATCCCTAACTCTGCGACATCAAATTGCATACTGCACCCAAACAGTTAAAATCACAAACCTGTTCTACTATGGTTTTATCGCCGACAATTAAATTTGTAGCTTACTACCGTCCAGAAATACCTCAGCTTTCCGTGTTTCAGTTCTAGAACATTTCACTTATTTTGTTTTATGTTTATTTATCGTCATGCCGCATTTAACTTTTAGAATCGTGCTCATTTGGTGAAGTGCAATCTGTAGTTCTTATTCACTGTTTCCTAAAAGTGCAGTGTCATCTGCAAAACGAATTCTCCCCCTACGTCATTGTAAAACATCGCATAGCTCCCAGAATAGTTTTGACCTGTGTAATTTTTCTTGGTCTCTAGTTCTGTAGCAATACTGACCTTGTTTTCTTCAAATATCTTTGCTAATTCTGCTTCATTATTAGCGATCCCCCTGACATTCGAAGTAGGTAATAGCAAATTGACCTTACATAATTTATCTTTGTCCTTTCTTGTTAGCCTAAGTAGTTTATTCATATTTCAGGTCCGAGATCGGAGACTCTTACGAGTCCTGTAAGTAATATTAACCTTTTACATAAGCAGATTACTGGCCTGCTGTACAATGCCCGACCTGGAGGACTAAGACTTTTTAAATCAAAGTTCTCTTCTCCTAGATACGGCTGTTTTAAGCATAGTTTAGATCCCGACTATTTCTTGGTTTTATATTGGAGTATCCATCTTATATTCTTTGGAAATCCACTGCCCTTCCATACAAGGCAGTATGGAATACTAAGAAAAAGAAGTGAGAAACAAAGAGAAAGACACCGTAACACTGGAATAGACTAACAGCGTCAGGGTATAAAACAAGAGTGGTCAAGAGCGACAAAGCAGGAAAGATTAAAGAAAGGGGTCTCACCCAATATAAGTCGAAGCAACGTGAGAATCCAGCGTCGAGCTTCTAAAGCACGCTGTGGATTCCTGATTATACCTGATACTTACCGGATTTTAAGGAAGAATAAAATACTGTAAAGCAATAGATACACTTCTATTTTAATAATTTACACCTTAGGGGAAGAAGGTAAGCAAATTTCTCTACGTATTATAAAAAGGAAATTTAAGATATGATTATAAGTGTGGGTAAAAACTATCTGGAACTGGCTTATAAATATTCAAATTAATATGTCTGTGTCGTAGAGAGTAATCACTAATTTAATCTTGAAAATAATATTACTGTGCTATTGCTATTGTAAATTGCATTATTTCAGTAAAAGTTCCACAAATTACTAATTCATAATAATTACATCATTATTAATGTGTTGTTAAATAAATGAAAATGTTTTCAAAAATTCAAATAACATCTCGAAAAACAACTTTGTAGTACTTTTTTTGTTAAATGCAGTTTTTTATGTGTAATTCATTGCGTAGATAGTAACTTTCTTTTTTCCTATAAATACTTATTTCATGATTATTGCTTGATTTATCAGCAATTGTTAGTTAACGTGAAATTTTTTGGAAATGTAATGAACCTGTATGTAAATAAGATTGCTTAAATAAAGTGAAACTACATTACAGTTCAATGATACCACAATTAAAAATAATAACAATATAATAATTATTATTAACTTTTTTTGGTATTATTTTCCTGGGTTCCACATCTCCCATTACAGGTATAATAACCTTCCTCATTATAATTGTCAACATTAAACATTTTCGTTATTTTTACTGTTATTGCCATTCTTAGATTATGTCCGATACCTAGCCTTCGGGTGAGAGTTGTGAGAGGTTACCACGAGAAACCTGAACTTGAGCTTAGGAACATTTCCTATATCATCGAGCTAAAGATGATCTTGCGGCATCAACTGATTTACCCAAAATTAGCAATGAATTATACCGCAGCACATATCATTAGGTGAAACGAACTGTTTCAGTTGTAAACTAAAAACAAAGCTTTCAAGAAACTGTAAGACTTTACGTTTTCGCTTTAAAATTGTCTGAATTCTAACACACGTGTATGCAATGACGATGTCTTATATTTTCTTTAAGTTTACGAAGAGTGCAGAAAATGTAAATTATAATAACCTAATTGTTACAGAACACATATAATGTTGATATTACTTCTTATATTAACATATTATTACATTCATATTTGCTCATTTTTCTTGTATATAGGCCTATATTGTTTATATTATTATTATTAATAATGAAACTTTTGTTCAAGAATATATATTTTTATTATTTTGTGAATATTACAGTATTTTAGTGGTATTTAACTATCATTATCAGATATATAAATTAATAAATTTTAGTTTAAAAATCACTGTTCAAAACAGCTGTTTCATATGTAAACTAAATTTGAAATTTCTATATATATGTAAAAATATATTATATCATTAACTGTAAAATATAACAAAAATATTTATTATTTTATTAAATTAGTAAATTTGAAAATATTATAATTTTTTGTATTAATCTGAATGTGTTCTGGTATTAATTTATTACTTGTTTTATGTTTTAATATTTCTTAAGTTTCTATAAGGTCATTTTTGGACCTTTGGAAATGTGTTTTAACAAAGTTATATTATTTAAATTTTGAAACAAACGTTTTTGATTGAGCGTGTAGCTAAATTTATATGTATGTATGTATGTATGTATATTATATATATTTTGCAACAGTATGTCTGCGTACGTTACTGTGCATTGTCGCAGTTAGTTAAAAACAACTGCTAAATTATAATAAATAACTAATATTGTCAGTATTTTTAAAAAAATGCGTATTGAAAGCTGTAACAGAGAAGGGGTACACCGAACGTAGGTGGGTACATGCAGATCACGCCACACACAGCTAGGTTTGTGTACAAGTGTATTTTATGTGTGTGAGTGTAAGCAAGTTGAAACCGGCATAGGTCACCAGTGAATAAATGTGAATTAAATAAGTAATTTATTTAAATTGTGGTAAGTGCACATACGATATGGTAAAACAAATTATGCCACTTAATTAATAGGCCTGATATAAAGACGGGAACATGTGCAAAATCGTGTGCGAAACAAATAATACATATTAATGCAGTGTAAATAAAAGTGAATAGAACCAAGAACAATTAAAGTATAGAAAAACTGTTAACATACAATTATACATGAAAAAATTACCGATCATATTAACATCGATTGATAAACAAAAGACTTCGCATGTTGCGATTAAAATTAAAATAAGTACGAAAAATAATCGAATCTGTAAAGGGACGCTCGACAAACTACAACAATATAAATCGTGCACAGAATGGTTGAAACATGATTTTTGCGCCCGACAGTATAAGTACACGAGTAGCACCGCCTCGATATCTCTTTCGTTGGAACACAGCGGCAGCTGAAGGCTATCCCCGACGGTGGAGCATCGAAGGTCGATATTATCCCAGCAGTACCGTACGAGTTATCTGAATGCTGAGTGGACCAGGAGGACTGGACAACGGACTCCAGGAGGATCAGACGACAACGGAGGATCGACACAGGACACAGCACTCAGGATCATGACGAGGAATCACAGAGTATCACCGCACAGCAATAAGGTGACATAAAACCATTTTTACTCGTCAACCAACGATTCATAAAAAAATTAAAAAAGAAAAGAGACAATGATAACTTTAATAGTGAAAATAATAATTGTAAAATTTAATTGGTTAATTAGTAGTAATTTAAAATGATATTTAAAATTAACGAAATAATTTTTTTGAAATTATAATGTAGCAAAAAAGTTTTAGTAATTCTAAAATTGATTGATAATTCATGAATACGATAGTCACATGTAATAATAATATAAAAAGAAAAAATATGGAATTTAAAAAGAAATAGACAATCTGAGCAAGTCGAGAGCACAATAGATATTATAAAAATGTTTACAGTAGAACTTGGTTATTACGGCCTCGGCTGTTACGTCAACTCGGGTGTAGCGTTATTTTGTCATAAGTCCGGTCAAACTGATATCTTTAACATTATAAAAATTCCCGGTTTTAACGTCACTAAATATTGTACAAATACTATAACGTCACTGTTATAGCGTCAAAAATTTCTCAGATATTTTACTCTAAATTTCATATAAATGTATATATGTGCGCGCGCGCTACACCCATGGCTACAGACATAGGCCTACATTGTATGCAAGCGATAAGCAAAACAGAAGACGATAGCAAAATGCTTTAGTAAAGCACAACTCGTACATGAAAATTTACCCGATGATGACGAAGACGACGACTTGCCGCTCTCGGAATGGATTAAGAAATTCGACGTAAATGAATTTGGAAATGAACTTGATTCCTATGCATCAGTGGATGACCAAGTAGAAACATTCAAAGTGTTGAGTGACGCAGAAATTATCGCGGAAGTAAAAAACATAGAAGTAGAAGATAGTGTTGAAGAAGATGCTGAGCAAGAGGAGGATGCCGACATCGTTTGTCCGACAGTACAGGAAGCAATGAGAGCCGCCGAAACTCTTTTACGATTTTACTGCTTTAGAGAGACATCTGACGACACGTTCAATGCAGCGCAGCATCTCCACAGCACAACAGAAAGAATTTATTTTTCAGAAAGGAGCGTTCAAAAGAAAATTACGGATTACTTTCGACAGTAAGCCTAAATGTAAGTTACATGTACTTTCTTTTTGATCTTTTAAAATATTCTTCATGCTGTTTGTATAAATGAAATGCAGTTTGTAAACTTTAGAATAAATATCACGAATAATGTTAATAATGCAAAGACCTTTTTTTATTTCTCCTTCCTTACTAGTGATTAAAAGGGTCTTTTATAACGACTCTTTTATAACGTCACTCGGACATAACGTCATTATTTTTTTGGTCCCTTCAATGACGTTATAACCAAGTTCCACTGTATTTATACGTGTTAATTTATAATTTGTGTACTATATTTTTGAATGCTTGGGTAATGTTATTTGATAGCGGCAGTAATCGTATGATGAACACACACAAAAGAATAATATTAAGCGAAAAATAATGACGAAATTTTAATTCGTAATTTTTGGAAATTTTATTTAAGATATTTGGAATTATTTTTACAAAGTCGATATGATTTAAGAAGTGTTATTATTATTTTAAACACACACCTATTACACCTTTTCTCGTTATAATATATATTGCGACAATACAAGCATAGGCTGTAATGCGCATATATAATATAAAATAAATATTTAATTTAATTTTAATAATATATAATAGACGGGCAGGTGTGAAATTGGAAGATGGCTTGCAAACAGGAGTGAACACACAGGATCACGCGATTACCGCTGCATGTGTGTATACAAGTAAATAGCGTGTGTGCGTGAAGCCTGTTTGTTCCTGAAAGTTTGCAACCTCACCCCAAGTCAATGTTAAATTAAGAATATATTTAATATTAAGCAAACCATAAATGTTAGCGAGAAGGTAAAAACTTCTAAAAAGGTGTAAAAATCAGACACAAGTGCAGTGCAAATTTTACGTAATTCGGACAATCAGTGCGAATCCAGTGTGATTTTTAAAGCATTATAATTACACTAGTGGTGTGAGCATCATGATAATTCCACATCACATAGGTGATTAAATTAGACAATATTTTATCGCCGTGAAATCTGCGTTAAACAGTGCGATTGGCGAAAAAGGTGCAATTATGTGAAATAGGACGAGAGTGGGGGCTATCAAGCCATGGTTCAACTGTCGACAGGCTAATTCCTGAATTGACAGCTGCAGTTTTCTTGGTGAATATAAATAGAAGCCCAGGAGAGCTAATCTCTCTCTTCTAACAGTGTTCATTCGTGGTGGAACGCTATATCCGTCAGAGACGCGAAATTTTAATTACTTTGGACAGAGTTAGACGATATGTCTAACACCAATAAGACTTTTCTTTTTGTTAATCATAACTTGTAAAGTAGTACGATAAATATTTCGATTTAACATAATAATGGAAAACAGTAATTAAAAAGTAACGTAACAAACAAATCGTCAGAGGTCTACAAGTGATCTACATCTAGGAGCACTACTCCAGACCGAGGACGAGAGCACTACATGGCATAATTTCCAGACGTAAAGGACGAGTCATCGGACTTCTGAGAGGACCCGGAAGAAGAGGAAAGCATCCAGGACTTCCGAGAGGACCCGGAGAACGAGGAAAGGATCCAGGACGTCATGACTATGCAGGATTCACAACATCAAGGACTCAGGACCAGGAGAGAGTATGCTGAGCAACCGCTACAATTAAGGTGAACGAGAGCCATGTATTCCTCATAACAAAAGACTTAATCAAAGATTGATAAACATTGTCAAAAGAAAGACAATAATTTCAAAAAAAGAAAAAAGTGTAATTTATAACTTATAAATATAAATGTCTTGTATAAAAAATTATAGTATAATTTTTTCAGTAACAATTTATAAAAAATATTTAAATTTAAAATTGTAGAGTAATTATGAAAGCATTGTAGAGAAATTATGAAAGCATAATTTTTGCAGTAATAATTTATAAAAAATATTTAAATTTAAAATTGTAGAGAAATTATGAAAGCATAAGTTTTGAATTGATAATGATTGAAAATATTTTAATATACATGTGAAAGAATCAATTAGATTTGTTCAAATAATGAACTTAGTTAACTTAGTTAAATATTTTTATATTGAAAGCACACATTCAGACTGAGTAGTCCAGACAGTATAACATAATGAAGAAATGTTTTTTATTTAAAATTAATAATATTATGTCTATGATATAAGCTTTATGTTGGTGATGAGATTACAGCATACTAAGAAACTTTGAAACCATGTATAATGAATATCGTATGACGAAGTAATCATTATTTGTATAGTATTATTTCTTGATATGTTGGTTTAAATTAATAAATGGGAACATTTTGAATTTCCTAAAAAGGCTACAATTATTATAATTACACCTGAACCCCTAATTACACGTACACGTTGTTAGAAATGTTATTTATCGTTGTATAATTTTATCGCTCATGAGCGTGCGCCCGACGCACATTTAATAACGTTGTATCGTTGTAATATATACGTATAAGATGATAGTTAAATACTGTTGAAACATTGTAATATTCACAAAATAATAAAAATATATATTCTTGTAGAAGAATTTTTATTGTTATTAATAATATTTAAATATATATATATATTATAATTTTGTATTATATCTATAATGTGATTAAGTTGTTTCAGATTAGATTAAATTACCTAAATTAAGTTCAGAAGTTGTTTCTGATCTGCGAAGCACATTTGGTGAGCATTGTTTCTGGACGCTTTCAATTTTGTATAAGTAAGTACCCGGGTTCTGTATTGTTCCGTTTCTTGTCCGCAATTCCTCTTTTTATGTATTGAACTGCTGCGACCGATACGTTTTTTCTGATACTGTGTACTTGGACACTGATTATTATTGAAAACAGAAAGCAACACAATACAAAACATGATACAGAAAACGTAGACAACATAATCCTGACCCAGATACCATACTCTATCTACTTCTTGAAGTCTGCCAGACCTCTGAAACTGACACATCTATGCATAAAAGGAATGGAAAAACAACGTGTGAACACGACACCATCTCGGTTTACAAGAAATTATTGCTTACGTATGTATCGATATGTTACATACCTACACAAGAACAATTAAGACGTCATCTTAATTGCAGTATGCTCCCTATTCATCGTGCTTTGTAAATGCATAACAAACATTACCTTTACATTTATAAAGGTAACAAACCTTTTACATTTAAAAGGTAAATGCATAACAAACATTTATAACTTTACCTTTCTTACCTGCTAAAAAAGTAACTTTTAGTGAATAACACACATCATACTTTGATTTCTAACTAATACGCACAATCAAGTGAAAAAAATCCGTCTACCTTTGTGGCTGTCATACGATGGTACTAAATTTTTTAAGAATCAGTGAACTAATCAAATGTACTAAGTACTAAAATATAAAAGTTTTACATATGTACCTTCCTATATAGCCCTACCACCTATGTACTAAGTACATCAAGTATACTTGTTGTGTGTGTGTGTGTGTGTGTGTGTGTGTGTGTGTGTGTGTGTGTGTGTGTCTGCGTGATTTACAAATTATTTAATTAACAGTAAGTACAAAAGCAGTTCAGCATTATTGTTATGGACCGAATTTACTGTAAAATCCAAGAGGTTTAATGATTTCCTGAAACGTGTTACGAATTGGATAAGCAAAACGTCTTACACAGCATTTGTTCTAGTTGTTGTTTGCGTCAAGTTGTGTATTGTTTTCTAATAGTCTGCGCTTTTAATTTGCGTCCTATTCGTAAATACCATAACGTTAGGTTTCTATAAGTAGAAAGAGTTTCTCACCAGCTACACACACATATACTAGTCTTGTAGGGGCCAAAAACTGCTTGCAATTGGGAAAACATATCAAACACGACCGATTCGGAAATAAAAATGAATACCGATACAGAAGACCACTTGAAATGCCTACTACAAAATTGTAGCGACATACAGTATTGACAAAATAATACAGCACAAGAGATTAATAGTTGTTCAAATAAAAGTTACTGCCTGGTATGTGTTATGTTCTGCAATAACCCAAAGAGAGATACACATGGTGGGGGGTGAGCACCCTGAATTGTGTGGCTGGCAGGGTCGTAGCCGATGAGCGCCATTATCTTACAATACTACACCACCGTGCGTTTGGGGAACAGGAAGTCGATGCCGTCAGTGCATAAAGTGCTTGTCACTGCTTCTCGTCTAGGAAAAGTGTTATTTTAATAATACTCTTAAGAACAAAATAATATTAATTAATTTTATTTCTACAATGTTCTATTGTGAAGGGTTAAACTTGTGATTATTCGAAAGTGTCAAAGTGTAGAATAAAGGTGTTGTGACAACGATCCCCCCGCCACGCGCGTACACACACACACAAACACACACAACAAAAGACAACAAATACTAACGGAAATGAGCTGCTTGCAGGAAATAAAAATGAATACCGATATAGAAGACTGAATGGATACCAAGACTGAATCTGTCATAACGAGCTTATCATGCCTTCGGTATTGTCAAATAGACTTGGAGGGGGGACAGTATTTTCAGAGCAAAGAACAACCAAAAATTTCATTTTAATATTTTCAATATGAAAATCTTCTCTATCAGTTGCGACTCAATCGTACAACACCCGGTCAGTTGCGACCGAGGTGAAATAACGAACCCGATCAATTGCGATCGAATCACCAATCTGTCAGCTACAGACACACACTGCGTCTATCAAAGGGGTGTGAAGATATGAAGACTCACGCCTGGAATGGTGATGCGTATGTCTGTTCTGTCTGTTCCAATATTTATATACTGTTGCGACCAATCAATTTTCTATGTGCATATTATTGCATATTTACACGTTATATAGTATAGCCATATGTGATACACCACTGCGCTCTCTTCGCTAGCCCTGTAGAGCCATCTAAACGGGAGCCTACAGGCGCCCATTGCTTTGCGGGTTACTATAAACATAATTTATGTGTCACAGACATCGAATCATTACACTGAAAAGCTTGGTGCTTGAACGAACCGCTGCTCGTAGCTAAAAGATATTACACGCTCCACTGCATAACATAACTTTGGAACATGAACATTTCTACTAGAATTCGGTTCAATGCGACAAAATGAACTTGCGGGGCCCAACTGACCAGATAAGAACAGGTAAAAACGTCGTTTCGTCGCAACTGACCCAGATCGATTTTTGTTAAATATGTTAATATTTCAGATTGACTTTTGCGTAAAATGTAAATAATAATCACAATATCAATGACACTGTCTTAAATTATTAAAAGGCCCGTATATGCCATGATCAGTAGAGAAATGTACAATGAATAATACTATCAACAGTCTCGGAAATAATTAGATGAATATTAGAAAATATACAGTTACTTTCTTCTACGACGACTGAGGGTTGCGCGACTCGCGCGAGGCCCGAGTCTCAGTTAGGACTCTTGCCACTGGGTCAGTTTAAGTTACTTATATATTTTCTTTCTACTTATGGAGGGCCTGAAGCGACCCTCGATGGTGGATTATACCACTGGGGCTAGCAAACGGGGTCGCTTCCAAGACTCACCTGGCCTTGGAGTGTATTTTCCGAGTCCGGCAATGAGAGGATTGTGGGTCAGGCGAGTAGCCCGACCATAGAATCTATGCGCCAGGCATCTCAAGGTGTCCTCAAAAGATCGGACACCTAGCCCTATCCTCAACTATTACTTTCTCCGTAACGTTTATGCGAATATAAACCATCTACACGAAAGGAATATAACCAGAACTGAAGCCTATTTTCCCATAGTCTGTCTCCAATACCCAGTTCTTCAAGTAATCCATACCGCGATTCTAGACAAATTCTGTATTGTTACGCAAAGAATTTATTTTGTGTTCCGTAAAATCATTTAAAGTGTTAAACTCAGCGTTCTCAGCGTTACTTGTAGTCATCTGCTGCGTCTTCTGACAACAACATTCATCACCTTGTGTCCTCACAATCCATGCTTTGGAGGTCCCTGCTGTTTGTGGCAGTTTCTACGCCATTGTTTCAGTCACTATTTATTCTTCTTGTAAGTGTCCGTTTCCGTATTTTCTTGGGCCATCTTATTTAAGACATTTTAATTAAGTGGATAAACCACATCCATTATTATATTAGACGGTCTCTGCGATACCTATAAATAATCCACCTTGCTTTCTCATTTAGTCATTTCTAAACACGTCTAAATTACATATTCTTCGTCAAAACTCCACTTCAACCCTTCAACCGCTCTTATTTCCGTTCACTGTTTATTTAATTTTTGACAAGTAAACGATTATAGGCTCTATTATGCTTTTAAACTTTAACCATTTTGGTATTGACTGGTCGCAGAAAAACGGGATGTCATCTGTTAATAAAAGTTCTCCCTTAACTCAAACATTTTTTTACGTCTTCTACTATATCAACTTTTATGGGTTATCATAGATCCCAGACTTTTGTCCTTTTTAATTGATTTTCCGGGTGTGATAGGTTACCGAGTGACAGGTGTCTCTCGAATAAACGATTATGAAAATAACGAAAGTGTTAACGATCTTAAAGCTCCAGTCGACAACAGACGAGGAAACGAGTGTGACAGCTGGCGCGGCGGTGACCGACTGCGGTATTTAACACCAGTGGAAAGCGGTCGAGGTAGCATGGATGGTATAGCAAACCTTCAATCGGGTACGTCTTTACCTAAGCGCAACTTTCCATTTCTATACAACTGAATTACAAGTATGTATTTACACATACCGACTTCAAGTATACGATAGGAATGGCTGCAGAGCTATAAGAGCGTCATGAGGACGGACATCAATTTTTATTACAGTTATTTGTATAATGATCAAATTGTAGTAATAACATTTGTCATTAAAAAAGTCAGCGTTCTATAGATATATCAAGAAGTGGTATAGGTAGGTATTACACTTTTTTTTTTTGGTCGCCGTGTAGATGCTGAGAAGAGACGGCTATGATTGTATACAGAGATATATATCACAATTGATAATGTTCGGAAAGACTGATAAGAGCTCAGTACAAACACATACATAATGAATAACACGCGTTATTTTACTAAGAAAACAGATTGTATAGTTGACTCGTTTACTTAAAAATAGAAGGAATATTAGTACATGGTATTAATAGAAATCAAAACACAAATTTAAAATATTTTGGCCATAGTGACTAGCGTAACTCGTTTTAAATTTTAAAGTGATGTTACACCACTTTTTGACTGTATAAAAAATGCCCCACTATGCATATTTATCCAGTATATCGTTTTGAGAACAGTTAATTGGTCGTCGTTTTAATGGAAAAAAATCTGTACTACTATTTCCAGGAAATCTAAATATTGATGAATAGTTTCTTAATATAATCTATTGATTAACTATTATTCATTGCTTAATGGAGTTGGTCGATCAATGTTACTCAAAAGCACATGAAGCGTTAGCACTTTATTGTAATTTTAAATAGAATAAATATTGTTTACTTATGACATGACATTAGGCCATACTATATAATACATATGTATCAGACTACATGAATCCTATAGTTACACGTGATACTAGCCTACACTTAACCTTACCTGTCAGTAATACATTATATGATAAAGCCGTTACATAATAGCTAAAGCCGTTCGTCTGTAACTCACTGTTGGCTTAATATTTTGTGGCTGAACCTACGTTTCAAATATAATTATTTTTTACAACCATTTAAATTACATTATTACTGGAATTATTGCCGCTTTTCTACCGTACCAGTGAACTTACAGTCACAAAAGATTCTTTAATGACAGACAGCTCATTTTTATGGAAACTTTTCTACGGCGCGTAGAAAGGCTTGAGGTTTAAGGAAGCGCGAAAACTTCTCTTCAGTTTTGAGATCTTAATTACGTAAGCGGCACGTAGCGTTTCTGTAACAACTTCAGGCTTGACTTCCGCCATCCCGTAAGTACTAAAAACATTTTAAACAAGCTTTCAGAATTGGCATAATCGATTATAGAAATTTTCTTTACACTCTTATACCCTTACGTGGTACAAAATGGTCTTAGTTTCTATTCAATATATGCCCAACCCAGACGTTTTCCTCTTCCTTATTCATTCAGTAGTTTTCTATTCGCCCGAATTCTCGTCAATACTTCGTTTTCCATTCTATCAGTCCATTTCACCCTACTCGTTCTTCGCCACAACCACATTTCGATGCTGTCTTTTTCTTTTTTTTTAATAGTTCATTTTCTCTGTGAACATGAAACTATACTCAAAATAAAAGATTCAACAAATCTCTTTCTCATTTAAATTTGGAATCCTTCTCACTGTCAGTAAGGTTTTCACCCTTTTAACAGCTCTCGTACCCATAGATACCCCACTTCTGATTTCATCCGTACAGCTTACATTCCATGCCACTTTACTTTCCAGACTCTTAAATGAGGTCACTTGCTTTATAGTTGTTCCTTCCAACTATTGGTATTAAATCCGTAATTCTTCCAAACACAACACTTTTTATTTCCCTACATTTGCCTTCAGTCCGAACTCTTTCCCGGCTCTTACAATATTATCCATCGTAAATTTTAGTTTTTTTCTGAATCCGCTAAAATTGCTTGATTATTTGCTTATTTAATGGTGTTTATTCTTTCTCCTCTAACTACAGTTCTTCCAGTTTTCCTGAGGCCTTCTCATTAACTTTTTATCGTAGATATTGAATAGTGTTGCTGACAAAAAGCGTCCTTCTCTAACGCCTCTTCAAAAGCCCATATCTTCCATTTAATCCTCATCTACTCTTATTTTGTATACAAATCCTTTATTAGTCTTCTATCCTTTCAGTCTATACCGATATTCTTTAACATCTTCAATATAATAATGTCGTAAAAGTTCGCATATTAATAATCAATGTAGAAAGCTATCTCACAATCGACAAAACAAAATAAATCCCCTTACCCACATGTAATATTCTTTCTCCAGGCATCCAATTGCGTCCCTTGATCTTTATCTTTTAAGAACCAAATTGGTCTTATCCATATTGTCCTCTTTTCATCTCTCTGTTCTCTTGTGCACCAATCTTGTGACAGACTTTGTAACATAACATAAAGATACGCATATGTTGGCAAATTTTCGCAAAATACCGTATATGGATCCCGTGTATGACTTACAGTACAAGTCACACCAAATTCTTAAAATACCTTCCTGGCTCGTATATCCATACCGATGTCGTAAAATATTAATTACAGCTGAATAAAAATATACATATGTAAAATGTTTCCAAAAGTATAAAGTAACAAGTTTTTAAAAACGGTCACAAATGTAGATCAACTATTAGTACTTATAGCTCATGCAGACTAAAACGTGTAAACTTACAAAGCACATGCAGGTTGATCTCTGCACTCTGAGTCTCTCCAACGCCATTGGAAGCAGTGCAGATGTAAACGCCAGCGTGATGTCGTGTCGCCTGCTCTATGGTTATGGAAAACCCCTCTACAGCTTTCTCCCCTGAAGGTAAGATGTTGTTCTGAAACAAATGAACACGACTCAATATTCAAACAGAATTTTTGAAAGTGACACATCCTAAATATAAATTAATTATATTCATGATTAGACTGTATCTGTTAGCGTAACCTGATGTTCGCTTAAAAATGTATCGTAACGTGTAACATGGTATCTTACATGTTTTGTAACACATGAAACGAGTTTGTGCGTACGTACGTCACTCGGCAATATTATTATTAATATTATTATTCATGTAGAACTCTCTTAACAGTGAAATGCGATAATCAAATAAACTGTCATGTTTATGTGCTAAAACTGACGTATGGCTTCCGTTTTCATAACCGTCAAACACGCATTAACAAGCGCATACACATACGCGCCTGTGTGTGTGTGTGTGTGTGGGGGGTTGTCTAAATCTTTGGTGAATTGTTACATAATTATAATCAATAAAATTAAGAAGATATATAATTATAATCAATGTATCAATGTAGACAAGACGATATCAATAGTCTTTATGAACAGACGTTAAACTTAATAGGTATTAAGGTCAATGTTTTTATTTTTTATCGGTACACAACAAAGCACAGACATCAGTAAGTAATACCATAATGTTTCTGTCTCATTGTCATAAGTATTAATAACTTAATTCAATACACACATATTTAATTTAATTCAATTTTACATTAATTGTCTGTTAGCATGTTCTTCGATGACACATGTATTATCTTCAACACATTCCTCAGCGTCTTTGTATCTGACACTCCAGCAGCTTGGGCCATTAGTACGGAAAAAGAAAATAAATCAGTAAAGTGAACGGTAATCTAATTACTCAAGATTTAACTGTTTATTTCATTAACGTTTTTTCAATGTAAATTTTAAATATGATTTAAATATCAGTGAAAGTAGCGTATCTGTTTCATCCCTTAGTAATTGTAAGTTCACTGTTATGTATTTCCTACTTTAGGTTTTTGTGTACGGTACCTTCCATACCGTCTGACCTGGCTTACTTAATTACTTCTTTACGTTTGTTCCGTAGGCTACCCAAATTTTCATCATAGCAGCAATAAATAAGAACAAATGAAATGGAGTAAATGATCAACATTAATTAATTTTCATTAATTGTACAATCCAAATGTGTGAATCTATTCGAACAAAACTCAACCCGTTCTTCATGACACATTGGTATCCTACTTTCGTTTTAAAGTCCTTTGTATATTTTACTTATAGATTTTTATATTGCTTACTGATTACCCTGTTAAACTTATTTCTGACCCCATTTTTCTTAGATAATTAGTAGACTAAGAGGATTTCATTACGCCGGTATCTTTTTGTTCACTTTTTGGAAGTAGGCCTACTCATTTTCATTCTTTACCATCTCTCAGTAAATCTCAGTACGCTTTATCCATTTTATTAAACATCTACATAGGTGTCAGTTTCGTTTTTCAGACTAAAACCAAATTACTAACCTAGTAAAAAGGAAAACATTAACTTCAAACTCTGTAATTTTTTATGTGTAGAAAATGGTCATCCCGCTTCTGCATATAATCGCTGTTATTATATTTATCCCGATGTCTTTCTAATACTGTTTATTATTTTTCAGCTCTCCGTGATCGTTCTGTTTCTAGATACGCATTCATCTTTTACAGATGCTTTTCCATGACTCAATTTTTGCCACTGATTCTACTGCGCATTCTTGTTTTTGCTGTGTATATATTGGTTAACGATGCACATTCTTGCATCTGAGATACTTCTCGTGTTCAAGTCATTTTCCCAAATCCTGTGTTTACTGCTTTGTGCTACCAGTATAACTGATGGTGTTTTACATATCCTTCAAACTGACCTATGGTTTGCGGACCTACGCTAGGAAAATCTTCAATTTTTGTAGTTGTAGTGTTCCGACGTTTCTTAAATATTACGTTATTGAGTTTTAAGTATACAACTTCTGTTTATAAAATATTCTTACATTAATATCTTTTAATATTATCATATTCTATCGCATTTTTTGATATGTTTGCTTTATGTACTGCCTGGTCTTAGTACTTCTTCTAAGAAACAATATTTTATTCTGAGAAAACAATGATCAATACCGGAGTATACTCTTCTATACTCGTGTCATTCATTTAATGTCGTGTAATACAGTAAACGATAACCGATTTCAGAACCGTGTTTCCTTGTCTACAAATACATTTACTTCTTTCGCGATATTTTTTTGTTCTTTAGCGTTGGTTAACACTTTTTTCCAACTACGACTTAATAATTACCTCTTCTTCCACCTCTCCCTACTGTTGACGTCTCCACTTCAAGAAAATGATTACTACTGAAAGGGTGGATTGTAACATTTTTGTAACATTAAACGGCTTTTCGCAGGCCTCTTTATCTTAGACGCTCTTATGCCTGAGAATTTATCATTCTTTCCGTAAATGTTCCCATATATTTAACCTAGGTACTCTAATGTAAATTAACTATATGGAAATTCTGCTTGATATCCCTTTTTGAGCACTAATTGCTTTTGATTCTTCACTGAAAAAATATCGGTTTGTCTTAAATTCCCTGTTTGTCTTCCTCTCTTCGTTTAGTTTCGGCGATAAGAGTCAAATATGTGTATCGTATATGAAATTTACATCATTTGAGCAAAACGGTGTGCATAAATTACTTGAAGTAATTTATTAATTTATAATCTGTGGTCGAAGAAGGAATATAAATAGTAAATTTCGAAACCTAACCACTAGTATAACACTTAAGAACAAACTCGATTAAACAATAAAATTAAATCGGATTGAATAAAGAACTGAAATTGGCATGTGGTCCTTTGATGGCCGATACAAAAAAAAATTTTAATTTTACAAAAAGACAGCTGCCCTTGTTATATTATATGGCAGTGAGATCTGGGTTAAACCTACGAAAATTGTAAATAAAGTACAGTCTTCCTAAATAAAGAGAACGATGTTCGAATCTCACATAATTAAAAATCAAGATATTGGTACCAAATTAAATCTACACAAATTAATGTACAAGAATAATGTCGTAGTCAAAAATTAAAAAAGTGCATATAAACAGTGGATAATGAAAGAATTTATTAACAAGCATTGAGTACAAGCCACAAGGAAGAGAAAAAAAAAGAAAAGAACGACGATGAGAGAAGATGGTAAATTTCCTGAAGACGAAATAGGCAATGTACGGAAGATGTAGTAGAGAATGTACGATAACTATGCAGCAAATAAAAAAAAGACATTTAAATTTGTTTCAATTCGTTTAGAAGTTCATTGTTTGGTATCTTAAAATTTTATGTTTCGAAAAACAAAACTGTTACTATAGATTGGTTTGCTACTCATTTTCTGATTTTCCATTCGGTTCCTAGACTTTACACTTGGCTTTAATAACTTTGTAAGTTAACATATTAATTGATGTGTGCTGAAAAAATTGTGAGATGTATGCCTTAAATTGTCAGAAGGAAGATATCCTTAAAAATTTATGGTATGGTAGTCGGTAGCAAAACGGATAAAAGAAAGCACTTGGAATGACGGAGTGACTAAAACGACGGACGATCGTAATCAACAGGGGGAATGTGAAGAACTATACTAAACTGGAAGCTAGAACAGTGAAACGCCAGGTTGTGTTGTTTAAAAAATGGGTAGTGTTTACGAGTTTCGAAGAGCTGTCTTGATGCCTCATTCTCAGCTCGGACAAAACGTTAAGTATTATCAAATTTTCCTTTCCTTTAATGAGACTACGTTTACTTCAGGCGTTTGTTGGGATTCGCTAACTGATATTAAAAAAAGTTTTAACGTTTAGAATTTGGATACGACTTCTACTTGGAAGAAGATGAAACCTTACGATCGGTCCAAAACGTGATTTCTAGTTAATTTTCTGTCAGGAATAGCGGCCTTATTACTTATAATGCAAAAAATAATAAATTATTGATAAGTACAATTTACATTCAATTCCTTGAGACTAATTTTGATAGTGTTTTGATTCGTCTAATGGCTTTACTTTATTTTAGTAATCTATAACGGAATTACTAAAAATAAAACGAAATTTTCAAATCTGGGGCGGAATGTGTATTTTACCACTAACGTCAAACAAGTTCGGGAGTGCTCAAACGCGCGCGCGCGCACACGCGCACACACACACATAACCCCCCCTCCCGACACATACAGTAATTTTATTATCTCTTCTGCCTACATTTTTATATTTTTATCCTCAATTTTCAGATTTTCATTATATATTGCGTAAATATACATACATTGTATTATGTACATTCTGTATTATTTTACGCGTTGTATTTCAATTACACGTGGTACACTTGTCTTTTAGTGCAAGTACACCAGCACGCACGCACACGCTTGTTTACACGAAACGACTATTTCTGTTCTCTTTTGCGAAATGAACTGTATGTGATATAAAAGTCCATTTCAATCAAAAGTTCTGCGGTGGTCCTAATTTTCCTGTTTCTCTCATAATGGTGGTATTACGGCACTTCGATTTTGTCGTGAAGCGAACGGCGTAAGACTTTATGACAGACCGATTCCCGTTCAAAATAAACTGTCTGTTATTCTGGAACCAGTCCAAGCAAAGTCTGTATGGAAGCCAAAGTTGAATTCTGGACCGAATATAAAATTTCTGTTGTTCAAGTTCATTGTGTAAAGCAGGTTGACAGTAATGTAAACAGCAGAAGTCTTGTATTGATTTAGTAAATACGGTGTTTTGTTCAATTCAGAAGGGCAGACTCAAATAGGTTAGGTATTGTGTATTCGTGCATACAGGGGAGTGACTATTTAGTATGCATTAATTAAAACGTCAGAAATTAAATCAATATTTACTAACAAACAGACAGACTTAGTTGCTCTTTAAAATCTACTAAATTACAAAAGCACATATTTACCTACAATTTCCGAGAGCAAATATTGTGCACACAAACACCTAAAATAATTACTTAACATAAATGATATAAACCGGTGTCGGCTTCATTTGAGTCTGCGAATGAGTTTGTGAGGGTGGGTTTGTTTCGTATGTTTGTGTTCGCGAACAAACCTTTAGTTCAGAAACTAATTACTTCGAACAATAAGTATTCTAGCCTGAAGTAGAGGCCATTAATGTTTAATCTGTATACAATATTGTGCTACAAGTGAATGGGCAAAAACAATGGCGTATTGAAAGCTGTACGAAGTTTGTCTGCTGCAACAGTTAGATAACGCCAGAGTACACAGAAATTTAAGCCGCGTTTAACAAACTGCGCATCCAAATGACAACATCCTGGCTAAACACACTGAGAACACCTCGTAACCTGCTGCAAACCAGTTCACGTTAGCGTTTACAGCTTTCTCCGGTACCTGATAAATTAGTCTACTGATAAGCTAAGAAAAACGAATCGAGTTTTACAACTCCCGTTTTAAATTCTACCCTGAATTTAAGTTTGGAAGTGTACTCTTCGGCTCTGACCTTCATGCCGACAAATCACTTTCCAGTGTATTTGAAAGAAATTCATTTCTTACTTGGTTTTATTTTTGTATACTGAGATCCCTCTGATTAAGACAGTATCTGCGTACTTTAAAGCTTACTATCTCAGGTTGTCGGTCTAAAGATAGTTGTAAGTTGAATAGAATACCATTTTTTGTTACCAACTGTCTACTAACATATTTTTGTTCCATTTAAATTCCCAAACTTTTCTAAAACCTTTCTAATTGCATGCCACTTGATACAATTATTTTGTCAGCAAGCGTAGAGTTTTGTTTGATTCACTGTCTTTTCTTGGATTTGCACAATTCACGTATAATTTACAGCGCAAATAATTAATTTTTGTAAACCGTCGTACATTTTTCCATTTTATGTGCTTATTGATTTGTTTTTTTCTTCAAGTTATTTAAATTACCAGCCATCCTTACTATTTCTTTTATAAAATTACTAAACTGCTACAATTTTTGTTTAGACAAAGCTTTTCGTCATCTCTGACATCATCAGGTGTAGAACAACCTGATGAGACCTGATGATGTCAGAGATGACGAAAAGCTTTGTCTAAACAAAAATTGTAGCAGTTTAGTAATTTTATAAAAGAAATAGATTTGTTTTTGTATGTTATTCTGCACTATCATTTGGCAGCGATGAGCATGCGTTTCTAAAGTTGCTGTAGTCTGCTTAGTAGAGAGCTAAAAATACTGCAACAACTCAAGAAGATGATGCGGCAAGAACTCTAAACGCTTTTCATAAATCTTACACATTACGAACATTAATGAGGAAGGCCTCAGGCTTTCACGGCCGGTGTCAGTTGTAAGATTAAAGATATCCGGGTTGTTTGGCCGTGGTCCATGGTTTATTTCCAACCATGTTTTTCCCGTGGTTTTGGTTTGGAAATAAACCATGGACCACGGCCAAACAGCCCAGATATCTTAATCTTACAATTAATGAGGAAGATCTGCTTGTGAATTTTGGATTAGTCCGCTTTCTAAGAACAGTTTAACTCAAGAGGTTAATAGGAACCACTGTGAAGAAGTATTGCTAACAAAAGTACGATAGTACTCAGACTGATGAAGCAATGTCTTCATAGTGGTTAAATTCTTTAGGATATGTAGATAATCTCTTCCTCCAATGATTGCTAACACTTCCACGGAGGAAGTAAAAGCAAACCCCCTACCGATTGCGTCTCACCTCACGTGGTTTTGATACGTTGATGAGACCTTGAACGTATATGACGTCACATGGTCGAATGAGAAGAATAATTTTAATTGCGGTCATTCTTACAAAAGACGAACAGAATACACACGATTATAGAGTTCACAATAGAAATATTAGAAGCGTATCTCCAGTGTTATTGCAGTGAAGAGGGAATGCGACCAACTAGAACACATAGTAAACTCGAAGAGAAGACCAACACGAACAGCCATCATCCAGGACAATTTCAGTGAGCCAATAACTGTCGTTCCGCCTCACATAAGCAGATAACATATTTCAGTTACAGGAACCATTACTGCATGACAGCTGTCTCTCTGTGAGAAACAATTTTCTCTTGACTCTTATCCACGGCGAACAGCGGATATACCACAGTTCGTTGGCATGACGGACAAAATCGGTATACGTCTACGCTTACATTACGTCAGGACTGCTTACAGGATACACAGTACTATCAGATCACTTACTAGAAGCGCTAGGGATAGAATCTGCTTTGAAAACCAAGGTGTATACAACGTTGTCTATTCATAAGGTGGCCGAATATACGAGGTCGACCCAACACAAGATGAATAAGCGCACTCACAGCTCAAAAGGGGGACAGCAAATGAGTACTATGAGTATGTAGCGTCACTACACGCAACTACGTACATGCCACAAAATAACCTACAGCGGTAGACTGATCATCGCACTATACGCTACATCCGTATTAGATGGAAGGCGACTAATGCTTTAAAAAATAGCAGTTGGGTCTAAAGGGAAGAGGCGTTTGGAAATTCTAAAACTCAATATAAAAGAGAGCCAGAAATGTGCGAATCTGAAGCATTTCGCAACAGCGACGCACACTCCAAATATTATGTTTTACATGGTACCTCTAGTCACAGGAAATACGTGCAAAATGAATTATGTAGAAGGAAGTGTACTTATTTGAATGTGGAATACTGAAGAAGATATCTAAACATTTATCACAAGATGATAACGTTAAATATATAAATATTTGTAATTCAATGAGAAAGATGTATTTTATCTCAAAGAAGTTGCAACCGCACAAACAGAATTGATTATACGACACTACAAGGGGTTAAGATAGAAGACATTTATCGTTGTTGATTGTGTTGTATGGCAAGTTATGATTTGTGTCCGGTCCCAGCGTGTACAGCCACATTTCCGCGTAATATCCGCAGTATGTATTTGCCAAAGTACGTTACCTATTGAATTGGGTCATACAAAGTAAAGTCATACATTCTCAATGTTCACAAACATTATCAACTTTTATTAATAGTTTTCCACGAAAATCACTGCAACAGTTGATATTTCAAATGGCGGGACCGCATACTTAAGAATTGTAGATCTTATTGGCATCGTTTAATCCGCTGCTTTTAAAGTGTGTTCTCTTGTCCTTTTGGACAGTTCGAAGTGTTTACAAAATCCGCCTACATAAAAATATGAATTTATTACGTAACGCCAAAAGAATAATTTTATTTTAAAAATTCGATTTTTTGTGTTAAATAAAAAATTAAAACACAGTCTGTACAATACCGGACTCGAGGCGTTCTGACTGTAGAAATGACAACTACAACATACAGGATGACAACATTGCAATGCTTCAGACTAAAACTCGCGAATGCAACTCTCATGTCTCCTTAGTGCGGCCCGCGCTTCTCTTCATGAAAGTGTTCGTTTCATATAATTTTCGTTTTTAATAAATTCGTTCCATGCGTACGTTGTAGAAAAGTACGTTGGAAAATGTCTCTACTTAAAAAGACCACCCTGATATCGAAAAACTAGTGTAACAAAAAAAGTTACAGTGTAAATAAAAGTTACCATCTGTCTAGGTGAAAGGGAAATAGACATAAGGCTAATATGGGTGTAAAAACTATTGACTGAAACAAAATTAATTAGTTGATTTGTGTCTGTTTGGGAAGGGGGGCTTGGCCCGCATGTCCATTTCAAAATTTTGTAAATGTAACCACTACTTTTATAACAGTAATAAATATTCAAGAAATTGTTACCGGGAATTTTTCTATTTTACCCCACCTAACTAATATACGTTTTGGAAAGTATGCAGTTCATACAAAGTAAAATGCTAAACTAATGCTTGTAAATTTGTTTTGTTTGAAACACTTGTTACTACAGTTATCTTCTTGATATATAAATTACTTATACTACGTCACTATACGGTAAAACTGAGGTATATTTTCTTTACTTGGAACATGTTTCGAGCATCAAGGCGTATGCTAGTCGTCAGATATGTTCGTTTTCAATCTAGTGAGGTGCTGCTTGATTGTTGTTGCAGTCTCTGGTTTGTTATAGTGTTGTTATAGCAACAATATGCAAATATACAATACACAAATACTAAATAACTCATACAACAAAGGAGATAAATTAAAGAATAGAATATACGAAATCCAATGCAATGACTGCAACAAATGTTACACATCCCAGACGACAAAAGGATTTAAAAAAACCTTACTTGAACAGTTAAATACATACTAATGCCAAAACACTTATAAATATAATTTAGCCTTATCCCCAAAATCCTATTGAATTACAAGGCGAGAAAACGAACAGGTGTGGGACGTCCGAAGAAACGTTAGAGCGATCAGCTCTTGTCTATCTGCTTGGAACCAGATAAACCATTTCTGGTTTAACCATTGCTGAAGATGATGATGAATTTAGCCGCATGCGCAATAAATACAGGACATGGATTCCCATACATCAGCAACATGACACTAATAAGGCAGACATCATAAAAAGGCACTATAACGAGTATTTAAGAAAATCTATACATATATGATCATGAAACACAAAACAAATAGACCTATCAGAAGACACAAGAATCAATACTCAACACAATACAATTTTTTATTGTGCTGGGCGTGTAAAGCCCACTACCTGACATCAGACAAAACGATCCGTGACTCCCTGCGTGTCCCTTCCCTGGACGCCATTATACGGACACTGTCCTGAAAATTCTATCGTCGCACGCCCGAATCCAGGGCAACCACCTGATTAGCGCCCCCGGTCGCTACCAATCTGTGCCAGGAGAATCTTGGACCCCAAGACCCCACCCATGGTCCCTGCGGCAGCGGCTGTATTTGAAGCTCGGGACGTAGTATACGAGCGGGCGACGGGCATGCCCTTCGTCCCGCACAGCCCCTGGTCATCGAATCAATACAATTTTTTAGACACTAAACATTGGAAATGCTCAAAGAACAAATTACTACATCACACCTGGTCAAAATACCAGCTTAAGCCCCAGTCAATAAAAACCAACACCAACCGACTAGCGCATACAAACATGGTTGAGAATACACGTTTTTGCTCGAAACACGTTCCCAGTAAGGAAAAAAGTCAGTTGTATAATACATTAGTGTCATAAGTGTATAATATATTATAGGCCTACAATCTAATAACGCTAAATTCTATATATCTCCTAGACTAATATTTTCTTTAATTTATTTCATACAACTACTATTTTTGAGATCAAACTAATTATCTATAAAAATTTATTTAAAAAATATCTAAAAAACTTTACCCTATTATTAATTCTCTTAAATAAATTAGATTTAAAGTTAAAAAAACGTATGCAATACGCGCCCACGTATAAACGTATGGGCGCATACATTTGAAATATGTGGTGGCCCTCATTGTTTTTGGGATACCAAGTTTCCCCTATGTCCGATTTGAGTTTGACGTTACTGGCCATAAGTAACACTTTCATAATGATTCCTTAGCATTAACTAATAATAACTATAAATTTCTATTTATTTCAGTATATCGTTTTTTCTATCACCTTAGTTACGCCTTTAATCTGGACCGGTTTGTTGCCTTTTTATAACCTTCAGTTATCCCTGCAGAGACAATAATTATTACTTTACGTTCTTGCGTTTACGAAGAACACTGTGCTGTTAGGAAGACACTGCTTGTAAAGTAAGCGTAAGCGTAAAGGTTGAACGCTGTTACGTGTGACATAGAGACAACTCCGTGCCCATATTTACGAACAAAGCGGCAGAATAATCAGTGACGACATGAAACTATTATAACACAAAGTGAACCGTCTAAATAAATATTTATTGGACGAACGTTAGGGAATGGTTTATTTGAAGTGAGCCGGTAGCCGGTACGCGGAGGGAGTCAGGTATACTAGAGTGTCCGGTAGTTTTGTCGAGTGGACATATGTCACCAGCAGATACCTCTCGTTCCGCTACGACCACTGCAACAAAACTCCCCCTCGTACGACACAGGCACCTGTTGAGTGGGTGCGCTTCAGACTGTTGACACAACAGCTACTCCTCGGCACCGCAGACGTTTTTAAAGGACGACCTTTTTTAAAATGTTGAGAAACAGTGAAACAAATTAATATACACTTGAGAGTTCCATTAGACATAACACTATAACATAATGCTGTTTAATCACAGCGCAGTGGTGTACATAGCGCTTTTTCTTTTATTGTAAACACACTTGTCTTGCTAAAGTAGCTACAATCTTTTTTTAATTATGACACAAATTTTATATTTTGAAAAGCTTGAGTAAAGTAAAACATTTGTGGTCTACCAAAAATTTCTCGCGCTATTTTCTACATTAAATTTAGCAAGAATAAGTTGTATAATAAGTTACACTAAAAACATTTAAAATTATTGTTGCAGAATGGAAGTCTAGCTGGAACTGAACGTATCATACATTTAGGCTGGAATCGCAAGAGTTCAATATACGTACCACTTTTACATCGAAAAGTTACTACAAATATCTGCTGCAGAGTATCATATGCGGCTTCGTAGGTTGTGAATAGGCTTTCGACACTCTAGAATTGTGGACAGTAGATTTAGCGCTATGGAATTGCGGAGTTTGAATTGATACAAAACCCAAATACGCTATCATGAAAGTGGTACTGTATCAGAAGATGACCGCCATTTCAAAAGTAAGAGGCCTAAATCAAGATGATCGATTGGAAAAAAAGGTTTTTATAAATGAATAGAAGACGATTTAAAGATACTAAATTGAGGACAAAAAGTGTCAGCATACATAGATTGTATCTAAGAATCTCAGGTAATCTGACGATATCCTACTGGTAGCCAGCAAACAAGATAAAGGTTTAGAGGTTTTCAATGTAGCCTCTATCAAAACTGTAATAGAGGATCTCACCACCTCATGTTTAAACGTTCATATGACCGCAGGGTGATAATACTACAAGAGGTTAAAAATTAAATAATACTAATAGTAATAATAATAAATAAATATTATTATTTTTATTACTTGTTAAAATTTTAGAGAAGTTGATTATCTTACCACCTCTGTCACAGATAGGTCTATTCTTTAACATTATCGTATTTTGGGTGGCATAATCTTATGAAGGTATAAAAATCTTATGACACCAAAGGCTAACGCGCTGAATTCATGAACAGTACACAGTTAATGTCCAGTATTTCACAATACATCTAGATGATGTTCACGCTAAAAAATCGTATATTCTAAACGATTTAGGTCTAGTAACTTCACCAACAGAGAAGTAGTGTCGCCCACGTTACGACGTGTTTGATTCTAATCAGGAACCCCGTTTATGCCGTTCACGAATTTTATAACTTCCTGAATTACAAGCCAGGCAATATATTATGGCAGCGGCTTTTCTGTGCTCGGTTTCTACACCAGACGTCCAGATTCAGACAGAACAGAACCAGGCGCTGTCGCCCTAGACATGTAAAAACATGAGGTGTTCAAGTGTTTCCTTCCAGATGCAAATCGTCTGGGTATGGAAACTCGCCGTTTCCGGCCAACGCCTCAAGGTGAATTTCTTACTACCTACACCAGTACTGCTCTAAGCTCCTGCGGGTCAATCCTTAAGGAAACAGGTAGTGGATCCAGCCCGATGTACACCAAACATATTCCATTCTTACAGCCTTATGCATGTGTTAGCTTCGTCTACACTGTGGTACTAACATGAGAAACCACGAGGTGCCTACTTGCGCGAACCAGCCGCCTGGGTTTGGCAGCTCATTGATCCGGCCGACCCAGTACGGTGGCTCTAAGCTCCTGCGGGTGAATACTTAAGGGCACCACTGTGCGGCGACCTCCTCGTGGAGCTAGACCGGAGAAATCCTATCCTGCACGCCAAATCATGCAACAGATACCGATATCGTAACTCCTTGTGCTGTGAACAAGCGCCGCCATATACTGGAATAACCTGGCGTTCATGGGGTGTGATCAGGACAACACAAACAGATTTCAGGGCCCAAGACGCTCCATGCAGCTTCTGTCTGTTACACTGCTTGTATACCACGTGGACAAAGTAATATATACCGACATATATACCATGTGTACCTATCTTCTTGTTTAAAAGTTTTTTAAATTCTACTTACCGTTGTTAATATTTATATCGCGTAACCTTTATAACGGTTTACGGAATTAGATCTACTGAGTTATACTGAGTTGTAACGTTATACTGAGTTTTAAACTGTGTTTATCATTATTCAGATTGTTCTTCTCCTATTTACTTCAGGTTTCGTTTAATATTTTCGCATGTCAGTATTATATAAAGCATATGTAGTCTAAGACTGAACTGCCTGGATATACTTCTTACGCGTACACGCTTTACCTTACTAATAATTTTGTATTGAAAAATGTGTTATTGCCTTCTAAATGGTTACTATTCTGTGTACTTTGATAACGCCGTTCTCAGTTTAAAATAGCTTTTTATTATAACTCTAAAAAGGCTAAATTACAAAAACAGTTTGTAAATTTATAAGGCATACTGCTAACTTGCCAAGGTCAGATTACGTGATAGAGAGTAAGAGTGACATGTTTGGTCGTCGTAAATAATTTTACAACTTAACAATAAATTTCCGCTCCTAATTTTATTTGCCTGTAGGTACAAATTTAGTGTAGTAATAGCCTATCTATTTGCTGTATCTAGTAGTAATAACAGTGTCACTTTGGTTGCTATACTAAGAACCTACTTTTACACGCAGGACTTACAACAGTACGATACTGCAATCTGTAAAGGATTTAGAGCGATACGGTCGTGTTGCGGAAGCATCACAGCTCCACTAGCGAAGTCAAGTGTCACGTGCATTAATACGAAAGACGGATTGATGCCCACTTGGCGGCTCCGTACATCTACGCCTTCCGAGGGTAGACAGAGTGTAAGATTCGACTCTACAAAAACAAAATTGCTTCCATTTGTTACTGGAGAAGAATGGGGAAGAATTATAAAATGAAAATCAATGTACGAATTATAATAAATTACAGAATTAATATCACGACGATGTCATTAAATATTTTAATGGAAACACTAACCGTATTAGGGCTAGAGCTAAATATATTAGAGAAATTGGTTTGGAGTTATGCCGTAACAGGGAAATATCGCAATTAAAAAATAAATTAGGGAAATTGTGTGTGTAATTTGCAAAAATAAATTGATGCGATACCATAAAGTTGCACAAAATATACAAACCCTGCTATGGAAAAGAGGCTTCATTGTGTGGTAAATTAAATTATTGGGCGGAGCCTGGTGAGCGTAGCGAAATCAGGCATAGCCCTCTATCCGCGATTCGATGCACAACTTCGCCGGAAAACTCCTCCAAAACTACTCAACTGAATGTTATAAAATTTTTCGTTCATATCCGGACTGTATTGCAGAGTGCATTATTAAATTTTTATTTCTCTAAATTATTTGGTTCAAAAGATATAACGATTTTTAAACAATCTTAGCTTCAACGTGTGAGAAGAAGAGAGATCGAGATATCGCTGGCTGTCGCCCGATAAGATAAGATTTTGCTGCATCACAATTGCCAGTGCGTGTGCATGTGCGGCTTCCGTCGTCAGTGCTGGCCCGTCTGGCGCCGTCGCCCGACAAGATAAGAGTTTGCTGTTTCACAAATGCCGGCACGTGTGCGTGTGCGGCTACGTGTTTTATTCAAACAGTAGTAGAGCATTGTTCTATAGTGTAGCCAGATGTACGGATTTCACTTAAGTGTTGAACAAGTGTCAATTTTTAGAAGAGAATCTGTTTAGTCGCTTATGTACTGCAATTTTCTGTTACATATTGCAACGAATGACAATTCAGGTAAATTTTAAAACAAATTCTATTTAAATTAATAATGTTTATTGTCTTCAAATGTTTTCTTTAAGAAAACGAGAATACTATATTATCACAGAACTTAATTTATACACCATTACAATTTAAATTGCTGTATCTAATGATATTTTTAATTAATTATAAAAGCAATAATCAACAATTAGATATTAGATTGGTACAGAAAACGTTTATACATATAGCAGTCAACATATAGCGTAGTAAAAGATATTATAACTAAAAACAGATTGAGGGATGTTCAACTCTGTAATTATTGAAAATAATTTTTAACATGTTTCACTCACTACTGGTATTAAAAACAATCATAATTTAAAAAACATATAAATTACACAGTAACTGTAGAACTTTACGACCTTACCTCAGATAGTTGACATAATGTTACAAACACAAGTTTATGGTAAATTTTTCTAACAAGTAAACTTGGATAATAATTGTAATCATATTGTTGTAAATTATAGTCCGGAGTACTATAGAATATTGTAAATTTATGTACTTGTCCACAATCACACCCGCCCTCTCTTCCATTCTCCCTCTACCTCTCATTCTCACAACCTCTCCTCCCTCTCACTCTCTCTCTTGCTCTCTTTCTCACTCACTCTCTCCCTCCCTCTTTCTCTCTCTCACACTCTCTCTCACTCTTCCAACCTTCTCTCTTTCTCTCTCTCTCTCTCTCTCTCTCTCTCTATATATATATATATATATATATATATATATATATATATATATTCATTCAGCTCTAAGAATAGATACTTCAAAGAAAAGGGGAGGAACTTTCAAAGATTTAGAAGGTGAATCCAAACTTGATTTTGAAGAAGAATTAAAAGATGTGAGGTTCGTTATTATTGATGAAGCAAGTATGTTGGGTTTGAATTTGTTTTTCAAAGTGGATATGCGACTCAAACAAGCAAAGCAGCGTTTTTCAGCTGTTCCTTTTGGTGGCCTCTGCGTGTATTTAGTCGGTGATTGGTCCCAACTTCCACCGGTTTGTGACAAGGGTCTTTACAATATTGGTAATAATGTTCAGACCATTCAATGGAATCTTTCATATAAACAGTTCAAAAAAGTTTTCTTTTTAGCGAAGATTATGAGACAGCAAGGTGATGATCAAAAAAATTTCAGAGAGAATTTAAATAGAGTCGCAAATGGAACAATCACTGAACAAGATTATCAGCTCTTATCTAAAAGATTTTATGTAAACAATATCGGGGACAATTTCAAAGATAGTGTCTGTATAATGTCGAAAATTGCTGAAATCGAACGCTTTAATTATGAAAAACTAGAAAGCAATAAACAACCCGTGGCTCTAATCAATGCAATCCATAATTGCCCAGAAGCCTCTCTAGCAAAATTTGACGATGCTCAGGGGTTATTTGCCCAATTACGTTTATGTAAAGGTGCTCGAGTTATTCTTAGAAGAAATCCTTGGGTCACAAAAGGACTAGCAAACGGTTCAGTTGGGACAGTAACTGATATTATTTATGACCCGGCAGTTGAATGCGAAAATTATAATGATCACATGCCCGTATGTATACTTGTATCTTTCGAAAAATATACAGGACCAGTTCTGTATGAGAATTCAATACCCATTGTACCAGTAGTGGCATCCTCCAAGAAAAATTAAATTTCTTGTACTCGCAAACAATTTCCGTTAATGTTAGCATATGCTGTCAGTATACATAGATCGCAAGGGATAACATTAGATAAGGCAATTGTTAATTTAGGAGACAATGAATTTCTGGTTGGGTTAACGTATGTTGATCTTTCAAGAGTGAAAACATTAGAAGGATTAGGTCCAAGGTCGATACCCCAGCGGTAAAGAGGAGCCATCGGAACTGGACCAGGAGGATCAGACGACGGATTCCAGGAGGACCAGAGGACAACGGAGGATCAACGCTGTACAAGGACACAAGACTTAGGATCATAACGAGGAGTACCAGAGTATCACCTCATCAATAATAACGAGAAACAAAACCATATTACTCGTCAACATGGTTCATGAACAACATTAAAAAGAAAGAATATACAAAAAAATAAAAAGAGACTATGAGAGACTCTATATACCCTACTAATTTTTGTAAATATTAATAATTGTAAATTTTATATTGTTAAATTACAGTAAGAGAATATACAATTTTTATAATTATTAAAATGATACAAATAACATTACTTGCAATAACACATAGAGTCATTTATAAAGTAATAATGACGTCATAACATAACTTGCAAAATTTTAATTATTTTTCAGTATTAAAATATTTTAATATTTTATGCTTTAATATTACTATTTTATTACTTTGATAGTTGATTGATAATTCTTTGATATTTGATTGATATTTACGTACACAAAGTAAAGTACTTATTAAAAGAAATGATTTAAAATAAATACATTTTTTTAAAAGAATATCTGAGCAACTCGAGAGCACATTTTACATCATATAAACTTCATGTCATGTCATATTTATTCATGTTTATGTTTACATGTAAATGTACATTTGTGTTTAAAATTTATGAATATTTAGGTTAAGGATATTTGTATAGTTACAATAATTATGTGTATGCTGAGCACACATAAAAGAGGAAAACACATTATGCTAATAATACTGATGAATTTTAATTCGTAATTTGAAATTTTTATTTAATAAAAATTTAAATGATTTTCCATATTCAATATGATAAGAAGTGTTATTATTAAACAAAAACCTTTACACCTTTTCTCGTTATAGTAGGTATATTGTACTATAATGTAGTGTATTCAATAAAAAGTGTGTAGTGTATCATAAAAGTGTATATATTTTGTTAATTGTAAGAATATTGATAAATAAATTATTACGATTCTGTTTATCTAACGGATCAAAAACGGTTGATTGTAAAAATATTGGTAAATAGATTATTATGAATATCAAAGGCTCCGCCCATTTGTGTCAGTGACACTCCTAGTTTAATTAGATACAGAAGACACCAGGAAGCAGAGTGAATAATATTACACATGTGACACCAGTGACTGGCACTGAAATTCTGTTGCAAACCTCTTCACACCTAACAATAAAATTGAACTGCGTCACATTTTATATATGGAAATGTTTATATTCTGTGTGTGTGTGTGTGTGTGTGTGTGTGTGTGTGTGTGTGTGTGTGTGAGCGCGCTTCCCCGCACAATCGTGTATAAATTTCCGCTACGTGTGCATACAGACTCTCCTCTGTTCACCGGTAGCAGTTTTTACCACTCGCTTGTATACAAAAAAAAAAAGAATCTGGCGGGTGAACGTGTTGTAACTAAGAGAAATATTAAAAATAAATAGATGTATGTATACAACCAAATGATGTTAGGCAGCAAACACGGATTCACATACGCACTGCCGCAGGTATATTTTTAGCAGTGTCCATTACATTCGACCAGAGACTACAAAGCGCAGAGCAAATTTGATACATCTGCGCGACACACGGGACGCGCGCGCGTAGACTCGTATTCCTGCGCGTGGAATGTATACGCGCACGCAATACTTTTGAATGGATACACTACGTATGTAACTACAGAAGCAGTGTGTTGTTTAACATAAGCCAATTACGTATGATTCGACTCTTGTTTGGTGCATACGTTTATAAGCCCACAATAAAACAACTTTTATGTTGTTTTTTCAGTAATGTTGTAAACAACAAAAGGCACTTAACAGACTAGAAACAGTCTCGTTTTAAATGCTTTTATAACGTTTCATAGACAATCAGAGGGATTTTTGCTTCAGTGCCTCCTGGCTTTAAACTGTTTCGTGTACAAAGTAAATAATTTAAAGTGAACGTTGTGGTTTTATTTTAATCTTAGTTTACTAAACTAAAAAACTAAATATTTAAGCAAATAACGGACATCTAATCCTTGTTACCTATGATGAATTTTCTACTGGGTCACTAAAGTGTGTCTCAGTTATTGCTTTGCAGCTTTGAGTGTGAACTGATTAATCAGTGAAATTTTGGTGAGTATTGATAATATTCTTACACAACGTTTAACACAATGTTTTAACATAAATCTCCATTTTGCGTGACGTCAAATTGCGACAACTTGGAGTCGCCAGCATACATTATTTTTTGAAGATGAATAAAATCCAATATGACTAGAGGTGCAATAAATCTGAAGAGAAAACTGGTAAGCTTATTTAATACGTAAAATTTGTGTAAGTTTTATAGACATAGTTGCTTATAAATTCACCAAAGTCTTCGGTGTAACGTCATAAAAACAAAAAGTAGTTGCACGTTGTATTGAGAGTGGAAAGCTTTCTCGAACACATCATGTTCAAATTGAAGAGAACCCGGGAAAGGTCTTCAGAGCGGAGTTGCGGTAGACCGCAGGGTACTAAGGCTAAGAAGTTTCTGCTTCAGTGCTCTCGGGCTAGAAGGATATGGGAACCCTCTCAGTAGAGTAATACAGCATGGAGTTTGACCGTAGTGTACACCACTAACAGTTTAACACGATACTTCTTGGTTAAGTTCATTTATGAATGTTATATTAATAGGTTAGCCACGAGTGCATAATAGCTAATGTTCTTGGAAACTACAAGAACAAAACTGCCAACGGGTATAAACTCTGACATTATCACAGATATTTCGCCCTTGTACAATAGAAAAACTATCTACACTAATAAAAAATCATAACGTCTACAAAGAAATGCAAAATTACGAGCTACTGAGAATTTCGAGGAGTCAGAATTGAAATTAACACTAACCTGATATGTTAAAAGTACTGTGTTATATTTTTAAGTTATAAGTTAATTCACGTTACGTTTAGTGAAATATAGCATCATATCTTAACGTTTTGAGGAATGGCTATACCAAGGTTAGTTCTATGAGAAACAAAAATTAGTCGCGACTCGCAGATCTGATTACTTCTACATTCTGTATTAAATGAAATTACTTTCTGACAAAACTATTTGGTTCATATTAAGTGATTAACATGAATACATTTACAGTGTTAATTACCCTTTAGTCCAAAGGCTCGAAAAATAATGGATAATTATATTGTCATTAAATCTATATTACTTGTATTGTAACTGCAGTTAATCTGTATAAATCTATTTATATAGCTTCTTCTGAACAGGCGAATACGGGCACCGCACAAGCGTTTTTACTTCCATGTTCCATAAGGAAATGAAAGTATGGTGATGGTGAAACAAATCGTGTTCGAGATAAGGGCTGATTCTGATTGTACTATCTTCAAAACATGAAGAAAAGTCATTTTTCGAAAAGTGTCTGTCTGTGTCTGTGTGTAGAATGTTTTCTATGGCAAACGATAACTGCCGCAAATTCTAACAGAATCAAATAATGTTTTTCACACAGTTCTGAATTGTGGAGGACTCAAGGCCTGTTAATTTTGGTAAAGATCGGTTAAGGGAAGAGGTAGTTTACCTGCAACGTTTTATGTTTTAACAAGAGTAATTTTTTTTATGACGAACGATAACTGCCGCAAATTCAAACAGAATCAGATAATTTTTTGCATACGTCCATGAATTTGTAGAGGACTCAAGGCCTGTTGATTTTGGTGAAGATCGGTTAAGGGAAAGGGGTAGCTCATCTGCAACGTTTACGTTTTACCAAGAGTAAAGTACTTGAAATATCATTTAAACTTTTTCAAACAATGATAATTGTTCAAAATAAAATAATTTTACTCTCAGGCAATAAAATTATAATTTTTTTATTTTAATTAAAATCATGTATGAGTGAAAATATATCGTTCCTGGCAGGCAAGCATATCTCAAATATATAATGTTTACGTTTCTAAAGTTTTATCGTGATTGCCGCAATAAAAAGGCAGACAGGACACACACATACTTCGCGTTATTTCTGGCTTCACTCATGCTCATTTCCTTATCGTTTGCAAGCTTTTTAAATGGAAAGTGCCGAAACCCACACCAACACAACGCGTGCAAGCCGAAAAGGTCTCCAGCGTGGACAGCGATTTGCTTCCTGTTGGTCGCTGGCCAGTGTACGTGTTTATAGAGGAACGGTTCATATGCAGACTTTTCGTCTTTAGGGAATGAACCATCTGCAAGATGTTCAGGGTCCATGAGAGACTTCGGAGTGCTCCTTATTTTCCGCGAGTTTGTTCTGTGAAACGTACACTGTAGATTCGCACCTTTACTCTGAGCAACGTCCATAGGGAATGTTGAAAATGTTGTCCACGGTGTACCCTCATACACACTAAAACCTGCTCTGATGTTTTGATTACGGACATCATAATATTAAAACTTTGGAAACTTGAGCACTACTTAATTCAGATCAAACATTAACTTTTACAAGCCATTACTTTTATGCGTATTTTTATATATGTACTACATTATCGGCAACAAAGAAGTAGTTTGTTGTTAAAATTCCTTCCCGGGCTGTTTGGCCAAGGTCCAATGTTTTATGAAAAACCAGACGTTTCGGCAGTGCCAACGCCTGCCATCGTCAGTGAAAATCGAATGCGGTAACTGGTGGTGGAAAAGGTTAGTGACCACAGTACTGTGATTAAGGCTGAAGAAAGAAGTAATTTCTGTGGAAATATATAATATCGAAAATTATTTTAATAATAAATCTTAAAACATGGAAGTCATGTATGGTTCTCTATATCACATAATATGATATAGAGATATATAGAGTTATATTATATGGTGATAGATATTTCTATATTACATTTTGATCATGTGCTTTTTTAAGTCGGTCGTCGAGTTCCACAATACACTATGCTCATGTACGCGTTATGCACATCCACGGTCTTTAATTCTGAACGATATTTACTAGTAGACATCCTGAGTTGCAGAATTCGCTCAGTTTTGAAATTTTGACTTTTATTTTAATTTCGCGGTATCCCTAAAGATAAACATTTTCAGAGAAACACTACATTCGAATTTGGGTTCACGTCATTTCTTTTGTTCTGATGTTCAGCATTAAGATATTTTCAGTATTTTAATGAACTTTTTGGTGTCCTAGAATTTTTTAATTTTAAAACCTAAATACCACAATTAGACTGTGGTGTTAAAATTACCTTTAATTTGATATCGCACTTGGATGTTGCGATTAAAAAATCCCTTTTAAAACCCTCATGCCCCAAAATTTTTAAATTTCTAAAACTGAACGCTATATTCAAATTGTAATTAAAATTGTCTTCAATTTAAACCCCATATGAGCATGTTATATTTTTTTATAAATTTCAATCCCTTACATTTTTGCCCTCTGTCCCAATATTCTTGGGGGATCAATATCTAAAACAATACGATTTGTAGATTATACGTTTAGATTCGCAAGCCAAGTTTAACTAAAATCGATTAATGAATTCAAAAGTTATCGTGGGACATATCCCGAATAGGTAGACACATAAACAGACATATTCCAAATGGTCGAGTTAAAACTGAGAACTGGCTTCGCTCATTCAATAATGATTTAACAATTATAATAATCATATAATAATACTAATCCTATATATATATATATATATATATTGTAACACGAATTAATATGTTACGTCTTATTTCTTTAAGCCTCACGTTGGATTCGTCAATTTGTTACACGAATTTTAGTGTTACTGTGTTATTTAAATGTGTCGCTCTTTACTTTCTGCCCCACTGTCGGGTTCGTCAATTTGTAACACTCTATTTGTGTTGCGGGCACTTAAATTATATACGCCCCCCGTTGGAAACGTCAATTAGTAACAAATATATATGTATTAACTACTTTCAACCACACTGTTGTTGTTGTAATGATGTTACTATTAATAATATATGTTGAACGGCGAA
This sequence comes from Magicicada septendecula, assembly GCA_034769895.1. Classification (NCBI taxonomy): domain Eukaryota; kingdom Metazoa; phylum Arthropoda; class Insecta; order Hemiptera; family Cicadidae; genus Magicicada; species Magicicada septendecula. The sequence goes on from CM068371.1 coordinate 265,685,474, forward strand.
TGATTTTGTAATCTGCCGCTCGCTCCCACTATACGTACCGTTTCAATGACGTCAGCCACCGTTGCCAACCGTTGTGGTGTCCGCTGTGCTCTGTGAACTTATTTTTTAAATGGAACAGCAATAATAACGACGCAAATATAACAACAAACATATATCTTTATAGAAACCATTTATTCAGTAAAGCATTGGTTAATTGTTTCTCGTCCTTTTTATGATAATCACAATTGTGGCAAAATTTATGTGTCTTCTTTACCAGTTGGTACAGTAGTTGCAATTCTTATTCAGTATTCAGACCAAAATAAAGCGTTGGTTATTATTTCTATTAAAATAAAATACCTCAGGGCGTATTTGGTTCGGGGATTACATTTAAAACAAATATTATTCTATAAATCAAAGTACAAATTTTACAGTTCAAGGATATTACAAAGTTTAGAGTGTAATGTGCACGCATGCAGTCGAATAGTGGTTGCTAGTTATTATAGGTTATGTCCAGTTTATGTGTTTATTAATTATTATCAAAATCAAAAGTCCTTGTGGTGTTTAATAAGGTGTCAATCTCAATTCGTGTTATTAGTGAGTGTTCTTAGTGTTGGTGTGATATGATGTCTGTAGTTTTATTTGGTTAATTCTTGAAAAGTCGTGTATACAAAAGTTGGTGTTGATGCATAATATAATAAAATGTTCGAATTCACCAAATCCTCTTCTTAAAATGGTTCTTGGTCGAAGATAGGGCTCACGCTGCTTCGGTCCTCCTCCCTGGTTCTTGATTCTTCTATTCAAATGCTGGATGTTCCTCACTCGGTTGTAATAATTCGTATTAGGTATATCTATCTGTATTAGTATGTCTGGAACGTGTTTTCACCGTTTATAGTTAATTATGTAAGACGTTTTGCAAACGCGTCTGTACGCTATGACCGTTGTTAAAGAAGTCTCATTTTATTTATCCGAAATTTCTGGTTGCTAAGGGTAAACTTGGAATCTGGTTGGTCGATTCGGATATACATTGTCATGTAAATTCATTATTTCAATGTCTGAATTTGTTCAAAACCTTTAAATTAGTATAACTTTTCTGTACTGATTGGGAATTTAAAACTATTAGCAACATTATTTTGGTCTTTACATTTGTGACACATAGACACTAAACATGCCTACCTTTACTTAAGAAATACAGCTGTTACAATTTTGATATTTGAATTTTCCTTAAATAGCTTAAAACGAATTATTTTGCTTCTAGATTTGTAGTGTACACTATTAACTATCAATCTATTCATCCTTCAACATTTGTTTCACAAAATTCCTAACAGTATTATCTAAAATTTACAAAAGTTGTTTTTACATGTCTACCTACAGTTTGCCATCCACAAAACATTTGATACTCCATTTATTTGTTCAAAAAATGATCATCCTTATGTAACTACAGTCTGCTTTGTTATTTTTCTATTTCTCATTAATTTAGAATGGTTGGTTGCTTTCCTGGGTATCCTGATAACATCATTACATGAACAATAACAAAACAATATATAATCAAATCAATTTAGTGTCATGCCCACATGGCTATGGCTTTTATGGACACTGAATAAATAAGTTAAAATTTCATTAAACATAAACAACTGTTTACCACTAGTAATAACACCTCCTTTCACTCCATCTTGCCTTGATAACTAATTAATTAATCCTTATTATTAATACATAACAAATATATTTGAAAACAAAAGAGTTGTACTCTAACTCAGACCTCCAGCCTTGAGTTCAATGAACCATTAATATAAACAAAACACATATGTTTTTTCATTACTTAAATTATTCCTTAAAAGTAAGTTTCATGCAGTCCTTGCTGTTTTTGTTTTATTTCAGGGATGTACCCTTGATCACTGCACTACTTATTATATTATCTCATCACATTTATAGTCATATTACCTAATATTGTGAGATAAAAATAGCACTCACTTGGGATCATTTTTAGTATATTTTCATAATAAAATTACTTGCACTAGTCCACTGTTATTCTTTGATCTTATCTCTATTTGTTTTAATTAGTCTTATAAGATTAATAATCTTATTTATACAAGATTATTAAGATTTGTTTGTCCCATTATAAATAATTTCCACTGGTTCACTTCTAATTCTACCTTTAGACACTTCTGTTACTGATTGTTTTGGTTTCACTGAGATATAATATTCAGCTACTTCCTTATCCATTAAAATATATTTAATACTACAATATATCGTATTGTGTTGCTATTTGTCACATTCATTGTTTTTGTATTTGGGTTTACATTTTTATTGTCATTAAAAGAACTTCACTCTTGTTATAAAATATTACTGTGAATAAGTTATTATTTGTTGTTTTCTGGACAACCTTATGACCATTATTTATTACAATTAGTTGTATGGTTCATGTATCTATAATAAGGTTTGTTATATTTTCATTATATCATTCAAATTAATCACTTACTGATATTTCTTTTTACATAGTATTGTATGTTTGGGCCTATTATCCCTCAATTTGTATTTTGATTATCTTGATATTATGATACATTGAATGAAACCATTTGTTTCCTTATAGTACTGATACATAATCTGTCTGTCTTTATAATACTTATTTTGTCATTATTTAAAGTTCATGTCTTAATCGGGGTTGAAATGTATTTTGCATGACTCTGCCTGAATCATTAATTTGGGTACGGTCAGTTGTATTACTAGTCAGTCTGAAATAGTTATTCGTTCCTCTTCACTATCATCTTGAAAGATATTTTTCTTCTTGTTTAGCTTCTTATCCATTGTCTTCATTAAATCGGGTACGATATTAAGGTGTTCCAAATGTAATGTTACATACTACCCTGCCACCAAATTTGATTATTTTAATAAAATATTGTTTTTGTTGAAATTATCAATTATCTTATCCTTCACATTATCATTTGTTATTCTTTTTATGATCTGGTATACTTGTCTTTAATTATAAGTGTTCTATCCCTGGAACATGTTACTTCCCTAACAAATTAATCACCATATACTTTGGAGCCAGTCGGGGGGCTCTCTTGACCTAATACCCCGCTGTCCTTATAATACATAATACATAAATAATATCCATTGCTGGAGCTATCTCATCAGTCAATCACATTTAATAATCACTAGTCTATTCACGACTAAATCAAATAAAAATAATATAATAATATGTTCTTGGGATGGTTCACTCAGTTTAACTTCTCAGATCTAAATATTTCTTTCCATTGATTCTTTCAGATGTTTATTTTCTTGTGGCGATATTAATAACATTTCTTATTTTCAATTGGTACTATCTTCATTCCTTTTTTATCAGTACTCCTTAATCTTCATTTTTCATTCATTATCTTCATTCAATTAAAACATAACAAGTATCTGTATCTATAGTTGTTGTTGATTCTCTCACAATCATGATAGGTTATTTGTAGTAAATTTGTTTCTAGTCTTGTCTTATTTTCATCGTCGATTGTCTACATTTGTCTTTTCTTATTCATTTTATAGCACTATGGTTTCTTCTGATTCATGGATGTTGCATCTTTCTTTTATATTCCAATAATAAGTTCATAATTATATTTAATAAGAGGTGCTTATTTTGTTTAGGATTTGGAAATTTATTCACATTTGTTTATCCACTTGATTCATAATAACATCATCAAAATGTACTGTAAGTTGTCCTTAATATTTATTTGAATTTTTTTTTAGAATTTTGTGGTTTATTCAACTTTGTTTATTGGGTTCATAATACATTTTTAAGGAAACTTGGTTGTATGTTCCCTTAATCTTTTTTGTTTCCACATCACAAATGACATAAGTATTATTGTTATTGTTTTTTACAATAATATATGGTCCATTATACAGTAATAATAGCTTTTTTGCTATTCCTTCCTTAGAACTTGGCAATTCGCGGTTTTTTAACAATACTTTGTCTCCAATCTTGTACCGGATCATTTTCTGCTGACTGATTTTGTAATTTTTCCTTCTCCTCTCCACCTGTTCATTCAGTTTGCTTTGGAATCTCACGTTGTCGAACTGGTAAGCTGGGTTGTTTGGGAAGTTGATTATTTCACTAATTTCTCGGGGTGGTAGTCTTTCGTGCATTATGGTATATGGAGTATCTTGTATTGATTCATGGTAAGCTAAGTTGATAAAGCTTTCTGTTTGTGTAATGTATTCACTCCACTTCTGGTGTTTATCAAAACAATATGTCCTGAGGATACGGCCAACCTCCCTCAGTACTCTTTCCGCCGGGTTGCTATTTGGGTGATAGACAGATGTTTTATATGTCTTGACACCTAGGTCTAACAAAGTCTCCTTCCATACCCTTCCTCGAAACTGAGTTCCGTGATCAGTAATAATTGACCTTGGAGCTCCTAACTCTGGTATGTATTGTTGTATCACTATTTGCAGAATCTTTTTTGTAGTCGCCCGATTAATGGGGTATAGTTTTGTAAATTTGGAGTAATGGTCGAACATGATTGTAATAAATTTATACTGTTTTCTCCCTCCACTACGAGGTAATGGTCCACACACATCTAAAAATACTCTCTCTAATTTACCAGTTGATGTAATTGGTTGCATTATTCCTTCTGTTTTTTCGTTATTGCATTTTGCCAATTGACAGATGTGACACTGCCGAATACATTCTCTAACTCTCCGGTTGATATTCTTAATGTAAGTGTGTTCCTCAAGTGCTTTCATTACTTTTAATGCACCCATATGCCCATATCGACTATGGTAATCCAGTATTAATTCTGTTTCTAAAGCTTTAGGTATCATCACCTTCCATGAGCCTTGGTTATTATTTGGTTTGTAAAATAGTATGTCTTCATGTAGACAATAATATGCAGTAATTTTTTCATCCTGTTGGATCAGTCTTTGCCTAAAATTGTTGATTTTTGTATCCTCTGTTTGTTGTTGTGAAATTGATTTCATGATGTTTTCCAAATCTGATTTGTTTTTTATTATAGTATATACCTTGACGATTGTTTCTTTTTCCCCTTCAAAAGTTTGTTGTTCTATGTTAATCCGGAACAATATATCTGCAGCAATATTCTGTTTTCCTGGAACATACTCCCAATTTATATGGTATTCCTGTAGTGCGAGTATCCACCTTGCCAATCTTCCATGGTTAATCTTGCAATTTTTTAGGAAAGATATTGACTTATGATCGCTCCTCACAGTTATCGGGTATCCAAGAATATAGGTTCTGAATTTTCCACAAGCGAATACAACGCTTAATAACTCCTTTTCCGTTACACTATAATTGCGTTCACATCCATTAAGTATTCTGCTTGCAAAACTCACCACCTGATGGTCTCCCTCACTATCTTCTTGATATAATACAGATCCTAAACTTATATCACTGGCATCGCAGTTCATAAAGAAAGGTTGATTGAAATTAGGATGTTTTAATATAACTGAACTTAGGAAATTATGCTTGATCATTTGGAGTAAGTTGTCTTGTTCCTGTCCCCATGACCATTTGTTCTTAGAGGATAATTGTGGAGAAAACTTCGCTGTCATTTCAGAATAATTTCTCTGAAACTTCCTATAATAATTGCAAAGTCCCAGAAATGATTGAAGTTGCTTTTTATTTTTAGGACTTGGGAATTTCTGGATAGCTTCTATCTTTTCATTGGATGGTGTTATTCCTTGTCTTGTTAAGTTAAAACCCAGGAACTGGACTTCACTGGCGATAAGTTTGGATTTTTGAAGCTTTAGAGTAACGTTATTGTCTGATAATTTTTGTACTACTTGCCCTACTCTGTCACAATGGTCTTCCCAATTCACTGAAGTAATCAACAAGTCATCAACATAGACTGTGGTATATGGAATAGTATCTGGACCCAACACCTGGTCCATACATCTTACAAATACAGCTACTGAGTTTACCAGTCCAAACGGTAGTCGCTTGAACTGACAGTTCCTCCCTTCGAAAATAAAGGCGACGTATTTTCGACTATCTGGGTGTCACTCCACCTGCCAATACCCACAAACAGTATCCCAGGTGCTGATAAATTGTATGCCATTAAATTTTTTCAATATCTCCTCAATCTCTCCGGGAGATGTTCTGTCATTAACTATGATCTTAATGATCTCTCTAGCATCCAAACAGAGTCGTACTTTGCCATCTTTCTTGGGAACGGCTATTAACGGGCTTGTATATGGGGAACAGCTATACTCAATAATATCTTCTGCTATCATTTTGTCTAGTTCAGTCCTCACTGCTTCTTTTAATGCATAAGCAACGGGATATGATTTCTTATTAAAATTTATAGGCTCCTTGAATTGTAGTGTAAATTGATAATTTTTTACTTTGCCAGGTATATCAGAGAAAACATAGCGGTATTTATTATATATGGATATCAACTTTTCTATTTGTTGTGTGGTTAAATTACATTCATTTTGTTCTGACCGAAATTGTCGGATCTCTTCTAATTTTTCCAACCATAAACTGTCTTCACTCCCAAAGTATTCCCTTCTTATATTCCATGAATCATCTTGATTATTATTGAATTTTCTTATACTATTGCATAAAGGTACATTTTTATTTTCTACTAATCTAGCTGTCCATTCTATATTATCCACTTTTAACGACACTATGGCCTGTCTCATGTCAATTATTGCTGAGTATTTTCTCAAAATATCACAGCCTATTAGTATATTAAATGGTAGATTACTAGCTATTAGAAAAATCATAGGTATAGCTACATTTCCGCTGGTTACTGTTAATGATACCTGTTTTCTTATTGACTTGTTTTGCCTTCCGGTGGCTCCGATTAAAATTATATTCTGAATTGGTAAAGCTGGTAAGATGACCTTACTATATTTTTGAATTTTGATGTATTCATTATTATCGATTAACGACACGTTTGCGCCCGTATCTATCATGAATCTTGTGTCTAGTCCATTCACTTGGGCGATAATATAGGCGATCTCATTATTCGAACTATTGTGTGTTATCGTGTCTTCGTTCAGTAGTTCTTCTCTCACATTTTTTAAGAAGTGATTGTGCACTATCGTCATTGTATCGTCAGTCATTTTGTCTCGTCCTAGTAAGTACCCAAATTGTCGGTTCAGTGATGGGACCTGATGGTTTTTCACTGCCGCGGTCCGTTTAAATCAGGGCTGATCTCCTCAGTCCTGTTGTCTGGTTGACCGGGTCTGTCTCTATTTTGCAACTCTACCTCAATGGCATTATTATCGAACGTCACTGAGTTTCTGTTATTCCTGTTGTCGTCACAGCTCCTACTCCGTCTATGTTCATCGCGGTAGTGCTGGTTATTCTCCTCCTGAAAACTTCTCCCACGGTTCCCATTATAATTCGTTCGTCCCTGGTACGAACGCCTTCCCACATCTCTATCGTCAATGCTTACATAATTCACATGTCTTCGATATGTTTGGTTTTGATTGTTATTATTGCCGTTATTATTCTGTCTGTACCGGTTATCGTAGTTGTTGTTATAACCTCGGTTGTTCTGGTAATGGTGATCTCTGTCATTGGCACGCTGGTATCCATTATTATTATTATTTGTAGGAGAGCTACGGTAATAGTGGTTGTTGTTATTGTTGTTATTATTTGCCGCATTATTTCGTGGGTAGTTGTTATTGTTATTGTTGTTTTGGTAACCGTGTTGATAGTGGTTACCGTTGTTGTTGTAACTATTGTTCGGTCTTTGCCCGTTGTTTTCATATTGGGCGTCGCGGCGACCATTATTTCTATTTATTTCATCGTTCCTTCGTCTGTACTGGAGGAAGTTCTTCTCCTGTTCCATGTCCGCTAATAATTTCGACATCTCCTCGATGGTTTGTATACTTCCGTTTATTCGACCTCTCGTAATTTTCCCACCATAGTGGTAAGCTAATAGCTTCACTAAACATTCGGTAGGAATAGCAGGCTCTAAATGTCTGGCTATGTTTATTTTTCCAAGAAAGTATGCGGTCGGAGTTTGCTTGCCGTGCAGGTCATATCGGCCCAATCCTATGTCACTTCTTATCATATGTTGCGTGGCATCGGACCAATACTTAGATTTGAATTGTTTTTTAAATTCTTGGAAGTTTTGTATACTCGGCCGCATCGCCGTCCACCAATTGTCATAGACTTTTCGGAACATTTCGTCCAGCATACTCCTAATCACAAACCATCGGTCTTCTCCGGTTTTGGCTATTTTCTCTTCTACCCGTTCTAAGAATAGCATGGGGTTTCTTCTATAATTTTGGAAATCGATAACTTCTCGATTTTCCTCACATGTGGTATGGGCACCGGTACATTGCCTGTTTTTTAGAGAATTAATTTCATCTCTATGGGCAGTTGTTTGGTCTTGTACTCGATTGAGACTAGTACTCATACCTTCTAATCTTTCCCCCATCACTGCTTGGTTGGTTCTTATATTTTCAACTCGTCCATTCGTTTCTTCCCGGACGCTCAGTATCTCTTGGTTCATCCGCTCACACTTTTCCTTGGTCTCGGATTCTACCCTTTTAATTTCGGTTACCGGTTCTTCTAGCTTCTTGCCCCATTCTTCCTGCAATTGCCGGTTATTAATTTCCATCTTGTTATTCCAATCTTCTTTTAATGACACTTTGTGTTCATCCAATTTTTTCATGGTTTCCTGGTAATTTCCCTTCAATTCTTCCCTCAATGCTCTATTATTTTCGTCTATTTTCTCCTCCATTTTTCTGCTATTCTCTTTCAATTCTCCCAGTTTTCTTCGATTTTCTTTATTTATTAGTCTCTTCCAATTTTCGGCTTAATTCCTCCGTGGACTGTTAATTGTCCGTTTTTAATTCTTCCATTTTCTTGCTGAAGTCTTCTTTCATTTCGTCCTTTAGTTTCTTATTACTCTCCTCCGTTTTCTGACTCAAATCTTCCGTTAGTTTCTTCCCAGTTTCCTGCATTAATTCCATCATACGTCTAATCATTTCTTGCGTTTTCTCGCTTTCTGTTTGTGTGGGTTCTTCTGGTTGTTTCTCCGGATCATTCCTTGTTATAATTTCTATTTAACCGGCGTTATCTCAACCGGCGTTGCTTCCTTGTCTTCCATGTTTAATTCGTCTACTTTCTCGGCTTCGGCCGCTCGTTTGCGCGATACTTCTCGCTTCCTCAATTTGTTTATTTTTTGGTTTAACTATAGATTATAATTTAATTTATATTAAATCAAACGCCTCACACGTTGGTTCGCCAATTTGTAACACGAATTAATATGTTACGTCTTATTTCTTTAAGCCTCACGTTGGATTCGTCAATTTGTAACACGAATTTTAGTGTTACTGTGTTATTTAAATGTGTCGCTCTTTACTTTCTGCCCCACTGTCGGGTTCGTCAATTTGTAACACTCTATTTGTGTTGCGGGCACTTAAATTATATACGCCCCCCGTTGGAAACGTCAATTAGTAACAAATATATATGTATTAACTACTTTCAACCACACTGTTGTTGTTGTAATGATGTTACTATTAATAATATATGTTGAACGGCGAATGATTTTGTAATCTGCCGCTCGCTCCCACTATACGTACCGTTTCAATGACGTCAGCCACCGTTGCCAACCGTTGTGGTGTCCGCTGTGCTCTGTGAACTTATTTTTTAAATGGAACAGCAATAATAACGACGCAAATATAACAACAAACATATATCTTTATAGAAACCATTTATTCAGTAAAGCATTGGTTAATTGTTTCTCGTCCTTTTTATGATAATCACAATTGTGGCAAAATTTATGTGTCTTCTTTACCAGTTGGTACAGTAGTTGCAATTCTTATTCAGTATTCAGACCAAAATAAAGCGTTGGTTATTATTTCTATTAAAATAAAATACCTCAGGGCGTATCTGGTTCGGGGATTACATTTAAAACAAATATTATTCTATAAATCAAAGTACAAATTTTACAGTTCAAGGATATTACAAAGTTTAGAGTGTAATGTGCACGCATGCAGTCGAATAGTGGTTGCTAGTTATTATAGGTTATGTCCAGTTTATGTGTTTATTAATTATTATCAAAATCAAAAGTCCTTGTGGTGTTTAATAAGGTGTCAATCTCAATTCGTGTTATTAGTGAGTGTTCTTAGTGTTGGTGTGATATGATGTCTGTAGTTTTATTTGGTTAATTCTTGAAAAGTCGTGTATACAAAAGTTGGTGTTGATGCATAATATAATAAAATGTTCGAATTCACCAAATCCTCTTCTTAAAATGGTTCTTGGTCGAAGATAGGGCTCACGCTGCTTCGGTCCTCCTCCCTGGTTCTTGATTCTTCTATTCAAATGCTGGATGTTCCTCACTCGGTTGTAATAATTCGTATTAGGTATATCTATCTGTATTAGTATGTCTGGAACGTGTTTTCACCGTTTATAGTTAATTATGTAAGACGTTTTGCAAACGCGTCTGTACGCTATGACCGTTGTTAAAGAAGTCTCATTTTATTTATCCGAAATTTCTGGTTGCTAAGGGTAAACTTGGAATCTGGTTGGTCGATTCGGATATACATTGTCATGTAAATTCATTATTTCAATGTCTGAATTTGTTCAAAACCTTTAAATTAGTATAACTTTTCTGTACTGATTGGGAATTTAAAACTATTAGCAACATTATTTTGGTCTTTACATTTGTGACACATAGACACTAAACATGCCTACCTTTACTTAAGAAATACAGCTGTTACAATTTTGTTATTTGAATTTTCCTTAAATAGCTTAAAAGGAATTATTTTGCTTCTAGATTTGTAGTGTACACTATTAACTATCAATCTATTCATTCTTCAACATTTGTTTCACAAAATTCCTAACAGTATTATCTAAAATTTACAAAAGTTGTTTTTACATGTCTTCCTACAGTTTGCCATCCACAAAACATTTGATACTCCATTTATTTGTTCAAAAAATGATCATCCTTATGTAACTACTGTCTGCTTTGTTATTTTTCTATTTCTCATTAATTTAGAATGGTTGGTTGCTTTCCTGGCTATCCTGATAACATCATTACATGAACAATAACAAAACAATATATAATCAAATCGATTTAGTGTCATGCCCACATGGCTATGACTTTTATGGACATTGAATAAATAAGTTAAAATTTCATTAAACATAAACAAATGTTTACCACTAGTAATAACACCTCCTTTCACTCCATCTTGCCTTGATAACTAATTAATTAATCCTTATTATTAATATATAACAAATATATTTGAAAACAAAAGAGTTGTACTCTAACTCAGACCTTCTAGCCTTGACTTCAATGAACCATTAATATAAACAAAACACATATGTTTTTTCATTACTTAAATTATTCCTTAAAATTAAGTTTCATGCAGTCCTTGCTGTTTTTGTTTTATTTCAGGGATGTACCCTTGATCACTGCACTACTTATTATATTATCTCATCACATTTATAGTCATATTACCTAATATTGTGAGATAAAAATAGCACTCACTTGGGATCATTTTTAGTATATTTTCATAATAAAATTACTTGCACTAGTCCACTGTTATTCTTTGATCTTATCTCTATTTGTTTTAATTAGTCTTATAAGATTAATAATCTTATTTATACAAGATTATTAAGATTTGTTTGTCCCATTATAAATAATTTCCACTGGTTCACTTCTAATTCTACCTTTAGACACTTCTGTTACTGATTGTTTTGGTTTCACTGAGATATAATATTCAGCTACTTCCTTATCCATTAAAATATATTTAATACTACAATATATCGTATTGTGTTGCTATTTGTCACATTCATTGTTTTTGTATTTGGGTTTACATTTTTATTGTCATTAAAAGAACTTCACTCTTGTTATAAAATATTACTGTGAATAAGTTATTATTTGTTGTTTTCTGGACAACCTTATGACCATTATTTATTACAATTAGTTGTATGGTTCATGTATCTATAATAAGGTTTGTTATATTTTCATTATATCATTCAAATTAATCACTTACTGATATTTCTTTTTACATAGTATTGTATGTTTGGGCCTATTATCCCTCAATTTGTATTTTGATTATCTTGATATTATGATACATTGAATGAAACCATTTGTTTCCTTATAGTACTGATACATAATCTGTCTGTCTTTATAATACTTATTTTGTCATTATTTAAAGTTCATGTCTTAATCGGGGTTGAAATGTATTTTGCATCACTTTGCCTGAATCATTAATTTGGGTACGGTCAGTTGTATTACTAGTCAGTCTGAAATAGTTATTCGTTCCTCTTCACTATCATCTTGAAAGATATTTTTCTTCTTGTTTAGCTTCTTATCCATTGTCTTCATTAAATCGGGTACGATATTAAGGTGTTCCAAATGTAATGTTACAATATATATATTCAATCACTTTCTGCTACATTTCGTTTCTTGATATATATAAAATATTTAAAATTTATAGTTATTTTACCTCAAGATATTATTTTTTCCCTTATTTGGAACTTGTTTCGAGAACTCCTGTGTTGGAAGATCACGAACGCTGAGGATGAGAACACAGGAGTTCTCGAAACAAGTTCCAAATAAGGGAAAAGTAACATCTTGAGGTAAAATAAATATAAAAATTTTAAATATTATATATATATATATTACAACGATACATAACAATAAATTTTGAACAAATTTATATTTATTTTAACTTGTATAGCCCCAAGTTAACGGGCAACAAAATTATATAAAACACAATTATATATGCAGGTTGTAAGTAATTATAACAATACCAGGTGTAACTATAATAAGAGTATTAGATTTATGAGTATTTAAAAATATATATTTATTGTTTTATCAAGCCTTATAAATAATAAAACTTCGTTAATAATCTTCGATCAAGATATCACTCATTATTAAGTGTTTATCTCTTAAACTATACGGTGTTACACACATTTAAACACTCTTACATCTAGACATGTTAATAATCTTAATCTAGACATTTATTCAATTTGATTTACCAAAACAAATAAAATTAAATTGTAATTTGAATTGAATTCTTTTAATTCAGATCTGACCTCAGCTTGCTCAGTCTATACCAATGTTAAAAAATTAAATTTAATATTATATTAATTACTTTTAGACTGGCATTTGTTTTATATTCAAAATTTAAATTATTCTTTTCTACAAATGCAAATATCAAATCATTTCAATTATTTACTTTGATAAACAAAAATATACTATCTCAAATTTATCTCTTTTTTTCGAATTTCTTTATACGCGATCGCTCATTCTTACGATAAAACATTTATCTAAGATTCTAATATATTATTTCTAACTATAAACCTTTTTTTGTTTTAATTTATTGTCTTTTCATATAGTCTTTATGAGCTCTTTTAAAAAAATCATTTATAAATGCATTATGCATGTCACCTCTAGTTTTGATGATCTTACGACTTATTGACGGGGTCCAGCGTTGTCTAGAGTTGGGTTTCCATTGCTCCTGGCTTGGCGTGATCCTGGATATGTCCAGAGTCCAACGTCGTTCTCCAGCAGTGTGTGGTCCGTCTCAGAGAATTCCTATCTGCTGCAAGGTGAATCTCAATCGTCGGTTAGGCGTCAAAAAACATCTCCTAACGTCCAGCATCCCTCGTCGCTCTTGTAGCTTCTCCGTAGATACTCTTTGTAGACTTAAACGGTCCCGGTACTTTACGCTTCCCGAAATATTGTCAACATAATTATTGAATGTCTTACTCGTTCGTCAATGAGACTTATAATAAAATAAAAACTGTTCTGCCGACGGACCGCATGTCCGACTGCAACTGTGTCTTGAAATGAAGAGAAGGGTTTTCAGTCGAACCTTTAATTTATACCCTCTCGAGATTCCGCACCTGTTGGTTCCGAAATCATCTTGTCGAGACCTGCAGATCACATGCTCCCGAACCTTTTCATATATTTGCAATTCTTAGCAAATAGCAATGTTTTGCACGGAATCGAGATAGCACAAATCATAGCTAATTTGATTAAGCACTCACTGTATTAAGTTGAGCGTCTTAGGGTAATTTGCGTATTTTTGGCACATTTATTTCGCACTGTCTCCGCGTAATGTGTCCTATTAACGTCATTTTCTCACTGTGGATAACTATAAATTTTACACACACTTTGGTGCCTTTTGTTTGTTTATACACAAATTAGTTTTCACACAGTGAATTAAAATAAATATTTTATTAATTACTTGGGGAGGGTAGCTGAGATTCCTGTCTGTACATGCATCAGTAACACACACAAGATACACGCGTAACACACATACAATCGTGCAGGTGTTCCTTGCCTGTCGAAACAGGTTAATTTCTCCCCTAATATAACATTGAAATATTTTTACAATCTCAGACCTGTCCATTTACCCCTAACTTATAATAATCCTACAAATTTTATATTTATTTAAATCAATGCCCAATACAGCATATGGCTGTATCGTTGCAATATATACATAATAAAAGAAAACTATACACCATTAATGCACTCAAACAAAATTGTATAATATTAGAATCATTTGCATGAACATAATCAATTTTTGTGTAATCTTCATAACGCATGGCTTATGAATCTGACATTTTAATTACATTTCTCTTAACGTCCAATAAACTTTTTCAGTAATGTCATCGAAGTTTTATACTTCTCAAGATTTCAAAGTTAATGAAGTTATGCACATTTGTAAAGTAATGGTAATATAGTCAAAAATTAGTCCCAATGAGACTCTTCACAAGATTAATTTTTGCTTTCTCTGTTAGCTGAAAATATACTCGCATTTCCATGAGCCACTTATTAAGAGTTTAACCTATAACTAAAGTAGGCCTATCACTAATAGTAACCGTTTGTTACTTGAAAATGAAGCGTTTTGGTTGTTTAGTTCATGCTTTCAGTGAAGTATTAATTAGTTGTAATATTCCACACAAACAGCAATAAGTGTTTTATTGAAGGCAGTCAAATATAAACAGATTCTATTACATTTCACATTGTGATTGCGCATCTTTACACATTCATATAAGTAAGGTTGAATATTGGAATGGGGATATGTCAAACAAATAATTGTTTGTAATAGATAATTGGGTTTTCCTCTGGTTTATCAACTTCATCGATTTCATCTCTTCTTTATGTATACTATAATAAAAGCTATTTTTAAAATATATTGTCTCGATCCTCTCTCTTCTTGTGGTATGTAAATGGTCGCGCCGTTAGCTCAGAGACTAACGTTAACCGATCATAGAGCATTTTGTTCAAATAGTGGAAAATGCAATGTGTAGGAGAGTGTGGAGAGTTTTATGGCAGTGTATATCAAGTCTTGCGCCATTTGTTCGGATTGACATTAATCGCAACGTTTATGGTGGCTTCACAGCCATTCCACTCAAACCTATTTCAGAAAAACCTTTCTACTAAATTATAACTGTACCAAGTTATAAAATCCAATAGTTTTAATTCATCAGTGGTACATAGCAGACAACATAAAACTGGGAAAATGTCATCAAGATGAATGTTTCATAAACTTTTCATAGAAGTTATAATTCTCATTAGACCAAGCATAAAAATACACAAAATTAATCACATTCTTTTTCTATACAGCTAAGGAATATCCAAGAAACACTATAATACAAGAGTAACAATAATACTAATCTGATGTTCTACTTTTCTTGACATTCAATGTAAAAAAGCATATCAGAAAACAGACATAAATTATATTCTTTAACAACGTTTTGAGACAAAGTTTCACCTAGGTCTTACTTTTCTACTACAGTTTCAGAGATTTAGCTTCTTTTGGTTGTTGTGAACTAAATGTTTCGAGTCTGATTTTTAAATTATAATTAATTTCATATCTCAAATTGAAGTAATTGCTAGTGTGATAACTGAAATATCTGATAATTTTATTAGATATCTTACTCTAAAAACAAATATCGCCTTTTGTTTTAGCTATTTAGAATTGCTAAAAAATTGAACAGTTTACGAATTTGATAATAATAAAACGATACAGTTAAAAATATATAGCAGTATTTAGTTTTGTATGTTACTAACTTTTTATCACTCTCTTTGTTATTACGATAATTGTGTATAAAGCAATTGACAGAATATAGAATAGTTGTAGATAGATTAGGCACACCGATCACGTGCATAAAAAGTCAGTTATACGATTTTAACATTTGCTAAGAACTTCCCAAACATTTTTAAAACTTTAATCACTTTCTTATCTGCACTCATTTTGTTTAATTGACATTCGTCTTTGTGACACAAGTTTTTAAAAAGCTCAATTATAGCCTGACATCTGTCTGCGTAGTTTTGGGAGTACAGAAACACAGTTAAGTTATTTAAGAAATTAATCAAAAGAAAAGAGAGGACGGGGAAAGTTCTTTTGCCCAACGAGATATGAGTACACAGCGGTGAGGAGTAAAGTCCACAAAGACATAAGAAGAATATGGGCTCAGTGTTGGAGGAATTACGAAAGATTCAAATAAGCATGTGTAAAAAAGTGTAGGAAGAATAAATATTAGGCCTATCAGTTTAACCATCGACATTCTATAAAGATGCAAATATCTTAATCTGAAAACAGTCTCAAGGAATTATAACTTCTTTTACATCTAAGAAATCATAAGATCCAAATCGAGAAGCCATTATACAAGCTGAGATGCTTACATTTCAGAAAAATAAGATAGGTAATGTAGAATTCTGTGATATTTTCTGATTCTGAATTCAATGTGGGAATGTTGATAATTAAGTCGTGTTTTCCTTTTATACAATATGCCTATCCATAAACAATTCAGGAAAGCTCGGCCATTAATCTGTCGTAATGATATTGAAAAACGTTCCAGCATCGCGCGCGCCTGAATGTGTGTGTGTTGCGAGTATATTCCTATGTATTTTTAACCATATTTTATCGTATTAAAACAGTGGACACAATGAGTAGTGTAAAAAATGCATTATACTCAAACGTGAATGTCGTAAAAACTTTGTGAGAGTACGATGGTCTTCTCTGTTACTCAGCAGACGAGTGAATTTGATTTTAATAGATTTAAAAAAATGTGGTATTCGGTTTTATATGAAAATGTTAATTTGTAGCTTTTTAAATTATGGTATACATCTGTTTGTCAGAAGTACGTAACAATTATCACAGACGAAAAAATAATAAATATAATTAATTCTAACAATTAAATGTTCATGTGGCTTAGTGTGTGCAAAATTTCAATCCTGTTTTTGTAACTGTAGAGATGATTATTTACTTTACTTATTAGTTCACTGGTATAAAACCTAAACTAGAAACCTGATAATAAATTAAAATCAATTATAAAATACTATGAAGACGATTTCCATTGTATAATCACCTATACGTAGTATAATATGATCTAATTTATGTGTATAATCACCTATACGTAGTATAATATGATCTAATTTATGTATCTTTTTACTTCCATGTTCCTTAAGGAAATGAAAGTATGGTGATGGCAAAAAAAAATCGTGTTCGAGATTATTGCAGATTCTGATTGTACTACACTCAAAACATGAAAAAAGTCATTTTTCGAAAAGTGTCTGTGTGTGTCTGTCTGTGTTTGTAGATTTTTTTCTATGGCAAACCATAACAGCCGCAAATTCAAACAGAATCAAATAATTTTTTGCATACAGGCCTTACTTGTACGTACAATTACTTGCAAACGACCTATTGTTTTTTGGTGAAGATCGGTTAAAGGAAAGGGGTAGTTTACCAGCAACTTTTTTTTTTTTAATCAAGGGTAATTTTTACTTCCATGTTCCTTAAGGAAATGCAAGTATGGTGATGGCAAAAAAAATCGTGTTCGAGATTATTGCAGATTCTGATTGTACGACACTCAAAACATGAAAAAAGTCATTTTTCGAAAAGTGTCGGTGAGGGTGTCTGTGTGTGTGTGTGTGTGTGTGTGTCTGTGTGTCTATCTGTCTGTAGATTTTTTACTATGGCAAACGATAACTGCCGTAACTTCAAACCGAATCAACTACTCTTTTGTATACCTTTTTGAGTTATACAGAACTCAAGGTCTGTTGATTTTGTTGAAGATCGGTTAAGGAAAAGGGGTAGATTACCTGCAACGTTTTATATTTTAACAAGGGTATTTATTATGGCAAACGATAAGAGCCGCAAATTCAATCAGTATCAAATAATGTTTTGCATACAACCCTGAATTGTAGAGGACTGAAGGTCTATTGATTTTGGTGAAGATGGGTTTGGAGAAAGGGATAGTTTACCCGCAACTTTTTATGTTTTAACAAGGGTAGTTTTTTCTATGACGAACGATAACTGCCGTAAATTCAAAGAAAATCAAATAATTTTTAGCATACTTTCCTAAATTATAGACAACTCAAGGCCTGTTGATTTTGGTGAAGATCGGTAAAGGGAAACGGGTAGTTTACCTGAAACATGTTATGTTGTAACAAGAGAAATTTTTTCATGACGAACGATAACTGCCGCAAATTGAAACAGAATCAAATATTTTTTTGCATGCATCCCTGCATTGCAGAGGACTGAAGGTCTACTGATTTTGGTGAAGATTTGTTTAGAGAAAGGGGTAGTTTACCAGCAACGTTTTATGTTTTAACAAGAGTAAAGTACTTAATTTTGATAAATAAAGTATCTTGATAAGAAGCTCATAATAATCCACTGTAGAAACGTAGATGAAATATCTATAAATGAAGAGGTTAGGTGAACGGGGTGGGGTTAATTTTCTATAAATGAAAATTATAGTTGAAGGGGAGGGGAGAATTTTTTATGTGTACTACGTTATCGGCAACAAAGAAGTAGTTCTTTGTTAAAATTCCTTCCCGGGCTGTTTAGCCGTAGTCCAATATTTTCTGCAAAACCAGACGTTTCGGCAATGCCATCGACTGCCATCATCAGTGAAAATCGAGTGCGAAAACGTGAGGTGGTATACGTTAGTGACCACAGTACTGTGGTTTAAGGCTGAAGCAATAAGTAGACCTATGGAAATATTTCATTTCGAATATGATTTTAAATACAGTATAAATCTTAGAACATGGAAGTCATGTATGGTTCTCCATACCGATATTTTTCTATGGCAAACGATAACAGCAGCAAATTCAAACAGAATCAAATAATGTTTTGCATACAGCCCTGAATTGTAGAGTTTTCAAGATGTATTGTTTTTGGTGAAGATCGGTTAAGGAAAAGGGGTAGTTTACCAGCAACGTTTGTTTTTTAATTAAGGGTAATATTTTTCTATGGCAAGCGATAACAGCAGCAAATTCAAACAGAATCAAATAATGTTTTGCATGCAAGCCTGTATTGTAGAGTTCTCAAGACCTGTTGTTTTTGGTGAAGATCGATTAAGGGAAAGGGGTAGTTTACCGGCAACGTTTTATGTTTTAACAAGGGTATTTTATATGGCAAACGATAACAGCAGCAAATTCAAACAGAATCAAATAATGTTTTGCATGCAAGCCTGTATTGTAGAGTTCTCAAGACCTGTTGTTTTTGGTGAAGATCGATTAAGGGAAAGGGGTAGTTTACCGGCAACGTTTTATGTTTTAACAAGGGTATTTTATATGGCAAACGATAACAGCGGCAAATTCAAACAGAATCAAATAAGTGTTTGCATACAGGCCTGAATTGTAGAGTTCTCAAGACCTGTTGTTTTGGTGAAGATCGATTAAGGGAAAGGGGTAGTTTACCTGCAACGTTTTATGTTGCAACAAGAGACATTTTTTCATGACGAACGATAACTGCCGTAAATTCAAACAGAATCAAATAATTTTTTACATGTGTGCCTGATTTGTAGAGGACTCAAGGCCAATTGATTTTGGTGAAGATCGGTTGCGGGGAAAGGGTAGTTTACCAGAAATATTTTTTGTTGTAACAAGAGTAAAGTACTTAATTTTTATAAAGTATCCTGATAAGAAGATCTTAATAATCAACTGTAGAAACGTAGATGAAATATCTATAAATGAAGAGTCTAGTTGAATCGGGTGGGGGTAATTTTCTGTAAAAGAAAATTATAGTTGTTGGGGGAGGGGATAATTTTTTTTATATATGTACTATGTTATCGGCAACAAAGAAGTAGTTTGTTGTTGAAATTCCTTCCCGGCCTGTTTGGCCGTATACCAATGTTTCCTGCAAAACCTGACGTTTCGGCAGTGCCATCGACTTTCATCATCAGTGAAAATCGAGTGCGATAACGTGAGGTGGTATACGTTAGTGACCACAGTACTGTGGTTAAGGCTGAAGCAGTAAGTAGAAACAAGTAGCTTCTATGGAAACATTTCATTTCGAAAATGATTTTAAATATAAATCTTAGAACATGGAAGTCATGTATGGTTCTCCATACCGATATTTTTGTTTTGTTTTTATCCATGACAAATAAATTTAATAACCGTCAGACACTGAATTTATAAAAGAAATATTTTTACGCTTGGTCTGCATGTCATTTTTTAATAAACATACACAACACAAAACAGGTTTTTATCTGAAAATAAAGCAATTTCATCCGAAGCATAAACAACTAATAGACATTCTGTAATGTTCCAACGCAAAACAGAAAGGTAAACAGAGTGATCGAATCTGAAAAGCAAAACATGCTGAAAAACAGATATTACGAATATTATATGTAAATATTGTGTATCCAGGCCGGTAAATTATAGCCAAATGCGAAACGTGGATGCTGTGGCAAAGTAATAAAAAAAGATATATGTTTTGTTTTGTAACAGTAGTGCCCTCCACTGTTGTTAGTTTGTTAGTGTCTACATTTCATTCCAACTGTTCCACTTCGAGTTTATACACATTTGCATGCACATATATACACACATGAATGTGTCCATGTGCAATATTAATGTTCAGCGTTTTTCTGTAAGAATTCAACACATTTACTACTTAAAAAGTGTCGACTTAACTTCTTATGAATTAAATTTAGTGACGGAACTCTTTCTACATGCCCACCAATTTCTCTCTACTTTTTCAGTATCACTTATTTAACTTTAATTTCTTTATGATTAATTAAAACTATGAAACCTAAATGCCAATATAATTCTTATGTAACGTTCTGATAAGACGCTAGATAATTTACAATAGACTAACGTCCAATTATTAATATTTTTTATACCTTTGCCTGTGAGCATGGGAATGGTCCCTTTTTCCCACCCAATCTGTATCGCGCCCACACTTTCGGCCTGAATATTAATGTCACATCGAAACGAATATAAAATTAATAAATTTTAAAAGTAATCTGAATCATAATTTTAATTAAATACAACTATTACATTAACGACTCGGAACACAAAGTTTTTTATAAGTAAAAACAAAGTTTTACCTTACAACCTAAATACTTTGTGTTCCGAGTCGTTAATGTAATAGTTGTATTTAGTTAAGTAACGGACACGTCATGGACAATGAAAACCAAGAATAATTTTAATTTTAACGTGACCAATTTAATCGTAATACTTAGTCTATTTTTAAAACGTGTAATGTACATGCAGATTGAGTGTATATAGATCGTATATACACCCTTATGGGTTCATACAAATGTACTATATTTCCAGGTGTATGTACATTGTAACGTCACAGAACGTTCCATAAAAGAAATCATTTATATAGTAAGTTAGCATAAGAGGAAAGTGAAGTGAACAGTATCGAACCCAAGTAGTCCCAAAAAATTGTGTAATTTTGTATAATAGTTATTTCTATCAACTTGAAAAAACGACCAAACTATGACTAAGACAAAACCCCATGTATATTATTAAAGTGAATAAGAGTGAAAAAACCATAAGACACTATAAGAGAGAGAAATAATGTCAGAATCCACCAGAATAAAGTCAATAATTATTAAGTTTTATAACTATGAATAGGGTATTAAAAACTATTTTTTGTGAATAAATGGACATGATCCATTATTATATTATGTGATGTAAATAAAATAAATGTATTAAATGACTTAAATACATTATTAGAAAGAGTTTAAGTTCAAATAAAAATTGTATATTTGCAATGACAAAAAATATTAATGTGTTGGATTTGATACCATACACCAAGATTTCATGAAAAAATTAATTATTATCAGATTTAAATAAAAACTATATGTAATTGTCAAGCAGACAATAGTGAACAATTTATCTTAAATAAAGGAAGCTGTCAAATGAATAAAAAGCAGTCAAAATAGCCAAAAACAGTGTTAACTAAAAACATGTAATAGGCATCTAATATTGTATAATTTATGAATTTAATGTTGCCAAAATGCAACCAAACTGTATTAGAAAGCTGTAATATGATATAAAGCAACTATACTAATATACCTGACTGACTTTAACTTTGTAATAGTCAAGTCAGCAAAATATTTACTTATACCATGTATGGCTGAAGCCAAATATCCAGTACAAAAATAATCATATCTGGCTAAATACTTACATAATACTAACAAAAATAAGATAGAAAGGTACAATACATCAGAATACCTTAATAAGAAACAAACTCAGTTGAAAGTAAAGTCAATTCTAAAAGAATTTAACTAATTAGAGTGAGATTTGTCACACCATAAAAAATGACATCTCAAGACCAATCAATGATGCTATGTCATCTTGTGATAAATATAATATATGTACAGAGTAACCAGGTATCACAAAAGCTAGACAAAATAATAAACTCTGTGTGTATAGTAGTGAAATAATACATATATTAAAGAAAAAGACTAATCATTGTATTAGAAAACTGACAAGAATCTAGGCCATGAGCATATTGTATAAAATTGTATTATAAAGGCCATATAAAATTTTATATGTATCTAGGCCATATAAAATTGTATTTATTTGTGTTTTATTGATGTTAAAATTTGTTTATTTTGTTGTAGGAAAGTAGTAGTAGTAGATGTTCAGCTTGTGGAAGGAACTTTGTAACTCCACAACAATTTTTGTTATAAAAATTGAGTTTTCAATGACAACAACTCAAGGTGAGGGTTGTATATTGTATTGTTTATTAGACTTAAGTTAATTAGATACCAATCATATTTAGTATCGCTAGATTCAGTTAAAAACAAGGAATCCAAATGCATTAATGGCATACAAATTGTAAGTACTAATGTGAAACTGTTTGATAAATACCAGTGTAAATTTTGAAATATCCTTTGTATGAAGAATAAGAAATTCGTTCTAAAAGCTTCTACGGAAGTGAAAATTGTTCTATGACATTCCATTTCGTTTATTCTCGAACAATCTAGAAAGAATTTTTACACAAATATACCGGAAGTCGATGAAAACAGTCATCCCGAATTAGTATAAAAGCGAGACCAAATTCGACCCAAAAAACACTTGAAGATTGAACTCCAGAACTGATGCATCTCACACAACACTGATCAACGCAGCTAAGGCGAAACCAAAGAGGCGAGAAATCGACAAGACACGGCAGGAAGGCTTTTCCCGTACATAGACATAACCGACTGACTTAACCTCAACGAGAGTCTACGCCAAAAAGTATCGCTGAAATAGAGCAGCGATACGGCAAATTTTAATAGAAATCACGCAGCCAGAACGTCGACGGCCCAGGAGGGACCAAACATTTAAATAGAGAACGAATTCTGCTGTGTTCGCATTGACTGACTAACGTGACAAATAATTCCCCCGAACGTAAACAAACAATACACTAAGCCTTCCTCAACACTGCATGGGAATCAGCGCTGCGGTGGCAGATTTCTGAATCAACGCTAAACAGATGATTCGTAGCGGCGGCGTTTGAACGAGATTCTACTGCCAAACGTTTTGACATAAAGTGCGGAAAAAGTAATGATCGCAAAATTTGACTTTAAATAGATTCAGTGTACACCCGAAGAGGCGAGATTGAGAAACTACCCGAAGGAAGTGTGCAGTGAGAGAATAAACGACCATTGGAACGTGAGTTACCAAAATTAAAGTCATTTGTTACCTGGTCACATTTATCACACAGTTGTACTTTACACGCCACACATACACCTTCAAATCGCTTAGTTTTTTCTTGCAAGGCATCTAATTGATATGTCTTGGTAGTTCAAAGGAGTCACGTCCTGAGAGTAAAGATTTTTCACATATTAAACTCATGCTTTTCAACTGAGTCAAAATCTGAATTATACTAGCCGATACTTGATTGGATATATAAAAAAAAAAAAAATCGTCAATAATAATAACTTGTAAAATTTTTTCTCTGCAATTTTTTAATTTTTTTCTTTTATGAATGTTAGTCCTTCAGACGATTTGTTTGTTGTTTTTAAAGAATCATTAAACTTAACTGATTTTTCAAAGCTAAACTGACTTGTTTAAATTTTTTCGTAGATTTAAAAATTTTATCAATCACATTTAATTTTTTCTTGGAACAAACGTTTCCAAGTGGCGCCCACAAAAAGCATAGTATTAAGTTGTATTACAGGACTACATCACTGCAGAGGATCCAGTCAACAGAGTAAGTAACAAAAGTGCGCGGAGGTAACGCCCGACAAATACAACACAAACAACAACACCCACTACACTATTTATTTCGTTATAAATTGGCAGCCCAACTAGTGAGGCTTGAAAAAGACGGAACAAGCCCGGCAACTAC
Organism: Magicicada septendecula; assembly: GCA_034769895.1. NCBI lineage: Eukaryota > Metazoa > Arthropoda > Insecta > Hemiptera > Cicadidae > Magicicada > Magicicada septendecula. The sequence continues at coordinate 265,709,963 of CM068371.1, forward strand.
CAACAGATCAAAATGCCGCAACCAAAGGGAAAAAAGGTGAAGAAGACTGTGGAACCCGAGTTAAGTGTGGAAGACGGAGAGGCAGTACAGGTCGAGGAAACGGAATTAGAACCGCCCACACTAGAAGTGGAAAGACCGGTACAAACAGCAGAGGAATTAGAGGAACAAACGGGAGAAGAACCCATACAAATGGTAGAACAAACAGAGAAACCCGAACCAGAAAAAATAACAGGGAGCGTTGACACAAATATAATGATGATGATGGCGATGCTCCAAGAAATGAATAAAAACAGACAGGAGGATAAGGAGGAGAATAAAAAAAGTAATGAGCAAATGTTCCAAAGGATGGAAGAAAATATGAACAAAAATAGACGGGAAGATAAGGCGGAAATAAAAGGAAGCATAGAATCTTTAAAGGAGGGTATGAACAAAAATATAGAATCCCTGAATAAAAACAGACAGGAAGATAAGGAGGAAATAAAAGGAAGCATAGAGTCCCTGAAAAAAGAAATTAGCATAAAATACGAAATAGTAAGCAAAAGGATCGATGATAATAAGATCGATAGTGACAGGAAGGTCGAAAACATGGAGAAACAATTGGAAAGGTTACGGGAGGGAAACAATACACGTTTCGAAAGTATAGAGGAACAAACAGTAGAGACCAAACAAGATGTTAGAAATCTCGAAAACAAGGTAAGGCAGAACCAAGACGCCATCATGCAGGAAGTCCAGAAAGACGTTAGCGAGAGGATGCAGGAAACATATGACATCGCTAACAGGCTGGACGAACAAATAAAAACTAACAAAAATAGTATACTGGAAATAGACCAGAGAGAGAAAAACCTGCAGGAAAGATTAGAGGCGCTGAGAGACACACCAATACTAAACACTCATACGTGTCATGGTGAAAACAGGGAAGTAATCAACTTCCAGGACTATCGACGAAACCCAATGGAATTTTTGGAAAGAATGAAGGAGGTTATTGGGAGAAGTAGAGAAACAAGGTGGGACAGGATGCTTGACGAGACGTTTAAAAATACTAAGGATAACTGGTGGATAGCGGTACGACCAGAAATAACGAATTTAGCAGAGTTTAAACGCCAGTTTAAGGAAAAGTATTGGTCAGAGACCGCACAAAATAGGGTAAGAATGGACATTTTCTATGGCAAATACGATGCGTCCTATGGACAGTCCCCGACGTCTTATTTCCTGGGAAAGGTATGTTTAGCACGGAAGTTGATACCGCCGATCCCAGAAGAATGTTTGGTAAGGCAGTTAGCTGGACATTACAGCTATGGGATCAAGGATGCCCAATTATACCAACAGATTAGCAAAATAGCCGATCTGGCCAAATTATTGGAAAATTGCGAATCCACAGGAAGGTTTCAGGATTACCAACCCCCCAATCGTAAGGTAGAGTACAACAACAATAATAACGGACCAAACCGGAATGGAGGTGGGAACGGTAATAATCTAAACACCAATAATCAGAATAATAATATCCCACCAAATGGCCGAAATGATAACAATCAGGGCCCAACTAACCGCAACTATCCGGGACCAAACAGAGGTAATTATACCGGGAATAACTACGGTAGGAACTTCCACCAGGGAAACGGTTATCGCGGGAATAATTATAGAGGAAGTAATTATGGTCAACGTAATGGTTATCGCAACGGGGGAAACCAAGGAGGAAGCGATAGGAGAAACCAAAATGAATATAGGCCCCAGGTAAATTATATGATGGCCGATAATCGACGACCATATCCACCCAATTTACCAAGTTACGGGTATATGACTCAACAGGCGCCAGGTAGCCAGGGTGATACGGCGAATAACCGTCAGCAGTTTTCAGAGGGTAGGAGTAGCGAACCACCCCGAAACGAAAGTAACAACCAACAAGAGCCAAACGCTAATCAAAATAATAATGAGAAACGGGTAACAGTTCACGAAAATCCGGGTTTTTCATTACAGCATAATCAGGCAAATAATGACGAAAAACCCCGAGTATTTTATGTAAACCATGTATTGGCAGAAACTGGCCGAGAACCAGATAATGATCCCCAAAATGAAAGTGAGAGAGAGGAGGAATTCCGATATGCAGAAAAATTATGGCCCAAACATGTGATGAGACGGTAATGCCATGGATTAATCATCCAGAATAAATGCCATAGACCAGGCATTTGAAGGAGTAGAGGTGATAAACATCGAAGGTCGAATATTGAAAAGAGAAGGAATTAAAAAGGAATGGGAATGATAAATAAGGACATAATATAATTAACCCAAACTGACAAATATAACCCAAATATTATCAAACATGAAAACAATACCTACGAGGTAACTGACACAATTAGGAACAAGGTAAAAGGTACGTATAACCAGACTTCATTAAAAAAGTACCATGATTAAAGAATCGCAAGTCAAATACTCAATCAGTAACCAAGTACCATGACCAAAAACCAAAGTCAGATACAGCATCATAGAGAAGGTACCTTGACTAAACATGTCAACGTGAATTTTTTAACTTGGCCATAATTAGAAAGGAGGTAGAGATTTTTAAATAAATATAAATATTATTGTATTGTTATTAATAAATATTACGAGATGGACACATTCCACCATAGGCAAGATTTATTTCCAATAGCCATGTCAACGTATATTTACCAGCTTACCCGTACTTAGAGAAGGAGAGAGATTGTTATTAATAAATATTACGAGAAGGACACCTTACACCAAAGGCATAAAGATATATATAAAATATAGATTTATTTCCAATAGCCAAGTCAACGTATATTTACCAGCTTACCCGTACTTAGAGAAGGAGAGAGATTGTTATTAATAAATATTACGAGATGGACACATTCCACTATAGGCAAGAGTTATTTCCAATAGCCATGTCAACGTATATTTACCAGCTTACCCGTACTTAGAGAAGGAGAGAGATTGTTATTAATAAATATTACGAGATGGACACATTCCACTATAGGCAAGATTTATTTCCAATAGCCATGTCAACGTATATTTACCAGCTTACCCGTACTTAGAGAAGGAGAGAGATTATTATTAATAAATATTACAAGATGGACACTTAGTAAAGGAGAAAAGAAGGAGAAATACTGTCATATATTTGATACTAAATGGAAATGATAAATGAAATGGAAAAAAAAGGAGAGGAAAACAGTGTGTTACATAAGGAGGTAATGATGAATATGAATATAGCTATTGACATTGAATGATTTTAAACGATAATTTTAACCTGCGGAGAACGATATATTAATATAATTGTGAATTAATCAGAAGAGTTTAAGAAAGGGAATTTATGTGTAGGAGCCTATGATCTTTGAATATTGTATTTTTTTTATTATTATTATTATTATTTGTTGCAAAGGTGCAATTATTATTTTCTGAACAGGGATGTGTTGCCTCTGATTTCAGTAGTTATAGACAGGAAGGGACAGAGAATGTATGCCATAGCGAGCCACTCTGACTCCCAACCCTCTATGTAAGTTAGGGAATTGATAGGGAATTATATCAAAGATTAATTATAAAACATCAAGGTAAAAAGAAAAGGAATAGGTGATATGACAAAGAACGAACTAGGAATATTGAGTTGGATTAATATATTAAAGGAGTAGAACAGGAATTTAATTATAAGATAAAAGAATGAAATATAAAGAAGCTAATAATAAAGGGTTATTATAGAGATGATAATTTCATCAAAACCAAAGATATGTTTTTCCAAAATTATCAACTTTAACGAAGAGGCATATGTAACGTCACAGAACGTTCCATAAAAGAAATCATTTATATAGTAAGTTAGCATAAGAGGAAAGTGAAGTGAACAGTATCGAACCCAAGTAGTCCCAAAAAATTGTGTAATTTTGTATAATAGTTATTTCTATCAACTTGAAAAAACGACCAAACTATGACTAAGACAAAACCCCATGTATATTATTAAAGTGAATAAGAGTGAAAAAACCATAAGACACTATAAGAGAGAGAAATAATGTCAGAATCCACCAGAATAAAGTCAATAATTATTAAGTTTTATAACTATGAATAGGGTATTAAAAACTATTTTTTGTGAATAAATGGACATGATCCATTATTATATTATGTGATGTAAATAAAATAAATGTATTAAATGACTTAAATACATTATTAGAAAGAGTTTAAGTTCAAATAAAAATTGTATATTTGCAATGACAAAAAATATTAATGTGTTGGATTTGATACCATACACCAAGATTTCATGAAAAAATTAATTATTATCAGATTTAAATAAAAACTATATGTAATTGTCAAGCAGACAATAGTGAACAATTTATCTTAAATAAAGGAAGCTGTCAAATGAATAAAAAGCAGTCAAAATAGCCAAAAACAGTGTTAACTAAAAACATGTAATAGGCATCTAATATTGTATAATTTATGAATTTAATGTTGCCAAAATGCAACCAAACTGTATTAGAAAGCTGTAATATGATATAAAGCAACTATACTAATATACCTGACTGACTTTAACTTTGTAATAGTCAAGTCAGCAAAATATTTACTTATACCATGTATGGCTGAAGCCAAATATCCAGTACAAAAATAATCATATCTGGCTAAATACTTACATAATACTAACAAAAATAAGATAGAAAGGTACAATACATCAGAATACCTTAATAAGAAACAAACTCAGTTGAAAGTAAAGTCAATTCTAAAAGAATTTAACTAATTAGAGTGAGATTTGTCACACCATAAAAAATGACATCTCAAGACCAATCAATGATGCTATGTCATCTTGTGATAAATATAATATATGTACAGAGTAACCAGGTATCACAAAAGCTAGACAAAATAATAAACTCTGTGTGTATAGTAGTGAAATAATACATATATTAAAGAAAAAGACTAATCATTGTATTAGAAAACTGACAAGAATCTAGGCCATGAGCATATTGTATAAAATTGTATTATAAAGGCCATATAAAATTTTATATGTATCTAGGCCATATAAAATTGTATTTATTTGTGTTTTATTGATGTTAAAATTTGTTTATTTTGTTGTAGGAAAGTAGTAGTAGTAGATGTTCAGCTTGTGGAAGGAACTTTGTAACTCCACAACAATTTTTGTTATAAAAATTGAGTTTTCAATGACAACAACTCAAGGTGAGGGTTGTATATTGTATTGTTTATTAGACTTAAGTTAATTAGATACCAATCATATTTAGTATCGCTAGATTCAGTTAAAAACAAGGAATCCAAATGCATTAATGGCATACAAATTGTAAGTACTAATGTGAAACTGTTTGATAAATACCAGTGTAAATTTTGAAATATCCTTTGTATGAAGAATAAGAAATTCGTTCTAAAAGCTTCTACGGAAGTGAAATTGTTCTATGACATTCCATTTCGTTTATTCTCGAACAATCTAGAAAGAATTTTTACACAAATATACCGGAAGTCGATGAAAACAGTCATCCCGAATTAGTATAAAAGCGAGACCAAATTCGACCCAAAAAACACTTGAAGATTGAACTCCAGAACTGATGCATCTCACACAACACTGATCAACGCAGCTAAGGCGAAACCAAAGAGGCGATAAATCGACAAGACACGGCAGGAAGGTTTTTCCCGTACATAGACATAACCGACTGACTTAACCTCAACGAGAGTCTACGCCAAAAAGTATCGCTGAAATAGAGCAGCGATACGGCAAATTTTAATAGAAATCACGCAGCCAGAACGTCGACGGCCCAGGAGGGACCAAACATTTAAATAGAGAACGAATTCTGCTGTGTTCGCATTGACTGACTAACGTGACAAATAATTCCCCCGAACGTAAACAAACAATACACTAAGCCTTCCTCAACACTGCATGGGAATCAGCGCTGCGGTGGCAGATTTCTGAATCAACGCTAAACAGATGATTCGTAGCGGCGGCGTTTGAACGAGATTCTACTGCCAAACGTTTTGACATAAAGTGCGGAAAAAGTAATGATCGCAAAATTTGACTTTAAATAGATTCAGTGTACACCCGAAGAGGCGAGATTGAGAAACTACCCGAAGGAAGTGTCCAGTGAGAGAATAAACGACCATTGGAACGTGAGTTACCAAAATTAAAGTCATTTGTTACCTGGTCACATTTATCACACAGTTGTACTTTACACGCCACACATACACCTTCAAATCGCTTAGTTTTTTCTTGCAAGGCATCTAATTGATATGTCTTGGTAGTTCAAAGGAGTCACGTCCTGAGAGTAAAGATTTTTCACATATTAAACTCATGCTTTTCAACTGAGTCAAAATCTGAATTATACTAGCCGATACTTGATTGGATATATAAAAAAAAAAAAAATCGTCAATAATAATAACTTGTAAAATTTTTTCTCTGCAATTTTTTAATTTTTTTCTTTTATGAATGTTAGTCCTTCAGACGATTTGTTTGTTGTTTTTAAAGAATCATTAAACTTAACTGATTTTTCAAAGCTAAACTGACTTGTTTAAATTTTTTCGTAGATTTAAAAATTTTATCAATCACATTTAATTTTTTCTTGGAACAAACGTTTCCAAGTGGCGCCCACAAAAAGCATAGTATTAAGTTGTATTACAGGACTACATCACTGCAGAGGATCCAGTCAACAGAGTAAGTAACAAAAGTGCGCGGAGGTAACGCCCGACAAATACAACACAAACAACAACACCCACTACACTATTTATTTCGTTATAACATACGTATGTGTATAATGTTTAAGCACACTTTGGTACGGATGTATACGTTTTTTAAGCATACGCCGTTACGTAAACGACTATGGCTGCGTTGCCTGCAACATAAAAATTACAAACTAATATAGTGAAATTGTCAGATTGTATTAAATATTTCAACACATAAACTATCACTCTCTTTCAAAAATGCAACAATGCAATGCCATATATTCACGGCTCACAAAACTTCTGTAATAACTGAAAAGACCCACTAAATTCCCTAATACACAAAAAATTACAAATACTCAATTAACGCCTTTGAACACCCATATCACAAGCGAATATTTTATGGGTTGTTCGGGTGTGTGTGTGTGTTTGTATGTGTGTGCGCACGTTCTATTTCTGAAGATAAGAGTAATGTAAAATAAACTGTTAAAACATTCTAATAAAAATATATTTTTGTTCAAAATATAATTATTATCTATAATTAATATTAAATATATTAATTAAATATATTCATATACATTTAGTTATCTACAAACTTGTCCTATACGAGAGCCACCTTTTTAATCTATATTTATAAAATCATTTCCACACTTTCCCATAATATTCTGTCTGTGGTACATGACTTCGTTTCACCATATATGATCTTCTAAAATCCCTGAAAATGTAATCGAAGTAAAAAAATTGCCAAAATACCGAATTCTCGTAGAGAACAATTCACCCGGCTACACCATGAAAGGCTATTGGGGATGTTAATTAATTGTAAAAGTAATTTAGTATAAAAGTAACCTGAAACTTAATTTTAATTTTAATATGACCAATTTAATCGTAATATTTACTCTATTTTTGCAACGTGTAATGTACATGCACATTGAGTGTATACAGGTTATTCCTTTCTATTTTTTAAATTTCCGATGTGCCAATAACCTTTCTTCTATTCCTATAGAACTAGTAAAATACTTACTTACTTATTTTCATACTTACTTTTTCTATTTCAATTAACTTATCAGTTCCTTATAAATACAGGTAATCAGTAAATACCTTCAATCGAAACTAGGTCAACTCGACTTTTACTTGAGGTAATTTATGCATTTTTTTATTGAAATCTTAGTTCAGAGTCGTGAGCGATAGTCCAAAACATACAACGAATTTCAAGATCTGCCGCCACCAGTCAGTAAAAAATTTGATAGAAACAACTAACTGACGGAGAATCTGATTTTATTCAAAATCACTACTTCTGTAAAACATTTTTGTAGTTACGTATCAACAATAAATATGTAATATCCAAAAGTTGCAACATGTATAAGTATAATAGGCGTATTCCACTGGTTTATAAACGCCGTAAAACGTCTTGTTATTCAATCTCTATGAGAAAAATATTTGTCTTCTCTTGAAAGTGCATTTCATATATTTTAAATAATTTTTAATATTAATGCTGTATTAGTGCCTTTGCATCTGACGTAAAATTTACTAACGCCTATAAGAAACTACTAGATCTGGTAATTGTCTTTATTTATTTAAGTTTTCGAACAATAATAATAAATTGAAACTAGCAATAGCGTCAGAACAAATTTAAATTGTAATTTCTTTATGAAGTATTGAAACAAAATAAAATCTGTTCATATTATCAGTTCTTAATCAGTCGCAGTAGCCTATAAACTGTTATTTCAGTTATTTTTCTTATAGTTAGTTTTAATTCCTCACCACACACACACGCGCGCGCGCACACACACACACACACACACACACACACACACACACACACAGTTTCAGTGTTTGTCTGTCTGCTTCCATCAGTATTAAAAACATTCCAGTAACGTCGTGGTTTCAAAAGTTTTAATAACAATTTTATCGGTAAACTGTCAATTTTTTGTTTATCTCTTTCGAAAAAAAAAAAATACGTTGAATTCAGTTTCAAAGAGCATACAGAAACGTTCTACAACCTACGTGTCCAGATTCAACTTAAATCTATCTTCACTTTCCTGAGCGTGCTATGTTACTTTCACGTCTAAGTCTGTGAGTTAGAATTTAGTTTAATCTAATCAGTCCGGCAGAAAATTTCTGTGAAAATTGGTTAAATTTATTTGTAAAATTAATTGACAATTATTTTTTCCAGAGGTTGTCGTCAATAAAACAAGTAAACATTTAATTTAATAAATACATGAGAATTGAAATTAATATCTGTAATTATTAAACGCGTGTGACGTCTCCCTTGTTAAGATATCACAAATGTCGGGAACCAGTTCAATTTGTTACCTTTTAATTGAACTAGCTGCCGTTGTTAGTAAACCTCAATCACTAACAAATTATAACACTTTATTATTCAGGAATTAAGCAAGGATTGTATAAATTTATTCACTCGTTGGGAGTTAACAAAAACATCTCTTTATTAACATATTTATCTCTCATACTTTACTTTACTTTTAAAACTTAGATTCTAAAAAATTCTGCATTAAATATTTTGAAAATTTACTTCTTATTCTTTTATATCAAAATCATTCAGCAAGATATTGTTTTAAGTACCACGGATCCGGGTTTCAAGTTTGTTATGTTTTTATTACAACTTCAACCAAATTATTAAAAGAATAATTTTGGTTGTAAATTTTAAAATTAATTTAAATCTAAACATCGTATTGTCATTACTACTTCATTACAGTAATTACAAAAATATTTATATTAAAATTTAAATTATCAAAAGTTCTCTACTGTTCTTTTGTTACTGGTCTTGTTGTTTTACAATGAATTTGTGTTACAAATATTATGTTTTGATATCACCTGAATATAACATGTGTATGCTGTGGGGTCCATGATGGTAATCTTCAGTCCTCTTCTAGTGTCTGCTCCACGGTTCTTCTTGACGTTCCATAATGTTGATTGTTTCTCGTAGTCTCTTCATAGACGATTAGATTTTGGTACTAGAAGTTCATCCGGTTGCTGTTTGTGTTTTCTTCTTTCGGAGTCGGTACTTACATTTTACTTGTAGTTACAGTTCTTATTTTATCAGCACTAAACTCTGGTAAGTAACATTTCTCACCATTTACAGTTTGCTAAAAGATGTGTCGGCTAAGTTTCCTTTTCCTTTCTTTTTTTTTATTCTTTACATGTTGCTCCACGCACTACATTATAATTTTGTTTTTATTATTATTATTATTATACTACATAGGTCAAATCGAACTCATTATAAACTTGATTAAATATTGTTTAACGGTATACACCTACGTGTATGTTCACAACACAGCAGCTACATCCTTACATCTCGGTGTCTATCGGGCGAAATGAAATGCAATGTTTAGCGGCAAGGGGTCAGTAGCTGGCGCGGTTTTACGCACTGAGAAAATAGTTCGTTCTTTTAAGTTATATTAATTATTTACTAATTAAGTCGTAATACATTATTTTACCTTTCGGTTACGAATTAGGAATTTCTTTATTTATTTTGTACATATTTTATTTAATTAAAGTAATTATTATTATTAGCTAAATAACACCGTTCTTAACGTGTTGTTACGGGACAATTTGCACGTTGTTGCATGAATCTAGGCATAGGTAAGGGGTGGATAATACTCTTACTTATATTGAAAGCAATTTTTTATTTGTGCGATTTAAATATTTTTTTAAATCGTCACACGCGGAAGTACAATTTTCCCACCCATGGGACTGCGACCGCATCATTGTGGCTTTGCAATGTAACTTAGCTGTTTGTAACATGTACGCGTATTATGGTTAAACGTAACTTGTTATAGATTTTATTAATGATGTTAGAAAAATAGGTAAAATAAACAAGATTAACTAAAAAATTTAAAGTATACTTTTTCAGCACTACACTTGTGTCCTATTACGTCTAGTTATTTGGAAACTGTTCTTTGGAATAATGTTTATTTGTAATTTTAGGATCATCTATGTATAATAAAAAAAGCATAAATACGGGGATAAGCTGATAAAACTTTAAAAAAATCACGAATTATTTGGTAGAGAGGAGGCAGATATTCAAATAAGTTCAGCATAATGTTATGATAATTTTTATTTACTGACAACAATTTTACCAAATGTGGAAACCATTGTGGCAGAGCAAAATGTCTGCTGTGATGAGTAATGAGAAACGTTACAGACTTAACGTTGGCATCAACTACACCTGAAAGAGTCGTTACAATTTCATTACTTAAACTTAGAATGTGTATCACTTAAGTGGAGGTTGTCATAATAACTTTGTAAATATAAAATTAAAATAGGAGTTACTCTATTTTTAATTTTGATACACAATTTTAAATCCTTTGGATATGAAATGATAAATCGATACCAGGATTAGCTTTAGAATCGGGAAAGGAAATCCTGAGTAATACAATATTTGCTGATATTTGTTGTATCAGTAATTAAAACAAAACTGCTTGCTTAAATAAATACGATGTTCGTCACATTTTTCTAGCTTTACACCTATACGATAACGGTTAACTTTACAAGCAACTAGTACTCACTGACGACACGGATTCGTGTCAGCCCAACACGTTGCTGGGAGTGCGTGTGTACGCGAGAGGGCAGAGCAGTCAGTATATTTTAATTTTTTGGCTTCTAGTTCTTTCATCCGTAAAGGCAAAATGCGAATTGCTTATTCAGAAATGTAGTCGAGTATAGATAGATTTATGGCCTACATAAATTCTTTCAGTAGGGAGAGTTTTGTGCGGAAAGAGCAATAAACAAACAGGTACAAATAAATATTCTCTAAATACCTAAAATTTAGAATGTGTAATTACAAACGACTGTTCCTTATTTTTCAACAGTTATTTTTTGAAAAAGGAAATACTTGAATTATTGTGTATAACTGATGTTTTCTTCACTTGATATGCCCACTTTAACTAGACCTTTCTTAAAAACAGTTTAAACCACTTCTATTTGTACAAATGAAATTTCCAGTGGTTTCTACATACATTTAATACAATTTTGACGTGAATTTTAATTTCACAGCTATTTATCTGTTTGCCAGAAACGATAAAGCAAGCGTAATTATATGAAAGACGAAAATAACGAAGTAATAGTGCATACAATTAATATACCTTTTCCCATTTTTTCTCCCTTCAGAGCAGGACATATATGCGAGTCCATCGAATACTGAGAATAACATTTTTAATGCAATTTACATTAAGCAGTCTCGGTATCGTGGATTTACAGTCTGTTACTGCACGATATAAAATAGACGTAGGTAGAACTGTATATCTATAAGAAAGCGAGTCTGTGTGTGTGTGTGTGTGTGTCATACAAATCTTAATGACACTACCAGACTTGCACAATGGTTTCTTCACGTAATGGATTTCTCTTTGCACAATGGATCTGTCCTCTTTTCGGCGTATCTATACTTGATTCAATAATTATAATTGTTTTCCTGTCAACTGATGAGTATCTCCTCTACCAACTGTTAGTGATTTTTTACCAGTGTTAATCGTTCAGACATGTTAACCCTGTCAGGAAGACAGAAAAGCATATAAAACAGTTATCGACATAATTTCTCTGAGTGCAAGAGATTTTGTAATCTCTGAGATCATAATTTAGGAGCCCTGTTAACTCATGTGATATTCAAATACTGGTGTACACATTTTTAAAATAAATAAACATATTTTAATAGTTTTCATAATCTTAAAAAATATAATAGGTACAGGTGCTACTAATAGATTTATATGGTCCCAAATAAGATAAAACAGAAAAACTGAGGAAGTTTATTACAAAATCCAAAAATTAATACCATGAGATTCGGTTAATGGGTGGAATGCATGCTATAGTTGGGAAATGTAATAGCTTAGACACTATTGATAGTAATTAGTAATTTTACTTAACTTATGCATTTAAATATTTTATCAGTTCCATAAATAAAATTATATCGATATACCAGAACAATCTTCCAAACTATACTGTTTTTAAAATTATATAATGTTTGCACCCTTCTGAAAGAATAGCTCATTCTTCAGTCATGCAAGATGAAAATTTAGAAATATAATTATGCCAATCTGATAAGGAATTGGTCCTAATCGTAAACGTTTAGTGGTACGACAATAACGCACAGGTCACTCATAATCAAGGAGGCTAGGAATGGATGAATCAGATCAACATACCTTTGCTTGTATATGTGTGAGACACGCACACTTTGCTTATAGTGAGAGACAGGAAAATTTATTAATTATTGAACGCAAAGTTTCACGGCCGGAATTGAAAAGGTTACGTTTTCCAGGGTACTAGGCCGTGATCTATTAGTAACATTCGTTGAAACGTCATACGTTTCGCCCGCACCCACAGCCGCCATCTTCAGTACAGCGTGAACACAGTATTAGAGGTCGCTAAAGACTGAAAGTGTGTAGATTTTTTACAGAATGAAACTCGAGCTTACAAAAGATAGCAATTTAAGACGGTTTTTATTGTAAGGCAAAGTTTGGCTAAAAAGTCAACGCAGAATGTCAACAGTGTAATGTCTGGTTTATATAACCGAGTATTCCTCGCGTTAATTCGTCTCTGATTGTATTTCTGAATATATAATAATTCATATTATCTAAATTTATTAGCATCCTTAATGAAGGCAGAGTAATAATTCCAGTAGTATAATTGAGACTGCTTAACTCAGAATCTACGTAACCCGTAAGTTTGATCGTAGTTACGAGGTCAGTTTTTCTAGATCGGATATAATGCTTTCAAAATAAATTTCCTTAAGGCCTTCAAAAGTCCCACGATGTTCTAAACAATTTGTTTACAAGATCACGATAAAAAAGGAAAAAATTATACATCTTATCTTAATACATTAGTTTTATTTCTACATAATTACCTGTTTAACATGAAAATATCACCAGTTTTTGTAATTCCCCAGTTTTCTGTTTTATGCAGTCATCTAAAACGTTTATTCAATGTTACATAGACAATGCTCTAAAAGTCAATTTATAATTTTGCTATTACGTATACTCTATCTTTCCTATTGACGAAAGCCTGAATTACCTACTTTGTCGGTAGTAGCCTATTAAGAGTAGTTATTTTCTGTCCTACGTAACGAATATTTCTACTTTATTTTCATATTTCCAAACAAAATCACCATCATCGTGTATCCCAAGATTTAGGCTCCAACGTCCGTTCCGTTATTTGTTTTAAATAAAATCTGATAGATATAAAATGTCTGAGAGATAATGAGGCCCTACATGCGTACAAGAAAACTACGACATTGTTTAGTTAGCTGTACGACCTACGTGAATGATTTAGAGTGTCTGTCAGTGAAAGCGAGGATGAGCGGGATGCAAAGAGACAAAAGAGACTGACAACCGATGAACAAAATTAAAAATTACATACATTGACGTCCATGATGAGGTTTGACAAGTTATAAGTGGAATTTTAAGTGGAAAATTAAATTCGAAAAATCGCATGCAATGAAGGAAACTCGATAAAAGTTGTCACCTATGTATATACCTTTACAGTGAAAACATACGTACATTAAGGAGAACATATCTAAATACATAAGAAATAACTACTATAATGAAGTGAAATGCAATAAAACTTAAGCGAAGAAAATTAAAAACACTACCTATAATATTAAGTATCCTCATTAATGTTCTCTTTTTTTTAATAAATGTAAAAAGGGTAAGAAGCAGAACTAAAAATTATACAGAATTTTCACTGACAATGAAACTTACTTTTCTTGACCATGATATAGTTGGCACTGGATTCCCAGAAGCTTTACACTGAAGAGTGACTGTGGAGCCTTTTTTCACTTCCATATTGCCATCCGAAGAGACATGGTCGATCCGAGGAGGTACTGAAATAAACATAAACAACAAAGTTTAACTATGTGATAGCTTAAATAATTGACAAATATTTGAAACACACAGAAAAAGTAATTTTTCCTTGCAGTATGCCTGAGGAACAAATGGCGTTTTACTAACAAACAAACATAAGAATTGATAGAAAAATCTAATTTAGTAATAATGTTCAAATCCCTAAAAAATTTAAAACATTTGTTACATTTATCCAAATATAAACATTATATTCTAATTAACATAAATAATTATCAAAGTTCTCCGACGCTTTCCAAGATTAAACCTCCGTTAATCTCGGTCGTTCCGTGAGTCGCCGAAGGTCCTCACGTCATTATCTATTACGTCTCTACAGTTTTCTTTATCTGCTTTTGGGTTGCAAATCAAAATTTCAATGGCACTGTAGACGTAACCTGTTGAGATTTATATGTAACATTGTTTGTAAGTAAGTGCGTAATTACCACGGTTTTCTGATCGAGTGTTTTCTGATCCACTCTTTAAATGAGACGATTAAGGAGTATCAGAGGAGATGGTGTGGACATATGGCCCGAATGCCAGACACCAGATTCCCAGTGGCAGCTCTCAAGTACAAGCCGAGTGGAAAGAGGGATGTTGGTAGACCGAGTAGGAGATGGGTTCCGGAACAGGCCAACTAGGGCCTAATCCCTGTAGTGAAGATGATGATGATGATGATGATGTGTTTTTTTTCTCCCGGATCTTTTCAGCTGTTGTGTCCAAGTATTTAATTGACTTTAAGGTATTAAAATATAACATAGAGGAAGAATTATGAGCAATTTAAAGTCGGGACTGTAGGTGATTATAATTTAAAAAATTTTCTTCTGTACATTAATACTCAGTGGATTATAGCTATTCCAGGGTGGTGCTTTCCTATGGCTATATTCTTTCCTTCTTTAAATGTCTTCCAGTATCAGGTTGAGTTGCTCTCTTATGATACCTGTATGTTCGGTTTACTCAATATTGTCTTATACGCCCCCTCCACTGTATTTCCAGGGTGTTCGTGTATTTCCATGATGTCGGTGACTTATTCTAGCATATCGTAATCTACGGCAATCGGAACTTGATCATCTTCAAAGCAAGGTACATAATAGCAGATAAGTTAAGGGTATTACAATTTTTTGAGACATAAAGCTCCTTTCTAAGACAAAACTTTCATAAATTTTCTCAAGAACTAGTGTATAATAAATGTTTAAACTGCAGTTTCTAATAAAAGCGTAGAACTCCAATTTCTAATAAAGTGTTGAACTCCAGTTTCTTCTACAGAACTAGTATTCTACAATTTATCTGTTACGTAAAATAAAGCGGTTACTTTTACTTTAAAAGTCCATTGTTTTTCAGTTGGTATAAGACACTTCTGACGCGTTTATGCGCACGTAACACACAAACACACACGCACACTCGCGCGCGCATGCACATGTATAAAACAGGTTGTAATAGGAACAATTATGTCACGGTATACGTATCCGTATGTTATTAGCAGTCAACATCCTTATCCCACAAATGTAGACATCTCAATTGTTAATTAGTAGTACAGGCGAAAATAGTTAATTACTTACAAAAGTCAATGAATAATTCTTTACTAATCAGTCAGACATGATTCCTTTGCTAAAGTATTTTAGACAAATAGAACGCGGTATATGAAAACGGCTGACTGCCTGGAAAAATGTATCAGCAGTAATAGTGTCGCTACATATACGGTAGTGCTATTCGCACCCCATCGTTAAAGGTCAGTTACGTTGCCAGTAAAACCAACGAGGCGATTACGAGCTGAAGACAACCCCCTACACCTGAGCCAACGTTTTAATTGGTTGTTTTATGACAGTCGCTAGCGAGCGTTAACAGTTCCCATGATTTACCTTGACACGCGCACGGCCTCTCCCGTTCTCTTAACACGCACTATTTTCGTCATTTTTTCTCTCACTCTGCTACAAACGCAAATTCAGAGACAAGCATTAACAGACGAAAGGAATAATAGAAGACTGAAACAACTGTTATGGTTGAAGGGATGAAAGCACTAGTATTTCAACAAAATATGTAGGCCTATATCTCTATAAATAATTCATTAATTCAAGAGTAATTTTCTTTATGAAACGTGAGACACTTAATTGGTTTTTATTTGTTTGAGGTAATTTATTTATTTTCATTTATTAATACAATTTTTTATATATCAACATTTTAACGCATAAAAATTTCAATACTGTTTGAAGAAATTTAAAATTTCAATTATAATGTTTTTATTAAATTAATTCAGAATCTAAAACGTTTCTGTGCTTCCTCGGTCTAAACACATGAAATTAAGGAAATTACAGTGCTTCTTAATTTTGTACAAAAACCTGATGTCAGGACGATCAACTTTAATAAATAACACACGTTGGTAACAGAGAATTGGATAAAATAAAGAGAAACAGAACAATAAAAATCCACTAGATTTCTTGAGTAAGGAATATTTCTAAGGCTGACGGGTAGAAAAATATATTTCTTTTTAATTTCCTATCATTGGTGATATTAAGTTTTAAGTTTTCGTCGGCTAGGCGTTGCTTTATATTCCGTCATTAATGGCCAAACGTTTACGGATCAGAGTGAAGTCTGAGATGTAAATATCTGTAGTGAAATGGATTCTCTGAATAGAATTAGAAATATTGTAAATATTGTCAGTAATTATTTTTCCTTAACTTTAATTTGATATTCAAATCTTCATTTACAAAAATATATTATGTTGACAGCTATTATGTTGTATAACAGCAAAATATTTATGTAACAATATTGTAATTGTTATTATTATCATTATTATTACTATTAGCATTATTACTGCTAATATTATGTTATGCTGAAAATAATACGTATGTATCCAATCGTATAATAATCTGATTTACAAAGCTTTTAAATTAAATAGTTATCGATTTAAATCTACATACTGTGTGGATGTATTTAGTTATGCATTAATTATTATTAGATATTCAGGATAATGTGGTATTACACATTTGTAATAGATTGATATAAAATATATCTGTTGTTTGTTATGAAATAAATTACTACACTGAAATGGCTTTGTCATCATAACGAATTTTTGTCCTGGCGACCGTATTAATCGTATATTAATATTAATGCACTTCGAATTTTAAAAGAAATGATGTGTTAAAATTTCAAATCAGAATTAAATCTAGCTGGAGTTTTCTTAAACTACTGGACATTAGGTTTATGTAGACTAGTGAAATAGGTCATTCTTGACGAATCTACGATACCAATCTTGTTGGATTATACCAGTAACGAATATAATAATAGTGATTTAATTTATAACATGTGTTTGAATGTTTATTACAATTAAATTATAATACAAAATAGAATATAAATAAATTATAAAATATAGTTAAATATAAAAAATAATAATTGTTTAATATCTAATTTTGTGTACAATAAATTAATGTCAAGAGAAAAAAAATATTAAACTGTGTAAGCAAAATATTATATTCTAAAAAAATAGACATTATTAAAATATAAATTGTGAACAATATGTGTACATGCTTAAAATTAAACCTGTAATAAAGGTACAAGTTGAACAACATACCTCAATGAGCTGAATGTGTGACCTCTTTCATACGAGCTCACACATGCATATAACCAATTCAATAAACCGTTTAAAAATCGTATTATATACATTAATGTGTACATACATGGTATTCCGGTGACGCGCATCACATTCAGGTGCACACTAGCACCAACAAGGCGTGCTATACTGTAATACAGTGAGCAATTCACAGCGGTGAAGTGCTCTGTTGACTGAATTCATCTGAATAACTGAATTAATTAAGTACATCATTAACTCACGGATGCTGCTCCTACAGCTACCGCGTTCATTTAGTTTTTTCTCAACATCTAAAGTAAATAAAACCAATTAAATAGAAATATAACTTCCACCGCCCACAGACCTAGGTAACTGCTTATAATATGGAAAAAAAAGTTGAATGGAGGAAAAAATACAGTGACGTCTGTAGCGCTCACTTATTTATTAAGACGGCTGATATAAATACATTAGCGAGAGAGGAGTGATTGGTTTAATTAGAGGGAACAGCGAAACACTATTTACTCATCGTTAACTATTTATATTTAGAATTTTTATGTTTTAAAACTGCGGGATAATTCTAAAATGAATTTTTGTCTTTACAGACAGCAAAGGAGGAAAGAAATATTACTAACCCGATTTACGTTATTAGTATTATAAAAGCATCCCCATTTTCGAAAGAATTATTATGATTTACGGCAGGTAAGGACACCCCTTGCGCTGAGAAACCCACGAATAGCTTGTTAGAGTTCCTTGCAGGTCTGTCAACAGTACGCGTGGAATTTAAAGTAGAAAACAATAGTTTAAAACAGTGTAACATCATTTTCAATTTCACGATTTGAAGTAATAAGTGTGTTTTATGTTAATGATATGTAAGTAAATATTACAGAGATTTATTTTGAAAATACTAATTGCTTTTTAACATGTGACATATTTTATTATGTAATGTTAAACCTAAATATTTGGAATACTTTACCGGAATGGTTGGCGGTAATTTCTTTCGTAGTGGCCATAGAATCTGTGTGTTTGTGGGCATATTTTTACAGACCCACAGCACAAACACGCACGAACGCTCGGTATTAATGACTGTTCGGATTACGACTGCAATTAATGTTGTGTTAGTTTCTTTATGTTACTTTCTGAAATATGTTCCGATAGCATCTTCACTAATTAGACATTAGATAAGATGTCGCACGTATACGAAGAAACATGGTAGAAGAACAGAGACTCAGTCCAGACAGCCGATAACATTACAAACAGGACATAAAAATGATGTAACAGAAACATTTCTGCGGAGGCCTTTACGATGTCTCCGTTTGGCAAAGACGTTTCAGCGGCTCGCTATCTAGAGAGTAGGGATGGATGGAAAGAATTTTCCCAAGACTGGTAAAGGAAAAGACAGTTGCTTCACCTCCGTTATCATTCTTGGGACAATTGTTTCCGTATGTTCCTACTCTGAATATGGTTGTCGCGTGAGATGTCAACACATCAGTACCTAACGGGGACATTGAATTAATAACAGATTACGGCCTATAAGCTAGGTAGTTTTAAATAGTGACACAGAAACATTGTTCTCTATTCAAGTGATGTCATAAGTAGACCTAAAAACACTTACACGATTGATACACGTTAAAGGTAAATTCCATACACGGAAAACACTTAGATAGTTGAACTGATTATTATGAACACGAGAGTGGAGGAAGGAATGAACTTCGTAGTGTTTCAAAAATCATAAATAGCTATAGTATAGGCTACATACATATACATGCTACATGGATACAGCCCACTCATGTGAATGCACACTCACGCACGCGCGTGTAAGTGCATGCGTGTATGTGTAGGGGGCAGGGTTGTCAGTAATTCGTGTATTCTACTGCTCTGTATGTACCAATCGCAAATATTATTATTATATTACCATGCCTGTACATTTAAGATTCTGAAAACACAGACAGTGGTCTTCTCAATCGTTTCAATTCTTCACAAAGCTTTTCACGATTATAACTAAAATTTTTTAAATTTAAATAATAAAAATTGCATAAGAAAACGATACGTTTTAAAATTAATTATCATCATCATAATCATCATTAACTGGTAAGCTGAACTCCTGTTTCTCCACTCTTGAGAGAATGCCTTCCTACGTTTACTGACCTTTCTACTGATCAATCCTTTTATACTTCTCTTCACCACAGTAGCTACTGGATCATAAATTTATCTTGCAAAAGAAGAAGACTTTCTTCTTTAAGATGTGGTTTGTTAAAGATGCATAAGTCGGATAAGCAGTAAGGTTTCTGGAAATTCACTGGAAGTGGTTTAGAATTACCAGAGAAAACCTGAAATGTACCACAGCGTCAGAGCCAGACAGACAAGACTCTGATGGACCAATACATAAGAAAATATGAAACTACAGATGCAGACGATACAACAAGTAAATCTTTACCCCTTGTTACAACAACTCTCAACTATTCAGAATGGCTTAGAATAAATACATAAAGTTTTAGAATAAATATTTTTTGAAATCTTTATAATTGAGTATAATTTAAAATAAAAAATACGAGTTTTTACACTGATACACTTATCAGATACTAACATATTCAGTACGAAAACTCTTTTATACGAATGACGAACATTGTGTAACACAGAATTGGGTGAAAAGCCGCAAAACTTTGTCTCTTCAAACTCGTGAGAGCAGTATCTTCAGAAAGTCTAAAACGTCTAAAAAAATTAATGTCTTTGGTTCAATTATGTAATTAATGCTAATTTAAGAATAATTATGGAGGAAAATAAATTTGCATTAAAAGCAATTTATGTTGTATATGAAACTGTCTGGATCACACGGCATGCAAAATTGTAGATGCATATAGTAAAGTTGATATCTGAAGAAACGCAAACGTGTTGTTGTTTGTTGTTCTGTCTCGAATTTTTCAGCAATGTTTATACGTTTTTCTATTATTGTTAGTTTTAATAGTGTAATATTGTTATTAGAACTTGTTGTCTATAATTTAATATAATATTTTTACACAGTGTGCTGAATGCACATCTTATAGTCGTTTTACAAATTTGCTGATAATTCCTTTCTAAAACTATTTGCGGTACTTAAGTAAATTTGTTTACTTACTGTGGTGTATAAAAATTGTATTTCTCTATTATTTTAACAATTACAATAATTACCTATTACTACCTGTCACAATAAAGCTCTACTTTTTATTCTTTTGTATGTACAACATAACGTTGATTCGTTTGGAATTTTTGTTAGCCCGTAGTAGAAATACGTTTAGTATTGGAAAGATATTTACCGGTCTGTCTTTATGTTTGGACGAATTAAAACGCTATAAGGTTAACCAGTCTTACACAAAATACTTCAACGTTCCGTTCCACGCTCTTTGGTTTGGAATTCTGTGTGGAGGAGAACAAAGTTGGCGGTCTTATGTAACCGCGACCACAGAACATCCATAGCAACCACCGTAAATTTACACCACGTCCGCATACTTACCATGAGTAACAGTTCTATATTTACTTTTAAATACGTATCTAACGTAACAGTTGTAATTCAATTCTATTCTGCCAATCTATCAGAAGGCGTGATGATTAGTTTGCGCAAGATTGGACAAGCATCATCGTCTTCAAACAAAAAAATATTCTGGTTTCAACAGAATGTCAAATTATTGCGTTTACTTGATGTTTAGGCCTCAATGATCGTCTTTTGATTATGTCCCAAATCAATTGATGTCTGATAGAAACAAATTAAAGAGCTTACATAATTTAGGTAAATAATTTAAATATTAGGCCTAATATTATCCATGTCGTGCTTATTTTAGACAAAGCTATTCAAAACTGCCTCAACATAAATAATATATTCTTCTGTTAGTGATCGGTCAACAGTGTGCCCTCTAGAAAGTAGCTTCTTTATGATACCGCAAAGATACTAACACTACTTTAATACTTCTAATTTATTGAGGTACTGATTGTGTAATACAATTTCGCTTATGCAGGCCTTCAATAGTTCTATTCACGATGTCTGTTCAACTAAGACTAGGCTAAAATATGACTATTTATTGTCTCCTGATCCAGGAGAAACCAGTTTAAAGATAGTTTTTCATTTAGAATGTCTGTGATCTTAAGAGCTCTACGAGCAGATGGTAAATAGTGTGTGAGATATTTTATTTAATCCCAAAATCTTAGTATCTTTTCCGACGAACATGTACTTTAACTGCCTTTTTGTCACCGTATGTTGCAAGGCCTTGGGTAATATTGATCTGATCCTGTAGAAAACGATATAATGCTACTGAAGTCTACAGGAGATAGGTAAGGATTAACAGAACATATTTTTATAGGTAGAAGGAACTGTTGTTTCCATCCTGCATTTTAACGTTTTGTTTCAGCCTCGTGTTGATACAGTCATATCACGCCTGGAACAATTTAAATAACAGATTTTTTCTTTGTGTCTTTAACACGTATCTCTCATGAAACAAAAACAGTATGTTTACTTGTTAAATTAAAGTTGTTTATAACGACTGATATCTTTTGTAGAACAGAAAAGGTACATATTGCAACCGCAATCGACTTTGTGCAAGATTAAGTGCAACGCACATAATCTGAAGTAGACAAAATTCGTAGGAAAGGAGTCACAGAAATAAAAAAGAAACTACGAATTTCTGTTTCGTAGAATACAAACGGACCGCGTGCGCTATAATACACTCAATCATTAACAGAGCATGTTTAATTGTATTTTAACAGAAGATAACGAACAATTAATTTGAATTGATTAGTATTGTAGTAAACGAGTTTTCAAGTTATTATTGCAGAAACGAATATTATTATTATTATTATATACGAATATTATATATAATTTTTATAAGGCGTTTAAATTTTACAAGTATCCATCCCTTAATCTGATATGACTCCCGATAAATCAAATACTTGAAAGCCATTATTTTCTTTCCGTTATTTGTTTATTAAGAGAAATAAAAGACAGATCGTGCATAGGCAGTGCTTCATGACGTCATAGATGTAATTACAAATCGCTTCGGTGTATCGAACGCGTTTACTGGTAAGGGGAGTCTAATGATATCTCCGCCATTTTGGAGTGGAAATTTTTCCCTCGATAGGCCGACTCTCATACACTCCAGCCCTGTTTCATAAAACGGAGTTATGGTCAAGGGGTTATGCTCAGATAAGCCCAATTCAAATTGTAACCAACCCCCCAGCCCGCATACAGAACAGCAAAGCAGGTTATTGACAGAAATACCCGTATACACTTTCTGTTCCTGCTGCACCTAACGCCAGTAAATTCTACGTAACTGCCGCGGTTTTCCACCCCTTGTCTACCTTTTCTTGAACAAAAACAAGCTTTTGTATCTTCAGAAAGGAACAATACATTTTTACATGTTTACCAAAGGAAACAAACTCTTTTATTTTAATACCGGAGAACAAATGACGTGAAAGGAAATTGAAACTCTTTTTTGTGCTAACACTGTATCAAGCCAAACAAGACTGTACGCTGTGTTAACACTGTCCTTCATAGTATAGTTTTTTAACTTATAATTCTTAATTATTTACAGATTAAAACTATACTTACTATTAATTTTTACTTGCACATATTACGTTATAAAGAAAACATTTTCGTTTTCAGTTCTTCTAGATAAAAACAAAAATGATTTACAATGGTTTCTAAACAGATTTAACAACGCTTACAAAGAACATAATATAGCGACCTTTAAAACCGGAAATAATTCCAAATATACCTACAACACCATTGAGACGTAAGTCAGTAGCAGATGATGAGGTTGTGGACAGATACTCTAATTGTGGAAGTCATCTAGCAGAGGGATAACATGCTTCTGGTTCAATAGAAAAAGGAATAGGCGTCAAATCACAAAGGTAAACAGGATCTCAGGATGTATGAGTGATGTTATCTGAAACAATAAATTTTTAAGTTTTGAAACGAAAACACGAGTGTATATATATATATATATATATATATATATATATATATAAAAGGATCAGGGGCAAGACTGGAAACCTCAAAATCCAAAAAAGACAAAACCATGAGTCGCTGAAATTAAGATGTTGAGAAGATTAGTAGGCAAAACACGACGAGACAGAATAATGAATGTAAATATTTGAGAAACGTACACAATAACAGATAATAGTGGATTAGAAAGAGAGAACGTGATAGCTCTGGATTGTGAACGTTGAGAGAACGGATGATGACAGTTTAGTCATGAAGCCCCCAGATAATCGTCCAAAATGTAATAGGAGAATCTGGTGACCAAGAACGCGATTAAGACATTGTATTTAGTAGTATAGTTAGTTACAATTAGGTTGGTTATAGTCCCCTAAATCAAGAGAATAAGATGAAGACATTATGAAGAATACTCTAATACAGTGGATGCCAATGACAATCAAAATTATGTTTTAGTCACAGAAATACATAGGCTAAAGAGAATCCATAATTCGTAATCCATGGTCTTGACTATAAACTGTATAAAAAATATTTTAATTTTCTCACGAGGTTTGTATCGCTGATATTATTCTCACCCTACTCGTTTTCCGTGTCTTTCAGTTCATTTCATACGTATACGCTACATGCACGTTACCTCAGATAAGTACGTATATACTCATATATATTTACATTTTATGGAAACACATATTCTAGTTATTATAAGTTACAGCGCAAGGTCTTTATTACTGCAGCTTAGTAATTTTCCTAACTGGGGCACATACATAGTAAAAATTATTACTCTAATATAATCCGGGCAAAAAAACAAAACTGGAGTTATCTGTAGACGTGACATGTCGTTTAAGAATGGTCACATGAAGTTAAAACCTCTCTAAAGTTTTATTTAAAAACCTTCTATTGTAAACTTTTGTAATTTCACAGTAGCATAATGCGTCAATATAAAAATTAAGACTCTGAGACGTGCAGTGAATGCCATAAATATTAGAAATATTTTAATTGTTAGAGGTAGAGATTGTTAGAGATTATTAAAATAATCCAGGTTTACAGTATTGCACTTAACCATATGTTTCACCTTGCGTATTATCCCTTTCCTTTTGTAAGAAATTGTATGTTTCTTCTACTTCTTTTATTTCTTTTATTTGTTATATTATTCTCTTGAACATAACAGAAATTCCGAAGTAGATTCCAATCCAGGTACACTAAAAACCTGTGTATAAGACAGTAGGCTTGTTATTGTAGGAAGCAGTACATGTCATAAGTGCGAGGCGAGATATGTGGAATTTCAGAGACGAAAGATTCGAACCGTCATTGACGCTTAAACCCCTATATAGTTGTCTATTGTAGTAAAATAAATAATATTTTATTTTATGGGCAGTACAGTTTGATTAAAATTAATCCCCGTGGCGTGAATAATTAAGCACATGCGTTTTACATTTTCCTTCTAACTATAAAGATCGACCGACTTAGTAATTTCGCTACGTTATTGATTGGACGCGATACTTTTGAATTTCAAGTTTACTAAAATTTCAGCATTAAGTTGTAAATGAAATTCGTCTCATTCGATATAAGTATCCAGACACTTACATCATAAATATCTTCCTGTCCCAACCTCATCTCTCAGGGGCTACTGATCTAGCTACTGATCGACCGACGTTTCTTCTCCCACGAGGTTGATAACAACAGATTAGTAATGGAGTGCGTTTTCCGTCCCATGTAAATGGAACCATCTATTTCTAAATGATAGTATCTTCTCACTAATTGAGAATGCCTTTAGTCTTTTTCTGACACTCATTTCTTCTACGATCTACTTTTGTATTTGACTGCCCATAAACAGTTCACTTGGATTGCCTCGAACCTGCTCTAAAACCCTTTTCCTCATTATCCAGGCTTCTAAACTATAACAATACTGAATCATTGAATCACCACTGTCTTATAAGATTTATAATTTTTATTCTTTACCGTCATCCTTTTCATAATGTAGCCTACATAACTCCAGAAGTATGCAAAACATTATTAAACAGCTTTAATTTAATAATTATTTTTATAAGTTATACAGCAATTAATTATTAGGACTTAATTTTATCTTACAATTTTACATTAAAATAAAAACACTTACATACCTAACTAAAAAATTTAGCACTTCACTTAGTATTAAATTATTTCCGTATTCATACAAATATTCCTTATGAAAACCGTGGAATATTCCCCAATGTCCCGGTAACGTTTTTAAACCGGCCTTCTACGTCCGTGGTGTAACTTTTACATTTCCTGTTCAACAGGCTGGAGAGCTAACAATGTAAGTATTATAATTATCTTAGAAAGGAGCAAAATTATAAAACTGACTGACTGAAATTAATTTCACAACTTGTTCATACATTAAATAACATGTAAGACTTTCCAAGACTTAACAACCTCTCTGTAAAAATGCACAATATATTCACCTACAGTGTTTGGCAAAACACATTCTTGTTCCACTTGCAACATTTACCGTAAAGACTGCTAATAATTGCAGACCTGCACTTCATTAGGTTTTTCAAGATACTCATTCATTTTTACTTAACAAGTATAACTAATTTTTTTATATTCTTTACTAACTTGAATGAGATGTTTAACTAATTTATTAGTATTGAGAATTTTAAATATCAGATATTCAACTTTACTCACTTCCCTTATATGATACCTGTGGGATTAGGATCAGATATCACGTAATGGCTGTCATCGAATAAAGTAGCAGAACTGAGACTATATTACCTTGGTGTGAAGTGTTACAGAGAAATTCTATTTATCTGATGCAGAATATCACGTAACGAGGGAATAATTTCAAGAAAGCACAACTTCTGAAAGTTGTATGCGAATAGTTAATGCACGTGAACACTGTAATAATTGCCACTACGTTTTGCAAGAAGCTTACAAGAAACACAGAGTGTTAAGAAATTATGACAGACTTCTACGAGAGAGTAATTGAATAAAGCTTTGCTTGTTTGAAGAAAAATTGCTTACGAAGTTGAGTCAATCAATTTTATACAAAGCTACCAAATGTTCCAGCACAGCTGTCCTATGGAAGTGCATTATCTGTAAAAAGATATGGGTCAACTAACGGTTGAAGTATACGTGTATTTACTAATTAAGAAATTAATTATGAATAAACGTTAATTGGCAATGTAAAAGATGAAAATTTCTGATAGGTGTTAAGTGTTTTTTGTACAAAGTTCTTGTAAGAAATAATTACTTTGTTGATATACTAAAAATTTGTATTTGTAATGTGAGGCGGTTTTCTTTGACACTTACAATATCAGGAAACTGTAAGTATACATACTCGGTGATATAAGTTTATACTTACTAGGTAAGATTTGTTAGTATCTGAACAAATTTAGATTACAAAGTTAGTACAATTGTCACACCAAACTAAACCTTAAATTTTTATTACATCTGTGATCTGATTAGAGAAGTGAGGCTATGACATTTAACCTGGGACAGATTTGTGTTTCTGCCAGCAATAAGCAGGCACTAGTACGGACATGCGTACAACTGCTTTATGAGTTCGTTTGTCGATACTCGTAACACTAGTAGCAATAAAGCTTTCCTCATTAAAAAGTCAGACAATTGGTTTCAATTACAACACTGTATTACTTCTCTCAATCACTATTCAATTACAAACGCGCTACAACAGTGCGGAGCTTAATTTGTGCAATGTTATTTTCAGCAGATAAAAATACATGTCACAGAACATCACTACCGAATATCCGTTTCCCTAGCTAATGCTCTGTCTGCAATTAAAATATTCTATCGAAAACATACTTTTCTCGATACGTATGTTGTGTGGAGTATATCGAAAACTGAGAAAGGTAATGTTACACTATAAAACATAATTTACTCTCCATTATATTGGCAATTGTTTACATACAGTTAAGAAAAATAATAAATAAATGCGTTAAAAACGACTGACTTGGATCCTCACTTCCAAAAGTTACGAAATCAAATAATAGTCTCAACACATGTCTGAATTATCAACTGAGATATTCTTGCCTAAATACAACAAAAACCTATATATTAGTGAGAATTAATAATATATCAACACATTATATCATACATTCTTACCGTTGATCCGTGAGTGTATGCCTATGTTTTCTCGAATACGTTTTATTTACATTTTCTAATAAGGAATATGCCTAATTTTTCGGTTATACAATTTGGTAACAACGACCGTTCTGGCTCTACGACTCATCTCTTCCTTGTTGGGTGATCGACATTACGTTTTCTAAAAGGTGTATACTAGAAAACTAGTTTTCGAAACCTGTCGCCAGCCATTATTGACACGTTATTGTGCCATCCCTTGCGATAAACATAAACTCGTTCGACTTTGGAGAAAAATTCGAGCAACATCATTTCTAAGTCGATCTCGTTTAAAACAACCCTCAACCGATAAGAGAAACTTCCTTCCTGCTCACTGAATATAGGCTTAATCAGCTGCCTAGTAACTCATGTCTCACATCCATAATACAACGCTGGTACAGCCATCATCTTATAATATTTCAGTTGCATCTCCTTTCTATAATGCTTATCCAGAGTCCTTCTTATGGTGCCACACATTTTAGATAATATAGCTACCTTATTTCTAACATCCTTATTAAACCTGTAACCGATATCGGAAACCAAGCAGTTGAAGAAGTTTACTTGTTTCAGCCAAACTCCAACCAAGTAAATCTTGGATTGAATAGTGTCTTTCCCATAAAATGCCATTATGTTACTTTCGGACTTGGAAATTTCACATTTGTAATCTGTAGGTATCAGGTATATCCGATTACTGCTCTCAGTAGCTGATCCTCACTACACGCAAAGTACTACTTGACCGTCAGGGAAAAATAATGTACTAATCATCACCTTCTGCTGGACTAAAATTGTACCAGACACATTGGCTTTTCACAGTTCGATAGTATATTCAAGGTACAAGTTAAACAAAATGGGAAACAAACAATTGCCGTGGCTCACTCCTCCATTTATCTGAATCGTTTTAGTAACCCGTCATTACTGGCAACTACTCAAGCAGTATCCTTATATAAGTTTTTAATAACGTCCACTACCTGCCCTGGAAAGCCTCTTTTGACAAATATTGCCCACAGCTTATGTCTAACAACTCTGTAAAAACCTTTGATATAATCAGGCGTAGCATTATGGGTCTCTCGGTTATATTCTCGATGCTACTGAGTTGTGTAATGTGAATGTGGGATCTATGGATTAGCGACCTTCTTCTCCAACAGAGTTTCTGCAGTGATTTGTATTCGCGATGTTAATAAATCTTAGCGTATAACTTGTAACAATTGTTCAACAGCCTTATCCGTCTACAATTATTAACCTCTGTTATCATATGTGTATTATCCCTCTACAATTCATACTTAGGCTGAGGTCTCCACAAAAGCAAAACCTACACTTAACAGGATTTTTTGTTAGTAAACTTAAAGTATGCTGTTTGCATTATTTCGCATTATCTGTCACCTTTAATTATTATGTTCTGTTTATTCCCACTCTATACGATGGACCGCACACTACATTACTATTTAAATTACTACCGGTATTCCTACCTACTGCGATTATAAAATAAAATAAGATTACCCAGTTACAACGTCTAGAACCGCCACTGTAAAAGATGTTAAACATGACTGTTATTTAATCTTTTACTCTGAAGCATCTATTAGTGGAACACATTCTTCCCACGACCCTAATTTCTGGAACCATCAGACTTAATTGTTTCCGTTGCTACTACTATTCGAAATATACCCCATAGAAAACTTCGCACAAATTATTCCCTCACTAGGTTTCACCGTCGAACAAATTAATTCATTTAAGTATATTGATTTTATATGTACAAATCTTCTACTTTATGTTGTGAAAAAATCGTCGTGAGTTTAGCGATTTTAAAGTGCAACATAGACACTAAGCATAAGTTAAAGTTACTAGGTTATGTTAGGTTAGGTTCCTCTCAGATAAGTAACTACTGTTCAGTGCGGAAAAAATTGACGAATGTGAATGCGGTACGTAATTCAGCAAGCATTGTTTATTACGTTATTATTCAGAAAGCACATTATTCAACAATAAAAATTGCTTCTATTTTGAAAGTGCTGTTAAACTAAAAATAGAATCAGTTTTATTTTTCTACGTAACAAAAACGTAACATTAATGTATAATAAAAAAGCAAGCTATGTAAATACATTTTAACAAATGTGTTATCTCATGAACCCCATGAACCTCGCTGCCTCAGCGTTTTGTGTCTTTAAAATTAATATGAAAATTACCATAGTCCGTTTGTGTTTATTACAGAGTAAACTGATCTGTTTGTGTTCAGCATGAAGTGAAATATGAAATTTAAAATTTGCTTCTGGTTTAGTTACCTCTTAAATACATTTTAGTTACCTCTGATGCTACAAGTCTGCTCTTAATTTCACGGTGGTATAAATAAAACGGTTGAGTGTAGTTAATTCCCACTGTTTCCGTATCCCCTTTGAACGCATATTGCTTAGACAATTATACTTGTCAATGTGAATCAAAATAACTACACGAAAATCCACATAATAAATATATAAAACGTATATTTCAGTGTTTAATATTAGTTGATGACATCTTTCAAATACACGCTAGCATTGTAGTGGTGAAGACGGTGAAGAATAAACAAAACGGTGTTCATTACTTTTACAAAATTTCTTGTCCACCAAAATGGTGTACATTCACGTCCTACATAGCCTTTATTAATACCACATTAGGTGTCTCGGGATGTTCCATAATCATTTTCGTTCTTCTTCTAGGATTATACTTCTTATTTCATATGGTTTTAAGGCGACTACATAATATATCCTGGTTATTACCTATCTACCCATTTCTCGTCTATCAAAAATTAACTTAAGCTCTTTATTCCACATTCTTTACAAGGCCTTCAACTTTCAGTCTTTTTCTAGAATTCTTGTATAACTTCGCAGCAAAACTGAACAATCCTGCAAACAGTCTGCATTACATAGAGATTAATTATTACACTTTAATATACAGAATAATAACAATTTATTAACGTAGGCGTACAGTTTAATTATTTTTGTCTTTATCATTTTAATTTAAAGTTATGAATACCTACTGTGATGACAAACAAAATTACGTTGAAAATGTGTTACTGCTTTGTTAATGTAGCTCTGCCTATCCAAGTTTAAAACAACAGTGATCATTGAACCAAGCTGATATGTTTTATTTTTATTTCCAGTAACGTACTGTAAAATATAGCGAGGCAGCCACTGTGCTGACATCCTTTAACAAACAGTGTATTGTATTTGTTAATTTTTTATAATAGGAATTGTTGGAGTCAAAATCAATTTATTATACAAAACCTTCAGTTTGATTGTTTAAATATGCATTCATTTACAGTTAGGGTTTATTTCCGGCCTGACGCTTAGTTTACAAATAACACAATACATCAACAACAACGTACAAAACAATGGAAATGTGTGCTCTCTTCCTTTCAGAAAACAAAACAAAATCTGTTATCATTCGCTTGTACTGTTTTAATAAACAGGTTGGTCACACTGGCTCGTTACGTCATCGGCTGAAAACAAATATTTCAGAGTCTGTTGCGTTTGTTTGTCCGCAATTTTCACACACGCGCGCGCGTATCACTAGGCGAATATATTTATATTAGGCTGATAATATCATAGTGATATATTATATCACTGCTGAAAAACTTGTCCCGTGTGGATATTTTATTGTCCCCTCTTTTCCCGCTGGCCACGGTTTCAAACGTATTTACTTTTGCACAGTACAACCCTTTACTGATAAATCAAAACTTGTGTGACACTCATCGGATTCATCCAATCATTTGACCTCCCTGTTTAAGACACACTTTCAACAATGCTCTTTCAGTCTCACACCATTTAAAAGAATTATGTGTATGGTCTTCTTAAAACCTGTCTGTTTTTAAAATATCATAAATTAACTGCAAAAATATATGTAAACTAAATTTAATATGAATGGGAAATTAATGTAGAAAATAAGAATGAAACATTTTTTTAATTCAATATTTTCAAACATACAACCATTGGCTAAATTGAAGATTTCACTTCATACGTCTTTATATTCGTCGAACCTTGATGCCACTCCACCAGAGAGGTACATGGCAGCGGGGATACGGGAATGAGGAAAGATAAAAGGCAAAGAATAATGAAAATTTGTATTTGTTAATCTTTGTTACTATTGTATTACAAAAAATTCCTATTTCTTCCTGGTTTTGCAAACACTAGGATAGAACATCTAGAATAAAATTTACAATACCGGAAAATTTAAGACAAAAAAAGTTACTTCTGTAACGGCCACCGCTAGCACTAGATTTTGCAGGAGAATAAGTAACAATGGCACAGACAACAGAGTATTGAGTTATGTGTTACGAAAACTAGAGGATTATAGAAGAACCGGTTACCAAGCAAACCCAAAGAAGACATAATATTTGTCGGCAGGGCGAGAACAAACGAGGATTCCGAAAATTGAAGGTAACAGACAAATAAAAGCAAGAGGCAAATCATAATACTCAGGTTTCATAATTTATTGAAATGCCATTACGCTTTTTGGAACAACCTGAGCTTTATTAAACAGGTAAATTCTGTTCACCATATAAAAGAAAAAACACCAAGATGAAAATTTACAACATTTAGAATATACGTACATAATATTATAACTTGTAGAGCACGTATTTTAATGTTAAATAGAAACAGCGTAAACAAATTAAAGTAACGGAAGTGGAAGATTCCCTTTCTTAGGAAACAATTTATGGATTTACATGTTCAAAAATACAAAAAAATATAGACTTATTAAAAAACAAGGCCGTGTTAAAACACCGTGTTCTCAGTGGCATACTGTCCTTCCTATTTAATATTTCATTCTATAGAGTTTTCTACTTATCAAGTCTGGATGCCATTACACTAGAGAAAATACCGTTCATGGCACGCAGTGATAAGGAAAGGGCAAAAGTCAGGGAAGCTTGTGCACATAAGTGGTTTATAATTATATAACAATCATAATATTATCTTATTCTAGTCTTGTTATAAAAATAAATAAACAAAAACGCATAAAGCGATTTAGATAAGCGCATATAAACGTTGTAATTTCAGTATCAACCATAATCGGTTATCAAAGTTATAATACTACTATATATTACCTTCCTGAAATAATAACTCATGGATATGATTTAATAACATAATGATTTAATCTGTGTAACATAAATTCAATTATTGGAAAATTCCATTCGATACATAAGGTTGTCACAGGGTCGATATTTATCTCAGGATTTATAATTAAATAATTTTAATATATTTCGTGGGAATTCTTGTGGCTGCTACGAAAAGTTCCTTTGCATGTTGATTAATAATAGAGAGTACCTTTACAAACAATATATTACTTATAATCTAAAAATTTACACAAATTATATATTAAGTTACATACAGGTTTTGACGATATTCAATTTGTCCGTCTCAGAAAATAATGTAGTTTATCAATGTGTACAATAAATGTTTCCTTGTAATCACTGTTAGCTTATATATTGAATTTGGTTGCACTTTAAAATGTTGACTAGTGATTAGTGTTAGTGTAAATTGTTATATTGTCTAGTGGTTGTTCCTTGTTGAAAAAAAAATATTGTCAAATTATACTTTACACATCTAGACAATATTGCTGAAGGGTTCCTGGTTTATTCTGAATATTTTTCTTGATTGTGTGTATTATTTGTTCATGAAAATGGTAGTGGAAGGATTATTATCTTCGATGATGGTCCTTCAGATCTTCTTTCACACACGGGTCATCTATTTTTATATACTTTTAATTACCTCTAGACACACACTATTCAACTGCTTTCCATCACAATTAACAATTAAGTGTTATTTCTTCTTTTTTAGTCATAGAACTCATACAAATTTCTTAAATTTTGATTGGTCATTTATGTACAGGTTAAATGTTATAGGATCAACACCCATTACCTACTTTATATTTTATAAATTACCTTTAATAGATAATTTTATTATTATACTCTAATTATATATGCAATGTTTATACAATTAATAATTAGATAATTATAAACAATTTGATACTAAACATGCCTCAGTTTATAACTGTAAAACCTTTTTAATTTGAATTTCTATGATATGTGGTGGAACAATTTTTATGGTTTATTGTAATTTCTACTTTGACTACCTGAGATAAATATATTTACATAAATTAGCTGGTGACATAAAATCTTATAACATACAACAAAACTCTTAATAATAATAATTGTTTTTGACAGTTTTAGTTTATTTATACTGCTAAACTATTGTCTGTATGATAAACTAAAATTCTGTCTAATAATAACAATAAAACACTTTTCATACAAAAATAATTAACACTGTTTAACAGTAGTCTGTGTCACTATTTATATTCTGTCACTCATATAACTGTAAGGTTTGTGTCCCTTTTTCTATCCTTAAAATATGTCGATACAATTTTGTTAATACAATTTTAATTTATGATTAGGTACTCTTTATTGGGTTTGGTTGTTATTATTCAGGGTAAGTTGATTAGGCCTACTAGGTTTATTTATTTCACTTTTTTCTGTTTACTGCCCTATTCTACTGGGTTATTTCTGGGTTTCTTGATAATATTATATAAGTCAAACCAAATAGTTTCCTTTAATTTGCTTTCAATTATTATTTCTTGGTTCCTCTCTGGATCGGATTCCACTATTATTTACTATTCTTTTGTAACATTTTGTTTCGTTACAAAGTGAACAATCGCCCAGAGTCTCATCGAATTAGGTACTCACAATATTAAATATTCCATGTTTTCACACAACACACGGACACACAATATTTTACGAACTGGCCCTGTGCTAAGCATAAATATCAGGTTTACCATACTCGTGAAATATAAATATAACGAATGAGAACAGAGAAAACAGCCACTAAATTATACAGAAAAAATACTTGAAATGTACTGACCTGTAACGAGAACCATGGTAACAACAACACGCTCAACAATGCTCTTTTAATCTCAATGGAGATTTTGGCAGAAACAAAACTGAAGTAGTCTATTAAGCGGCAGTCGTTTAAGTAAAACCTAAATAGTGTTAAATAAATTTTTACTGACAACCTTTCATCAGACTTATTTCACGTAAAATATGAATACACATTATAATCAATACATTCTTCGTATTGTGGTTAGCAACTCTAATACACGTTTAGCGTACAGCGCTACTAAAAAGTTTTCTTTACAAAATGAAAAGGTTCTTTCAACTAAGTAAACACTACGGTGATTCGCCTGTCACTATATTACTTTATAAATTACACATTTTCGTCAACGCTGTAGAGCTGAAGCCTTTCGTAAACCGTTCAATACAATTCTCCACAGAATCGGTATTGTAACCAAAAGAGGTTACTCAGTATGGGGTAACCTGTTAACATACCCAAAGTTCATGTACAGTGTAAAAGACTGATACAAATAACAAAACGATAAAATCTGGTAACTGAAGATATACAAACAACCTTTATCAAGGCGCTATTAAAAGTGTAAGATGGGTTTCATCCAAAACCGCTTTGTATTCAAAATCACATTCAAATCGATTTGAAAGTAAGCTGTCAGTAAAAATTAAACTTGCAATCAGATTGGAATGTTAACGTCGACAAAGATAAAGTTTTGTTTGTATCGCAGAGCGTCACTGAAATGATTTAACGACAAAGGCAATTTATGCCTTTGAGAGAAATATTATAAATTTATAACAATACATTAAAGATTTATATTTTTTAATCAAACGAATACACTGCTTAAAATGTCAGCGTGTCGGAGCACATTATGGTTATTATATATATTTTTTTTCCACAAAAATTTATATTACGTCCCTATATTCATAATTGCAATAACCCAATTTTCACTTTAGGCCTTCAGAGTACTGAGTCCTTGTATAAAGTAATTGCAATTGCGAAAATTATATTTAGGCGTAAGACAGCCATGAGAGCTAGGAATGTGTGTAGCTTATTATTTTATATATATTGATTTATCATTGTTTAAGCAAACATAATATATGTATTATTGGTACTATCAGAAATTTTTTGCTTTAGAATTCTTACTGCGATAACAAAAAAAGCATTATAAAGCAAGTATCTCTGTACGCATACACACAGTGGACCATATGCCATCTGACAAAAATGCATTTTGGCACGACTCAACAATGAAAAGGTTTGTTACATTGTCTACAGGCAATTTTATAAGTTTGTATTACTTTTTGACAAAATGTGTTGTTTTCATCAGGAAATGCAAAAATCATTAATACACATATGAAAAATATTAATATGTGATGAATTTTATAATTATATCTTATTAGTATATCTTACCAATCTAAGAATAGTAAAGTATGTGTAATATTTAATAATACTCTG
Source organism: Magicicada septendecula (assembly GCA_034769895.1). Classification (NCBI taxonomy): domain Eukaryota; kingdom Metazoa; phylum Arthropoda; class Insecta; order Hemiptera; family Cicadidae; genus Magicicada; species Magicicada septendecula. The sequence goes on from CM068371.1 coordinate 265,746,389, forward strand.
TATGTATATATTCACACACATTCCTAAAAACTACTCATTACATGTGTAGACCTATAATTTATTTGTGTTGTTCCCTGCATACATAACTGCTCTGAATAGAATAAAAATAATGTCCTATCAAAGTTCTTACTATTCATAACTGATTTGTGGTAGAATTTTGCAATAATCAAATGCTCTTGAAAAAGACATGGTAGCAAGTATTCAATGCAGGAGTTAGCTGAAATTATAAGTAACAGCAGTTTAAGCAATAAATTTCACAAACTGGTGGGATCAGTTTTACTGAAAGAGTCGTGTTTCCATTGAAGCTCAAATACACCAAAGGATTTTTTGGAACAAGTTCTTTATTTCATCTCAGGCACTACAGTGAAACTTCAGGGGTACGCTTTTCCAGTAAATTTATGAACAATGTGGTAGTGAATACTTTTTTCCTGAGGAAAAATAAAAGAGATGCTGTAACACCGGGAGACACTCAGCAAGGGTTATCCTTATGAAAAAATACAAATT